>CM040826.1:7471650-8159150 GCA_022828995.1 Vimba vimba
TTTGTAGGCCTATTTGGCCATGCAACTGCACTTTAGATAAACAAACATATTTGCATTTTTTATTATTATTCTAATGAACCTACATCTCTTCCTTTGCTTTGCATCATTGATGCGTCATATGATGGGGAATTGGTCTATTATTATTATTATTATTATTATTATTATTATTATTATTATTATAAACGGTAGACCTACACTACACACTATCTTGTTTTGGCCCTCTCAGTTGCTGGCTGTGTCAATACATGCTTCATTTTGTCATGTAATTTTTATTGTTACTCAGAAAGAATACTTCTGTAGAGTCATTCAATTTCTAATAATAGCCTATATTACTTATCAAATTATTTGTTTCTAAAAGGACACTGGTAGTAAGAAACGGATGAATCATGATTTTTTTTTTTTTAAATATATGTATATATGTATTTATGTATGTAATTACTTATTTAGTATGAAAACGTCAAGATTTGAAAACGTCAAGATTTTTAGTATGAAAATTTCAAGATTATGAAAAGATTTTATGCTCAAATACTTTACGGTTAGAGAGGAGAAGTCCCTGGACTACATTTCCCAGCATTCCCAGCGGCTCTCTGAAAGGTGAAAGTTCAACACACAACCGCAGTGATGATGTCACTTACAGCATGGCCGCGCTCAGTGTTGCAAGGCGTTTAGTAAAGTCTTACTCTTGCGTTAAATGTGTAGATAAACATGTTCACTCGCGGTTACAGACCACAACGCGAATGTTTTGTGTCTCAGCAGCTTCACGCAGCAGTGAGTACAGTCACTGGAAATGTGACGTTTACGAGTACATGCGTTACAGTAGTGGAGAATTGACCTTGTATATTAACGTTTTGTAGTTTTAATGCCTCGTGTGGTTAACTAAATGTAAAACAGCTTTAGAGTCATTAGAGCTCAAGCCTGACTAAAAAGTACAGTACGCTGACCATGTCACCGATTTGATGTTGTTATAACTTATTAGATTTTTTTTTTTTTTTTTTTATTCATGCCATGTAAATACTCAGATAGCACACATACGTCTGCAAGAAGTTTGTTAAAGATCACTTCTGGAAAGCATCTACTGTTTACAAACATCTGATAGATGTTTTTAAGATGTCAGTTTTACATTCTAAATCATAACATTCTAAACGTCTATTTGACATCTGACAGGAAACGTCCTATAGACGTATTGTAGATGGGCAAACACTAAAAAATACATCTTCCAGTTGTAAATACGCACATCAAATAGATGTCTTCGAGATGTACGTGTGCTATCAGTTAGGGCTGGGCGATATGACATTGTTAGGCGCATCTCGTCAGTAAAGCCGGTTCCTTGATTAGTAGTAAATCGCCATCACCTGCTTTCAGATGGAGTGGCATTTACAACACAGAGCCGTAGTTAACCGTCAAGCTGAGCCATATCGCATTAAAAATCGCGACGACGAGATGCGCCTAACAATGTCATGCGATATATCGCCCAGCCCTACTATCAGTGTATGTAAAACTGACATCTTAAAGACGTCTATCAGATGTTAGTAAACAGCAGATGCTTTCCAGATGAAGTGATCTTTAAAATGTGCTATCTGGGTGTTTGAATGGTTAAGTATGTCAATAATATTATAGTCAACATTTGAAGACAACTTTTTTTGATCCACTTCAAGTGTTGACTACTGTAGAATATTTCAAAGTACCATGTGATGTTCCATGGTACTTTTGCATGTAAGCATAATCACTGAAGTTGGTCGATGTTTCTTTTTTTCACCGTCCAGGCTCCGTGGATGTGCCTAAGGCTCAGTTCACAGATACAGAGGTACAAGACATCCTGAGCAAAATCACGGGTCTGGATCTGAAGAAAGTGTTTCGACCCTTAAGACAGAAGCTAACGCCTCCTGAATACAAGCTCATGACAGACGCAGAGTTAGAGGAGGTGAGATTTGATGATGGGATATGGAATTCATGAGGGTTTGAGATGCATGACGTAATGGAAAGGGATTCAGTATAGCGTTTCGGAATAACATGAGATATGATTTGTGATATGATTGTACAGTTATGCTGCAGTCTTGATTGTGTTCATGTGTAGGCTGTGGTTAAAGCAGAGGAACAGGCGAAACATTTGCTGAAGATGCCGCCGGTCCTGCCTGAGAGGAAGCCCATAGATGAGGTGCTTTCTGAAGATCGGATGCTAGAAGGCATGGACACTGCTAAATATGTATTCACAGACATCAACTTTAACGTCCCGCATCGAGTAAGAAAAAAGGCATTCTGTTTTATGACCAAGTTTAGCATATCTGTGTTGTAGGGCTGTGAAACCAATATAAAAGCTTGTGTTTACATAATGTATATGTGTGTGTACTGTGTATAATTATTTTGTATACAGGTGAAACTCGAAAAATTTAATTTATTTCAGTAATTCAACTTAAAAGGTGAAACTAATATATTATATAGACTCATCATTACTTGCAAAGTTAGATATTTCAAGCCTTTATTTGTTATAATTTTGATGATTATGGCTTACAGCTTATGAAAATTTTCAAAATTTCTGAGATTTTGAATTTGGGTTTTTCATAAGCTGTAAGCCATAATCATCAAAATTATAACAAATAAAGGCTTGAAATATCTCACTTTGCATGTAATGAGTCTATATAATACATTAATTTCACCTTTTAAGTTGAATTACTGAAATAAATGAACTTTTGCACGATTTTAAAATTTTTCGAGTTTCACCTGTATATAAATGCATGTATATTTTTAAGAAAAAATGTGTTATTTATATATACAATATTTATTTCTATATATAATATAAATTATATATGAATGTATATATATATATATATATATATATATATATATACAGTATATGCATGCAAATATTTCTTAAATATATACAGTACAGGTCAAAAGTTTGGAAACATTACTATTTTTAATGTTTTTGAAAGAAGTTTCTTCTGCTCATCAAGCCTGCATTTATTTGATCAAAAATACAGAAAAAAATGTAATATTGTGATATATTATTACAATTTAAAATAATTGGTTTTCAATTTATTATACTTTAAATTATCATTTATTTCTGTGATGCAAAGCTGAATTTTCAGGATCATTACTCCAGTCTATCACATGATCCTTTACAAATCATTCTAATATGATGATTCATTATCAAAGTTGGAAGCAGTTCTGCTGCTTAATATTTTTTCATAACCTGTGATACTTTTTTTTTAGGATACTTTGATGAATAAAAAGTAAAAAAAATAAAATAAAAAAAAGCAGCAAATTTTTTAAAAATAGAAATCTTTTGTAACAGCAATATACACGACTGGTCAGTAATTTGGGGTCAGTAATTTTTTTTCTTTCTTTTTTTGAAATAAATCAATACTTTTATTCAGCAAGGATGTGTTAAATTGATAAAAAGTGATAGTAAAGAAGATTTATATTATTAGAAAATATTTTTTTTATTTTGAATAAATGCAGTTCTTTTTAACCTTTTATTCATCAAATATATTAGGCAGCAGAACTGTTTCCAACACTCATAATAAATCAGAATATTAAAATGATTTCTAAAGGATCATGTGATAGACTGGAGTAATGATGCTGAAAATTCAGCTTTGCATCACAGGAATAAATTATTTTTTAAAGTATATTCAAATAGAAAACTATTATTTTAAGTTGTAATAATATGTCAAAATATTACTGTTTTTTTTTCTGTATTTTTGATCAAATAAACGCAGCCTTGATAAGCATTAGAGACTACTTTCAAAAATATAAAAAAAACATAATGTTTCCAATCTTTTGACCTGTACTGTACATGTGCGTGTATTTATATATACGAAATAATTATACACAGTACACACACATATATCATTTTACATTGGTTTTAAATGCAATTATTCAACATTCTTGTTGTTCAAGGATAATAACCCAGTAATGCAATACTTTATTTACTGTAATTTCCTGTTCATTTTCTGATCTTTTAATGTGATTTCAGAGAGATCTGGTACAGTGTTATTTATCTTTCGTGTTGTTGGCCTGTTTCTGTTTCTCTCACCAATATCCCAAAGGAAAGATTCATAGTTGTGAGAGAGCCCAGTGGAACCCTGAGAAAAGCATCATGGAACGAAAGAGACAGGATAATACAAGTCTATTTCCCCAAAGATGGGCGTAAAGTCATGCCACCAGCCATCTTTAAAGAAGAAAACCTCAGGGTATGAGAAGTGCAAAAGCTGAAGCGGTCTTGCCGATTTGCACATGTATTGAGTGTTTCTCTCTGTGTGCAGGTGGCCTTTGAACAGGATAAACACGAGGATGTGCTAAACCAGTGTGTTGCCCAATTTGAGCCGGACTCTGCAGAATTTAAAAATGTGAGTTTTTGTTGTGTTTTTTGTTGCTGAGAGACACATTTCTAAAGAAAGCAAGGGTGGGCGATGCTGTACCAGTGTATGAAAACATCTCATTCTGTTTCTCGAAGAGTGCTCGGTAACATCAGTGTCATGAATGTGTGGTTTGCCCTGTTTCTCTTTGTTTTTTGTGTTGTCCAGCACTTTGAACAGCTGTGTTTGCTGTTTTTAAATGCGCTTTATAAATAAAGCAAACTTGAAACTTTGTTTTAAGGTGATGTAGTTACACATTACTACTGTACATGTACCTACTATAACAATAACAGTAAATTATTCATAATTTACAAGTAACTAATCCTAAACCAAACCCTAACCGTAACTCAATAGTAATATTAATATTACTCAGTACTTATTTGAGCAAATAGAGTGTAACGTCACCTTAATATAAAGTGTAACCGAGCGCTCTGGTTACGTCACTTATTTTCTGTGAACTGCTGTGGCAATAGAGGGTTTGCATTGACGTCACTTTCCCGCCGGATCGCACGCGCATAACCTCTATATCTGTGGAAGGACTGACTAATAATAGTAATTTGGTCTTGTGCGATTAGGTGCTCATGCTGACCTATGAGGACATTGAAAAGCATGGGAAATACGATGTGCTCAGATCCACACGGTTCTTTGGTGGTTTGGCCTGGCATCTGGTCAACGGTCGGCGAATTGATGGCCTTCTGGTGGACATGTTGCAGAGAGACCTGTGAGTATGTGTGTGTGTGTGTGTGTGTGTGGAGATCAAAAAGGAAATGCTGAAAGTTACCACAGAAAATGATTTTGATTTATGTAAAAAAGAACGAAAACGTGCTTAGTGACTCGCAATGAAAGTCTATGGGACAGGTGTACCGGAGAGTTTAAGTTGCTGCCACTGACCCAAAGAGAGTCTTTTCAGTCACACAGTATCATTATTTCAGTGTTACTAATATTCATATTATTAGTACTGGGATAAAAGTTTATAGTTGGGATATAAACACTGATATCTGCGGTAGTGATCTAAATAGAGCAAATCAGCTTTTGAAAGAAACTTGACTCTTCAGCGATTGTACCGATTATATCGTTACACCAGTAGGTGGCGACAAGTGATGTAAAAAAACGTATTTGTCATTGAATCGTTCATTCAAAAAACACTGATTTATCCAGTAATGAAATGAGTGAAGTTATGTGAGTCAGTGAGTCATTCATTCAAACCCTAACCTTAAATAATTTATTCAGATTAATTAAACATTTTAAAAAGATTGCAGCAATTAACATAGTCAGAACCTCTAGTAAATGACATGTTATTTTCTTCAGTTGTCTGTTCAGAATCGTGAGAGAATTCGTGCAGCTATAACATGAACTGACAGCTTGGATATAACTTAACACAGACAAGGCTGAATGCATCACACAAGTGTGATAATAAATGTGTATTTTTTAATAGTTTTTATGATACAATTGTGAAACTAGTAGTAGTAGAGAAATTCGCCTGTACTGTAATCGCTAATATATGTCTATAGCCCTATTCGGACAGTTTTCATGAAGGACGTTGGAGAAATTCATGTTTCACGGGTGTACTGTGTGATTTTAATCCTGTCCGAATGTGAATGTCTGTGATGGCTGATATTTGTCCTGCAATATCACACAGATTTCTGCAGCCGAGGCCTAAAATGAAGTAAAAATAGGCTCAGTCTGGGTCTGACGGAAGTTCTTGCTCGGTTGGCATCGCTTACAGCACCTTTAATTTCAGTAAAAGCATGTGTTGTGTTGTGTCTGTTGGCGGTTGTCTCTGTGTGATGCGCATGTGTTGTCATGGTTGCAGAATGCCGGATGCGGTGAGGTTGGTGCGTCTGCTTCATCTGGTTCATCCTCAGAGTGAGTCTGCGCAGGACGCTCGAAGACAACAGGCCACGCACCTCGACCTCCTGAAGGTGAACAACTCATCAATGCCACAATACAGTTCAAACATTACTGCATATAATGCTGTGAAATCAAGGTTTCCTATAGAGTGCATTGGTGCCATTAGTTCCAGAAGTGTTTTTCCCATAGGAATTTAAAAAAAGCCTATAAAGTGTTATAAGCCATGAACTAAGCCAATCAGCAATGTGCTGAGTCACAACAGACCAACTAAACTAGACCAACTAAACTAGACCAATTCAAGACCAAGACCAGCGTGTGTTGAGATCAAGACGAGACCGAGTCAAGACCAGACTAACACTCCTCAAATTCATCTGAAACATCCACATTCTAATTGTATTTATTGATAATAATAGTATTATTAAATATAGAAGACACAAAAGATCTAAATTAGCTTAAAAAATGCATAATGTTGAGATTAATGTTTTAAAAATATATATTTTTTTATATTTAAAATAACATTTTTGAATATAAAATGATTAAAAAAAAGAAAAAAATGAACTAAAACAGCCAGTAAGTTGCAGCGGATCATTTAATGAATGAGTCACAGAATCATTTATTCAACGGATTTGTTCAAAGCTGCTGATTCATTCAGTAACGAAACACCGCAGTGTGTTGCTCAGAAACGCACAGCAATAGGATTCGTTTGAAACTATTTTTGTTGCCGAAATAGAGAAAAAAACGTGTTCAAAACTGTCTAAAATGTAAGTCACTTAATATTAACTGAATATCAATATTAATATTATCAACACTTAATATTAACTAAAATCAACATCACGTTTGCAGTCGTGCTCATATTCATGAAAACTGCTCTCTTTTCCTTGTGATATTGCTTAATTATATATGTTATAATATAAAAAACAAGATCCCATACAAGTAGCTACTTTTTTGCAATCAAATCTTGAAAGTTTTGGGCATTTGTATTCATTTTTGTCACATTTTTGACAGCGTTCCCCATTTATTTCTGACCCGGCACAACAGTAACAAAAGAAATCAAATTAGAAATAAGTTATTGATTGCATTTGAGTTTTACATCAAGTCACAGTAATAATGTGAACAAATAAATCAGACAATGCACTGGCAATTTACTGATATCCAGACGTTGGGGTCTTGACTGGTCTTGAAATAAAATCAGATAAATAAAAATATGATTCCTCTTAGTCTGAAACCAAGACAAGACAGAGTATAAATGCCTTCAAGACCTTCGAGACTTACACACTGTTTTCAACATTAATAATAATAATGAGGAATGTTTCTTGAGCATCAAATCATCATATTAGAATGATTTCTGAAGGATCATGTGACACTAAAGACTGGAGTAATGATGCTGAAAACACAGCTTTGATCACAGGAATAAATTACACTTTAAAATGTATTAAAATAGAAAACAGTTCTTCTAAATTGTAATAATGTTTCACAATATTACTGTTTTACTGTCCTGAAATAAATGCAGCCTTTTTGAGCATAAGAGACTTCTTTCAAAAACATAAAAAAAAAAAAATATATATATATATATATATATATATATATATATATATATATATATATATATATATATATATATATATATATATATATATATATATATATGTATGTATGTATATGAATCCATAAGACAAGAAGACAAGACAAGAATCCATAACCTCAGACTATAACACTACAGTGTTAAATAGGGCGTAAATGTATCCAGAAATACACTATAAACATTTACTCTAGTGGTAAATCATCTCTCTCACATGAGAACATGACTGATACGAGCTCTGGAAACAGGGAAGACGGGGTCAGGCCCAGGGTACATCACTTCACATCAGCCTGTGGTTAGACCTTTAACCCACGCATGGACGTCATCCAGAGAGAACGCAGTAAACCAAGGCGAAAAATGCCACCAGTAATTTGGTAGAGATGGTCGAGTGACAGGTTTTAATGTGTGTGTATATTAGATTCTGTGAAAGGAAATAGGAAAGCATGGCAGACTTGATGAGGGGCCCGTGTTTAGTCACGGTTCAGGATTACTCAGCCCTATTTATGTCACATTGACCTGTGACCCCTGTGACAGGAAGTCAGTATTTCAGTGTTTATTTTGCTAATTAAAATAAGCAAAATTATTCTCGCAAAAACAATAAATAGCACTTTTAGAAACATCATTAACTCTTTCCCTGCCAAGTTACCAGCTCCTGCATTTTGATCATTTTCACAAAAATGTTATGGCCCTCAGAATATTTAGTTGCATGAATATCTGAACATGCAATATATCAAAAGAAAGAACAGATCCTCTACTTTTAAACAAAATGCTTATTTTTTTAATCAACACTTTAATGTGGGTAAGTTTGGTAACACTTTATTTTACAGTGTCCTTGTTACATATGTTACATGTACTTACCATAGTAATAACAGTAAATTATGCATAATTACATGCAACTAACCCTCAACCAAACCCTAATCCAACCCTAACCCTATAGTAAGTACATGTAGTTGCTTAATATTACTCAGCACTTAAATATATAATTACACTGTAACAATGACACCTTCAAATAAAGTGTAACCATAAGTTTCATAAAAAATAAAATAAAAAAAAGCTACATTTTGAACAAAAAGCTGAGAAAATCACATTTTTGTCAAAGATTCGTCTGGATGTGGTTCAGAACGATGATCAAGACACAGATGAGTAGATCGAGTCCATCAACACTTCAGTCCTATAGCTCGTCCTGGGTCGTCATTTCATTCAATAACATTAGGTTTAATGTTGATGATCGTGTTATTAAACATATGCGTAAGCAATGCTTCCATCACTTGTTTCTGCTTCTACTTTTCCTGTGTTTCGCCTCTTTCAGTAGATGTGTAATAACCCCTGCCATATAACAGTGAAAACATGGATTTCCATACATTTTCATCAATGGCAGGGAAGCGTTGTTAGAAATGACGAAAAAATCTGTCAGTGGCGGTACACAATTATACTCGTATCAGACAAAGACTCCAGACATATCAGTTTTATCAGACATAAAAGCTGTTTTATGTTGGCTGCCATCTTAACATCAAAAAGAACAACGTTAAGAGAAACAGTTTGTCTGCGCATCCTCACACAAACGGGTCCTAATGCATCTTCTGTCTTTCTTTCCCTCTCACTCTTAGATCTATGCCCAGCACGAGTCGAACAGAGCTGGATTCATCGAGCTGGCCCTGCAAAACTACCAACAGACTAAAGCACTGAGCTCTGTGTAAATACAGCAAAGTGCTCGAATTCTGGAAAACTAACATTTATCATGAACGGAAGTATCTGTCGTATTGTTTCAAATGTTCATGTCAAGTTTTGAAACGCACTCATTCTGTACATAATAAAGAAATCTTTGTGTACAAGGTCTCAGTGTCTTTATGTAAATATCACCGCAGTTTCTTCAAGTGTAGTTAGGGCAGACCGAAGACAATCACATTTACTGTTGGCAGGAATGCTTTTCTGCCCTTCCTAAAATGTAAAGGACGGTAGCTATTAATCTCATTCATAAATTCCCATTTATACAGTGTGAGACAAAGTTCGATTATAATGTTTGCATAATAAAAAAATGTAACATAGTATCAGGGAAATATCGACTCTGGTAATCCTGTGCTTTCTGAACATCAACATTTTTGAGTTTAGTCCATCTGAACAATTTTAACGTTAAGTAAGTGAATCTATTTGTCAGTTAATTGAATTTCATTGAATTTATTTTAGACATTTGGACTAAGATGCTGAGAGAGAGAGAGAGAGAGAGAGAGAGAGGACTCCTTTTAATGAACACTGCTAGCGGCACTGCTTTATCTCAGAAGATTTTTTAGTTCAAACACAGACATTAATAATTCAAAAAGTATAAGGCATTGTAGTACAGTTCAGAGTTTATGAAACAGAATAACAAGATCAACTAGCATAAAATGAACATATGTTAAAATAATAATAATAATATAAAAAAGTACTGGGATAAAAAGTGCTATATAATATGAACATGAAAAGCTTTGCATTTTTTATTGTTTTTATAAGCTTTTTGTTTTGTGATCTCAAGTTTGAAAGGATTTCAAAGTGTATTGTGAGATCAGTATTAAGGTAACATGAAAGTTTCTTTGAGAGTTATTTTTGTCTTATGAATATAACATTTTGACAAAATAATTAAAAGATTAATCATGTAATTTTGTTTTTCAGAAAGATATGGGTTTTAAAAAACATGTAAAATGTCACAAGGTTCTAAATGAAAAGTTTTGTTTAAATTCTTTGTCATGTCTATTTTAAAGTCAATCCAAAAAAAAAAAAAAAATTAGAAAAAGGGCAATAAAAAATAAATGTTCAATATTCAAATGATGTGTTACAAAATGTACATTTATCACAAACAGTATGAATACATTGGTAACACTTTACAATAAGGTCTCATTCGTTAACATTAGTTAATGTACGGTATTAACTAACATGAACTATAAGCAATACATTTGTTACAGTATTTATTAATCGTTAATGTAAGTTATTAAAAATACTGTTCATTGTTTGTTCACATCAAACAATCACATCAATCTATTAGAGAAGACATTTAAATTTGATATATATTGATATATATATCTGATATCTATTCTTACTTTTTTTTTAGATTATATATATATATATATATATATATATATATATATATATATATATATATATATATATATATATATATATATATATATATATATATATATATATATATATATATAATCTCAAAAAAAAAAAGTAAGAATATATAATCTCTAAAAAAAAAAGTGAGAATAGATATCAGATCAGTTAGCAAAAAGGGCAAAAAAACCAAACAAACTAAAAGAAGGATATAGAGGTTGAAGTTCCATTAGGAAGAGGAGAAATTAAATCAATTATTAAATCAAATACTCAAAAAGAGTTGCAGAAGAAGTGGGACAGCTGATACAGCCAGGACAATTTTATTATAAAATTAACTAATCAGTCAAAGAAATATATAATTTTGGAAAATGTATGAAAGATGAGGTGGTTTTAACAAGATTCATCACTATTCAAAATAGGTATTACAGGTAAATGTGCCTTTTGTGGGGTAATACATTAAAATGTAGATAATATAATAGAGAGAATTAAAATGATAAAGAACTTAAAAGGAAAAATAAGATAAACCGGACATTAAAGGAGAATTAGGGTAATGAAATATAAAGACAAACGAATTTGATTGGGGATCACATTACTTAAAACACAAAGGTGGGAACACACAAGCTGGGGTTTTGGCATAGGAACTGAACACACAGCAGACAGAAATACAGAAACATGTACTGTGAACATAAAATAATATAATAAATAATAAAATAATAGAGATGTGACCATCATCCATGTACGAACAGGAACAGTAGATGGCGGTGTATGGTGCAGAGGTTCAAAGAAGAAGAAAAAGAAGAAGAAGTCTTCAAGAAGAAGAAAGATCATCTGGAGGGGACTCTCGATTTCTCACAACATAAACTCATAAACCGCTGTACGTCAGAGCAAAACATGATGACGTCCTAAAAAAATAAACTACTCTTCTTAAAGACAGAGGCGGATATTATCCGTGTTTTCATTGTGTTAATCCTCCAGTTAAACAGATAAAGTCCACATAACTGCAGTGCTAGTCTTCATACACAGCTCTGCTCTGAGATTGTGAATATATAACGATACTGGTCAAAGGGCATCGATGGCTTTCGTGTTCAGTTCTGCGTTCAGAAGTAAGTCTCACAGTTTGATCATCTAACTGCATTTGCTCTGAATACTCACATTAACCACATTTACCGTTTGTAGAAGTATTAAGGATTGAACACTAGAAAAAATTAAGAATCAACACTCAATTTTGTTCGTTTTTTAAACCAATTTGTTATTAATTGTAACTGTGAGTGAATGTAGGTGAAGGTGTCATTACAGACTGTTAACTGGGTGAAAGGTCACACACTCAATAATATGTTATTCTCTCTTTGAGTGAATAATTAAATATATTTAATGGGTAAATCAAGTTTTAAAACTTGCTGGAATTGCAAGCTGGAACGTGTATATAAATGTATAATATAAAAATAAATGGAAAATTTTCTATGGAAATGTCTATGTTTGATGTGCTATTATTGATTACGATTAGTATTTGGACACTTAAAGCACGCATTTATGTTTTACATAACATATCGAACCAATTGGAATATATTTTAAAGAAAGGTAACAAGCCGTTTTTTAAGCAAAACAAAATACTATACATATTTGGGATAATTTGTTAACATTTAACTTGAAATAAAATGTATTAACTTTGTCAACATATTTCATGTGGGCAATATACTGTCTTATTCATTTTCTTTCTTAATGCAATAAAATGTATTAGGATAGAGTATGCCGAAATTAGCATTAACCTGGATTAATACATGCTGTAAAAGTATTGTTTGTTGTTACAGTAGATCATATTACCTAACATTAACGAATTAAACATTGTATATGTTACCTTAATAATAATAATACAATATTTCGTCAGATCAGGGATTTATTATGGGCCAATTTCTCCCCCCATTTTGCCTAAAATGCCTTTATTTAAATGCCAATATAATGTGATTGTAATTTAAAGTGCTAGAATTTAAAACACCTGTGTGAATTTTATGGGAACAAACTCCATAAAGTTTACAAGTAAGCTGGAACCAGTGATTGCAAAAATAGCTAAATTAATTCTGAGAAACAGTTTAGAATCATTTGTTTGCAGATTGTAGTTGGTTTGTTATTTTGAAAAAATTAAGAGACCACTGCAAAATTATTGGTTTCTCTTGATTTACTATATATACAGTCATGTGAAAAAGAAAGGACACCCTATTGCATGCTATGGTTTTATGTCTCAGGACATGATAAATAAAATCATCTGGTCCTTGGCACGTCTTAAAATTAGGTAATCAAAATCACAGGAATTAAAGGAACACTCCACCGTTTTTTGAAATAGGGCTTATTCACCTTCTTTCCTACATTTAGATAGGTGGGTAAATGCATTTTTGTCTCAGTGCATGCATTGTTTTAGTTTGACAGGGTCGGCGCTAGCTTAGCTTAGCACAATGAATGGAATCCTTTGTTGCCAGCTAGCATGTCCTGAGTAAAAGTAATATAAAAAAAACAAAAAAAACACCTAATTACTTCTTGTGGCCTGCGTATTCACAACGAGTACAAATAGCGATGCAGATTAACACTAGGCGATTTCCTATGCAGATATTGACTTATATATTAAGAACTATATTAGGGGGAAGCACAGGCGAAGCACTGCTACATGGGCATGATATCTCTGCGCCCAAGTAGCAGTGCTTCGCCTGTGCTTCCCCCTAATATAGTCCCAAGTCAATATCTGCATAGGAAATCGCCTAGTGTTAATCTGCATCACTATTTGTACTTGTTGTGAATACGCAGGCCACAAGAAGTAATTAGGTGGTTTTTTTTTTTTTATATCACTTTTACTCAGGGCATGCTAGCTGGCAACAAAGGATTCCATTCATTATGCTAAGCTAAGCTAGCGCTGACCCTGTCAAACTAAAACAATGCATGCACTGAGACAAAAATGCATTTGCCCACCTATCTAAATGTAGGAAAGAAGGTGAATAAGCCCTATTTCAAAAAACGGTGGAGTGTTCCTTTAAGAGGGTAAGTATCCGTCAGGCGCTGCTAATCAAATGCCTTTGATTAACTGATCATCAGCAAGTGTGATCACCTCTATAAAAGCAGAAGTTTTGTCAGTTTGCTGGTCTGGAGCCTTCATGTGTGTGTTCACCCAATAACAAGGAGGAAAGACATCAGCAATGATCTTAGAGAAGCAGTTGTTGCTGCCATCAATCTGAGAAGGGTTATACGGCCATTAACAAACCATCTGAAGTCTATTACTCTACAGTGAACATTCAAAACATTCAAGACAGTTGCTAACCTTTCCAGGAGTGGACGTCCCAGCAAATTCACTCCAAGGGCATACTGTGCAATGCTCAGAGGAATCACAAAACACAGCAAATCAGCACAAACACCTCATACTAACTGTGGTGGAGGGGTGCTGATTTTGGCTTGTTTTGCAGACACAGGACCGACTGGGAACCTTGCAGTCATTGAGTCAACCCTGAACTCTTCTGTGTATTCTAGAGTCAAATGTGAGGCCATCTGTCCGACAGCTAAAGCTTGGCTGAAATTGAGTCATGCAACAGGACAACGATCCCAAGAACACCAGCACATCTACAACAATGGCTGAACAAGAAAAGAATCAAGGTGTTTCACTGGCCCAGTCAAAGCCCAGACCTCAACCCGACTGAAATGTTCTAGCGGGACCTTAAGAGAGCTGTGCATAAACAAATGCCTGCAAACCTCAATGAACTGAAGCAACGTTATACAGAAGAGCGAAGAGCGAGCCAAAATTCCTCAAGAACAATGTGACGGATACTGTCATACAGAATACGATTCCTTCAACTTGATAAAACTGGCTCTACAAGCAATTGAATCATTGGGTGAACTTAGTTTGTCACCCATGGCTTTTCCTTTTTGGCTTCATTTTTGTTAAATAAGTAATGACACGGTGTAATATGTCATCTGTTGTTGTTCATCTGAGGTTGTATTAACCTAATTTTAAGACCAGCTTAAGACCATGTATATGTATAAACACATTCTATAAATAAACTTTTATGTTAGATATGATTAATCTATTTGACAGCAGTAATGTATTTATATACAGTGAGGAAAATAAGTATTTGAACACCCTGCTATTTTGCAAGTTCTCCCACTTAGAAATCATGGAGGGGTCTGAAATTGTCATCGTAGGTGCATGTCCACTGTGAGAGACATAATCTAAAAAAAAAAATCCAGAAATCACAATGTATGATTTTTTAACTATTTATTTGTAGGATACAGCTGCAAATAAGTATTTGAACACCTGAGAAAATCAATGTTAATATTTGGTACAGTAGCCTTTGTTTGCAATTACAGAGGTCAAACGTTTCCTGTAGTTTTTCACCAGGTTTGCACTCACTGCAGGAGGGATTTTGGCCCACTCCTCCACACAGATCTTCTCTAGATCAGTCAGGTTTCTGGGCTGTCACTGAGAAACACGGAGTTTGAGCTCCCTCCAAAGATTCTCTATTGGGTTTAGGTCTGGAGACTGGCTAGGCCATGCCAGAACCTTGATATGCTTCTTACAGAGCCACTCCTTGGTTATCCTGGCTGTGTGCTTCGGGTCATTGTCATGTTGGAAGACCCAGCCTCGACCCATCTTCAATGCTCTAACTGAGGGAAGGAGGTTGTTCCCCAAAATCTCGCAATACATGGCCCCGGTCATCCTCTCATTAATACAGTGCAGTCGCCCTGTCCCTTGTGCAGAAAAACACCCCCAAAGCATGATGCTACCACCCCCATGCTTCACAGTAGGGATGGTGTTCTTGGGATGGTACTCATCATTCTTCTTCCTCCAAACACGTTTAGTGGAATTATGACCAAAAAGTTCTATTTTGGTCTCATCTGACCACATGACTTTCTCCCATGACTCCTCTGGATCATCCAAATGGTCATTGGCAAACTTAAGACGGGCCTTGACATGTGCTGGTTTAAGCAGGGGAACCTTCCGTGCCATGCATGATTTCAAACCATGACGTCTTAGTGTATTACCAACAGTAACCTTGGAAACGGTGGTCCCAGCTCTTTTCAGGTCATTGACCAGCTCCTCCCGTGTAGTTCTGGGCTGATTTCTCACCTTTCTTAGGATCATTGAGACCCCACGAGGTGAGATCTTGCATGGAGCCCCAGTCCAAGGGAGATTGACAGTCATGTTTAGCTTCTTCCATTTTCTAATGATTGCTCCAACAGTGGACCTTTTTTCACCAAGCTGCTTGGCAATTTCCCCGTAGCCCTTTCCAGCCTTGTGGAGGTGTACAATTTTGTCTCTAGTGTCTTTGGACAGCTCTTTGGTCTTGGCCATGTTAGTAGTTGGATTCTTACTGATTGTATGGGGTGGACAAGTGTCTTTATGCAGCTAACGACCTCAAACAGGTGCATCTCATTTAGGATAATAAATGGAGTGGAGGTGGACATTTTAAAGGCAGACTAACAGGTCTTTGAGGGTCAGAATTCTAGCTGATAGACAGGTGTTCAAATACTTATTTGCAGCTGTATCATACAAATAAATGGTTAAAAAATCATATATTGTGATTTCTGGATTTTTTTTTTTTAGATTATGTCTCTCACAGTGGACATGCACCTACGATGACAATTTCAGACCCCTCCATGATTTCCAAGTGGGAGAACTTGCAAAATAGCAGGGTGTTCAAATACTTATTTTCCTCACTGTATATATGTGTATGTGTATTGGAGTTAAATGAAAAAAAAAGAAAGTATGTGTTCTATAAACTACTGATAACATTTCTTCAAAATTTCAAATAAAAGTATTGTCATTTGGAACATATATGTGCAGAAAATGACAACTGGTTAAAATAATGAAAAAAGATGCCATGTTTTCAGATGTTAATTTTTAAACTACACAATTCTCTAGCTTTAACTTAGGAAGAGCTCAGAAATCAATATTTGGTGGAATAACCCTGATTTCCCATTGCATGCGTCTTGGCATGCTCTTTACCAGTTTGCTGTTGGGTGACTTTATGCCACTCCTGGTGAAAAAATCAGCTCGGCTCTTCCTCTTGATCACATTCCAGAGGTTTTCAATGGGTTCAGGTCTAGAGATTGGGCTGGACATGACAGGGTCTTGATCTAGTGGTCCTCCATGCTCACCTTGATTGGCCTGGCTGGATTGGATCATTGTCCTGCTGGAAAAAAACATTGCTGAGCAGAAGGAAGCAAGTTTTCTTCCAGGACAACCTTGAGTCACGCCTGATTCTGATCTTCTCTGATGAGTCCTGCTTTCAGCTTTGCCCAACACCTGGTCATCTACTGGTTAGACAGAGACCTGGAGAGGCCTATACGCCACACTGAGAAATTTAGTGGAGGATCGGTGATGATCTGGAGGTTCTTCAGTAAGGCTGGAATTGGGAAGATCCAAATACATGCTGTAAATGACAATGTTTTTACATGAAATTTGGAAGAAATGTTGTCGATAGTTTATATAATCCAACAAAAATGTTCATTTTACTCAAACACATACATATAAATAGTAAATCCAGAGAAACTGCTATATATATTGTATATGTATTCTTCACTAGTTATTCAGATTAATTTCAAACAGCGGTGTCCTCTACATATCAGAAGTGTTAACCTGTGAGTTTTTTCTGTGATTTGTGATTAGAACAGGGTCTGTTGGCACCTTTCCTGAACGCTGTTAGAGGAATGTCTTCATCAGGAGGACCCACCCCCCCCTTCACAACCCTGTCAGTCAGCCGGCCAGTGGACACCGTCACTCACGTCGAGATCTGCCGGCCGGAGAAACGCAATGCGATGAACAAGGCATTCTGGCTGTATGACCTCGTCCATATTACACACTGATATCCATATCAATAATTCATTTAATTTCCTTTAAGATTTCCTGTAAGGCTTTGTAAACAAACATTTTACAAGTGTAGAGTGACATAAATAGTACTATTTTATTCAAGTCACCTTTATTTTTATAGTGCTTTATAAAGTACAGTAATACAGAGCAAAATGACAGAATCAATGATGCATCTTCATCAAACTGCTGTAAAATTTTTCAGCTCAAGTCAGTTCAGTGTTGATTAATTTCAGTTCAATAACATTTGATAAAATATTAAAATGTTTACAAAGTATATCTCATCATTCATGCTAGAAAGAGCGACATAAAAGTGCCCATTTTATGCCATTTCTATGCTCTCTTAAAATATTCAGTGTGAGATTGGAATTTGAAGTGCACAATGATCTAAAATAATTGCAATCACATCATGACTGAATTAGTGTGTGTGTGTATTCTTCTTTTACCTGCAGTGAAATGGTTGACTGCTTCAATCAGATAGCTGAAGACTCGGAGTGTCGTGTCGTGGTTTTCTCAGGCGCTGGAAAGCTCTTCACTTCCGGTAAAGCTATCAAACACTACACTGACATTTTGTTTTAGTCAGTTCAACTTAGATGTACTTGTACTTCATGTGGTAACATTTACAATAACTGGTTTTGTTTAAATTAAATAAATGATTTAAGATTACTGATTATAATTGAGTACAACCAACCTGAAAAAAAAAACAAGGTTTTACTGACGCATAACTGACACCTGATTTCTCCAGCTAGATAACATTAATTAATAAGTTTGATATAATCTTTTGTTTTATATGATGAAAGTCATTTTCCACCTTGATGTAAATACACTAAAAATAATTCATTACCCTTATTTACTTTAAGTGAAGACGTTTTTATTTGAAGACACAACTTAATTTAGTTTATTCAAATGAAATCAGTTTAGTTTTGTCAATGGTGTTGTTCATTATTATGTGCAATGTATATAATGAACTACTAAGTAAAGTCAGGTGTCAGTACTGACATTAGCATATAAGCACAAGCGCTACTCTTCAGCAAAATGATAACCACAAAATTCAATAACAGAAACTCCTCTAAATGTCCAGCTGAACAATAAACGTTAACATAAACTAGCAACATCTTTCCCTTTACTGTAAAACACATAAAATAACTCTTAATCCCTAAATTTACTCTCCTAATGCAGTCACTTGCAAAGCATGATAGGAACTACAGATCGACTGCCCAGGGCTGCGTTTAGGATCGTGAGCCCAAGTAGATTGTAGAGCCTTTGCCACCAATGGTCTCTAAGATCAACTTGGCTCACGATGCTTTTGAGAAATGCAGCCCTGGATCTGTAGTCCCAGCATGCTTTGTCGCTTTTTTGTTTGTTTGCTTAGGCATGCTGTCAATTGGGAAATTGAAAATTTCACTTTGATGTAACTTAATGTGTTTAATAACCCCAAATCACTATTTCTCATTTAAGCAAAATTCACTGATCAGCAAGTGCGCATGTGTCGAATATATCCATCCTGAACTTTAATGGAAATTGTATGTTGGGTCAATGTAACTCAATTAAGTTAAAACAGCATTCCCTTGGTTAATGATGTATCAAACTGATTGAAGTAGGTTACCACAACAACAAAATTAGAATCTGTAGGCAGAATCATGTAGAAATACCTCCTTAAAGCAACAACTGCACATGTTCACTTTTTACAGTGTATCTTAACACACTGTTCTTGCAACATCTTACCAAATTTGACCAGTTGCTAGTCTTTTCATTTTTTTTTTCATTTCGTTTGTTTATTTTGTTTGTTTGTTGATTAGTCAGACTGTTTCTCATCAGATGAAAATCAATTTTCAAATTTGCACAAATGATATTTTATCTCAACAACATTTCGACAACTAGCAACTGAAATGAAACTAACATTCACTAACATGGACTGATGGTGGGGATCTAATTCAGCTAGTAACAATAGCTAGATTTCTAATTTTCTAAAAATGTTTAACACTTATAAATGCATTTTTATGTATTATATGCCATATATGATTATTTCATCATTAACTGAATAGTAATGATCTGTGTGCAGGTATTGACCTCATGGGCATGGCCAGTGATATCCTACAGCCTGAAGGAGATGACACCGCCAGGATCTCATGGAACGTGCGCCGCACCATAGCTAAATACCAAGAGACCTTCACTGTTATTGAAAAGGTTACTATTTTAAAACATCATTCATTTACCCTGAAAACATCTCAGTACATACACTATATGGACAAAAGTATTGGGACACACCTCTTAATTCTTGAATTCAGGTGTTTCAATCAGACCCATTGTCACAGGTGTATAAAATCAATGCAGTGTGCATTTACAAACATTTGTGAAAAAATGGGTCATTCTGAAGAGCTCAGTGAATTCAAGAGCGGGACTGTGATAGGATGCCACCTTTACAATAAGTCAGTTTGTAAACGTTTATCCCTGCTAGATATTCCATGGTGAACTGTAAATGGTATTATTGGAAAGTGGAAGCGTTTAGGAACAGCAGCAACTCCATGAAGCAGAAAACTATGTAAAGTCATAGAACGAGTGCAAGGTTATGAACCAAAGCCAGGTTCATAAAGACATGGTTGGATGAGATGGGTGTGGAGGAACTTGACTGGCCCACACAGAGCCCTGACCTCAATACCATTGAACACCTTTGGGATGAACTGGAACAGAGATTGCGAGCCAGGCCTTCTCGTCCAACATCAGTGCCTGACCTCACAAATGCGCTTCTAGAAGAATGATCAAAAATTCCCATAAACACACTTCTAAACCTTGTGGAAAGCCTTCCCAGAGGAGTTGAAACTGTTATAGCTGCAAAGGCGGACCAACTTCATATTAATGTCTATGTCTTTAGAATGAGATGTCATTACAGTCCCTGTTGGGGTAATGGTCAGGTGTCCCAGTACTTTTGTCCATATATTGTATATGAGAATATATGTATTGTATACCATAAATGGGATATAGGTAATATGGGAAATATACTCAAAAGTTCATACAAAAATGAAGATTCATTCTTTATGCATATTTGAGAACAGTGGAGAAAAGGCATGACATGAAAATGATAAGAGGATTGCAGTATTTTTAGATGAACATTAATATTTGGCTATAACATTCAATGGCAACTAACTAACTACTTTATCTCAATGCACAAATCATGTTTCATCATGTCTCTTGTGTTTCTTTGTACAGTGTCCAAAACCAGTGATTGTGGCCGTTCACGGTGCATGTATAGGAGGAGGTTAGTTTCCCTCTGTTAAGAAATTTCCACAGCATTCTATACTTTATTGTGAATATATAGAACAAATTCATTATAGAACAGATTTCTTTACTATTATTTGATGTTGAAGCAATCAGTATTTGTACCCTATTGTATTTTTTGTTTATTATTATTACTGTAGTTATTATAGCTTGTTATAATTATGACAGACATTAAAATGTCTTAATGGAATTATTGATCCATTTGACTTGAAATTTTGCATGCAGTGTCTTTGTCCATGGCACCATCATTGTTTATGAGAACAGTTACATATGCAAAAAAAATATGGCCAGCAATGACCAATAAGCATTGAGTAGTTATTAGACAAGAATGTCCTACAAAGCCAAAACTTTGGTGAGCCTTTTGGACAAATGACCTCAAAGACAGGAGGTGCTATGATGTAATGATACAGACACAAGTAATTCATAATTCATTCATCGGCCTCCTCAACTTGAACAACTTTGCACTAGTGAAGTTAGTTTCTACACTAGAAGTTTGCTGCTTCACCAGATAGAAAACGATTCTTCATAACCATATATAAAATGTTATCATTTCATTGCGTCTTCTTTTACAGGAGTGGACTTGATCACAGCATGTGATATACGACTGTGTACACAGGATGCCTGGTTTCAGGTCAAGGTGTGGGCAGGGCAGTCTCATTAGATTGTCGTTGTGATTTTAACTGACCATTTAATGCCATTTTAGAATAAACGTAGATTTTCAGAGATTTAAATTTGAATGCCTGATTTGATCACCCTTTCCTGTTCAGGAGGTTGACATTGGTTTGGCAGCTGATGTTGGGACTTTGCAACGTCTCCCCAGAGTGATTGGAAGTCGAAGGTACTAGCTTGATTTTAAAGCCTGTTATAGATTCAGTAGCAATGCCCTGTTTTTATGCAATTGATAGTAAAGTTTGCTCCCACTGTCTTTCAGTCTAGTGAATGAGTTGGCTTTCACTGCAAGGAAGATGCACGCTGATGAAGCCAAGAGCTGTGGATTGGTCAGGTGAGATATTTAAGCAATAAAATATGAGATGATGTGCTATTTTGAATTTATAATATATACTGTACATTCACAATATAGTGATAAGTGATTTTTAAAATAAAAGCGTTCCTACTGTAGATTTCAGAACTCTGTAATGATTGGCTATCCTCTTCACATGTGGAAAGAGTGAACAAAATTACACTCATCGGCCATATTATTAGGTCCACCTGTTCAACTGCTCATTAACGTAAAACATCTAATCAGCCAATCACATGACCTCAAATGCATTTAGGCATTTAGCCATGTTCAAGACGATCTGCTAAAGTTCAAAACTGAGCATCAGAATGGGGAAGAAAGGGGATGAGCATCTCTGAACACTCAACACATCAAACCTTGAAGCAGAAGAGCATCTCTGAACACTCAACACATCAAACCTTAAAGCAGAAGAGCATCTCTGAACACTCAACACATCAAACCTTGAAGCAGAAGAGCATCTCTGAACACTCAACACATCAAACCTTGAAGCAGAAGAGCATCTCTGAACACTCAACACATCAAACCTTAAAGCAGAAGAGCATCTCTGAACACTCAACACATCAAACCTTGAAGCAGAAGAGCATCTCTGAACACTCAACACATCAAACCTTAAAGCAGAAGAGCATCTCTGAACACTCAACACATCAAACCTTGAAGCAGAAGAGCATCTCTGAACACTCAACACATCAAACCTTGAAGCAGAAGAGCATCTCTGAACACTCACATCAAACCTTGAAGCAGAAGAGCATCTCTGAACACTCAACACATCAAACCTTAAAGCAGAAGAGCATCTCTGAACACTCAACACATCAAACCTTGAAGCAGAAGAGCATCTCTGAACACTCACATCAAACCTTGAAGCAGAAGAGCATCTCTGAACACTCAACACATCAAACCTTAAAGCAGAAGAGCATCTCTGAACACTCACATCAAACCTTGAAGCAGAAGAGCATCTCTGAACACTCAACACATCAAACCTTAAAGCAGAAGAGCATCTCTGAACACTCAACACATCAAACCTTAAAGCAGAAGAGCATCTCTGAACACTCACATCAAACCTTGTAGCAGAAGAGCATCTCTGAACACTCACATCAAACCTTGTAGCAGAAGAGCTACAGCAGCAGAAAACACTCCTTTCAGCTGAGAACAGCAAACTGAGGATACAATTCACCAAAACTGGACAATAGAAGATTGGAAAGACGTTGCCTGGTCTGATGAGTCTGGATTTCTGCTGCAACATTCAGATGGTCGGGTCAGAATTTGGTGTAAACAACATGAAAGCATGGATCCGTCCTGCCTTGTATCGTCAGTTCAGGCTGATGGTGTGGAGGATATTTTCTTGGCACACTTTGGGTGCCTTAGTACAATTGAGCAACATTTAAACATGACAGTGAGTCACTAAACTCAAATGGCCTCCACAGTCTCCAGATCTCAATCCAATAGAGCAGCTTTTGGGATGAGGAGGAACCGCAGATTCACATCATGGATGTGCAGACGACAAATCTGCAGCAACTGAGTGATGATATCATGTCAATATGGACCAAAATCTCAGAGGAATGTTTCCAGCGCCTTGTTGAATCTCTGCCATGGAGAATTTAGGCAGTTCTGAAGGCAAAATGGGCTCCAATCCTGTACTAGCAAGGTGTACCTAATAAAGTGGCCGGTGAGTGTATATTTACATGGAAAAATCTAATAGTTTCTGTGTGCATTTGTTCTCTCTCGTTGCCCACAGTTGTGTGTTCCCAGATAAAGAGGCTATGATGGCCGGAGCTCTGGAGATGGCAGGAGAGATCGCCAGCAAAAGTCCTGTAGCAGTGCAGGGAACCAAAGTCAACCTCGTTTACTCCAGAGACCACAGTGTTGCAGACTCCCTGGACTACATGGTGAGATCACAACTCACATCAGCCAAACATCCAGACAGACAAGTGTATATAACATGACATGGTGGCATAATAATATAATATGTATAATAACAAGGAAAAATACAGAAAAAACTTTGATCCAGATTGTACATGGGAATTAAAATAACATCAGCATGGAAGCAATGAGAGGCAGGTTATATCGTAAATTAAACTGGGAGAGCAGTCTTTTTGAGTGGATCTTCCCCAAACTGGAAGTGCCTCCCATAATCTAAAACGCAGTAGGCTCATTAGGAAAAAAAGTGGATTCTTGATTATTGTTGTACATTTTCTCCTGTTTATGTTAGTAGAAAGGGAAGTTTCTGTATTTTCTTTGTAATCTTTTCTAGGTTAGTTTCTAATCAATAGTTTTTGTATTTTTGTTTTGGCTTAAACTCTTCCCGAAGTTTACGTTGTTCATTTATTTCTTCCTGTTAATAAATGCCTCTTTTTTTCTGCACTTTAAAAGTGTTCTGTGGTTGCAAAAGTATTCTCCAGGGATCTTTTTAATATGATCCCTGTTAATTGTTACGGATAATTTCATTCCCTTTGAGTGGGGATTTAACTAATTCGTGCCATTATTTATACTTGATTGATGTAAAAGCATATGAATGCACATCAGTAACAACATGTGACATCCTGTGATGTTCTTGTGTCTCCTGTTGTTGTTTGTTTGTGTAGAGCACCTGGAATATGAGCATGCTCCAAACCCAAGATTTAATGAAGTCAGCGCAGGCCGCGATGGAGAAGAAAAGCCTCAAAGAAATCATTTTCTCCAAGCTCTGAGAGTCTACACACCCGAGTTAGATCTGTCTAAAGCATATCTCGCGACTACGGATGTCAAGTCCGTCTCCACCTTCAGTGAACTCTGTGGGTTTGGTGTTGAGCCTTTCTAGGACTGGTTCATTAAAATGAAAGTTTGATTTAATGTTTTCTAACGGGTGCCTTGAAGTCTGGCTCACAGATGTCAGATAACTAACCAAAAAAATGTTCAGTGCTGAATGCACACTAAAATCTAAACGTGTACAGATACCTAAAATGAAATAAAAAAAATGCTAAAATGAGTGTATAGGTCATGTCAGTATGGATTTTTTGTGAAGAGAAACTAGTTTGGTTTTGTAATATGAACATCATCGCAGCGTGGATATCATGTGCTGATCTCCGCGTCCAGGTTTCAGGTGTTCATTATCATTATATCACACTGCACACACTGGGAGCCGTATCGCATTACTGACTCCTCAGCTGGGTATAAGAGTATAATACACTGGAAACCATCACCACTAAACCAGAGGGCTCTGTGATCCTGACATCTGTGTGATAATCCGGGACAGTGATGTCTGTGCTGAGATGGCTTACTGTGATTCTGCTCTTCCACCTGGTTTACTCCGGTAAGACTCGTTCTGCTCTTAAACTTCTCCAGTGTTTAACACAACTGAAAATAACAAAGCCGTGAAAGTAATGTATCTGTTCATATAGCCAGGTTACAACTTTGAGTTATTTCAGTGGGTGAATGCCAGAATTATCTGTTTCTCTTGTTCTTGATAAAATCACAAGATACAAGAGTATGTCATTCTCTGGACATTATTAACAGTTGCTATTGATATAATAAAGAAAATAGTGCTTTTATTTATTTACAGTATTTACTTTTGCAATGTTTGTCTTGTTTGGTATGTAAAGAAGTTAAATGGAAAACTAAAATTTTTTTCATCTGAATATCATCATCATTAGTGGGTTATATGGAATTTTGCTTTGTATTGAAATTCAGATATCGTGCTTTTACTTTTAAAGTGATTTATGCATTTTAAAGCATGTATGATTTGTCTGTCACTTACTATTCAACCCGTTATGCTTGACATTTCCCATCTTTCTGACATAAAGTTTAAGGGAATGAGATCACATGATGTAAGTTTCTCTTACAGTCTTTATCAGTGTGTTTACACTTACACTGCCGTTCTAAAAGTTTGGAATCGGTAAGATTTGTTATGTTTTTAAAAGAAGTCTCTTTGCTCACCAAGGCTGTATTTAAATTATTAAAGTTAATATATATGTATATATGTATAGTATTTTTAATGACAATTTTAAACAGCTGTTTTCTATGTGAATATATTTTAAACTGTAATTTATTCCTGTGATCAAAGCTGAATTTTCAGCATCATTACTCCAGTCTTCAGTGTCACATGATCCTTCAGAAATTATTATAATATGCTAATTTTAATTTTAATTAAAAAAAAAATCATTATTATTATCAATCTTGAAATCAGGAAATTCAGGATTCTATGATGAATAGAAAGTTCTATTTTATTTATAAACATTATAAATGTCTTTATCATAACTTTTGCTCATTTTAATTTATCCTTGCTGAATAAAAGTATTGATTGAAAGTATTGAAAAAAAAAACAATAGTTATTGACCCCAAACTTATGAACGGTAGTGTTTAATGTAACAAAAGCTTTCTATTTCAGATAAATGCTGTTCTTTTGAACTTTTATTCAAAGAATCCTGAAATGTATTTTCTACACAACTGTTTTCAACATTGATAATAAATGTTTCTTGAGCAGCAAATCATCATATTAGAATGATTTCTGAAGGATCATGTGACACTGAAGACTGGAGTAATGATGCTGAAAATTCAGCTTTGATCACAGGAACAAATTACATTTTAAAATATATTCAAATATAAAACAGTTATTTTAAATTGTAATAATATTTCACAGTATTACTGGGTTGTTTGTGTGTGTGTGTGTGTGTGTGTGTGTGTGTGTGTGTGTGTGTGTATTTATAATCAATTAAATGCAGCCTTGGTGAGCAGAAGAGGCTTCTTTTAAAAACATAAAATCTTACCGTTCCCAACATTTTTAACGGCAGTGTATATTAGTCTCATCAAGCTCCAGTTGTGGTGATATTTGCTAGTTGACCTTCAACCCCAAATATGTTTAGAATGTATAACAGTACAAAGCATGTTACGAGACAGAAATGTCACTGGGTAATTAATATTCTTTCAATTATCGTGTGTGACTTATGTAAATATACACCAAAGCTTTAAAATTACAACATTTGCTAGTGTAATTTGATGGGCTTGAAATAATATTAGTGCTTAAGGGTTGAACAATGATAAATATCAATGTTTTCAGGCATATTTCCACTAAAAGATGCTGAAAATTCAGCTTTGATCACAAATAATACATTACATTTTAAAATATATTACAATGGAAAACAATTATTTTAAATTGTAAGAATATTTCACAATATTACTGTTGTTACTGTATTTTTGATAAAAAATAAATAAATGCAGATTTGGTGAGCATTATCAAAAACATAAAAAAAAAAAAAAAAAAAAAAAAAGTTTGTTATATATTTTTTTCTAGGTCAAATTCTATGGCGAATGAAGGACCACGTGCATAAAATCCAACAGGCCCGAATAAAACACACTTCCACTGCCATTCCCAAGAAAGGCACAATTCACCAACCCCTGAACCACTTCGACAAGCAGAATGACAAAACCTTCCCACAGGTACAAACTATAGACAACCTCACACTCATCCTGCTCTAAATGTGATCAGACACAAGAACAAGACATGGGGAACACTTTATAATGAGTATACAGTAGCCTAATAAAGTAATTAGATCATTTGCAAAGTATTAGTTTATAGTTAATTAATAGTTTTTACTGTGTATTGTAGCATCTACATTGTTAATATATTAATAGGCTATAAAAATAGTAAGCTCTTCATTCATTGTCATTAACACAATTATTATTGTTTAATTAGCTCATATGTAAAGAGTAAAATATGCTTTTTATGTTTTAACAGATTTGTAAATACGTTATTACTGTATATTTATTATAAAGTGTTACCGAAATGCCATCCATCCATCCATCTTCTACCGCTTATCCGGGGCCGGGTCGCGGGGGCAGCAGTCTAAGCAGGGATGCCCAGACTTCCCTCTCCCTAGACACTTCCTCCAGCTCTTCCGGGGGGACACCGAGGCGTTCCCAGGCCAGCCGGGAGACATAGTCTCTCCAGCGTGTCCTAGGTCTTCCCCGGGGTCTCCTCCCGGTGGGACATGCCCGGAACACCTTCCCGGGAAGGCGTCCAGGAGGCATCCGGAAAAGATGCCCGAGCCACCTCAACTGACCCCTCTCGATGTGGAGGAGCAGCGGCTCTACTCTGAGCTCCTCCCGAGTGACTGAGCTTCTCACCCTATCTCTAAGGGATCGCCCAGCCACCCTGCGGAGAAAGCTCATTTCGGCCGCTTGTATCCGGGATCTTGTCCTTTCGGTCATGACCCACAGCTCATGACCATAGGTGAGAGTAGGAACGTAGATTGACTGGTAAATCGAGAGCTTCGCCTTGCGGCTCAGCTCCTTCTTCACCACGACAGACCGGTACAGGGACCGCATTACTGCAGAAGCTGCACCGATCCGCCTGTCAATCTCCCGTTCCATCCTCCCCTCACTCGTGAACAAGACCCCAAGATACTTAAACTCCTCCACTTGAGGCAGGAGCTCTCCACCAACCTGAAGCGGGCAAACCACCCTTTTCCGACTGAGAACCATGGCCTCGGATTTGGAGGTGCTGATTCTCATCCCAGCCGCTTCACACTCGGCTGCAAACCGTCCCAGTGCATGCTGGAGGTCCTGGCTTGATGAGGCCAACACGACAACATCATCCGCAAAGAGCAGAGATGAAATCGTGTGGTCCCCAAACCTGACCCCCTCCGGCCCCTGGCTGCGCCTAGAAAATCTGTCCATAAAAATTATGAACAGAACCGGCGACAAAGGGCAGCCCTGCCGGAGTCCAACACGCACCGGGAACAAGTCTGACTTACTGCTGGCAATACGAACCAAGCTCCTGCTCCGGTCGTACAGGGACCGGATAGCCCTTAGCAAAGGGCCCCGGACCCCATACTCCCGGAGCACCCTCCACAGGCCGCCGCGAGGGACACAGTCGAATGCCTTCTCCAAATCCACAAAGCACATGTGGATTGGTTGGGCAAACTCCCATGAGCCCTCCAGCACCCTGTAGAGGGTATAGAGCTGGTCCAGTGTTCCACGATCGGGACGAAAACCACACTGTTCCTCCTGAATCCGAGGTTCTACTATCGGCCGGATTCTCCTCTCCAGTACCCTGGCATAGACTTTCCCAGGGAGGCTGAGAAGTGTGATCCCCCTATAGTTGGAGCACACCCTCCGGTCCCCCTTCTTAAAAAGAGGGACCACCACCCCGGTCTGCCAGTCCAAAGGTACTGTCCCCGACCGCCACGCGATGTTGCAGAGGCGTGTCAGCCAAGACAGCCCCACAACATCCAGAGACTTGAGGTACTCAGGGCGGATCTCATCCACCCCCGGTGCCTTGCCACCGAGGAGTTTCTTGACTACCTCGGTGACTTCAGCTTGGGTGATGGACGAGTCCGCCTCCGAGCCCTCAGCCTCTGCTTCCTCAATGGAAGACGTGACGGCGGGATTGAGGAGATCCTCGAAGTATTCCTTCCACCGTCCGGTGATATCCCCAGTCGAGGTCAACAGCTGCCCACCTCCACTGTAAACAGCGTTGGTAGGGCACTGCTTCCCCCTCCTGAGGCGCCGGACGGTTTGCCAGAATCTCTTCGAGGCCGACCGACAGTCCTTCTCCATGGCCTCACCGAACTCCTCCCAGGCCCGAGTTTTTGCCTCCACAACCACCCGGGCTGCAGTCCGCTTGGCCCGTCGGTACCCATCAGCTGCCTCAGGAGTCCCACAAGCCAACCAGGCCCGATAGGACTCCTTCTTCAGCTTGACGGCATCCCTTACTTCCGGTGTCCACCACCGGGTTCGGGGATTGCCGCCTCGACAGGCACCGGAGACCTTACGGCCACAGCTCCGAGTGGCCGCGTTGACAATGGAGGTGGAGAACATGGTCCACTCGGACTCAATATCTCCAGACTCCCTCGGGATCTGGTCGAAGCTCTGCCGGAGGTGGGAGTTGAAGATCTCTCTGACAGGAGATTCGGCCAAACGTTCCCAACAGACCCTCACAGTACGTTTGGGTCTGCCGAGTCTGTCCAGCTTCCTCCCCCGCCATCGGATCCAACTCACCACCAGGTGGTGATCAGTTGACAGCTCCGCCCCTCTCTTCACCCGAGTGTCCAAGACATACGGCCGGAGGTCAGATGAAACGACCACAAAGTCGATCATCGACCTCCGGCCTAGGGTGTCCTGGTGCCATGTGCACTGATGGACACCCTTATGCTTGAACATGGTGTTCGTTATGGACAAGCTGTAACTAGCACAGAAGTCCAATAACAGAACACCACTCGGGTTCAGATCAGGGGGGCCGTTCCTCCCAATCACGCCCCTCCAGGTGTCACTGTCGCTGCCCACGTGGGCGTTGAAGTCCCCCAGTAGAACGACGGAGTCCCCAGTCGGAGCACTTTCCAGCACCCTTCCCAGAGACTCCAAGAAGGCCGGGTACTCTGCACTGCCGTTCGGCCCGTAAGCACAAACGACAGTGAGAGACCTATCCCCGACCCGAAGGCGTAGGGAAGCGACCCTCTCGTTCACTGGGGTGAACTCCAACACATGGCGGCTGAGCTGGGGGGCTATAAGCAAACCCACACCAGCCCGCCGCCTCTCACCATGGGCAACTCCAGAGTGGTGAAGAGTCCATCCTCTCTCGAGGAGTGTGGTTCCAGAGCCCAAGCCGTGCGTAGAGGTGATCCCAACTATCTCTAGTCGGAATCTCTGAACCTCACGCACAAGCTCAGGCTCCTTCCCCGCCAGAGAGGTGACATTCCATGTCCCTAGAGCTAGATTCCACGTCCAGGGATCGGGTTGTCTAGGCCCCCGCCTTCGACTGCCACCCGATCCACTTTGCACCGGCCCCTTACGGTCCCTCCTGTAGGTGGTGGGTCCACGGGAGGGTGGCCCCACGTCGCTCCTTCGGGCTGAGCCCGGCCGGACCCCATGGGGGGAGGCCCGACCACCAGGCGCTCGCATACGAGCCCCAACCCCGGGCCTGGCTCCAGGGTGGGGCCCCGGCTGCGCCATACCGGGCGACGTCACGGTCCTCATTTTTTTTGTCATCATAAGGGTTGTTGAACCGCTCTTAGTCTGACCCGTCGCCTAGGACCTGTTTGCCTTGGGAGACCCTACCAGGGGCATATAGCCCCAGACAACATAGCTCCTAGGTTCATTCGGGTACTCAAACCCCTCCACCACGGTAAGGTGGCAGTTCATGGAGGGGGTTACCGAAATGGTTTGTTTTAATTCCTATATTCAAAATAGTGTGAAATATAAATAAAAAATTTAATGATTTAAGTTATTATAAAATTTTGTTTTAATTAGGCCAATATTAAAACGAATTAATTAATCATGTCAATTATTTTGCTATCATTTATTCTTTAATATTTGTTCTCCACAGAAATTCTTTGTGAACGACGTTTATTGGCAGCGTTCAGATGGACCGGTCTTTCTCTACATAGGAGGAGAGGGACCCCTCTCCAAATTCAGTGTATTGTTTGGTTAGGACCCTTTTTTTTTGCTTCAAGTCATTCTGCAACATTCAACCTGATCTCCTGAGGAAAACGTGTTTATAGAAACGTTTTGTAAAGCCCAAATACCCGTCAGTTCCTCCTACACCTCACTCCTGCTTCAGGTCAACTGTCCACTGGGTGGCGCCAAATGTTGCCGGTTCAAAACAAGTGAAACTCTGAGAAAAAGCATAATGCTGTAATTTACTACACAACATATTTTTATAACTTTTGGGAGGGCTGTTAATATCATTTCTCTTAATATCAAAGTCTTACAATACAGAATCACCAGTCACATGGCATAACTGGTTGCCTCAAAAAATGCATTTACATTTATCCAAAGCAATGGCTTGCAAATAAAGAAGAACATCACAAAGAATTTAAAAAAAGATATTTCCAGAACTGAGTGTTCATGAAGCAAAGGTTGTGCGTATGTGGACCAGCCGGAGAACAGGGACAAAGAATTGATGGTAACACTTTAGAAAACTGTGCCGTCATTAATGAATAACTGCAGGAACAAATGAGTAACACACTATTAACATTCTAGTAACTGCTATTAACTAATGAGAAACTCTGATTAACTAATTAGTAAGTAATAGCGCTCAGTTTATGTGGTAGTTCACTATAAGCTAATCAGCAACTACTATTTTTTTTTTTTTTTCATTCCTCCCAGAGAACTACTACAGGTTCATAATTAACATGAGTAATGCATAATTTATAATAAAAGGTAACAGTAACCCACTAATGACTCAAGTGTTACTGCTAATTATTTGGATCAGTATTCTAAAGTGAAAAACATGATAACTACCTAATATTGACTGAAGTCATTGTAAACTTTTGAGATTTTTGTGAGATTTTTAATAGTAATTCCTTCCCTTGATCTTCACTTCAGAATACGATGATATATGATCCAAATAATTAGTAGTTCCAGAAGGATGTAGTAACACTTGAGTCAATACTAATGGGTTACCATTACCTTATATTATGCATTATTAATATTAATTATGAACCTGCATAGGGCCTATAGTAGTTCTAGTAGTCTTCAGTGATGTATGAAAAATAGTAGTTATTGATAGCTAATAGTGAACTACCACATAGACTGAGCGCTATTACTTACTAATTAGTTAATCAGAGTTTCTCATTAGTTAATAGTAATTACTAGAATGTTAGTGCGTTACTCATTTGTTCCTCTGTAGTTATTCATTAATGAAGGCACAGTATTCTAAAGTTGAATTCAATTCAAAGTTGAAGTTAAATTCGAACTGATTCTCTAATTTTGATAATGCTAATCCAGAAATGTGCTTTGCGTTTGTCCCCCCCCCCCTCCTCCATCTGTTAGGGCACCATGTGTTGATGGCAGAGAGTCATGGAGCGCTGCTGGTGGCGCTGGAGCACCGCTTCTACGGGCAGAGCATCAACCCTGATGGACTCGAGACCGAGACACTGAGACATCTCTCCAGCCAGCAGGCGTAATGATGACTGACCTTTCGCTCGTCACAATGATGATCACAGTGACAGTTCTGACGCATGTTGTTTCCTCTCCTCCCTGTCTCAGTTTGGCGGACTTGGCTGTGTTCCGGCACTACATCAGCCAGCGCTTCGGCCTCTCGCACAACAACACCTGGATCAGCTTCGGAGGCTCCTATGCTGGAGCTCTCTCGGCTTGGCTGAGAGGAAAGGTTTGTTCCCAAACAAGTTCAAAAATTCTGTAAAAGTGTTCGTCCCGTGTCTTTAACTACTAATGTATGTACCTATTGTGTCCATACACGTGTGCTGCTGGGATACGGGTGAGGTTCGGCACAGGTTTGGTGGTTTAGGAGGGTGGGTTAAGGTGTAAGGGAAGGGTCAACAGTATAGGGGTGTAACAATATATCATAATAATAAAATGCATCAATATGTATTGTGGATAGTGACAATATGTATTGTGTATAGTTCACCCAAAATAAAAATTATTGTGTGAGAAAAAGTTTTCAGTGTCAGCACTACATTAAACTGTTATATATAATGTTGAATATAATGTATAATAAAGCAATGGGGGAATATTTGTGGGTCCTGATAATGCCAGATGTCTTATGTTACCAGTAAAAGTGGCGTACATTATTTTAAATATATCTAGTCAGTGAAAGAGCGCAAGCATTTTCTTCTAAAATAATTCAGTATTTTCAGCTTCAGAATCATGAATACTGTTATTCTGGTGTCTCTATTGTCCTGTGCGTTGGGTTTCCAGCACCAAGTCCAAGCCTATTCATTTACACACACAATGTAAAACCAAATTTAGCATTTTAATCAACAGTACATTTTTTGTTAACCTTTAATCATATGTCTTGGAGTAGCACAATAATATCGTATCGTGAGTTCAATATCGTGATATGTATCGAATCGTGGCATGAGGGTATCGTTACAGCCCTAGTCAACAGTGTAATTACAGATGTGATTACAGAGATTAATTACAGCTGTTATTACACGCATTTTAAAAATGTAAGTACAATGTAAAAACATGTATGTACTCAATAAGTGCACTGTATCAAATTAATCATTTAAATGTTAGTACAAAGACATCATTACGTGGAACCAAAGTTTTTAATTCGTTTTTAATCTTTAATTCGAATACATTTTAGAGGATCAAATCTCCACCAAGGTCTATCACCTGCACCTTGAAGGGTTAGTTAACCTAAAAATAACCTGTAACACTTTACAATAAGGACCCATTAGTTATCATTAGTTAATATCAATGAGCACATGAGTAGTGTTGATTAATCATTGTTAACGTTAATAAAAATACAAGTGTTTATTGTTTGTTCATGTTAGCTCAAGGCCATCAAATAATATTAAAGATTATAATTAGTTCTGGGCAACGATTAATCGTGATTAATCGCATCCAAAATAAAAGTTTGTTTACATAATATGTGTGTGTACTGTGTATAATTATTTTGTATAAACACACACACATGCATGTATACATTTAAGAAAAATGTGTTATTGATATATAAAATATTTATATTTATATATAATATAAATTATATATAAACATATACAGTGAGGAAAATAAGTATTTGAACACCCTGCTATTTTGCAAGTTCTCCCACTTAGAAATCATGGAGGGGTCTGAAATTGTCATCGTAGGTGCATGTCCACTGTGAGAGACATAATCTAAAAAAAAAAATCCAGAAATCACAATGTATGATTTTTTAACTATTTATTTGTATGATACAGCTGCAAATAAGTATTTGAACACCTGAGAAAATCAATGTTAATATTTGGTACAGTAGCCTTTGTTTGCAATTACAGAGGTCAAACGTTTCCTGTAGTTTTTCACCAGGTTTGCACACACTGCAGGAGGGATTTTGGCCCACTCCTTCACACAGATCTTCTCTAGATCAGTCAGGTTTCTGGGCTGTCGCTGAGAAACACGGAGTTTGAGCTCCCTCCAAAGATTATCTATTCGGTTTAGGTCTGGAGACTGGCTAGGCCACGCCAGAACCTTGATATGCTTCTTACAGAGCCACTCCTTGGTTATCCTGGCTGTGTGCTTCGGGTCATTGTCATGTTGGAAGACCCAGCCTCGACCCATCTTCAATGCTCTAACTGAGGGAAGGAGGTTGTTCCCCAAAATCTCGCAATACATGGCCCCGGTCATCCTCTACTTAATACAGTGCAGTCGCCCTGTCCCATGTGCAGAAAAACACCCCCAAAGCATGATGCTACCACCCCCATGCTTCACAGTAGGGATGGTGTTCTTGGGATGGTACTCATCATTCTTCTTCCTCCAAACACGTTTAGTGGAATTATGACCAAAAAGTTATATTTTGGTCTCATCTGACCACATGACTTTCTCCCATGACTCCTCTGGATCATCCAAATGGTCATTGGCAAACTTAAGACGGGCCTTGACATGTGCTGGTTTAAGCAGGGGAACCTTCCGTGCCATGCATGATTTCAAACCATGACGTCTTAGTGTATTACCAACAGTAACCTTGGAAATGGTGGTCCCAGCTCTTTTCAGGTCATTGACCAGCTCCTCCCGTGTAGTTCTGGGCTGATTTCTCACCTTTCTTAGGATCATTGAGACCCCACGAGGTGAGATCTTGCATGGAGCCCCAGTCCGAGGGAGATTGACAGTCATGTTTAGCTTCTTCCATTTTCTAATGATTGCTCCAACAGTGGACCTTTTTTCACCAAGCTGCTTGGCAATTTCCCCGTAGCCCTTTCCAGCCTTGTGGAGGTGTACAATTTTGTCTCTAGTGTCTTTGGACAGCTCTTTTGTCTTGGCCATGTTAGTAGTTGGATTCTTACTGAATGTATGGGGTGGACAAGTGTCTTTATGCAGCTAACGACCTCAAACAGGTGCATCTAATTTAGGATAATAAATGGAGTGGAGGTGGACATTTTAAAGGCAGACTAACAGGTCTTTGAGGGTCAGAATTCTAGCTGATAGACAGGTGTTCAAATACTTATTTGCAGCTGTACCATACAAATAAATAGTTAAAAAATCATATATTGTGATTTCTGGATTTTTTGTTTTAGATTATGTCTCTCACAGTGGACATGCACCTACGCTGACAATTTCAGACCCCTCCATGATTTCCAAGTGGGAGAACTTGCAAAATAGCAGGGTGTTCAAATACTTATTTTCCTCACTGTATACACTATATACATATTTCTTAAATATATACAAGCATGTGTGTATTTATACAAAATAATTATACACAGTACACACACATATATTATGTAAACACAAACTTTTATTTTGGATGAGATTAATCACAATTAATCGTTGCCCAGCACTAATTATAGTAATTAGTGATAATAATTAGTAAATGTTGAAATTAACATGAACTATGATGAATAAATTAACTTTAGTTAACTATTAATGGAACCTCATTGTAAAGTGTTACCAAAGTCTGTCATCAATTTTTTTTTTTTTAACACTGAAGAAATGTACAAAAATGCCTATGCTGCTCTTTTCCATTCAGTGACACTCCAAAATGTGTTTTTCTTCTAGTTTCCTCATCTTATCTATGGAGCAGTGGCATCCTCCGCCCCTGTTCAAGCTCAGCTGGACTTTAGCTCTTATAATAGGGTGAGAGTTTCATTCTTGTGAAGTTTGTTGTTTTCGTTCTGTACAATTGTCCTGTAAAATAAAAAAAGAATTAACATTTGATAATTACAGGCCTAATAATAGTTTTATTTTACATGTCAATACTAATATTTATGTTTTAAATTCTTCACTTTGAAACGTTCAAATCTTCAAGCGTTTATTTTGGCAGGATACTGGTGGAACTTCTATCCACAGAAATGTTGGAAATCGTGTGAATAAAGGAACCTAATATGCATTGTTTTCCCCAATTCTATGGTGCTCTTCGGTCACTCTCGACCGAAAAAATTTACGTTTTAAAAATGTATAAAATCGTAGCATCTTCAGAATGGTACGGAAACATGTTTTCTCTCAGTTCAGACTGTAATGACCCGTCATATGTTTATTTGAAGAGTCAGTTTTTGCGTCATACAAAAGTGACTCATCAAATAAACATTTCAAACAAAATGTAAACCTTCACAAAAAAATAGACTTTGAGATTGTCTAAACTTATTTTCAAATCCACAACCTAATCAAAGTGAGTAATTATGTCTAAAAACAACTAGAGAATTTACAAGCCTCTTTAAATGCAGCTATACAAGCATCTAGTGGTTACAACATGACATTAATTTTTTTTTACTCCTACTAATGACACTAAACTGCCTTCAAAAATGTAATTTTAAATACTGCTAATAATAATAATAATAATACAAATCTTAGAAAAAAAACTATTACTTTCAATCAGAAATAAAGTGTGACTCCCAAATTAGGGGATAGGAGATTCCCAACATCAACAAACACCAATTTGGGAAACTCTGAGCTAGAGCGCAACACTTTCAGTAGTTATTGCATAACTTGTGTGGTTTGGCATTAAAACCTTTATTTTGCAGGTGGTTGCTTATAGTCTTATGAATGAGGCAGTGGGTGGCTCTGAAAAGGTAAGAGCACATTTAGGGTTGCTATGAATTCCTCTGTGTGTCTATCTGAGTGTGTGTGTGTGTGTGTGTGTGTGTGTGTGTGTGTGTGTGTGTGTGTGTGTGTGTGTGTCCTCACTCAGTGTGTAGCAGAAGTGAAGGCAGTGTTTGCAGCAGTCGAGGCAGCTCTGCTTATGGGGAATGAGACCGAGGTGGGAAAAGACTTCGGCTGCTGTGAGACCCCTCTGAAGCCGGAGGACAAAGCGGAGCTGTTGCAGAGTTTGGCTGATATCTTCATGGGAACCGTCCAATACAACGAGGAGGGGGTCGCGTTCAGCATCGCAGAGCTGTGTGACATCATGACCAATAAGAGTGAGGCCTGTGAGCAGAAGGAGGAGGCGTATGACCGTCTGGTCAAAATAGTGGCGGTAACATTTCTTCATCTCATTATATGTGGCATCCAAACAATTTGGTTCAAAGAAAAAGTGGAATTGTGTGTAGCTTTAATAAAGAAATCAAATAAATTACATTTAAGTTTAGATGTATTTTAAAGTTTTATGATAACACTTTATTTTTACAGTGTCTTTGTTACATATGTTACATGTACGTACCATAGTAATAACGGTAAATTATGCATAATTACATGCAACTAACCCTCAACCAAACCCTAGTCCTACCCTAACCATATAGTAAGTACATGTAGTTGCTTAATATTACTCAGTACTTAAATATATAATTACACTGTCACAATGACACCTTAAAATAAAGTGTAACCAGCAGTATTCATTACCACAGATAAGGTAAGTACATTTTGTTTCAGTTTCATAACATTATTGCTGTGTTGCTCAGATTTAGAAATTCTAAATTTAAATGCTATACAATACTACAGTATTATTTCATTGATTGATATATATATATATATATAACTGGTCAAAAGTTTTGAATAATTAAGATCCTTTTTAAATGTTTTTTAAATCTTTTTAGTCTCTAATGCTCACCAAGACAGCATTTATTTGGTTACAAATACAGTAAAAACAGTTTCAATATACTGTATTTTAAAATGTAATTTATTCCTGTGATCAAAGCTGAATTTTCAGCATCATTACTTCAGTCTTCAATGTCACATAATCCTTCAAAAATCATTCTGTGTGTGTGTGCGTGTGTGTGTGTGCAAACTATTACATGTTTAGGATACTTTTAAATTGGAAATACTAAGATTTCACAATATAACTGAATTTTTCATAAAATAATTGCAGACTTGTTGCGTTTAAGAGACTTCTTTTAAAAACGCACACACACACACACACACACACACACACACACACACACACACACACACACACACACACACACACACACACACACACACACACACACACACACACACACACACACACACACACACACACACACACACACACACACACATCTTGAGCTCAAAATTAGTGTCATGAATTTATAAATTTACAAAGAATTATCATGTGGACACTTCAGTACAGAATAGCATACTAGCATATGACTTACAGTAAACTATTCTGTGTAAAATACTGTATATCCAGCAATGCCACGTGTTCAACTTTACCATCCATTTCTAGTGTGATAAATTAATAAAAAGTTAAAAAGATATTTACTCAAATAATGTAATAATGTAAACAAGGTAATTTGGCAATAATTTAGCACACTACTATATTCTATACTGCTTTCAATTTCACATTAATTTTTCCCCTACATTTTTTATGGGCTGTAAACTCTGTATTCACAAGAAGGCTATTAATATTCTAATTTTAATTCTAACTAAAATGAAAAACACAATATCATTTCTAACCAGCTGAGGGCATCACTGACTAAAAAATGTTGTCCGATTCTTTTAAATCTCTTACATTTGAAACACAACTCTACACACAATACTGTACGGTTTCCTCTTACTATAAAATACATTTTGCTAAATTAAAATAGTAGTTAAATGATAACGTCATCACAGATTATGTTGATAAAGCTCAACAGCCCCTTTGAGGTGCAGGTGTAAGTCTTATCATGAACATATTTCTGCCATGTCTTCAGATGTACCGTGCCAGAGAGAATGTCCCGTGTCTGGATGTCTCTCACGAGAAGCTTGTGCTTGAACTCAGTAACACTAAAGCTTCGTCCAGTTACAGACAGTGGCTCTACCAGACCTGCACTGAGTTCGGCTTCTGTGAGTATTACATCAACTCTACTCGTTTTGATCATTCTCTGAAACTCATTGCATTAGATAACAAAATATCAAAGCAAGTGGCTTTTTCAGAATTAACTTCATCTGTCTATCCTTGTTGCACAAATTTTAACAAACTGGTGTCAAGGTGATTTTTATGAAGCATGAAGTCAGTTCCCTCAAGTTCACACATGTGGAGTAACAATTGGGGAAGTTCATCATATTGGCTGTGTGGACATTTTACTAATGCTTGACATCCAAAAAGTATCTCAATACCTTTGGTCATTATCTTGAACACTATATCTATTTTTGTATCATTTAGATCCTAACACACATTTTTTGTAAAATTATTTGCTTGAATATAGTGTTGGCGCTATCTTTAAAATAATTGGCATTTGGTTTGACAAACATTTTATCCAGTGCAATGACGTTTATGACATTTTTGAGTGCTGGCAAATATTGTTAAGGTCAGAGTTTTGTCCAGAGGAGAACTGGTCCTGGTCTCTCCAAAGGTTTTTCTCTGTTTCTGTCCGCCTGCACGGTAAAATCCAACAGCTGTTCTAACTAACACTTTTTAGTTAGCTTTACATTATTTCTTAACTTAATTGTACAAATCTACACTGTAAAAAAAGAGTTGCTGAATTTTTTTTTTTTTAAGTACAATCAACTTGAATGTTTCAGTCATTTCAACTTAAATTACATTAAACTTTCCAAATTTCTTTTTTATTTTTATTTTGTATAACTTATTTTGATGAGTTAAAGCAATGTAAAAACTTATGTTGTCATAACTTATTGATCATATAATTTTTTTCAGTGTAGTGATCTGTACTATTCACATAGGACCGTTCCTTGTTCACTCTGAAAACCCAAGTTAAGATTAATAGATTTTTTTGAGTGCCGTTTTGTCAAGCAAAAAAGGGTTGAGGCTGGGAAATTCTTAATAGACTTCCGCTCATGTCCTCCGCTTCTGCCGTTATCTTTCTCTAGTTGCATTCACTAATTTCCCAAAGTCATCTTGAACGTTGAATTGTCAAAACAACTGAAAATTTTGAGAGAACATCACTTAAAGCTGACGTCATAAATTGATGTTGACAATCAATTTTGACAATGAAAACTCGCCATTATGGTGATCAGTGTCCCTCTGGTTGGGTGCCTGGAACTACATTTATATTATTGTAATTCTCTTCCTATTAATGCAACAAGAAATCACAGTTATTTGATTTTAAAGGAAGGGAAGTGATACATAGGTTGCTTTTAAAAGGTGACCTGACTAAATCTTTAACTAGTCTATTTTTCATGTCGAAAAATTATGTTTTTAAAATTTGATTGCAACACCTAGGCCTGGTTTCACAGACAGGGCTTAGATTGAGACAGGTTTAGTCCTTAGTTTAATTAGGACATTTAAGTAGCTTTTAAAAACATACCTTAGAAAAAAGCATTACTGGTGTGCATCTTGAGACAAAACAATGGCACTTACATATTTTAAGATATGTCAGTGCAAGTTGCTTTCAGTTAAAACAACTCAAGCATGCATTTTTAGTCCAGGACTAGGCTTAAGCCTTGTCTGTGAAACCGGGGGGCTAGTGTCATAAACACCTACAGTAGTGTTTTTTTTTTAATTGGGTTGATATAATCCCTCTATATTTGTGATAATATCTGGCAATTGACCATGCTTGAGTGACACACAGACTTCAAGATTCAGCATGCAAAACACAACAATAATTACATTTTATTTATTATTTATTAATTGTAACTAACAATTTTACTTGCTTTTTTTGTTGTTGTGTTACTGACACAAGACAGCAAATAAAAATTGGCAAATAAAAGCAATTGCATAATTTATTCATGCTGCAGTGCACTCTGGGAGTCAGTAATTCTGAGTAGTTATACTAAGTCAAGAGTAAATCTAGTCAAGTACTCTCTGCGGCCCTTTTATAGTTACTTGAACTCTTGTGTAAGTGAACTATACCAGCTACGCATTTGTTAGTACAACATATCATTCCTATTTCACTTTACTTAGTTTTTGTAAGGCAATCGGTTTGCTTTTTTTAAGCTTTTTTTAACTAATTACATTTTACAGTGTGATGCAGTTTGTGTATGTCTTGCCACTGTTCCCTCTGGCTTGCTTAGTTGGTGATATTTAATATTCAACAATATTATTGACTCGACTGCACTGACACTGAGCTGATGATGACATCTCTGATTTCTAGAAGCTTTATAGCCGAATTGAGCTCACTGATGATCTTCACACATTTATGAGTACTGCATTATCTCTAAACTCATTTCAACTGAATAATAAATGTTTACTATTGTCTTTTTAGAGCTGCTTTACCGCAGAATTGAATCCATTTGCATCACTGAATCATTTTCCTGTTATCTCTCCAAAGCTGCTTTGAAAATCTGTATTATATAAAGCGCTATATAAATAAAGGAGACTTGACTTGAGTGTATTTAAGGTAGTTAAATATTCTTTCACAAGGTTAGTCTTCATCATGTCTATTAAGTCTTAATTTATAATCCAACTTTGTACCTTTTGTGTTGGTTTCTGGATCAGATCAGACATGCGACGGCACTCACTGCCTCTTCTCACGTGTGTCAACCCTTCAGTCTCAGACTGAGCTCTGCTCTCGACTCTTCAACATCCCTCAGGACAGTCTGCCGGTGCGCATCGACTTCACCAACCAGTACTATGGAGGGAACCGGCCCCAAACACAAAGAGTGCTCTATGTCAACGGTGAGCATGAGTGCCTTTCACTTTCATGCAGATTCTCAGATCCTTTCACCTTCGAGTTCATGTTCGAGTTCATGCATATGCATGTAATTGATTGATTTAACTTTATTGTCCTTAAAGGCGATTCTTTATGTAGACAGCAGTATACATACACATATAGCAACACAACACACACACACAAAATAACACACATTTATAATAAATCATTTAAAAACCTAATTGCAGCAGGTATAAAGGAATTCTTATATCTATGAGGAATGACAGTGAAGTTGCCTGTTCAGAGTACAGTGACTGAACATTATGTAATGTGATTCATAAAGACCTGTTTTTCTGACCAAGGCAACATTGACCCGTGGACGGAGTTAAGCGTGGTCTGGAACGACACGATGGCGGACGATGACAGAGTCATTCTTATTGACGGCACCGCCCACTGTATGGACATGAACGCTGATAAATCAATGGATAAACCTGCACTGCACCAAGCCAGGAAGGTAACATGCAATGGAGATTGTAAAAAAATATATATTATGGAATTTAAAAATAAGGGAGTTGACATACCTGGTTTCATTAGTTATCTACCTGAGTTGACATAAACAATACTTCTTCAGCATTTATTAATCTTAGTTAATATTCATTTCAACATTTACTAATATGTTATTCAAATCAAATGTTGTATTTGTTAACATTAGTTAATGCACTGTGAACTAACATGAACAGCTGTATTTTTTATTAACTAACATTAACAAAGATTAATAGATAATGTAACAAATGTATTGCTCATTGTTAGTTCATGTTAGTTAATACATTAACTAATGTTAACTAATAAACCTTACTGTAAAGTGTACCCTATTTTCTATAGGGATGCACCGATATTAAAATTTTGCCCGATACTGATAACCGATAATTCTTTATATTTGAAAGCCGTTAAACGAAATATTGGCCGATAAATCTAAATACAGATTTTATATAATTTTTGAGAGCCTTGTTACAAAAAAATGTCTCATCATGTCCCAATCACACAATTATAATGATGTTTTCATTATAATATCATTCCGCCGATATGAGACATGTTGCACTGAACTGAACATATTTCAAGCATTCAAAAGCATCATGGCGAACAGTGTTCATCTGAAGTGTCTCAGCTGAAGGAAATAATACATTATTTATCAGCTTTAATATATTTCTTATCGGGCCAATAACAATAACAATAAAAATGAACATATCGGCCGATACCGATATATTGTATTTTTTCTCATACAGTTTTCCATGTTGTTATCCCCATAGGAGATTGAAAGACGTGTGGCCATGTGGCTCAAAAGCGCAGCATGGCACCATAAGGTTTGATCAGCACGACTTTTTCATAATCACATGATGACCGAAGCGTGCCAACTGGCTTTCTTTTTATCTTTTAATTGAAAAAGAGAGATCTGAGTGCTTGACATCTTGAAATCTGCTCTACATTAGACTTCTTAACCTTCCTTAGGAGCCGAGAGACTGGTTGAGTTTAACAAAAATGTCTAAATTATTTCCATGTATGTACAGTAATAGTACTCAAATATGTCCACTCACATGATTGCAGTCCAGTCTTAAATGGTCTAAAAATTGTAATTGCATGATTAATATACTCAAGCTGAATTCATAATTCTATACAAGCATACTAATATTACGATCCCACTTTAACTACTATGTACTTACATTATAAAACTAAGCATTTTATATGTACTTATCATTACAAACATGTTTTTCTGCAAAATTCTTGCCAGATTCGCATTTGCTGAGGTTAGGAGTACTTTTTGGGTTGGGGTTTGGTCATCAGAGTAAATAAGTATGTCATTTTGTGCAAATACTTTAATTAAATAGCATTTTATTTAAATATTATTATTATTTTTTTTGTAAGTACATATAGTTAAAGACACCTAAGGTAATATAAAGTGGGTTCATTGTTACTATCTGACAGAAATAGAAAGAGTATTGCTCGTATGCTGCTCCAAATTCAGTTTCAGTCTTTTTTAACTTTTGCTTTTATGAGACATTTATATAACAGGTGTCTGTACAAAATCCAACACCACACTTGTCCAGCAACTCAGAAAACACGTCCTGCACCTTTAATCAATGACTCTGTGTGGAAATGCATATACTACCATGCTAGTCTTACTCTCCTCTCCTGCAATGCACAGTATGCAGATTTTCTTTATGCACAGATTTATATTTATAATAAAAATATAACAAAATATATATAACAAGATAATAAAAGTAGAGAGATACACTGTGTGAAAATATCAATATGCTAATGCTTTACCTTTTTCAGTAAACTAATGTAAGTTAACTTCTAACTAATACTCTGTATACAGTGATTAATAAGGCATTTAATGATAATAAAATGTGTGTTATGCAGAATTTATTTGTGTTTGTGCTGATGTGGTAAATCTCACACCTTGTTAATTCCACAGGTAGAAATTATCATGTTGTTCTGAGGCTTTGCCAAAATCTCAAATTTGCGTGCTATTAACTCATGTCATTTAGATAAACCCAACAATGGCCAGTTTCCATTCACGATAATATCTAGAGAGAGAGAGAGAGAGAGAGAGAGAGAGAGAGAATTTATTGTATAAGTAATGGTTTAGTGCTTTAATTTATATTATAGATGAGTCTTGCAAAACTTTCTATACTGTACATTTTTACAAGTTCAGTTATGAATTTCCAGGATCAAGAAAAATATGTTGAGATGCATGATGTTAAGAACAAGAAGATGATCCTGGTATTCTCATATACTCCCATTGCATGATCTGTACATTACAGGAGTAATCAGTCATTTCTATGCAAATAATTTACAAATAGGGGCATGTGCAATGATGTCTGAACAACAGCAGAAACACAAAATCAATCATACTCAATCTGTGAATGTATGTGTGTGTAAGGTGAGCAAGAGCCAGTTGTTACAAGGCCATCTGCTTGGCGGCAGTGTGTGTGTGTGTGTGTGTGTGTGTGTGTGTGTGTGTGAGGGGGTGGTTTAGGGGACAGGGGGTGTGTTCAGCTCCTGCTGTTTGGTCCTGCCTCTCGCTGATTGATGATCTCCACTCCCCCAGGGTCGACCAGGTCACGACCTCCCACTACTGCCCCCCCCTCTGAGAGAGCTCATTCAACACACACACACACACACACACACACACACACACACACACACACACACACACACACACACACACACACACACACACACATACACATACACATACACGCACACACACGATTCACTCCATTTTGCTGTCTTTCCCCCTTTCCCTTTCAAACAGATCTATGAATATATATATATATATATATATATATATATATACACTTGCCAATATACTGTCCATGATCATTTATCATGTCTTAAATATGACATGTAACAGTAGGATCCTGCAGTCATATGCTCCGCGTCATCTAAAATTGTTTTAAACAAATATTTTATAATTATTTTCAATAATATAAATTTATGTTAACTGAGGGTATAAGTGTTTGAAATATTTGTGTTTTAAATGTCACGTCAACTGCCCTCAGTTAAGACCTAGTCTATTTAAGTAAATAAAAAAAGAATGAAATAATAAATAAATAAATACATTTCAACCAGTTATTTAATAAAGTCCTTTATATTATATATGATATACTTCTATAAATATGTGTACATTTGAAGCACTGTATGCTATTTGTCAACTGTCCATAAATATTTGTAACTAAATTCCATATTCAAAATATCCATGCACACATCATGTGCGTGCGTGTGTGTGCGCGCGCACGCGTGTGTGTGTGCGTGTGTGTTATATTTGCATGACTTCAGTGTGTTATACAGGTCCTTTTTCTTTTCTGACTTCTGTATACATATACATGATTATACGACAGCTTTGCATTACACACATACTATGTTTAGACCATGAGCAAAACACCTGCAACTACACATACATTTGAACCATGCTATACTGTACATAATATCACTATGAATTTTTTTTTTTAAATCAGCCTGCAAACAGGCTTTATCTCATCACTGCAACCAGATAAGCAGAAGCTAAGAGTGTGTCATAGAGTGTCTCTCTCTCTCTCTCTCTCTCTCTCTCTCTCTCTCTCTCTCTCTCTCTCTCTCTCTCTCTCTCTCTCTCTCTCTCTCTCTCTCTCTCTCCCTCTCTCTCCCTCTCTCTTAGCCTGTTCCCTTGATCAATGAGCAAGTGCCAGAGCCACAACTATTAATCAGGGCCTATCGGCTATCTGTCTACCACAACAACCAATCACAGCGGCCCGACAGCTACTCCATAACAAATGGAGCGGGGGGAGGGGGGGCATACTTTATCTGATCTTAGCCAGGTCACAGCACAACGACACTTACAGATGACTACAGATGCTGATTGAAAACACACATGCGGTCTAAAACAAAAGCACACACGCCCGTGTAAACAGGGACACCATGCTACATGTATGTCCCATATCAAGAAGAGCTCTGTTTCTGAAATAAAGCCCTGGGGAAAGATTTGAATTACCTTACTTTAGCATTTTGATAAATCACAAAGAATATTAATTTTGCCTTGACAAATCCCCCCCGAGTTTATGAGGCATATACTGTATACAGCGTTAAGGGTTGGATAGATGCATGTGGCCTGTTTGATCGTCGACTAAACCCCAAACGTCTGATCAAGATGTAAGTCAGAACCGGCTGAAAGGACTTCACCAAATTTGGGGGATGTAGCTTGATATTGTATATTGTATAAAGTGCTCCATAAATAAATCTGACTTGACTCGACTTAAAAGCTCTGAGAGGAGTTAGTCAGAAATATTGATCTCGAGTTAAGGATCTAGAAAAATAGTAGGTACAATAACAGTATACGTTGGCTTTTTTCAACTCAACATAACTAATTTAAACCAGTTTAGAGCTCCAGCACGTCTTAAAATGAAAGTGTTTTCAGGAAATTTTCCCCTATACTTGACAGCCTTCAATCATCGTATTATATCATTTGAGTTCACTTCCGGTTTATCCCATTATTTTAACCTGTTTTCAGGTCAGCATGATCATCAGAAACTATAATACTATAAAAAAAACAACTTCTTCTCTCGCATGAGTCGACGCTAAACGCCATCTGTCTCTATCTTACGCAATTCAATGTCGTATCTCGCCAGCACTGATGACATCCATGTTGTTCTTGGACGTCCTCTTTTTGTGGGACCTTCTACTCTTCTGTGCAATGCGATGTAGGCAATCCTGTTTTTATCTGACCAAGCCACTGGTGTTGTCTTTCATGTACTTCTCGCACAATCGTTTCTATCCAACGCTATCTCACGACCAATTCGTACGAATTCGTACGAATGATAAAAAGTTGGCTAATTCGTACTAATTCGTACGACCTAACTCGTACGAATTTGTACGATTTGTCTAAACCCACGTGATGGGTAGGTTTAGGGGCGGGGTCAGGGGTAGGTCATTCGTATGAATTCATACGAATTGGCCAATTCGTAAAATATGTACGATTTTGCAAAAATCGTACTAATTCGTACGAGTCAGGTCGTATGAATTCGTACGAATAAGCCACCTCGTAGAATTTGTACGTTTTCCCGTGAGATCGGGCTCTTCTATCCGATAAAAAAACTATAAAACTATAAAACTGCACACCATTCTACAAAAGTATTTGCACATCAGAGCCTTTGTTATTAAAGGATTAGTTCACTTCAGAATTAAAATTTCCTGATCATTTACTACCCCCCCCCCCCCACGTCATCCAAAATATTCATGTCTTTCTTTCTTTAGTCGAAAAGAAATCAAGGTGGAAAACATTCCAGGATTTTTCTCCATATAGTGGACTTCAACAGGGACCAACGGGTTGAAGGTCCAAATTGCAGTTTCAGTGCAGCTTCAAAGATCTCTACACAATCCCAGCCGAGGAATAAGAGTCTTATCTAGCCAAACCATCGTTCATTTTCTAAAAAATATAAAAATATTTATACTTTCTAAACACAAATTCTCGTCTTGCACTAGCTCTGCAATGCATTATGTAATCACGTTGGAAAGGTCAATAGGTCCAGTGTTTACAAAGCAAATGTGCAAACACTAGTCAAATGCCATTTACAAAAAAAAAGGTAAAACAATGATGTCAGACGATTTTGAAGTTGGAGGAGAAAATTAGATGGGAGATTTTCTTTCCAATGTGAGTACGTAATATGTGGCGCATCGCAGATCTAGTGCAAGACGAGCATTTGTGGTTAAAAAGTACAGAAATGTTTATTTTTTTAGAAAATGACGATTGTTTCTCTAGATAAGACTCTTATTCCTCGGCTGGGATTGTGTAGAGAATTTGAAGCTGCACTGAAACTGCAATTTGGACCTTCAACCCGTTGGTCCACGTTGAAGTCCAATATATGGAGAAAAATCCTGCAATGTTTTCCTCAAAAACCTTAATTTCTTTTCGTCTGAAGAAAGAAAGACTAGAGTGAACTAATCCTTCCATACAAAGATTCAGACAATATAGATTTGCTGTGAAAATGAGTGAAATATGTCTGTTGATTAGAGACAGTATCAGATTCTCTAAAATAACACGAGCCTCACATTTGATGACTTCAGTCGGCTACAGTAACATTAAAAAGTTTTGATCTCAGAATAGAGATTTACAAAAAACAAAAAACCTACGATAACATGCTGTATGTTGGCTTTGTCCATTCGGTATAATGACAGCAACTAATCTAAAACAGTTAAGAAAGTCAGCATGTAATGAAAACAGTATTCTGCCATTTTTCTTGGCTGGAAACTTCAAACGCTTCAGCCTCATTTTAAACCCCTCCTCAAACAATAACTGATCCCAGATCAGCAGGACCTTCAGAAACGGCTGCTCTCATACTGTACCGACTGATCTGGATCCTATCTGTGTATACTTACAAACACACAGCGAAACGCTATACGCACAAAGACGAAAGTTTCAGCTCTCCTCTCCTCAAAAGCATGAAATTCGGTCCAATCAGCAAGCGGTAAAGCGGGCGTTCATCATCACACCTCTGCAACAGTCTGTCAGTGTCTGATGCAAAGCAGACCTTCCCTTAGATTTATCGAGCACTTGGCTTAGCGTTCCTCCCTTGGCCTTCTCTCTTACCTCCCTCTGTCCTTCTCCACATCTGTCCATCCATCATCTCGCTGGCCAGCGGAAGAGTATTAATCCCTCCACCCCATCCTTCACTCCTCTAGACTGATGAGAGGGAGGGCAGGAAATGGGAGAACCTTGGATTTTTCATAACATTTTTGTAACACTGGAAAGGAAAAACTGTATCGCATTACACCAAGCGTATGCACATACGTTACATGCTACTCTGGGTTCACTGCAGGTGTGTGTGTGTGTTTGTTAGTTGGCTGTCTGTCTGAGAGTGTATCATGACATTTTGACAAATTAAGTCATTTTCTCTTGTGTAGAACTATTCTAGTGCCTTTCATCTTCAAGGAAATCTGCTAAAAGCTGTTCAACTATATCAAGTTGATATCCATTGGAGCGGTGCATACATTTAGCAACAGGGCTCGACATTACATTTCTTTGCACACCATCCACTGTGGCTAGTGGTTTTCCAAAGTTACTAGCCATTTAGCATTTTCACTGGCCACAATTTTGACATTGATACCATGGGGAAAAACTGCCATTAGATTTTTTAAAAATATTATCTCATAATTTGAGAGTAGGTTTATTAGGCTACTGTCACTTTAAAGGGTAACTCTCGCCAAAATGCAACCTAGGGTCTTTTTGTTAATCTACCAGAGGAAAACTTTCGTTTAAAAACATAATTAGGATGGAAACGCCACTTTTAAGATTGACCGTATTTTCGTTTTCGTTCAAATTGCCTTTTGAATGGGAGTGCTTGGGGCACGACTATTATAGCATCAAAAATCGCTATTTTTAAAACACTAAGAAGGCTCGACACAACATGAAACTTTGCTGGAAGTATCACCAGGGGCTCTACACATGAACTCCAGCATTGAGAACATTGTTTGTGTACACAGAGTTTACTAAAAATAAAGATTTTGAACAACTCACTGTCTCTGTGTCCGCCGGCATTTTGACTGTCAAAAATAGTCGATCTCCGAATGCGAATGAACTGACTCTGAATTTTAGTATTGCTTCTTATATGAGCATCCTTTTTCAAATACAAAGTCAATATTGATTTTCACTAACGACAAAACAACAAATTATCCGTGAACTTATATGGAACTAAGCTTTCCATCTTTACTCTCCTCCCTGTTACGTCGCATTTGGAGATCGACTACTTTTGACTGTCAAAATGACACAGCTACAGTAAGTTGTTCAAAATCTTTCTTTTTAGTAAACTTTGTGTACACAAACAATGTTCTCAATGCTGGAGTTCATGTGTAGAGCCCCTGGTGATACGTTGAGCAAAGTTTCATGTTGTGTTGAGCCTTCTTAGTGTTTTAAAAATAGCGATTTTGATGCTATCATAGTCGTGCCCCAAGCACTCCCATTCAAAAGGCAATTTGACCGAAAACGAAAATACGGTCAATCTTAAAAGTGGCGTTTCCATCCTAATTATGTTTTTAAACGAAAGTTTTCCTCTGGTAGATTAACAAAAAGACCCTAGGTTGCATTTTGGCGACAGTTACCCTTTAAGACCGAACACACAGATCCATTATACTGTTACACATGCGTTTTCTTTCTAAACTGTTTACTTTCGCTTAAAACATAACCGACTGTGTTTACGTGAACACTCGCCAAGACCGCCATTTTGACATTTTTTTGTGTGTGTTTGACTGTTTAAGTAGCCTGGGTTTCCCCATGCTACCTTGCTCGCAGCGCGATTTTATTCACGCTGCTAGGCAGTCTGGACACCATGGACCAGATTTTCCCCTGAAAAAGGGGAACCAATCACAGAACGGGGAGGGAGCAGCAAGACGATGACGACACCGAAGCAGTTTGTTTATATCTATGGATCCAACATGGCATCAGACTTGACGTTACCTTCTACCCTCATGTTTATCTTGCACAAACGGTAATATTCGCTAAACGCCATCGTGTACAAATAAATCTTTGACCCATCGTCTTTTTCCTCGTCGAATTTCTATCACTCTACATACGTCATCTGGTATAATTGAAGCGATTGGCTATGAGCTACGTATAGGCGCATTTGATAGACATTCATAGCGCCCAATAAACGGCTCTGGGCATTCATAAACCACGCCTCAAATACGAGAAAATGAACATGTGGTTCCCAAATGAGACTTGGTCTGACGTTAGCCAGGCTACTGTTTAAGCGCGATAAGCACTGAAAAAGAACTCAATTTAGTGCAGAGAGGTGGCTTTTATGAAAATCTCAATCCCATTCCCAAATTCAAACCCTGCAACACCAACAATATTCACCCGGAGTGAATGAAATGAGTGAGTGAGAGGAGGCTCATGTTCTCATGAAATTCCAATATCTCTTGAAAAAAAAATTTGAGCTCCTTCAAAATGAAAACGGCAAAATAAAAGTTTGTAAAGAACCAACATCTTAAATGATATTAAGATATCTTTAATGATCTTGAATTAAAGGCATAGAAACTTTGAAAAAAACGTTTGAAATGTCACCATTGGCATATAATGCACTAAAGCTTGTTAAAGTCGACAGATTTTACTAATAAAACTAAAAAACTAAATAAAAAATGTTAGTTTCTTAAAATTTGGTTGATTTTACACTGAATTATCTATAAATATTAAATTTATACACATTTTCTGAGTGTAAATGGGAAGCAATTTCTTAACACTTTTCTTTTTTACAGTTACACATGACATCTTACATGTACTTACTACAGTAAAAACAGTAAATTATGCAGAATTACAGAACAAAAACCACACCCGTACCATAACCCTAAGGTAAATAAACATAGTTAATGAATATTACTCAGTACTTAAATGTATAATTACACTATTAAGGACACCTTAAAATAAAGCGTATCATTTTAAAAGTTGATAAGCCTGTTTCAAACCTAGTTGTGTTTTATTATTTGCATTTAGTGACCCTATCAAAATATCACTTGTCTTAACAGAGCCTTCATATTCCGATCTTACGCAGAGTTAAGATTATGATTGTTTTAAAATGTTTTCTGCAATTAAAGATAATTCAAATCAAAGCAGGAAGATTTGCAAGATAAGCCAGATGAGAATCTTTTCTCTTTATTTCTCTCTCTCTTTCTCTCTCTCCCCCCGGAGTGACAGGTAGATTAAGGCGTGTGATAGATGCCCCTCTCTCTATCTGCTTCTCTCCATCTCCTCCCTCTCTCCCTCTATCTATCATGGGCCCTGCTGTAATTGCGCTTGTGTCGGGCTGGCACTGCAAGCCACCATCCATCTCTTTAATAACAAACAGTCAGGGAAACGGATGGCGCTCGGGCTCCGAGTTAATCTCCATCTGCAAGAAGACCATCGGGGGGAGAGGGGGAGAGATTGAGGGAGTTGAGGATGAAGAGGAAGACAGACTTGGCTTCTGGAGAAAGAAAGGAAAGTCTGCCGTGGTTTCTTTCCTCTTGAATATGGGGAAAACAAACAAAGAACTATAAAAATTCAGAAGAAGAATGAGGGAAAATAATGACGCTTGAACATAATAAATACATTTTTGAATCTTTCATTTTCCAAGGAAAAGGCTGACACATTTTGGGTGGATGCTATTGTTTACTGGCCAAGCCCATCCCGAGATCTATGTTTTTCTGGTCCCGTCTTTGGGATTTTCTCCAACCATTTTATGTGACATTCTGATATTATGTGACAATTTATGTGACATTATCCTTAAATGTTTAGTCATTTTTGATTTCACTTTATTTTGATGGTCCCTTTAACACATTCTGTTGACTATAAGTGACGTCGTCAGCTAATTAGAGAATACTCTCATTAGAGTATTAGTCAAGTAAAAAAGCCGGTAACACTTTATTTTACAGTGTCCTTGTTACATTATGTTACATGTACTTACCATAGTAATAACAGTAAATTATGCATAATTACATGCAATTAACCCTCAACAAAACCCTAATCCTACCCTAACCCTATAGTGAGTACATGTAGTTGCTTAATATTACTCAGTACTTATATATAATTACACTGTAACAATGACACCTTAAAATGAAGTGTAACCAAAAAGCCTTTTCCCAATTTTGAAATGTCACCATTGGCATATAATGCAACAAAGCTGTTAAAACTTTGACAGATTTGACTATTAAACCTGCCAATCTATGTGTAAAAAATAAAATAATGAAGCTGCCATCTTTCTAACACCCTTTTTACCCCTCTGTAATTTGGCTCAAAATTAGTATTAGTAATTAGAATAAGAATAAGTTCACATGTAGTTGCAAAGTTACTTATAGTTAGTAGAATATTCAAAAGGGACCATCAAAATAAAGTGTTACCTAATTTTTTTTTTTGCTTTGCAAGTTTTGGACATCAGGACAAATCTGTAAGTCCCATCCCAAAGTTATAGACCATATCTCGTCAAACAAGCCCCACATTCTGAGGCATCATTCATGTTCATTCATGCCCTAAGTATGAGCAACAGTCATAGTTATGCTTGCCTTAGCAAACACCAATCAATAATACTAATCATTTAGTGACTCGTTCTGTTTAGAAATGATCTAGATTCAGCTTTATAGTACTCTGGAAACATCTATAAGAGGAGGTGAGCATTTAAAGGAAGATAAAGTTCAGGCGGAGGGCAAACTCATATATGGGACAGATAAGAGGCCTGATGAGAAAGATCGAAAAAGTTAAATAATATTTATGGGTGCAGGGCCAGACGACACAGTAACTGGAGAGGAACGTGCTCATAAAAAAGCTCTCTCTCTCTCTCTCTCTCTCTCTCTCTCTCTCTCTCTCTCTCTCTTCTCTCTCTCTCTCCTCTCTCTCTCTCTCTCTCTCTCTCTCTCTCTCTCTCTCTCTCTCTCTCTCTCTCTCTCTCTCTCTGCTAGATGTAGGTAGACTGACTTCTCTCTGATGTTTTGCACTAAACTGCTGCATGTCAGGGCCGTTCATGTCATGCCACCATAAAACAACATTTCGATATTCAAGTATCACGTTTGCAGGCTTTTTTTATAGGGTGTTCTATGTACTTTGAAGAAAAGCATGAAATTACCATGGTACATGTTGGTTGATATTTTAAGATTAGGCCAAGATTAAGATTAAGATTAGGTTGATGTCTTGGCCAGTTAGTAGTTGAGTTGGTTCCCTTGTCTCAGTTCTAAAAGTCCAGTCCAGTCCAGTCCAGTCCAGTCAAATAGAGCTTTTTACAATACAGATTGTATCAAAGCAGCTTTACAGTGATAACATGAAAATAATACTAATACTTGTCACTGGACAATGACAGATCATCAAATGCTGGTGCACATCAAAAGCTTTTTGTTTGTCAATACAATGAATGTACTTCATTTTAGTTTGATAATGTTTTTTATTTAATATGTTGTATTTTTTGGGTATTTTTTTATAATAAATTATATTTATGCTGTATTTATAATCCATTTATTCACTTTCTGAGCATAGACCTGAAAATGTAATTTCCAACTTAAACTGTGGTAAGTCGTGAATGCTTTAGAGCATTGATTTCTTTTCAAAGACGACACTTGGCAGATTATTGCTGAAGTGAAAAAAAAGTGAAAAAAAAGAGAACTTAAAAAAAGTCAGAATTGTATGTGTATTGTTATGAAAAATGCACACAAATACTATTTTAAAATGTTATATGAAATATGTTTAAAATCACGTTTTACTCTAAAACTGCAAGAAAATCAAAGCCATAAATCTAAACAAGCTGTGTTACAAATTTGAGCTGCAAATTCATCTCCCATTCATTTCCAACACGATCATTTTTTCTGCGAGGAGCACAAGTGTGACTGTTTTTACAGGACCATTTAACCTTTTCAAATCATGTCCATTCATTGTTGTTGTTGTTGTTGTTGTTGTTGTTGTTGTTGTTGTTGTTGTTGTTGTTGTTGTGTGGTCAAATAGCAAGTGCCAAAACCTTTAGCAAGTATTTTTTTTTTGTGTTTGTTTTTTGACTGAAGAGCACCAGAGGGTTAAATGTTAATTATTTTAACTCCTAACACTTTGGTGTGTCCACTTTATTTGCTATTAAAGCTAGTCCTTAAAGCCAGAGAATTAAATGTGTTCCTTACAAAAAAAAAGTGGCTATTGTTCATAGGAAAGCAGCAATTAATTACTATTTGAATCAATTAATTTAACAGATTCTTTTATTCAAATCTACTCACGAGTGAGGAATGCTGCAACAAAAGCCATTCATCCTATATAGTGACACAGTCAGTGTGTTTACATTTAATATCGAGCTACAGTCTTTTGTGTGTGTGTGTGTAGTCGGGCTACAGTCTTCAATCTGTTGTTTATGACACAATGCATAATCAAATATCTGACGGATTAAAAACATGCCGCGCATCACTTCTATATTTCGGAGGATGCGCACAATGCCAAGACCAATTGTAATTTGATTAATATGTACACATGCTAGATGCTACAATCACTTTATCTAGGTCTGTAAGTCCGACTTTGCAAAAAAAAGAAGTTTACAGGACATTTTAAAAGACAAATTATGGCTTTAGTCTGACTGAAATCAAACTTTAAGAGCATGTAGATATTCTGTGTAACCCGAGAAGTGCCATAAAAAGCCTAATAATAAGCATAAAACGGCACCAGAACCATTATGTGTATGACGGAGAGATCCTGACCTGAGGATTTGGGGTGAATGGACACCAGAGAACGACTCCCTCAGGGATACACAACGCTCACAGCAGCAGATATTGATCCAGGGGTCAAAGGTCAGGCCTGAGAGACTGTGTGAGGTTGTTGGGATGGTAATTTGTGAGGTCAGTTCTTTAGCATAAACTGTGAATGTAGGACAGGCCCATACGATCAGTAAGCTCTGGAATGATAAACTTTGTCATACAGCGCGTAAATGAGAAAGTGATTTGTTGCGTACGAAATGCTGCTGTTGTTTATCCTTGGTGTGTTTTTGGCTCTCGATTCCTTGACGCAATGTCTTTCACATGGCACACACACACATGACAAATACTGTGACAAATGCCCCAGAACAAACATTCACATTTTGAGAGGAAGTGACAAACAGCCACATTAAACAAAACAAATCACACTAGCCTTCCTCACACCAGAACACTAATGAGCTTATTCTCTAAACACAACCTGCCCTCACTTTCACTCAAACACACAACTAATGTTAACAACTCATTGATGGCATTGGTCAAACCACTGTGGGGTTTTCATTTTTGTTAGCAGGGTGTATATATAGCCTAATGTATATACGTGTATATGTATATGTATAAACATTTTCATTATCACAATTTTTTATCTTTTGTCAAATCAACAAAGCTAATTGATGTGGTTCAGATAACATAATATTTTGAGTTTCCATTTACTACCAAACCAATCTCCATTGCATTAACTCAATTTTTTAATTTCAATGAACTCAAAAAAGTAAGTTTCCTGGTTGCCTTTAAAATTGTAAGTTAAACTAACAATATTTTTTTTTGTACGTTGTAGCTACTTTACATTTGTTTGTGTATTCAGTTTCATTCAACAAATAGCCTATTTCACACAGTAGTTAACAATAGAATTATTGGTAACACTTTACAATAAGGTTCATTAACATTAGTTAATGTATTAACTAACATGAACTAACAATGAGCAATACATTTGTATTATTTGTTAATGTTAGTTAATAAAAACACAGCTGTTCATTGTTTGTTCATTCAGTGCATTAGCTAATGTTAACAAATACAACCTTTGATTTTAATAATGTATTAGTAAATGTAGAAATGAATATTAACTGAGATTAATAAATGCAGAAGTTCATTCTTAGTTTGTTAACTAACCAATGTTAACTAATGAAACCTTATTGTAAAGTGTTACCTAATTATTATCATTAATCTAAACTATTTACACAGTTATAGTATAGCAGATGTTGTACTTATAGAGCATTTTGTTTTATTGAAATGACAACGCATTACAAGTGGAAATATCCGATTAAAGTCGGCTTTGAAAAGGCGTCGCTCCTTTGAGCGCCTTTCCAATCCCCGTTGTTCCGCTGTTAGTGCTTTATTTGTCTCTGATCATCTCTGCTGGCCGATGCCCTCCTGTGGCGTTGAAGAGCCGCAGACCTCCAGATCTCCAGATCCTCTGCGCGCTGTGTCACGCGGCGCGTCGGTCCGGCCGCGGAGCGTCACTGCGCTGAGAGCCGCGTCGCGCTGATTGAAGTCCTGACCGCCCGCGACGCCTCGCCCAGCGGGGCAAGAGTTTAGGGGACGCATGGAATAATTATTATGTTATTTAAGGGTGATTTACAACACAAACCGCGTTTGGGCCGCAGTGGAACTGCTTCCCTGTCACAGGTTGAGCTGAATGATTGTTATGCTGGCCATTGTTTTCACTCAAATATCACTCACACGCGGTGTTTAAAATGTTTTAAGCTAGTTTTCAAGCAGTAAAACAATTAGTTTCGGAATATAATGAATTAAAAACATATAGGCTTAAAAAAACTTGCACCAATCTAATGCAAAATACCCTTGTCTTGAGAAAACAGTTTTACCATGTATTTGTCTTGATGTGGTTTTATTAAGTGTGGATATTGAGAGTTTAGTCCCTGTGACAGCTTCTCCATAATACAGCTAGCCCAGTCTCCCCATTAGACAGTCATAAATAAGAGAAACATATTGCTGTAATTTGCCCTGCAATTAAAACGATTACATGGTTGTTATTTATTATAGTAAGTTAAGTTGGTAATAGGCAGTTAGTGTTATCAGCTGATTGGTACCTGATTGTATTTGTCTCATGTCTTTTCTACTTTCTAGCAAAAAAATTGTGGTGTACAGTGTCTCCCAAAACTATTTTGACACTTAATTATTTCACATAACAAAATGTCCAGTGGCAGTGATTTAAAGGACAGCTTACTTTTCAAGAAAATATTTCACTATAAGAATTGGATGTTAAATCAGATATAAAGAGGATACCTGGAAAAGTAATTTTTCAATATTAATTTATTTTGTTTTATGATTCTTTTTATTTTATTTTTATTTTTACCAACCACTCTTAACCCCTTCCTCAGATTCTTACTTCATTATAAGCATTTAAATATGAACAAAAAGTGTTATTATTTTAAAATAGCACACAATTAGTTATTTATTATTGTGAGTAAGGGTTGAATTCAAATCAAATTATAACCCAGAAGTTAAACGTTGATTTTTCTATATACCTGTCATGTAAACCCTATATATTTTTACACAGACACTTAAAACTTCTACTTTAAATGATTCATCATTATATTTTTTTAAAAACATGATCCAAGGGGCTGCAACAATGTCACACCCCATATTTAAAATGAACAATGCTGACTTTTATTAATGAAAAAATATACAAGTACACTATCTGTATTCACCCACTATTTATAAGGAAGACATTGACTTTTAGTGGCTATTTTGACACATTCTGGTTATCAAACATAAGTGGAACATAACCTGTACAACAGCTCTAGTTAGTTTGTTAGGACAACTGGGAATTTAATGGGAACTGTCTTCGTATATATCCACTAAAATCACCTTGACACCAGTTGTTTAATATGCAAATATGGCTAAAGTTAGTTCTGAGAAAATGTCTTTCATGTGTTTGCAGATGCCATTTGCTCCGATACGTTTTAAAATCCGACATGAGTCTGCAAATATTTTTTGGGGCCACTGTAAACAGTATATGAATGAGGTGGTGTTGTGTGATGTGAGGCGTGTGCAGTGGAGAATAATAACGCATGTGTGTAAAATTCTCCAGTTCAACCCAGACAAGTGATTGTACACCGGAATAGCGATGATGAAACTCGGTAAGCACGGTGTGTGTGTGTGTGAGAGAAAGCGTCCTTCAGATAAAACCAAAGGCTCTGCGTTTGTAATGCGCGAGAGTGTGTGTGCGTGCGTGTGTGTGTGTGTGTGTGATGCGCGAGCGTATGTGTGTGATAAGGAGGTGGGGGTGAGAGACCCCGTTGTGTTTTGACCCCCTAAACAACTCCCAGTCTCCATCTCTCCATCTCTCTCTCTCTCTCTCTCTCTCTCTGGTTTAAAGCTCCATCGCTCATCGCGGAGAGACGCATTCGAGCTCAACGCCTCGCTTCATGGACATCGATAGCGCGCGAAGGACGCGACATCATCTGAAACGCGCCGCTAACGCTGGATACTCGGCCCGCGTCTCGCTTCTGCTGCTACAGTCTTCTTAAGGTGGGGGATCTTTACGCCTTCTCATCATATCCTCATATTCATAATACAAGCCAATTTACACACCCATAACATTTCCGTGGATGTAATAAGTCGTTATGGATAATAACATGCGTTTCTCACTCTAGTACAGCAACACTTGCGCTGTTATTTTGGTGGATACTTTTTGAGTGAAATAAGCAATCTTATCCACTACTCTCATAGGCTATGTGCTTGCATTTATTTAATAATGTCCCCAAAATCTCAAATGCTTTTGGACCAGAATATGATTATGGTGTCAGTATGTTTATGTTACAATGCATGCTGATTTTTTGAACGCTTTATTTCTTCTAGAGAGTGTGTGTTTTCCGCCGCTCGGGTGTGTGTTGTCCTCCGTCAGTGAGTGTGTGAGCTCGGCTTCCGTATCGCATGGAGAAGAGGGTAGGTCCTGTTTCTTCCCTTGGTTTTACAGATCCATTTTCCTGCTGTTTTGATGCAAAGCTAGTGTTTGATCCTGTAGTGTGGATGTTAATAACACATAAACAAGCTTAAAAAAAGATAACTAGTTCCACAAGCAGTATGTTGTCTAAAATACAAAAAGTTACTTCCTATTTTGCAATTGTTCGATTTTTGGCTGATGCTTTATAATAACTTACATTATTAATTCAGTTGTAAACCTTATTCTGTTACGTAATGTTTAATAGATTCGTTAATGTGCATTCAAATAGTAAGAAAAATATTTTATAATATTTTCAATAATTTTCATGTAGCCAAGCTTACTTTATTTGGAAGACAGTTGAGTTTACAAAGATTGCAGTAGTTTCTCCTCACTGAAATCAGTGAGTTGTCTTGAGAACTGCAGCAGAAGGCCAGCCTCAGTTTGAGTGTAGAAAGCCAGGCCGTGGAAAGGCAGATGAAGTGGGTAAGTAGGTCAACTTTTGTGCTACAGTGAGCGGCCAAATGGAAATTCTGCTTGTGTTCTGTCTTCTTACAAATGGTCGTTAAGATCCTGTTAATTTGGCATCAGTCTATGCGATCTCAAACACAAGCTTTTATATCAGTCCCTGCAACCACATTAAGAATATTTTTATTGTTAAATTCCACAAAATAAATGGGATATATTTTATGTGCTGATCTATATCGCGTCTGAGTTTTAGTAAAGTACACATTCATTACTCATTTATTTGTAAAAAGCATTGCTGCAGCATACGGCGTTACACATTTGTGGTTTTTATATTTAAATATATTCACTTGGTTTGAAACTGATACTGCAGTTTGTCTATAATAACTTTAATTATTCACACTAATAGTCATTATGTGATTACAGTGATACAGTGTGTGCATCAAAGTTTGATGATATTTCCATCAATAGAATCCAGCTTTATCTATGAATGTATGGTAACACTTTACAATAAGGTTCATTAGTTAACATTAGTTAATGTATTAATAATAACAATAAGCAATACATTTGTTACAGTATTTATGAATCTTTGTTAATGTTAGTAAATAAAAATCCAGCTGTTCATTGTTTGTTCACAGTGCATTAACTAATGTTAACAAATACAACTTTTGATTTGAATAATGTATTAGTAAATGTTGAAATTAATATTAACTAATATTAATAAATGCTGAAGAAGTGTTGTTTATTCTTAGTTCATGTTAATTAATGAACCTTATTGTAAAGTGTTACCGAATATATTAAAGCTACTTATAATGTCTGTCAAAATGAAAGTTATTATAAAGTGTTAAAGTACTGATTACCAGCACTGCAAAAAAAACATTAATCAGATTTAATACTTTTGATCCTTTATGTGTTTAACTGCTTCTTATCTGATTGTAGTAACGCAGTAATGATGACTGGTCATGTGACTTTGAATTTAAATTCTTACATTGTCCATCTTCATAGTAGACATACTTATCATTTCATCTCAAAACGTTTTTTTTTAAATAATTTTGGTTAATTCATTTTAATATTTTTTCATAACAGCATGTTCATTGGACGTATTTTAAAAGACTGCAAAACCCAAAATTGCTTTCTCTCGTTCTCGTTCGCAACTTCAAAAATCGAGCCAAATGAAACTGGTGTTAACGTAGTGCACTAAAAAGATTTTCATGGTACGTTGAGCATAAGAATATGAGCATGGTTTATATGCTACAGAAAATTTATTATTAACATTGATTATTAACAAAGGCCTACACTTTGTTTTAGTTAAAATGTACTTTGCAGAGGTTATGGCTTACATTAAGTAACGTTATTAGTAATGATACTACAACGTCCATTGGAATAATAGGTGAAATGTTTCAAATGTATTTCATAGTTAGATGTTTTTCTGATTATTGATTATTCAGAAAGCTGTCCCATTGTGCAGCGCATGTTGTTTTTCCTGATCATATATCAGACTACAGCATTAATCAGAAAGATCACTTTAAAATCACCTAATTAGTATAAAAATGAAGGCTGGATGACTTTATGTAATTGTATGTAAGGCTGTTAATTATAAATCAGTTTTCTGTGGAGTTTATGTCCCTGGGTGAATGTTGTTTGGCACACTGAAAAATCGCACATCAAAGCCTCTCCGCATCCAGTGTTTATTAAGGAGGAGATACAATTATCAGCGACTTCAAACAGCCTCTCATACTCAGCTGTACAGTCAATGCTGTATAAACTCATATCCCACCCACCACACACACACACACACACACACACACAGTTCTCACTAACATAAGGCTGAATTAGGCCATGTCTTATCTTCGAGTTTTGTCTCGTCCTGTGTGCCCGTGTCTAGTATGAGGAGTTGGTGCAGTACCCAGGCTCTGACGGCATGCCTGTGGGAGGGTACCGGGACGTCATGAGGTCACTTCCTCCGCATCACTACGGCCACACGGTGCCCGACTCCCTGAAACACCACCGGGACCTGATCTACGGGTGAGAGTCACCATCTGTTTCCTCACACCAAACATGGAGGAGCGCTGCATATTTAGCCTTCAAATCCTGCCTGGTTTTCATGAATTTGTAATTGTGGCATCGTACAAGTTCAAGTGATTTTGCTCACTTGAAGTTTAATTAATCACACAATATTTTTCACTTTTTCACATGAGGCCTATTTTTAGGGTAAATCAAACCATATGTCTAGACACATTTCTTTCATTTTTTTTTAGTTTCTGATGAAGATGCAAAGTATTTTAGTTCAAGGGCAACAAAATGAATAAGTAAAGGTGTGCATTAGGTATTAACTCTTTCCTCGTCAGTGTTTTTTTGAAAAAAAGTTAGCATTTTTGATCATTTTCACAAAACTTTCATGTCCCTCAGAATATTTTGTTGTATGAATATCTGAACATGCAATATATCAAAAGAATGAACAGACCCTCTGCTTTTAAACCCGCTTTATTCTATAGCTTCATGTTACATTTTTTATCAACACTTGAATGTGTTGTTTCTAAATTGGGTAAGTTTCTAAAACAGCTTTTTTTTTTAAAGACTACATTCAGATCGGATTCAGAACGATGATCAAAACATAGATGGAGTAGATCGAGTCCATCAACACCTCCAAAGCTTCACAGTCCTGGGTGGATATTTCATTCAGTACCTTTAGGTTTGATTTATATGCTGTTTAATGTTGATGATCGCATTATTTTACATGCATCTTCTTATATATGAGATTGCTTATTTCAGAAGTACTCTTTCAGAAGATGTATTATAGCGCCCCCTACCGTATAACAGTAAAAACACGAGGAAGGCGGGGAAGCATTGTCTCATAAATGATGGAAATATCTGTCAATGGCCTTGGAAAGAGTTAAACGATGTCATTTATGTATTTTACTGTTCAAGTGCTACAACTGAGAAAGATAAAAAAAAATTGTCAGCACAAAAACCCACAAAATGTAGTATTTTCAGACGGTCTGTTTTTTCAACACACAATGTTTACAAACTACAATGTTCATTCACAATTCACAATTAAAAACTTCACAGTGCCTTGGAAAGTCAGAAAGGTGAAGCACCACTAGTGGCACTAAATGGAATTGCAAAAAAAATTACTGTTCTCAAACAGGTTTTCCAAACACTCCCATTGGTCAGACCAACAGTTGGTCCGGCCCCAAACTCACGCCATTGGTTGAGCCAGTGTTGCTGTGTTGGGCTACTCAAACAAACAACAATGTTTCACCTTTTAGCCAAGTCAACCTACAAATAGTTTACTTATAGTTGTCTATCCACATTAATCTGAGATAGATTAAAGGATATAATATCAAAACTATTACACCCTTCGCCCTTCAAGAAAATCCGGAATGATCCTGACATTGCGGTGGCATTCATCTGTGCTCATCACATAAATCAATCATTCTTAGGCAGCATTAGCTGTGTTGCATTTCTTACCCTGCAGTGTTGTCTTACACGGAGTGTGTGTGTGTGTTGATTTGCAGTCATCCTCTGTTTCCACTCCTGGCTCTGGTATTTGAAAAGTGTGAACTTGCCACTTGCTCACCACGAGACTCCGCCTCCATGTCAAACTCCGCCCACCTCCACGGCATGACCAATCACAGCGACGTCTGCTCCTCTGACTCCTTCAACGATGATATCGCAGTCTTTGCCAAACAAGTAACTCATGTTGGGTTTTCATTTTTAAGGAAACCTTGATTTTTTTTTTAAATACTGTACAAACTGTATATTCTATCACCTCTCCCTAAACCTACCCCTCATAGAAAAGCAATAAGCATAACTTAGTATGATTTATAAGCTGTTTTCCTCGTGGGGTCTTGAACCACACACACACACACACACACACACACACACACACACACACACACACACACACACACACACACACACACACACACACACACACACACACACACACACACACACACACACACACACACAGACACACACACAGGGATCTGCAACTCCTTGTCTAGTTTAAATTGTAAAATATGACAGGCTTGTGTCTTGTTATGTACTAGAAAAATGCCTGCATAAACATTGAGCATCAAAGCCGGTACCTAATGATTTTTTTTTCTGTTCACTATTTTAGATTCGATCAGAGAAACCCATCTTTTCATCAAATCCAGAACTGGATAATCTGGTAAAATAATATACATAAGCTTTAAAAATAAATGGCTTCATGTAATTTTGCAAAGGGTGTAACCATTTTTTAACCATATGATCTCTTTGCACAGATGATCCAGGCCATTCAAGTTCTACGGTTTCATCTATTAGAGTTAGAAAAGGTGTGTGTTGTCTCCTGTATTACATGATGAGTGTTTTTAGAGATTACACTTACAATAAAGCAATATGGTGATACAATGATAAAGTGATGGTATCAGATGAGAATAATATGGCACTTTATGGTAATATATTATCAGTACTGTAATATTTAGATGGTAATATCAATTACTTCAAAGAACATTATTATGCTACGTGTTGTAAAAAATTGTTTTATGGTAACACATGACCAAAAACATGCTATTACCTTGATACCATGTCAGAAAATCCCATCATACCATGGTACATTTGGTTACCCAGCAAGCAATAGCTGTCATTTCACACTAGGTTAACTATAGACCAGATATAGTCCGGCTATATGAGAAGCCCACTTCTGGCTTACCAAGAAAATAACCCACAGCCAAAATAACCTTGAATTTGGTTACATGTCGTTTTTGCCAAAATAACCTGCGAGATTTATGATGTTTATGATGTATGATACATGTATTATCATGTAAGCAAAGTCAGCAGTGATAACAAGGTGTTTGGTTTAGTCTATTCTTGGGCTGTGGTTTAGACATCTATTAAATTTTCACTGTCAGCCCATATTTTGCCTCGTTTTAGCCTAGACTGTTTGAATTTGCTTTTTGAAAATTACTTTCTGGCTACTTTTGTAATTTTTCCAGTTTCCAGATATTGCATTTTGTGTGTGATTTTTCTTAAATGAAAATCCTGTTAAACTTGACTCACCTCATGTCATTTCAAACCCCTTTTTATTATTTTCTATCATTTCTATTTCCTTATTTCATGATATCCTTCATAAAATCTCATTCACGCTTCCCCATATTAAAACGTGGCAACTTTGCATGTTTTGAAACCAAGCCTTCTCTCTCTCTGTTCTTTTATTGAATATGAAAAAGCAGCATTAACATTCTTTCAGAATGAATGGATGTCAATGAGTCTGTTTTCTCTTATAGGTTCATGACCTTTGTGATAATTTCTGTCATCGCTACATCACCTGTCTGAAGGGCAAGATGCCCACTGATTTGGTGCTGGAGGACCGGGACGGGGGATCCAAATCTGACATGGAAGATTTCACTGGTTCTTGCACCAATCTGTCAGAACAAGTGAGTCCAGGGTGTTCGTGATTTCAAAGTCCCTTCCAAAGAAAGTCTGTTCACTCGGCGGCCATATATGCTGTTTTGGGCATCCAAGAGCTGCCCACTTGAATGTGAATCCTGAAATCTCAAAAGCTGCTTGCTGAACTCACTGTAGACCTTATTCACAGCAGCGCCATCAGTGACGAAACACTGCAAAAATATCTTTCCGTGAAATGTCAGTAGACAAAAAACTGATCTGGACGCTTTATACAGGTTTTTACAGTGGATGCCATTGAAAACACAGTAAGTCTTTCCCTCGCAGCCTCGCTTTCGTATGTCATGGCGCTGCTCTGAATAAGGTCTATTAAATAACATATTTCAAATCAGCAACAAAATCTGACATGAACTCTCTCATAAATGTTGTTTCTTATAAAAGTGACGTGTTGCCAAGTATGGTGTACCATACTCTGAATTTGTGCTCTGCATTACACCCAAACAAGTGCACACACACACACACACACACACACACAGAAGTGAGTATAAATGCAGTGACTACCCAGACAGCACCATAGTGTCTGCCCAGATCCGGCCCACATCTGGTACATGTGGATTCAATGCTTACCAGATGTGGGCCGGATCTGGGCCGACACTATGGTGCTGTCTGGGAATAAATGCAGCAGTGAGTATTTATGCTCAAATAGCATTACATCTTTTTACTTTTCAGGCTAGACCAGCCAATGTGCATGTGCGGTCCTGTACACATCTCAAAACACTGACTGTTTCTATAGCAAACGGAGCTTCTAACGATCTGATGACTTTATCAATCAGTGATTGGCTCTTTTATTTAGAAGGCGGGGCTTGTTCCGCCAGATATTCTGCCTTTCTCCCATTTATGCTAATATGAGTGCAGCGTCTTTCTGTATCTAAAGTATTTGGTTGTTTCCACTTATTGTGTGTGTATGTGTGTGTGTATGTATGTTCCTCTGATCTAGAATCAGTCTTGGTTGCGGGACCCAGATGAGTGTGTGTCGACCCCCTCGGGCACCCCGAGCGCTTCCTGTGGCCTCACCTCACACAGCGCAGAGAACTGCAGTGATGCTGGTAGCCATTTTACACACAATCAAGTACTGTTTACACTGCATACTGTTCTATTTAAATATTTAGTGAATTGTATAAACAGTAATGAATGTTTCCAGTAGTAGTATGCTACGTTGTTGCATGTTTAATTCAGTGACTAGCGTCCTGTTATTATCTGATGGGATATTTCATTGTGGGGTTTCAGGTGATGGATTGGATGGGAGTGTGGCGTCACCCAGCACAGGAGAAGAAGACGAAACGGACAGAGACAGACGAAACAACAAGAAAAGAGGAATCTTTCCCAAAGTTGCAACGAACATTATGAGAGCATGGCTTTTTCAGCACCTGTCGGTAAGATTCAGTTACAGTCAAAAACATACTTGAACACTTTTCTTTTTGTGTTCTGCTGAGAGAGAGAAAATTAGCAGCATACAGTAAATAAGTAACATGAAGTAAATACGAGTGAACTCTTTTTTAATTTATTGTGATGAAAAATATGGTTACATTGGTAAATTTATATAAGGCTTGAAAGAAACAGTCGTATTTGGTGCTAAAATAGGTGGCAGAAAAACAAAGAACGGAGCTTGAAGAAAGATAACAAAGACACCACAGGAAAGCTAGAAAGAAGTGATAAAAGGCTTGGAAAAGGTGTAACAAAAATGATTGACTTTATTGACCATCTCAAGTTAATATCTGTGAAATATGAATTTATGAGCTCTTTGATGGTTAGGCATAGCCTAATATTGCATAGCTGAGCGCAGTTGAAATGAGTAAAGCTTTTAAAGATATGGTAATGAGCATATGGTAATTGCGAACTAATGATGCATCTGTAATTACAAATGGCAGAATATCCAGAAGTTACTAATAATAACAAGAATAAAAATAATTGTGTAGGTAACAAATGTGATATATATATACATATATATATATATATATATATGTATACACTGCTCAAAAAAATAAAGGGAACACTTTTTAATCAGAGAATAGCATCAAGTCAGTTAAACTCCTGGGATATTGATCTGGTCAGTTAAGTAACAGAGGGGGTTGGTAATCAGTTTCTGCTGCTTTAGTGTTAATGAAATTAACAGCAGGTGCACTAGATGGGCAACAGTGAGACAACCCCCAAAACAGGAATGGTTTTACAGGTGGAGGCCACTGACATTTTTTCCCTACTCATCTTTTCAGACTGTTTTTCACCAGTTTTGCATTTGGCTAGGGTCAGTGTCACTACTGGTAGCATGAGGCGATACCTGGACCCTACAGAGGTTGCACAGGCAGTCCAGCTCCTTCGGGATGGCTCATCAATACGTGCCATTGCCAGAAGGTTTGCTGTGTCTCCCAGCACAGTCTCAAGAGCATGGAGGAGATTCCAGGAAGACAGACAGCTACTCTAGGAGAGCTGGACAGGGCCGTAGAAGGTCCTTAACCCATCAGCAGGACCGCTATCTGCTCCTTTGTGCGAGGAGGAACATGATGAGCACTGCCAGAACCCTACAAAATGACCTCCAGCAGGCCACTGGTGTGAATGTCTCTGACCAAACAATCAGAAACAGACTTCATGAGGGTGGCCTGAGGGCCCAACGTCTTCTAGTGGGCCCTGTGCTCACTGCCCAGCACCAGGGAGCTCGATTGGCATTTCCCACTGAACACCAGAATTGGCAGGTCCGCCACTGGTGCCCTGTGGTTTTCACAAATGAGAGCAGGTTCACAATGAGCACGTGACAGACAGGAAAGGGTCTGGAGAAGCCGTGGAGAATGTTATGCTGCCTGTAACATCGTTCAGCATGACCGGTTTGGTGGTGGGTCAGTGAGGGTCTGGGGAGGCATATCCATGGAGGGACGCACAGACCTCTGCAGGCTAGACAATGGCACCCTGACTGCCATTAGGTATTGGGATGAAATCCTTGGATCTATTGTCAGACCCTATGCTGGTCTAGTGGGTCCTGGGTTCCTCCTGGTGCACAACAATGCCCGGCCTCATGTGGCGAGAGCATGCAGGCAGTTCCTGGAGGATGAAGGAATGATACCATTGAAGGGCCACCACGCTCACCTGACCTACATCCAATAGAACACCTCTGGGACATTGTGTTTCGGTCCATCTGACATCACCTGGTTGCACCTCAGACTGTCCAGGAGCTCAGTGATGCGCTGGTCCAGATCTGGGAGGAAATACCCCAGGACACCATCCGTCGTCTCAGTAGGAGCATGTCTCGACGTTGTCAGGCATGCATACAAGCACGTGGAGGCCATACGAACTACTGAGAACCATTTTGAGTTGCTGCAATGAAATTTCAGCAAAATTGACAAGCCTGCTGCATCATTTTTTCACTTAGATTTCCGGGGTGTCTTTGAATTCAATCCTCTGTAGGTTGATTATTTTCATTTCCATCAAACGGTGTGGCATCCTTTCGTTCATAACACATTACCCAGTCCATATTAGTATAGATATCCAGCATGATATTTTTCCCCATTGAGATCTGATGTGTTTTCAAAGTGTTCCTTTAATTTTTTTGAGCAGTGTATATATATATATATATATATATATATATATATATATTTTTTTTTTTTGTCAAATTCCAAATTCCTTAATATTTAATCAAGCCTCCGAATGTAACCAGTAACCATTATTGAGGAGTATGTTTATAATTAAATGCATTTTTATATGTATTTTAAAGGCAACAAGTTACATTATTGTATTACTTGTAATCTGCATTGTTGCAAATATAATTCTAACTAATTCTAACTAAAAAATAATTCTAACTAAATAATGGTGCAAATTCAAAAATGAACGCATTACTTGTTACTTTCAGGAAGTAATCTGCCTGTGGAACAATGCAGCTGCCTATTTTTGTGCGCCTTCAAAGGTCACACCAATAACCTAACCTTAATTGCATTACAAACCTTTTGTCCTCTCTCAGCACCCGTACCCGTCTGAAGAACAGAAGAAACAGCTCTCCCTAGACACGGGTCTCACCATACTGCAGGTCAACAACTGGTTAGTAATCGCTCTCTTTCACTAATAATCAACCGCTGTCATTACCTGCCTTCATCTGGGCATATTTACAATCATGAGCAATGTAATTCAAAGTTAAAATGTGTGAGATATAACATAAATTTTAGGGGGTTTTTTTTGTATTTACTTTTTTGTTCTGCATTTTTAATGTAAAATGGATTCACATATTCTAATTGTATTGACATTAAATGTGGTTCTTAAATTGTGGTTCTTTGGTCAGCTATTGTTGTTCTAATCGTGTGTTTGCTCCTGCTGTCCTTGCTCAGGTTTATAAATGCCAGACGCAGAATAGTCCAGCCAATGATTGACCAATCAAATCGCTCAGGTAAAATAAAGTTATTCTGCATTTTTGCATGTTTATCTAGGACTTGTTTTACATTCTGTTTGTATAGTAAATCAACATTTGTGGCTCTCTGCACTGAATGACACATATTTGTGTGTGTGTGTGTGTGTGTGTGTGTGTGTGCATTAGGCCAGGGTGCCCCGTACAGTCCAGAGGGGGCGGCTCTTGGAGGATATGGGTTGGATGCTCAGACTCATTTAGGTCTTAGGACAGCAGGTGAGAGCATTACTTTCAAAGTTTCTCTTTTGTACTTGGGGGGGGGCAAAAAGTATATTGAGGGTGATGTCTGAAGCAGCATATACTGTATTCAAAATGAACTCTTAGGGCCCTATTTTAACGATTTAAGGCTCATGGTCTAAGGTGCACAGCTCAAGTGCACTCAGTGCGTGTCCGAATCCACTTTTGCTAGTTTAACGAAGGGAAAAATGGTCAGTGCACCCGGCGCATGGTCTAAAAGGGTTGTCCCTATTCTCTTAATGAGTAATGGGTGTGTTTTGGGCGTAATGTGCAATAATCCAATCAGAAGCTAAGTTTCCATCCACTTGTCAATCGAATTATCTGAAGTTCTGTAAAAAAACCTCATGCGAATAAAGCTGGTGAAAGTGTGTTTCCATCCAACGGCTTTAAAGCGAATAAAAACCTGTGCGTAATGACGTCACATGCTGTTTTGCGATCAAATTGGTATATCGAATTGATTTGAGACATTTTAAGGTGTTTCCATTCATTTTCGCACTGAATCGCACAACATTCAAGCAAACATTGCTAACAAAGTTTTGCTAGACAAAATAGATTTATACAAATAACGTTTCCATCAGCGTTTATCGCATAAGCCGTATATCGATCAAGATAAAATCCGATGAGACCGAACGTATTTCATTTGAGTCGATATTCATGAAATTCAATCGAATTTTACTGTTTCCATAAGGCATTTTTCATTCGATATCACTTAATTCGGATAAAAACGTGTGGATGGAAACATAGCTAGAGTCTCATCTCCCATTCTCTTTAAAAGCCAGTTGCGCTCACGCCATGGCGGATTCGCTATTTACATGGAAGAATTTGCAATTCTGTAGCGAGGAAACGGCTCTGCTTGTGCGTGAGGTTAAAGTGCGCAAGTGACCATCTACGGGACAAAGTGTGGACCCGCCGATAAGCGCACATTACTAACACGTTCTTTAAATAGCAAAAAAACAATTGCGTCATTGGCCTCATTGTCTTTAGACCAGGTTTCAGTTGGTCAATGGCGCAGTCTACTTCAGTTGCCTCAAAAAACACGCTAACAATGCACCTGAACAAACCTCGTTTTCATACCAGAAAACGACAAATGGCACACAAATGGGTGCAAATGCCTTTGCTGAAACTAGCAAAACACACTTGCGTCACGCCTGATGCTGCATTGCACCGGGTGTATGATAGGGGCCCATAGTTGCCCCTCTTGTGACGAGTTTTCCATGTTTTCACTGTTATACGGTAGGGGGCGCTATTACGCATCTTCTGAAAGAATAGTGAATATCCAGATCCAAAAACAAGCGATAGAAGCATTGCTTAAGCACATAAATCAAAACTGCCTAATGTTACTGAATGAAATGTCGACCCAGGATGAGCTATAGGACTGTGAAGCTTTGGGGGTGTTGACAGGTTTTTTCTGCCACTACCTTATTCTGTGTCAGTCTAACACATGACATCATCTAAAGCAGTTAAACAGGCTGGTTGTGTGCGAACACTTCCTTTGTAAGACTAGGGTGATGTACCTGTTCTCAGGACTGACTCTCTCTCTCTTCCTCCACTGTCAGGGCTTCAGGGAATGCCGTCCCTGCCCACGGATTACCCCGGGGCCCTCCTGCCCCAGCCGGGATACCCCCACGCCGGCCCGTCCCTGCACCCCTACCCTGGCCCCCACACTGCCATGCTGCTCCACCCACCCCCCCACAGCCACCCCGCCGAACCCCTCATAGGACAAGGCCTGGACATTCACGCCCACTAACCCAAACTGGGACGCCTCTCGCCAAACCTCAGTCCACACATAATGACTCTGAGAATGTCTTAAATGCACTGACCTGGCATCATATTAATGTATCAAAACTTCCACTCAATGCTCATCTAAAATGCCTGACAGACTTGTTAAATTCCTCATCTGCTCTCCTCATGACAATGCTCTGAATGCACTGCGCCCATTACATCTAACTACTGGTTTTAATGCACATTGCAGCGTTTGATTGAATATACCCTTGTCTTCCTATGGCCTTAGGGGTGAGTGAGCTGAAATCTCCCTTCATCGAACATTAAAGGCCTTCATCGCCTTTCTTGCCTTGGCTCCGAAAACCCTCTCGAGGAGCACAACTGGAAAAACACAGGATATACCTCCTCAGTCAGGACCCGAGAAAAGCAGAAGTCCTGAGATAGTCTTCTGTTCTGAGATGAACTGTTGCACCGAATCCTTATAACTGCTGAACATGCTTAATAAAATCTAAGGGTGAAGCTCATGAAACAAGACCAGGTCTCGTTTCACCCCGGAATCAACAGAAAACATAAAAAGATTTTGCACAAAAAAAATTATTTTCAAATAATTAAGAATCATTTTGCATGGTGATATTATTTTCAGAACAAATAATTGCATTTCCCCTCCCAATAGTGGTTCTAATTAGTTTCCCATTGGTGTAATAAAGTTTTTCTGGGAAAAATAATTAATAATTCTTATTTTATTTCTTTTGATTTGGGGGTGAAACTTACGGCATGGTGAAGGAAGGAAATATGAGATGGGAGGAAAGTTTTGAATGCAAAAGCATATTTTCTCATATTTTTTCCATCACATGTCCCTTTAGTAACAGATTTTGACAAGTTCTTGAGAGGTTTCGTGAGCTTTACCTGTTAAAAGTCAGCCAAGAGTCTTTGTCTTCCTAGCTGAGGGCCGTCACATACATTTCTCTCAGTTCTCCTCCTTGCAAATCAGTCTCACTTTTATACATTATTTAATTAAAAATGTTTGTTAATTGTTTTCGCTTGTATTTATCTATGTCAGAAATACGACTAAAGTTACAATAATCCGAGTGCCACGTTTTTGGAATATCTGGATTGGATAAAGAAGTGATATGTTCTTCAGTTATTTGAAGTTTATGTGAATGTTTATCTGCTGAGGTCCCGACAGGCACGTTTTTGGTTTGCTCTAAAGGACCTGACTCACGTCATCATCAATATTTCATCCATTTTTATCACACAATACACATGTATTTCTGACTATACTTTTTGGAGATTTTGTTGGAATGCAAAGGATTTCAATCTTGGAAACCTGAGCTCTTTTTTGTCTGCATTAAAACATATGATGTGACTGTTGATTATGTCTTTATGATGATATGGCATAAGCCATTTATATCATTATATCAACAAAACATTCTATTTGAAAAGTTTAAAGAGCAATTTAACTCATATTTAATTAGATACGTTTTTTAAAACCAGACATATTTAAAGAGCACAAATCCACACAGACAAGAGACTTTCTTGAAAAAAGTATTTATGAATTAATCATACAATTGTTTAATTGTCTGACATAAAATACAAAAAAGACTGAAAAAAGAGGACATTTGAATTTGAGAGAAGCAACATTTTAACTAATTCAATAAAATCACTGCTACATTTTATTTGTTTTTGCCATTTTGGGGGCAATTTGTATCTCTTGTTTAAACGGTATCAAGGAAATGACATGAATTGCAGACAAAATATAAAAATAAAAGTTTCTAACCGTGGGTTGGCTTTTACTTTCCTTGTCATCACAAATCTCTGCCGAAGTGTTTGACTGCACGCATGGCTGGTTTCCCGGCTCCACGTCGACCCCCACACAAGCCCTGTTGTGAGAGATTCAGCCCACAGCAGGGGTCAGAGTTCACCCAGGGGTCAACAGGAAGAGGCCTGTCTTAGGTCACCCGAGTCCCTCCAAATTCATTTCTTTTCATTTTTGACCATCCATTCATTAACTTTTCATTTGAGTTACATTTTTTCATTTTTATAATTTTTTAATCTTTGTCCTTTAAGTAGACAAAGTCAAGTCACCGTTATTTATATAGTGCTTTTTACAATACAGATTGTATCAGACCTTCACAGTGATAACATGAAAATAATACAACAAAGTTTGTTTCCAGAAGAAAATTTCGTCATCGTCCACCTTAAGTAAGGCAGATCAATTATATTGTTGAATATTAAATGTCCCCAACTAAGCAAGTCAAAAGCCAAGGCGATAGTGGCAAGGAACCAAAATTCCATCAGTGACAGAATGGAGAAAAAAAACATTGAAGAACCCAGGCTCAGTCGTTCAGTTCTCCTCTGGCTAACGAGCGAACAGTGTATGATTATGATCCAGGCAGCATTACAGGTCAAAAGTCAGATTGGATCAGATTCAGAATATTATCCAGTTCCATCTGGTTGAAGACCAGAGTCACGCCGGTATGGAGACGAGTTTGTTGAAAAATCCCTTGATAAGAAACATTGTCTTTCTTCATCTGTTATTATGCCTGAAATTTATTTGAGAGGCTAAAGGCTCCATCCATCCATCCATCCAAAGGATCCATCCATCCATCCAAAGGATCCATCCATCCATCCATTCTTCCATCCATCCATCCATCCATCCATCCATCCATCCATCCATCCATCCATCCATCCATCCATCCACCCAACCATCCTTCCATCCATCCATCCATCCATCCATCCATCCATCCATCCATCCATCCATCCATCCATCCATCCATCCATCCATCCATCCATCTCTATATCTATATCTATATCTATATCTATATCTATATATCTATATCTATCTATCTCTATTGTATCCCATTGGCAAATTTCTTGTTTTGATTGAGTGTAACCCTTACTAAATGTTAGCTAAATATATTTATCAATGGCATAAGACCTGAAATAAACCTATATTTTTCGACAAAATAAACAAATCTGTTTAAATAATAATAAAAATAGGCCTATTTCTTGTTTTAGGGATGTTTATGGGAATTTTATGGGAAATCAAAAAAACAATGATGATTAACAAAATGATATCTTACATTGTAAGTCAAAGCCTACTTTTATACATTATATATTGCATAGTCATGCAGCTCCACTTTATAATTATACGTCACTGTTCACAGCACTATCTCAGCAAAACTGTCGTGAACAAGCTGCTGAAATGATACATTCACATGCGCCCATGACAGAAGAGAAGTGTAAAAGTGTGTGTGAGACAAAGGAAAAATCCAGGCAGTTGTTAATGATCCATCCGTTGGTTTAATGTAGAGAATAATTGGTATGAAAGTGCTGGGGTGCATTTTGCCACTGGCACTTCTCTATTTATCCCCATTAACTCACACTCCTCACAAAGCTGTCAATCAAAGCATCACAAACTCAGAATGTGTGTATTTGAAAGCCAGATGCACTTTGTTGCTAAGCCTTTAAATACCTCAGGCTTCAACCACCAAAGAAACACAAGAAAAGGTCATACTGTATATCCAACTTATGAGTGAAAAGTACATGATGGTCTTAAAAAGTTAAACTGTTTATTTTGATCACTTAAGTTCTTGATTTTGCTGCAGATGGAAATCATGTTAATTATATGTAACATTTTAATTTAGACTTAATACCACATGTCTGAATATATAATCGGGCTTGTTATCTGGTTCCTTATATATGCATTATTCTAAACAAACAATTTTAAGAATGTAACAGTTAAGTGCTAAGTGTTTGTGTTCACCATTCACAATAAACTGCCAAGTGATATGAACTATAGTATAGAGGAATGTGAATTATTACACAAGTTTCCTTTTTTTTTTTTTTTTTTTTGCTCTTTCAAAGTGTAATGGTATAAATGATCACACCTAGGCTGATTATGTGTTGTCTGTTCAAGAAACATGAGAATTGATACAAGAAACCAAAATATACAGCAGTCCACAAAACCCCCAAAAAACTGCATTTAAATTACAACCCTGTCCACATAAATACAAAACAATGACAAATGTATGAACAACACAATAAGAATTCAAAATCTTCAATGTTTTTGGTAACAAATGAATGGAGAAACATGTACAGTAGTTCCCCCTAGTGGTCACAATGAACGGCAGAGAATTCATAGTAGGCCCTCATACGAAGAGCCTGTTCCCATACCCAAAATTGCAGTGTTGGCCACTTGAGAGCGCGTGCATGTGACAGGAAAGTGTACAAGACTGTCCCGTCTATCCATCAATCCATGAAAAATGCCAAAGCACATTTAACCCACATGAAATCCACATTAATAACACTCTAATTCCACTTCAGAGCTAATCATATATCTCAAAATTCAGGAACTTTCCAGTGCAGGTAAAATTTATTAGATATTACATTGATAATAAATGTAAAGTTTTGGAAATTTTGTTGGTGGAGAGATTTGGTGAAAAAACCTTTATATATTGTGTTTGTTACATAGAGACTGAACAGACCCTTTTTTTTTTTTTTTAAAGAGTTTTGAGAATCAATTATGTGTAAATAAAGCTCTTGCATTTTAACATTTTATGTTGTAAGTGTGTCCCATCCGGTTATCAAAAGTTATACGTACACTTGCGGTCTTTGCACCTACTTTGAGCACTTGGGCCAAATACAGGAAATACGTCATGCATGCAGACAAGGTGCGAAGACCACAAGTGTGGGTATCAGGACAGGCCCTTAACTCTGAAAGGGTAGATTGAAAGACAGGAAGAGGAAATGTCTGAATTCAACAGTCACTCAACAGAGGAATTTCATTAGTTGAATTTCTTTGTTATCTGGACGAAACAGATGAGGTGTGCAGGTTAAGATTTTCCTCTTGTAAACCTGATTCATGTTGTTTGGCTCCATTTTGAACACTTTGGAATAAATTAAAGCATTCTGTGCCACTGGAAAACTACGAACATGATATTAAAATGGAAGTCTTTTATATATTAAAAGACTAATAATATATTTAATAGTAGGCCTATTAAATATAGGCCTACTCATGAACTCAACCAATCAGCATGTTCAGCGCCAAAGTCCCACTCCTAAAAGTTCCTGAACATTGAAAAAGTACAACCTTGCGAGCAGGACGACATTCAGAGGGCGACGTTTTCCCCCGGAACATCATTTAGACCCTGGACCCGGGACACTGAGTCCCACCCCAAAGTCCCTAGTTCCTGGGGAAAGTTTCTGCTGTGGAAACGCAGCTTAATAAGTCCAAAGTTAAGTTCTTTGATACCACGTGCTTGTTAATTCAGGATCCTGTGATTTTCAGTCGTCTTTTCTCCATCAGTTGTCTCGGGACAGGTGAGGTCCAGCGTCTCTGGTACCTGTGCTTGTTCTCGACCTGTACTTGCCTCCTCTTCTTCCTTCACAGCCTCTAACTCTTCATCCAACCCCTGGAGTGGTTCCTGCAAGCTGTGGGTGACGTCGCTCAGACTGCTGGACTCCACGCTCTCGTTTAAAGAGTTCCCGTCCTCAACCCCGTGCCTCCGGATGGTCCTGCGGTTTCGGCTGTGGCGCGATTGGTTGCCGTGAAGTGTGCGTCTGCGATGCCATTGGCTGAGAGACTGGTGTGCTTCTGCACTGAGTTGCCGCTTCGCTAGACGAGGCTGGAAGCTGCTGATGTAAAAAAGGGCAGCGTAGAGAGACGTAAGGTAGTACCCACCTGAGAGAAAGATGGAGAAAGAGGAGCACGTCATGCACAGCAATGTGTGAATCTTTAACTACACACCCGACCTGGGCCAAAATACCATTAACGGTCATTCATGTGAGTATTCTAATGCACTAAATGAACTTTTTCAAGTAACAAATACATCACAAAAAATTCATAACATCCTCATTATCCTCATGTTTTTCCAAATCCGTATCTTTCTAGAAGGTGCATTCTGGAATTTGGTCCCAATTGTGTTTATGTGAGAGTTCATGTTTTAATCATTCATGCTGCCGGTCGCCTTTATCAATGTATTTTTCCGTGTTGAAAGGACAAAAAAATCTGACAATGGAACGCACTTATTGTTGCGCTTTACAAGCGGAGAGAATCGTATCTGTCCGGCTGAAGGATCTGAGAAGCCAGAAAGACTGATAATGACAAAAAATTAAGTAAACATTGGTACGGCATACACAAAGTGGAAAGATTTGATGACGGAGAAAAACCTCCGTGCATTTTTGTTGTACAGGTAATAATTAATAATTGTTTAGATCAATGGTTCTCAACTGGGGGCCTCCACAAATTCTTATCATTCTTATGATGATACAAGTCTTATTATTTGCATTTAGTTATATTAACATAATCATAATGAAATATGCTTAAAAAACATTAAAAACAAAGATGCACCAACTTTCAGCGTAGACAGGAGGGCCTTTGAATATTGAATATAAGTGGGGCGTTGGTGTCAAAAGGGCGAGGCCCACTAGTTTAGACCATTCTCTACAACACTCCAGTGTAATTTACATAAAACTCAGGGATGATCATGCTGATGTGATGGCAGTTACCATTGTGGTTTTGCTAGTTAGAGAATGATGTTGTGTCGCTAGCACTTTAAACTGAACCCCAAAGATGAAATTATTAAGGACAACTTTACCACTATATAAATCTGTTTGAAAATCAACAATGTTACAGACAGTGTTGAGTAGTAAGTAACTGATAACATGTAATCTCGATTATGTAATTCCCATTAAGTACTTGTAATTAGATTATATTGCATTTTAAATTACTTGTAATCAGACTATATTTAATTTTCATTGATAGATGCAGTAAATTATTCACAATTCATTGGTTCTCCCTATTACAAGCAGATCCCTTCAACTTAGTGTATTATTTTAATTGTTTTGATTTTAAAATTGTTTAATTACTTTTCATTAAACTCACAAACCCCTGCAGTTCCATCACAAACCCCAGTCTGAGAAACCCAGACGTTCTTTTTATCTTTTAAATCTTCCTTTCTAAAAAAAGCCTACTGTTTATATCCGTTCAGCTCTTTCGGGTTTGTTGAATCGCACACTAAAAACAGCCTTTAGTCATGTGACTATCACTGAAAACTGAGAGCCACAGAGCAGCTGATCACAGGATTTACAGAAATAATTTCACTTTTAAGAAGTGTTTTCTCAACACTGCACCATTGCATACTGAATCATCTCCTGGCAAACACATTCATTTTTATTTGAATTATCACTCAGTGAGTCATTTAACCACGTATTGCTGTTTTTTGGAAGGCTTTTGTCTCTCAAACACATTGAAATATGCAGATTCACATCATTAGATTTTAATTCAAGTTATGAGATTTTAAGTTAATAAGTGAGCCTAGTTAGCCTAATAAAATTAAGTCAATAATAATAATAAATAATAATAATAATATTAAGGCCCCCCTGTGGAAAATATCAAGCTTTTAATGTTGTTTATATGTCTGTGTGGTGTTTTTAATGTGCTTTAAGACAAACCATGTGTAAATTCATAAGTCAACACCATTGCTGAGTATTTTCTCCTTAAAACTGCAGTGAACCAAAGACAGTCTCAAAAACACGCTTTGAAATCGCTGGTGTTTCTGACGTCACAAACTACCTTGTAACCAATCAGATCAACGTGTGATCGTCAACGAGTGGATCTCTGAGCTGGAGTGAGTGAGTGGAGGCGGGGCTCATTTACATATTCATAGAACCGTGTATACTAAATGAGGCAAGGGTGTAGAGTTGCATTCAAGCTATTTTAAGGCATTAAGAATGTTTTTTTAAGAAAAAAAAAAACATTTAAATATGACATTTTGGTGATCAAAGTTGAATTTTAAGGGATACAATTATTGACTACAGGGGGACTTTAAGTTCACGGTTCTCTGATGTTCTCTGAAGTGTTTTATTTTGATTGCTTGTATTTAAAAATTGTTCATTTTAATCTTACATTTTTATGATTTAAATTATTTAATAGCTTTTTATTAATCTCATGAACCCCCTGCAGCTCTATCATGAACCCCAGTCTGGGAAACCCTGATGTAATGTAATATTTAATGCATTTCATTTTGTTGAAAGCAAATCAATGTGATAAACAGGTTAGGTCAAATGTAATAGTCAGATAATATTACCTTAAATGTGTAATGTAATGGATTACGTTACTAACAATAATTTTGTCTTGTAATTTGGAATCAGCCACCGACTAATTTTTTTTTGGTATTTTACCCAGAACCTGTTACTATGAAATCATGTGGATTCTTATTAAAATGACAGTCACAAAAACACGCTATGTAACCGCACCTTTACAAGCAAAGTGAATGTAAACTAAAGTGGTCAAAAAACGACAAAGCCGCAATATTTGCTAAATTCCAACTCTTCTGAAACCATGAGATGGCAAACAGAAAACATTTAAAGGTATGGAAAAATAAAATGCGTAAACAAGAAGTCCAACATATTAAAGGAACAGCATAGTCCATAGGAATGGTCAATGGTATGATTCAGTACATGTGCAATCCATCAATCCAAACAGAAAAATAAGAATGAAAACAAAGTATAAAGTGTATTCAAGGACACACTTCAGGTTAGTCGCAAATAAAGGGATTGGGGCTGTCCTGCCACTGAGATGAATCCGAATGCCAGTGGATAGATCTCTACAGATGATATAGACCCTCTTGGTTCAGACAAACAGCCATTGATTGAGCCAGAAGCTGACATGTTGGACAGAGTAATGCTTTTTAAAGAGTTAAACAGTGTTTGCCTTCATCAGGAAACCAACCATAAAACTAGTGGTGTGATAATGAGTGTGAATGTGTGTGTATCCCCTACCCTCTCCTTGTAGTTGCATGGGGTCCAGCAGCTCCATCATGTAGTCAGTGTCCACCTGTAGTATAGATAGATCACTACGCAGCAACACCCACGTCAGGCACGGCAGGAAATCATCTGCCCCGAAAACCGCTCCTGAACATAAATCAATCAACATAATCAAATCTTCTACATCTTAATGACTCAGGTATTAAAATGTATGAGGTGCCTTGCAGAAATCATAGCTCCATAGACAATGTATGGACAGTGCTGGGAACTAATTGATTACATGTAATCTCAATTACGTAATCAGATTACCAAAATTAAGTACTTGTAATTAGATTATTGTCACGATTATTCTTAGTTTTACCCTCATAGACTTTTAGTTTGTATCCTTCAGTCACATGTTGGTGCTGTTTTCTTTCTGTAAATAAACTCGTCTTTGCGTCCTGTCTACATCACATTCAGCCAAAGTGTGACAATTATATTGCATTTTAAAATACTTGTAATCAGACTACAGATACTTTTTTATTGAGTACATGATTACATGATATTCTCACAATGGCATGATATTCACAATTCATTGGTTCTCCCTATTACAAGCAGATCCCTTCTACTTAGTGTATTATTTTAAACGTTTTGATTTTAAAATTGTTTAATTACTTTTCATTAAACTCACAAACCCCTGCAGTTCCATCACGAACCCCAGTCTGAGAAACCCTGACGTAATGTAGCATTTGATATACTTCATGTTGTTGGTAACAAATTTTCTTTCTCTTTGTATTTTCATATAAAAATGGTAGAGGATTATCCTATTCAAATCAATGCGATTAACAAGTTAGGTCAAAAGTCATCTAAAATTAGTCTTATTACACTACCTTAAGAGCCCTATTTTAACGATCTAAGTGCATGGTCTAAAGCACACAACGCAATGCACTTGCAGTGCGTGTCCGAATCCACTTTTGCTAGTTTAACGAAGGGAAAAATGGTCGGCGCTCCCGGCGCATGGTCTAAAAGTGTTGTCCCTATTCTCTTAATGGGTGTGTTTTGGGCATAACGTGCAATAAACCAATCAGAGTCTCATCTCCCATTCCCTTTAAAAGCCAGTTGCGCTCGCACCATGGTGTATTCGCTATTTACATGGCGGTATTTGCAAGCGGAAAAACTGAACGCTCCTTTAGCGAGGAAACGGCTCCGCTCAGTCGCGGGGTTAAAGACTATCTACGGGACAAGCCGGATTCCACCATATCTTTATGTACACAATAATAATCTTTTACATTGTAATCCTTTTATTTTTAATATATGGCATGTTTGTGTGCTGCTGTGCATCCCTGTGTGTGTAATAAGCAGAGTGTGTGCGCGTTGTCGACCCGCCTATATCCGCACATTACTAACACACTTTTTAAATACCAAAGTTTTTTGGTATAGACAATGGCGCAGTCTATTTCAGTTGGCCAGTTGGCGCCGTCTGGCGCTGCATTGCGACGGGTGAATGATAGGGCCCTAAATGTGCAATGTTATGGATTATGTTACCAACTACAATTTTTGTCATGTTATTTGGTATCAGTAACTGACTAAAAATTGTAAGTTTTTAAAATCCCCAGCAATAACCATTGAATTCTTGTTTTTTCGGCACAGGACACGTTTCTGTATGTGTGGAATGGGGAGTATATAAACATAGAGCATACAATTTCAGAGGAAGTGGAATGTGGAATGACCAAGAGAATCCAGAAAGTTTGCATTGCGTCTCTACAGTAGTTCACTCACCAGGCTTAGCATTAGCATTCATGCTGTGGTAGATATTCTTGCAGACTTTGAGCAGGGTGTTTACTTTTTTACTAGGTGAGTAGTCCTCATGCATTGTGGTCCATCGATGCTGGATCTTTTCCATCATGCTGGAATCAGGCACTCCGGCTCCGGCTGCTCCCTCCAGCTCCTCCAGACTCCGGTTCTCCAGCGTGCTCTTGTTGGCCTCTAAACGCTGCAGAATGCCGTCATCCCTGCGTGCTGTCTTCAGATACACGTAAAGGTGAGTGTAAACTGGTTTTAAAGCCACTTTATGCAAGGCAAGCTCCAGCATAGCATCTAAAGGCAGAGATAAAAACAGATTTGTCAATAAATTTGGTTTTAGTGGAGGCGCATCAATAAGAATCAAAACAATATACTAGCAAAACATTTGCTTAGTGTGACCATAGAAAGCTCTCGTTTATTGTGTAGGCATACCTATAATGGAGAATGGAGAAATTCAACTGGGTAACACTTTATTTCGATGGTCCACTTTAAACCTTCTACTAAATATAAGTAACTTTGCTATTACATGTCAACTAACAGTCATGAGATTATTAGTGGACTGTAGTAGACTGTTAGGTGCAGATTAGTCGAATAAGGCCGACTAATATGATGCCTAATAATAATAAAACATAAGATGCATTTTGGTTGATCGGATCACAAGTAGACGTAGGAGACACATTCCCGTTTACACCTGGTGTTTTAATCCACAAATAATGTTCACGCACCAGGTCAGTAGGAGGAGAGTAGACGGTCTTTTGTGGCTGTTCGAACACATCGAACACACACGTTGAAATGTGTTTTCAACTACCTCTGGAAGTGGTGGAAAGTGGACAAGCTCAAAATGTTTAAGACCCCGTTTACACCTGTATTATGTGTCATCCACTTGTGATCCGATAGACCAAAATGCATCTTAATACCAGGTGTAAACAGGGCCTAAGTTGACATGTAGTTGCAAAGTTACTTATAGTCAGAATGTCTGTTGGAGGAGCATCATAATAAAGTGTTAGCAGATATTAAGCAGACAGTCTACTAATACTCTAATGAGAGCTAGTTGATATGTAGTTACAAAGTTACTAATAGTTAGTAGAATGTCTAAAGTGGACCATCTGAATAAAGTGTCACCTTCAATTAAAATAAAGTAAATCAATTGTATTTGTTGATAAAAGAATAATAAAGATAAGCTGAAAAGTTATGTACGTTAATCACTCAGGTATTATAACACAATTTTAAAAATAATGTTACTTCATCAATTGATTCTGATTAAATAACACGCCTATAACTCATTATTGTCAAGGTTGGGGGGTGAAGGGATGAAGCGAGGACTCAAAATGCATAATTTAATGATAATAAAATAAAACTAAACAAAGACGTAAACTACCCCGAGGGGAAAAACTAGACTTGACAGCCTGACTTGACTTGACTAGAAGGGAAACCACACAGAGGGAACATAGATGAACCCTGACAGTTATCTCCAACACATCCACAGGTCATACCCAGCTCAAAATCAGGAATGTCTCCACAGCTGTCTGTGATGCTTTGGATCTCTGGACAATCAAACAGCATTTCCCTCAGATTAGTGAGAGCCGAGCGCACGTCCTGCAGCATCTCGGTGCAAGTCACTCCAGGGGCGTCTCCACTCGCTAGAGTCTCCTCTACAAACCCCCTGACCGCCTCTGCAAAAGCCCCAGTCCTCCGCTCGGCCATCTCCTGAACACGCTTGCTCAGTCTGCGCTGAGGAGACACAAGTCCACCTAGAGCCTGACCCACTGCCGAGAGGCGGTTCTTCATCTTGTCTGCCAGCTGGAAGCGGGGCGAGGATAGGGATGGGCTTGAAGTCGGTTCGAACTCCTCCTCTATGCTGCTGACTGACAGCGAGTCCAGCTCTAAGCAGGGCGGTTGAAGCAGAGAGGAAGGCAGGGGTGAATTCAGCCATATCTTGTCCTCTATCCAGGACACGCGGTGTGGCGACTGCGGGAGAGGGCTCTGAATGGAGTCTGTGCTTTCTCTTTTTAGGGGGTCCTCCTTGCTGGTGGCACTCGCCCTTCGAAGCACAACTCCACCCGGGGTAGCTGGAGAGACTGGTGACGATGATGCTTTGAGAAGAAACAAAGACGTCAATACGTGACACTTTCTAACAGCCTTCTTTTTTTATCAGCACATCCTTTTGCAATATATAAACATTAGCTGCTTTTTCCACCATCGGGCCGAATAAGTAAGGAATAGTTCCGCTTGAGCTTGGTCCGGCATGGCACGATTACAAGCCGTCCCACAGTCAGAAAATGTAACCATACCCGTAGCAGCTGGGCAAGAAATGGAAGGGTTAATGTCCTTGCACACTGAGTCTGAAATTTTCGTATACATTTTTCCATATTCGTCGTTCGGTGGCTCCCAGTTGTCAAAACACCTCTCATAATGCTTGCTACGGATGCGAAAAACGCAGAAAATCGAACCCGATCTGAATTTTTTATGACGAACAAAATTTTCTGAGGCAGTGTGTAAACGTGATTGACACAACGTGAGGTCATATTCATTTTTTTAACGTACGAAAATTTTGGACGAGAATTTTGGACTTAAGGAACAAGAATGGTTTGGCCCGAGAGTGGAAAAGCAGCTATTGTTTGTTGGTTCCTTGAAATCAGACTATTACAAATCTTTTTCATTATTTGAAATTAAGCTGAATTCAAATAAAATATAAATATTTGATGAAAAACTTAAAAATTCTGAAATATATATTAAAAAAATAATAAAAATGACATACTTTTTAAACTGAAATAAAAAATGTAATTGAAAAGTAAAAATATAACTAATACTATATTAGTATTCCTATTCCAAAAAATTCCTATTCCTAAATACTATATTAATTAATAATTGAAATTATATAACTAAAAAGTCCACCACTACCTTTGTCATGGTCAGAACTGCTAGAGTTGTCCTCGGCTAGTGTAGATGACCTCAGTTTCAGTCCTCTCCCTTCCCATGCTCTTGTGGTACTCAACCGCTTGTCTCGCCTCAAGCCGATTGGACGATTGACTGGGCTGGCTGGAGACTGAGACAGCCAATCATCCCCATGCTCTTGAAGGTACAAGGGATTGATGAAGCACAGGGCACCATTGGCGGCTGTAACCTACCAACAAACAGAAATAATTTGAAGATCACGTCTCTATAGAAGACAGCCTCAAGCGTCAATCATTGTGGTCCAATTAAATCCCAAATTAAAAAGAATAGATCCCCATGGACACATTTGTTGTGTTGGTAAATTTCAACTTCCTTGTTTTAACGTGATAACCCCATTGGCTGGGTAGATTACTTACACTGCAGTCGGTTACTGATTCCAAATGACGTGACGTGAAAAATTGTAGTTAGTATCATAATCTATTACAATACACATTTAAGGTAATATAATCTGATTACTTTTAGATTACTTTTGAACTAACTTGTTTATCACATTGCTTTGAATAGGATAATCTTTTACCATTTTGATATGAAAATACAAAGAGAAAGAAAATATATTTTATAAGTGCATTAAATATTACATTACACCAGGGTTTTCCAGACTGAGGTTCGTGAGTTTAATGAAAAGCTATTAATTAAACCATAAATAATAATAATATTAATTAAAAATAAAACCAATCAAAATAAAAAACTTACTAAAAAAAGATTAAAATATATTTTATTTGTTTACTTGCTGGGTGAATCAATGAATTATGAATAATTTACTGTCATTGTGAGAATAACATGTAATCAATAAAAAAGTAACTGTAATCTGATTATGAGTATTTTAAAATGCAATATAATCTAATTAAAAGTACTTAATTTTTGGAATTTTATTACTTAATCCAGATTACATGTAATCAGTACGCAGCACTGTTCATAGTTGCACAGGTTTTCTTACTTTTAAGCACCCGCTAGCATCATGAATTGATGTTTGGACTTTGCACTTAAAATAGGTCTTGGTTTGCCAAATGATGATGGTTTTGATAATGTTTTGTCAGTGTCTAGAAGAGACATGTTAGTGTTAGAAATGTGGTTACATTTTTGGTTTCACTTTATTTCAAGGTTTCCTTGTAATAACATAAGTAAGGACCGAGTTTGATCAATTTATAGCATGTACTTATTTAAGAGTTAGGGCTTAGTTTATGGTTAGTCACTTGTCGCTAATGCTATCTATGGCTTGGAATAATGCATAATGACTGTTACTTACTACAGAAAGTAGATGTGTGTAACATAAGTTTTTTATAAAATAAGTTCAATACGTAAAACAATCTATAACTTTGTAGGTATGCTTTATGTTACTGATTACCTCAATTCACATACAATTCAAATCCAGAAATTAGAATCTGGAATTGGAATTTCAAAGCATTCTCAATTCCGAATCACTTATTTTAAGGATTAGTTCACTTCAGAATTAAAATTTCCTGATAATTTAACCCCCCCCCCCCCACGTCAATCAAGTTAATTCATGTCTTTCTTTCTTCAGACGAAAAGAAATTAAGGTTTTTGAGGAAAACATTGCAGGATTTTTCTCCATATAGTGGACTTCAATGGGGACCAAATGTTTGAAGGTACAAACTTCAGTTTTAGTGCAGCTTCAAAGTCTCTACACGATCCCAGCCGAGGAATAAGAGTCTCATCTAGAGAAACCATTGGCCATTTTCTAAACAAAAGAAACATTTATATACTTTTTAACCACAAAAGCTCGTCTTGCACTAGATCTGCGATGTGCCACATGTAATCACATTAAAAGGTCATGTGTTACAGGCGGAAGTATCTTTGTATACGACCTATATATATTTAAAACATTTTTAGAAAATGACCAATGGTTTCTCTAGATAAGACTCTTATTCCTCGGCTGGGATCGTGTAGAGACTTTGAAGCTGCAGTGAAACTGCAATTTGGACCTTCAACCAGTTGATCCCTGTTGAAGTCCATGATTTCCTCAAAAACCTTAATTTATTTTCGACTGAAGAAAGAAAGACATGAATATCTTGGATGACATGGGGGGGTGATGATGATGATGATGATGATGCATTTTATTTGTAATGCGCTTTTCTCCAACCCAAAGCGCTACACAGTATAGTAAACATAATATAAGATAATTAAACAATAATTAAAAACAGAAAAATCTGACAAAAAAATATAAATAAGATACACTTCAAGGACAGTAAGCATTTTTAAAAAGATGGGTCTTTAGAGACCTCTTAAAGCGTAAAAAGGGTGAGTAAATTATCAGGAAATTTTAATTCTGAAGTGAACTACTCCTTTAATACTGAACAAATATAGTGAACTTGCAAACATTAGAGAAGTAAAGCAGAGCTAACTCAGAAGCTCAGTATCACCTGTATAGTGCACAGGACGGTTTCTGGCATTTCTGCTGTGCCTTGTGTTTCTGAAGTCATACTGTTAGCCTGCAGATCTGAGGAGGGGCACAGCCAGGTCTCTGAAAGTCAAACACACAAAACCCTTGAAACGGAGAGAGTCTGACTGACATAACAGCAGATTTACAGTGTAGCACATCGAATGGTGAATGACAGGGGCAAGTACTAACTTGGACCAAGCTGAGGAACAAGGTGATCTGGTAGCTTGATAATGGTGTAAACCCACGAGGGAACCAACAAACAGACAGGCAAAACATCCCTGAGAGAAATGTGAGTGGAGCAAAGAAAAAAAGAAGAAGGTTACAACAACACATTATTTATACGGTTTAGCACTTATTATAATCTTTGGTGTAAGGGAAACAAGGAGATTATTAATTCTCTTTCAAGAGCATTAACTGCAACTGTTTGCCCCAAAAGATATTTTTAGTGTAATTTGCTACCTAACACAGCGGTGCAGTATTTCCTGTGATGACACTCCTGTTATCAAGAAAAACAGGTCAATAGTTGCTAGATAATAATAATAATAACTCATCCGCACCTGCTCAGTGTGTAGAAGTGCAGCAGCTGAAAGAGATCAGGGAAAGCCAGGTGTGATGTTGTCAGTTGAAGCGCTGTGAAGGAAAAAAAGACTCAGTCGGACTTGCGCTATGTGTCATAGAGAGAAACTGGACAAACTAGTCATGAACTTTAAAAGAACACGGATGTAATGAGGAAATAGGAAGGTGTTCATGATATCAACTAGAACAGCGTGCACAAATAGAGAAGAAAGTACAGTGCAGAAGAGTTTAATGAACTGCACAAACTTCTTATGAACACTATTTGCACATGGTTTCCCACAGTGTGCTTCCCATGTCTGTTTGTAACAGGAAATGTAGAAAACCTGCAGGCTTTACATCCGTATCATGCCTGACAGCTTGTGTGTTTCTTTTCGTGCAACATAAAAAAAATGCTATGAAGTCACTCTTTCATATCACAGGAAGCTTAGCTATGCTTTGATAAATGTTTCCCTTATAAAATCATGTATAAAAAGAAAACAAATTAATTAAAAAAACAAACAAATGGGGCTGCAGTTGATATACAGTAATAGTGTACAGCTATAAACTGTGGACAGCATAGCTCAGATACGTAATTTGATGTTGAGTGTTTGAGTTCATGTTGAAATCTGACTTTTGATTGAGTATCAGTAAAGACAATAGAATAACACAAGACACGTCTCTCGTATTGTTTTGAATGGGGAAAAGTGCAACGCTCAATATGTTGGAATAAGTCCCGACTTTCAACGATAAAGGTATTCCACATATCAAAACAAAATGGCTGCCGTTAGGTGTGCTGGTGTTTGTTTGTCAACAAAGCAACAAAGTGTGGATGATAAATGATGCTATACTTTTTGAAGGTGTAGAATATCAACAGAAAATATCTGTAACTATGTTTTACCAAAGACTATAGAATAACACAAGACGCGTCTCTCGTATTGTTTTGAATGGGGAAAAGTGCAACACTCAATATGGCGGAATAAGTCCCGCTGTATAAATAAGAGCCAATCGCCGATTGGTAAAGTCATTAGTAAAGCTGCCGTTAGAAGCTCTGGCTATTATAGAAACAGTAAATTGCGCTTCCACTGCGCATTAGCTTGATGCAGCCTGAACATTTTTGTTTTCTGTCATGATTCGAGCATTTAGAAACAACATTTACAAGACATTTGTTGTCAGATTTCATTGGTGATATCAAATATGAAATTTAATCATATGCTTGGGGAACAGTTTTGGAGAATTTGATGTTTCCCCATTCAAAGAGAGACAGAAGCTGCACTTGCACGCCCAAGAGGCGTTTCAAAGATGGCCGCCGAATGAAAGGACTTGTCTTAAAGGGACTTTGTTATCAGTCAAAGATGAAAGCTGTTTTCAGTACCTGTTCCAGTGGTTTTGATGGGGAATTCTTTGACCGGCTCCCCACTGTCCGCTACAGACACGCACAGAAGCTGGTCTTGAGACAAAGACCCTTGGACCACCAGGAAACTCTGTGTAAAAGAACATTTAAATTATTTCGTTGTTATGCGAGTTTAATGAAAGGGTTATATTGAGATCATTGAGGATTGAAAGTTTTGGAGAATATTGTCTCATTGCCATATGAGAACTCATGAGAATGAGTGACACAACCAGCTTTGACATCAAGGAAACACACACTTTGTGGCTAAGCTCTCTCACAAGAGGAAGTCAGTGCGCACACAAGTCGGGTGCCAAAAAAAACTAAAATAGATGACAGTGAGAGCTACTGAAGTTATTTGAGTTTATTTAGTTGATCGAAACCAATGATGAATATGCTGCTAACAATATTCACAGGATATATGTCATTCAAATTCACTCCTAACCCTCTTAGGAATTTGTTGACCACAGGGGTAGTGAAATGAGATCTCTCACTAATTATACAGAGTAAGAGCTGGACTATGAGAGTATCTTTCACAGCTTTGAAATCGACTATCAATGTTAGCCGACACTTCTAAAAAGTTCAACATTGGATCCTTAGATATTCTGCTGAACAACTCTGCTCTGAGTCTGAGAAACTGGAAAAATGTGTTGATTTTTCCTTTTTATTCATTCTTTCTTCTTTATTCGGGTCCCCATTAGCTTCCACAGAGTGGTTGCTAATCTTCCTGTGGTTCACAAACCAATATTATGTAGATCTTGTATTATTTTTAATCATGTTGAATGAGGATTTATACCAGCAAAAGCAGGGAACAAAGTAAAATTGCATAATGCTCGATTACTGACCATTCTGAATCAGCATATTGTAGATAACCACTTGCATAAATTGTAGAATAGATCTTACCTTACAATACTGCGCTCCTTTAAGACATCAGTGCTCTACTCTCTCTCTCTCGCTCTCTCTCTCTCTCTGCCACTTCTTAAGTACACTTGCACTCATGCTTTCTGCACTCTTATCTAACTCTACTTCTGCAATTGTCTGCAACATAACGACCGTTTATTCTATGCAAGAACTTATGCTCATAGTGCTGGTTAGGTTAGTAAACCTTAATAAGAAGATTTTTTAAGATAATTGTATTATGGCACATGTATAAACAGCCGTAAGTCAATCATTGAAGAAACTTCTCCCCAATAGGAGACTGCGCTTCCACTAGACAAAGAAATGGCTTTTATTAAACAGGGTCAAAGTTCAACAAAGGGAACAGTGACTTTCCACAATAAAAATAACATCAGTAATGCTATGTGTTATATAATATACATATTTCCCTGAGACTCAGTGCTCAGCAACAAGAAATTCACAGGCTAAAACTAAATGGCTTTAAGGCAATTGATTGAACAAACGTAATAGGCGAACATGGTTTCACCAAGTAAATCAACCAATCAGATTTGAGGGACAAGTTAACAGTTAATGTTTAGGCTTATATAACCAGGGTTAGGTGTTTTACATCAGTGTAATTCACTATGATTTCCCTCTGATCTTAGGGATAAGTTATGGGTAGGGTTAGGTTTAAGGGGTAGGGATAGGGTTATGACTAAATTTTGATCGAGAAATATGTCTTACTTGGCAAAATTACTGTGATCTGTATTAATAATAAGAGATGAAAAAGAGTTATTAACAATTAAAGTCTAGCTTTTATGGAATTTGAAGCTAAAACATTTCAAGCAATGATTGGATTGTGTGTTACATTTCAAGTCACACTAAAACTACTTGACTCTTTTTTTTTTATTGACAACATTAGGGTTTACAAGACCTACTGTTGAAACAGCTGAATGACTGATTTAGCAAGCATTGCAAAAAAAGGAAGTAAAGGCACCCACCCCAGGAGGTCTTCCCCACAGAGCGGCGTGCGCCCCATGACTGTCCCAGGGGCTCTTGGGAGCCCAGGCATCCTGACACAAGCGTAAACCTTGCAGTAGACTCAGGGTTTTTGTCTGATCCCTGAAGACCCCGTTGGGTACTGTCCTGGCAGCATTTTGTCTATGAGAAATAAAAAAAGGTGTTTAAATAATAATTTTACAAAAAAAAAGAGAACATATTGAACAAAATGGTGATTGTATCATTGTTGTCTCTCACCTGTTCCCACTGGTTGTGAATTCATCTTTTGACTCTTTCATCATCATTGCACTGGACCTGTTCAGGAAGTCTGTTCCAGCACAAGATCTTCCATTTTAACTATGTTGCTGTAACCCTGTTGATATTTGGAAAGAGAGAAACAAAATGAATTATGAAATATTGTTTCTCTCCAACCCCATATCCTTTCATTTGTATGTCTTTTTGTTCACTCTTTGTCATAGTTCCTTGTTAACAGTTGAACATGTTTTATCAGCAGTGAAATCTATAGTCTAAAAGTTTTTCAAACTTAGGGGAGGAGTTTCATCTTTGAAGTGCAACTTTGAAAACAGAGGCCATGTGCTGTGACAAAAAGAGCTACTTCCAGCTTGTTGAAATACATGCACTCTTTCCAAAAAAAAAAAAAAAAAAAAAAAAAAAAATTGGACACACCAGTTCTTTGCTACTTATTTCTTACTTATTTGTCACATTTTAGAATAATAGTAAAGTTATTAAAACAATTGCACTTTATTTTACAGTACATGCACTTACAGTGTACTCACCCATGAAAGAATATAAGATAACTACATTGGTTAAGTTTGGGTTTAGGAGTACTGTAGGTTCAGGGTTAGTAGGTTTAGGTTATGAACTAGTTACTTTAATAAACAGGACTGCAAAATAAAGTGATACCATTAAAACAACACACATATGGGAATTATGTAGTGATCAACAAACTGTTTAACAAATTACAAATATATCAGATTATTCAGTGTAACCCGTAGGCCTGCACCCGTTGTTTAGGGATTCTCTGAGCCCAATAAGGCATATCCCGGGATGTTTTGAACTGTGAAACTGATGCTGAACAATTGTTGCCTGTTTTTTCTTCACTATGTACTTTGATTAATTGATTAAAACCCTTAATTAAAAATGGCTTTGTATTAAACTATTTGCACATCTTAAATTTGTCTTCATAACAAACTGGCACAGTAGTTTATACTTTGGATGGATGACAAATGAATAAATGGTTAATTTCGCTCACATGGTTCTTCCGTTTGCTTTAGTTTGACAGCTGGGAGATACATTGCTGGGTTCCCTATAACAATAAACAATGAGCACAAATTATTTTGAATTCATTGGGCGAAAAAAAAAAAAAAAAAAAAAAAAAAAAAAAAAAAAAAAACTTACAGTGAAATAGAAACTTACCATTAATAGCCACTGCTGTAAAATCAAATTTGACTTGCATAAAAATCTCACACATTGACCTCCTGAGAACGAACACACGCACACACACACACACACACACACACACACACACACACACACACACACACACACACACACACACACACACACACACACACACACACACACACACACACATAACCATATAATACAAGCATTATATATAATATATATATATATATATATATATATATATATATATATATATATATATATGCATAGACATAAAACTTAAATTAAACTAAAACTAAAACTAAAATTTAAATGGTTTTGCAGTAAACATTTTTTCCAGGGTTTTAGAAAACATCTTGAATGTCGAGTGTGATTGCTTTTTCCATTTCCATTTTTTTGTATTTAGTCATCTGTAGAAGATTAAGTTTTTGAGAAATTTGTCCAACACTGCTACTTTATTTAATAAAGTGTTTAAATATTTAAGCTTGTGCCGCAAACTATAATTTTTTTGTCAGCCCTTTCAGCTGTCAACTCCGCTGTCATCAATAAGAACTAACTGTTTGACAGCCTGTCTTTTCAGTTTATTCTTAATCCATGTTTAATGTCAATATTCATAATAAATATTTTTCATTGCAGTGTGTATATCTAACACTTTTGACATTTCTATAGAAAATGGAAAAAACATGTGATTGCTCCCAAAAGTGTAAGCAACAGTAAATACGTAAGTCCTTGGTAGGCTATAGTACATAAACTGATTTTTTTTTTTGTCCCATGTCTCAAGAATAAGTTGATAAATATGCATTAAAAGTAACACTCTTGGAATGATGCAAACAAACGTCTTTGCTAAACTCACATGTGGTGTCTTCAAAATGTCCTCCTACATGAAGAAAAGACTTCTCTGAACATCTCTGAAAGCTGCTCCAAACACCTCCACCCACTGCAAGTTTGCGCGTGGAGTAACCAAGACTCCTCATTACTAATCTTTTCTGTACTTACTCATGTCACCTACAGTGAGATTCACTTTTGATCTGTGACATACATATAAACGTTCAATTTCAGTCACACTAAAGATCAGTATCAGCTTTGATAAGAGTGACAGAACTCTTGATGATGCCCTTTGTGTCTCTCACACCATAAGCTCCACCTACTTTTCATGACTGTGGTAAACCTCACTGTGACAAACTTTCAAGTGAAAGTAAGATACATCAGAAAGATTATATCTGAATGAGTGTTACAGTACCAAGTACATCAGTTCAGTTCCAAGTTAGTCAAGTCAGCAGTTACGTTTCAGAAAATAAACACGTTTCCTTTTATAATAATTGAGTTTAAGGGAAGAAGACAGTTACCCGTGTTCCTCACTGAATTTCCTCTTACTATAAATGAAACCATATTAACCCACAATAAGATCAAACTCATAGCCAACTCTAAAACCAGTTGACTCTAAAAACCTAAGATTTTTTTAAAGGTTTTAACAAATTTATGAGATGCTGTAATGTTCTATATCTACAGCAGTCAGACAAACATCTAAAAAATGCGAAACTCCATAAAGGTCTATAATAAATCTGGCGTACTAATGATCACAAAGGATGTTTTTACCAGAGATAGTTTTATCACACTGTAACTATAGCATGCAATATGTACAGTGTGATGAAACGATCTATGAAAAATTCTTATGAGAAAATGATAAGAAAGTTTTCCTAATTATTTCAATAGTCCACTTTACACTGTTTATCCCACAGCATCTACTCTCCCAGAACCACCACCAGAGAGCTTCATGCCCAGAGGTTTAGCTCTTTACTCTCACAAACTGCATTTCCCATAGACCTATGCCCGGACTCATTTTCACCTCGCACCTGTTTCCTATTAGTCCTTGACTAATAAGCTCCCCGTGTTCTCTCATACTTTGCGAAGTCTTGTTAGCCTAGCCTGCAATTCCGTGCGCCTATATTTCTGTAATTTTTTCCCATGTTTAACTTGTGCCTATTTATTCTGCCTATTGGTTTGCACTTTGTTCGCCTAGTTGGACTGAACTTTGTGTACCGAACCCCTGCCTGTTTACTGTACTACGTTTGTGTCGTTATCATTAAACTGCATATGGATCCTAACGACTTCACCTCAGTCTCTACTCAACAGAAGACGTCAACGCAGTTGGATCCTGCAGTGGTTCAACAGCTACAAAAAATTGTTGCTGCACAAGTGGAAATGCTGTCAGTCACTGTCAGCAACTCCGCAAGCTCACCATGTTGACGGAGGAGCTCGTCAGATCTGTGCAGCTGTAAAATAAACAAAATAAATGAGCACGCGTCCGGGTGAACTAACCACAAGCATTCATGCCGGCAACACAACGCATATCGCATCTAGCGCCTAGAATCTCGACTCTCTCCCTGAGAATTTTGTGTCGAGGCTTTCTCATGCAATGTAATCTCTTTCTGACCCAACAACCCCTTCACGAGTTCACACTTACATAGAGTAAAGGTTTATGTGTATTTGGCATGCTATCCGAGGGGAATTTGGCCCAAACCTACAAACGCAGTACTCCTCCATCCCAGGTTGGGTTAGGAATAGTAAGAAGTGAGGAGATGGGGTGGTCGAGGGATGCTGGGAAACTGTCATAGAACAGAGGTAAGTCTGCTGTATATATACCTCCTAATGCTAATTGAGTTGACTGGATGAGCTCCTCCCATGATAATTAGGTTAATTATCTGAATGTGCTTCTCCCGAACTTTGTTAATAAAACATCACATCTTTATCCCACTGAAGAGTCTCGAGATTCCTTTGTAGCATCGCTGTTGTCAGGAAGAGCGCTAGACTGTGCCACCACCATTTGGAATCATGAAAGCAAATTGCGACGCTCCTATACCCGGTTCATCTCCCGCATTCAGGAAGTGTTCAAGCATTCTGAGGTGGGAAAGATGCAGGGGAGATTCTGCTGAGCCTGAAACAAGTACTGTTCAGCCGCTGACTTCGCTTTATTGTTCCACATGCTCGCCGCTCAAACTGTGTGGGTTGATGACACTTTAAAGCTTTTGTTTTGTCAAGGGATGAATCCCAACCGCCATGCTGAACTGGCCTGTTGTGATGAGGGCAAATAACATTGCCATCCGGTTGGACAATTTGATCAGGGCATGTTGACCTTCCAGACACATGCAACCCAGACACCTGCGATCCCGAACCCATGCAGGTGGGTCGATCTTCTATGTTGGCTGAGGAGCATAAGAGCCCATCTGTGCCTTTACTGTGGACAATCAGGACACCTACTGGCTGTCTGCCCGATTCGTCCCCTAGGAAGGGGTGACACTCTGTGGTGAGTTCGGATTTGTAGGCCAGTTAGAAGTCCCAGTTATATTATATGTTCATGATGAGGCACATTTTCTATCAGCCAATTTAGATTCAGGAGCTGCGGGCAATTTCATAGTTTGGTTGATTCCCTGAATTGCTCTCTTGTTCTTTGTGTTCCTCTACAGTTCTAGAGGGCCGCCCGTTGGGCACGGGCAAGATTCAACACATCACTCCACCCATTTGTCTGCAAGTGGCCTTCTACACTTTGAGAAGATCCAATTCCTAGTCACTCATTCTCCCGAAAAACCGGTGGTCCTCGTTTTGCCCTGGTTAAGATTTTACAATCCTGAGATTTCTTTCCACCTACTGTCATTTCTATCTCAATCTTCTGGTACAAGCCACTCTCCCTCCAGTAAGCACCACAGCAGTGACCAGTGATGAGAACACTCTGGCCCTGCCCTCCTATTATTCTGATCTCCATGAAGCATTCGCCAAGTCTAAGGCCACCCAACTTCCTCCACATCACTCCTCATCATTCAATATTAGGCTGCATAGATTAGGTCAGCTGGAACCGGGAACACTTCCCATAAATCCTGATGTACTCGTTACATCATAAGAAGAATGGCATCTACGCTAATTTTAGTGTCTTTGTTTATCCCGAGGTTTTCCCGCAGCCTGCCGGATCCAGGCCGTATCCAGATCTGACGAAGGACCTTCGCCTGGACCCGATGACAACGCAGTGCTGAAGTGCCAACTAGTCTCTCCCTATGGAGGATCCCTTTACCACTCTACAGATAAAGCGTTGTCGGGAAACTCAATTTGCGTATCTACCCCGAATTGATAAAATAAAATTCTGTATCAAAAATTATAAGGAAACACCAGTACTTTGCTTAGGCTTGGTTTGTAGGGAATTACAAACCTGCGTACATATATTCAAACGTACATAACTATAGAACCAATTCTTAATGCGCATGTGAACGCCATCAGCGTTTCTCACAGGTTCGCGTTTAAAGTCTATGTAGAGAGAATTGTGTCGTCTTAGCGGCCCCTAATTTAATAACAAATGATTGTTGCGACGGAAGCGAATCAATCATAACTAACCTTAGCTGGAAAATAACTTTACTAAAGAACCGCTATAAAGCCAAAACAATCTCTGTTACCATAAATGATACGTTTATCTCTGTAAAGCTGCTTTGAAACAATCTACATTGTTAAAAGCGCTATATAAATGAAGATGACTTGACTTGACTATTGACGTTTTGCCAAGTACCTCTCCCCTCGCGGACGCATATATACCCCCTTTCTGAACCTCAGGCCAAAGCCATGGAGGAGGACATTTCTGAGGCACTGGAGAAAGGCTTCATTCAACCAGGTACCATGCCTCCGCCGGCTTCTTTTTCATGGGAAAGAAGAGCGAGTTTCTCCGTTCCTGCATTGATTAACGGCGTGTGAATGCTATCACCATTAAGTATCACTTTCTTTTACCCCTTGTTCCTGCAGCCTTTAAAACAGATGAAGTTGGTGAAGATCTTCACACAACTAGACCTTTGTAACGTGTACAACTTGATCTGCATCCGTGAGGGGGACAAATGGAAGGTTGCCTTTTCCACTTATACAGGGCACTATGAACATCTGGTGATGTTGTTCGGGTTATCCAACAGTTCATCTGTCTTCCAGGCCTTTGTCAATGACATCTCCAGAGAATTCCTGGGCAAGTGGGTCATGATCTATATTAGGGGTCTCCAAACTTCATCCTGGAGGGCCACTGTCCTGCAGAGTTTAGCTCCAACTTGCCTAAACACACCTGCCTGGAAGTTTATAGTATGCCTTGTTTGACCTTGATTAGCTGATTCACCTGTGTTTAATTGGGGTTGGTGCTAAACTTTGCTTAAACTCCAGGAACAGGATTGGACACCCCTGATCTATATCGCTGATATCCTGATCTACTCCTCTTCCCTTGATAAGCAGGTCCAGCATGTCAGAGCTGTTCTACAATGCCTCATTTAAGAGCAGTTTTATGCCAAGATACAATTTTTTTTTTTTTTTTTTAAGTTTTACAAGACCAGAATCTCCTTTTTGGGCTAGATCATCTCTCCTGAGGGTGTAGCCATTGATTCATCTAAGGCACAAGTCATCCTGGACTGGCCACTGCCCACATCAGTCAAAGAACTGCAGCATTTCCTTGGCTTCGTAAACTTCTTTAGATGCTTCATCTTTGGTTTTAGTTCAGTGGCCGCTCCGCTTACCTCCCTGCTTTGAGACAAGTGTAAGACATTTTCGTGACGTTTTAGTTTTTCAAGTATCTCAAACTACGTTTTACCAGCGCACCTATTTTTCACCATCCTAACCCTGCTCTCTTACTGCTCGAGGTCGATGCTTCTAATTTCAGCGCCGGATCCATGCTCACCCATCGTCATGGTTCACCCACAAGACTCTACCCCAGTGCAGCCAGCTCTCTCATGGAAGATGTCGGAGGTACCCATCAAAGGGATGGCACCAGAGAAGTCTCCAAGGGGTTGCCATCTCTGGCCATCCAGGAATCCAGGAATCCAAGCTACCAGCAGGCTAGTTCAGAACCGGTTTTCCCTTGCCACTGATGTTACTAATTGCAATGAATGTGCCACATCAAAATATTCCAGACAACTTCCCTCTGGACTCCTTCATCCTCTGCCTACTCTATGTCGTTCTTGGTCTCATATTGCAGTGGATTTCATCACGGACCTACCCTGCTCACAGGGTTTCCAGCCATTTTGACAGTTGTAGACATATTCTCCAAGGCCTGTCGACTCATCCGCCTTTCCCAAGAATGACCGTTCCAGTTCGTCTTCCACTTCTATGGGCTATAGATCTGGGAAAATTCCTCCGTGCTTACTGGCAGCTGAACCAGACGGACTGGAGTTGCTTCCTTCCTTGGGCGAAACACACTCAGAATTCTCTATTCAAACCTGCTACTGGGAACCACCCCTTCAAATGCACCCAGGGCTTTCAACCTCCACTCTTCCCATGGTCCGGAGAGCCATCAGATGTCCCTGCAGTTGACGATTGGATGCTACGCTGTGAAACCATGTGGACCCAAGCCCACGTCTATTTGTAACACGGCATCTGTTGACAGAGGAAGCAAGGTCCCAGAGTCGACCAGGTCCCAAATACTCTCCGGATCAGTGGGTGGGGCTGTCGACCAGAGTACTCCATCTGCAGCTTCCTTGCAGGAGCGTCCCAGGTGTGTTGATCCTTTCAAAATCATCCGTCAAATTGATCCTGTATCTTTCAAGTTACAACGCCCTATCTCACCCACTTTTCATGTTTCTCTGCTTAAACCAATGAGGGAGGAGAGCTCATAAGACTCACATAAGTTGACATGTACTAGCAAAGTTACTTCTAGTCAGGAGACCATCAAAATAAAGTGTTAGATATTAATTAGACAGTCTACTAATACTCTAATGACTGGTTGTTGACATGTAGTTGTAAAGTTACTTATGTCTAAAGTGGACCTAATGTTGTACTAATGTACTAATGTTGTAGTAATATATTCATGAACAACCCCTCCTTATTTATTGCTTAATAAATAAGGAGGGGTTGTTCATGAATATATTACTACAACATTAAGAACAAAACAGTGTTCTGTTCAGTGTTCGTAATTATTAAACAGTGTGGAATGAGATGTAATGCTATTATGAATATATTATTGCTTATTGCTAACAAACGTACTACACAATAAAATTATTAAGGACACAGTTTTTCATTAAAACATCAAGTAATCAAATTACTAAGGTGTCATCCTTCTCTGCATGCTCTGATTGGTTATTCTGTCTTGTCAGCCTTCACAGGCTCCGCCCCAGTGCTTCTGGAGCTCTGATTGGCTTCCTTGTCTTTCTTTTTATCATCTTTGCTGTCAATCAAAGCATGTTCACGCTTCACCATCTCTTTACTAAGGTGTCATCCTTAAGCTAAAAGATATGGACCTGACACATAAAATAAGGTTAATAGTTGGCATGTAAGTGTTATGTAGTTTTAATGCCTTTTGATAACATCACACCACATGCATACATACAAAACTTGTTCTTGTTTCCTAATAAGGTTGCGTAGGGCTCAATCAGATATGATAGTAATGTTGTAAAACCCTACTGGGCCAACTTCCTCTTACACAACTGAAGCATAGGGTGGATATCATTCCAAACCAAAGATAATCATCAGAAAAAAAAAAGAAAAAAAAAAAAAAAGAAAAAAAAACAGCCAAATGTATTAGAATAGTTTATATACTGCATATATTATTAATAATTCATTAAAAGAAACATTAATTAATTAACCCTTTTAAAAATATAACATTATAGCCTACTAAAGTCTACAAATGATTGCACAAAAAAAGAAAAGTCTCATTAACAAGGTACACCCTCATTAAAATTATGTTGAATATCATGAAACCTGTTAAGAATTTACCTCAGACTTAACGCAAATGCATTTCATAACGCAAATAAATGTAAATCTCATTATAGTAGTGCAAAAAAAAAAAAAACTATTGCATTTAAATGGTAAAAAATGTATACAGCATGCTATCATTTGTTGTACAGCTTTTGTACGTTTCTATAAATTCTATTTAATTTAAGTTAAATTTTAGTTAATAATTAAAAACAATGTTAAAAAGGGTAAAAAGTAACACTCAATGCTTAAATTAAAATGTCACAGTGCAAAAAAATCTCCATGGTCCTTGAAGTACGCTTCATTTTCTTTATGTAGAATACATTTTTAGTTAAATGTGACCTCAACATGTTTTCCTGTTTGACCCATAAATAACTTTTCAAGCCAACAGCCAAGTTAGCCTGCGAGTCTCATTTGACACAACACGCCACATCCCTGCGGCTTGTTTCAGACACATTTGCTTTTGCAAGATTAAACGAGACCTTATGTGATAAAGCCAAGTGTAATGCTTATCAGCTTTAAAAAATTACATTTAAAGCATTATGTTTTCTTTATAATTGTGTTTCACAAACTGTTTTTGTCAGAGCAGTCTCTTGGCCAAAGCAGAACACCACACTTCTGCTAAAGTATTTGCTGTCTATCTGTCTCACTGTTCCTGTCTGAGCTCTATGTGGTTTCTGTACGATTTCTATAGCATCTATATTGCTATCACAGACAAAACAGCTCAGAGAAACAGAAAAACATGATGGACAGTAGATACGAGAAGGCCAGAGTGGAGTGAATTACGGAGATCTAATAGGACTGCCATGCAAAACCTCTGCATGCTCTGATTGGTTATTCTGTCTTGTCAGCCTTCACAGGCTCCGCCCCAGTGCTTCTGGAGCTCTGATTGGCTTCCTTGTCTTTCTTTTTATCATCTTTGCTGTCAATCAAAGCATGTTCACGCTTCACCATCTCTTCCAGCTCTGCCTGAAACCAAAAATGTTGACATCTCATGCAACAAACAGTTTAAGAAGGGAACATTTTTACTGATTTGAATTAAGTGTCAGATCTGCATGTGAATATTTACTGTATTTACCTTCCAGCCCAGCAGTTCGGCAAGAGCCATGCAGCCGTCATCACAGGTGCTCAGGTGAGCCACATCTCTGTGAACGATCAATAAAACCCCACTTATACATGTACATGTCTAAATGCTTATTCACACCACCTGCCATTTTAAAAGTTTGGAAAATACTTAAGACATTTTATGTTTTTGGTATATTCAATAGTGCGGTATAATGGAGTACTGTATATATGAGTTGAAGGGGAACATCTGGAATCTACTGCTGCTTAAATGTATATCTAATGAGTGATTATAATCAAGGTATTAATATTTTTCCTTCTAAATATCAAATGAGTTTAATGACAATCTCTAGGCTTATGAGATTTTATTTTGTTATAGAAGTTACCAGTGTGATCACTGAAATGTTCTTTTCAAGTAATCTCTAATGTCTGTATTTGATATCTGAATTATATCTTTGATTTCTTTTCTAAGGTACCCTGACAACTATGGTCATTGAAGTCTATAGTTTAAGGGACCATATCTCAGTTAAAGCTTTACTTTACGGTGTTATTTTAATATGTTGGCGCCCAGCAACCCAGATCTGAGACCTGGAAGGTCACGACGTGCCTAACTTCAGGGTCCAAGTGTCAGCTGCCTAATCAATGATGATATGATTCAGTCTATCTGTATATGTGTGGAAAATTACTATGTTTATCTATTTCTTAGCAAATGAGAATCATTTAACCTGAAGCAAGGACGTAGCTTAGACCTTGGTGTAGGGTATAACTTCTGTGATCTGTGTAACTGTAAGCGGGGCGGCCTACGAACTCCTGTGTGAGTCTTGAAGCCGACTTCTGCTGATGAAACTGCAAACTATCTTCAGTAAAACTTTTCTTTAATTTATTATAATTCTGACTCTTGTCTTAATCAATCATTCCTGGTTCTGGGTCTTTGACTGTAAATTCCCTTACAGAGTCATTTGTCACATGCCATTTGTGCCTGTATTTCATAAACTCCTTTTTTTATCATATCAAAGGTTAATGCTGAACTGAAGAAATCATATTTTTCCTCACATCAAGCACAATTCCAATTTTGTGGTCAATTTTCAATAGCTAATTCTATATTACAGATAAAACACTTATTTATTTTTTCCTGAAATAAAATTAATAATAAATCATTCAAAGATTATTTTGCATTAACAGAGCTAAATTGATAAATAATGTAACTAAGTTCAATATCCTATTATATCAATAGTAAATCCTAGGAACACACATAGCACACAAATAGCAGTTTTGAGACATGTCATGAATAGTGTGAATTGTTTGTTACACTGTAAATCGAATTAGTTAAACTTACTTAAAAAAAGCATGCAAACTGAATGCCTTAGAAAACTAAGTAAAGTGAAATAGGAATATGTTGTACTGACAAATACTTAGTTTGAATACTTCACTTACACAAGAGTTCTAGTAACTAAAAAAGAACTGTAGAGAGTACTTTATAATTTACTGTAGATTTACTCTTGACTTAGTATAGCTACCATTGTTGTGTTTTGCATGTTGAATGTTGAAGTCTGTGTCTCAAGCATGATCCATTGCAAGATATTGACACAAATATAGAGGAATTATATCAACTCAATTCAAAGTTTTACAAGGTGTTTATGACATAAGTGTTAGCAATAGAAATGTAAAAGATCATTATTCAACATGAAAAATCGACTAGTTAAAGATTTAGTTAGAAGTTAGGTCACCTTTTATAAGCAACCTATTTATTACTTCCCTTACTTTAAAATCAAATAACTGATTTCTTGTTGCATCGCTGCATCAATAGGAAGAGAATTACAATAATATAAATGAAGCCCCAACCCAACCAAAGGGAACATCGATCACCATAATGGTGAGTTCCAACAAAAACATGTTAGGAAAATCAACATCAATTTATGAAGTCAGCTTTTGTGATGTTCTCTCAAATTTTTCAGTTGTATTGACAATTCAACATTTAAGATGACTTTGGGAAATCCGTGAATGCAAAAGAGAAAAATAACAGCAGAAGTGGAGGAAATGAGCGGAAGTCTATTAAGAATTATTTTTTTTTTTGCCTGACAAAATGGCACTCAAACCAATCAATTAATCTTAACTTGGGTTTTTTTGTGGGGGTAAACAAGGAATAGTATGTGAATAGTACAGATAAGAAGATTTTTACAATTAAGTTTAGACATTAAGTTAACTAAAAAGTGTTAGTTTGAACAACTTTTTACATTGTACTTGTTTTGTCCAGCACTTCACAATGCTGTTTGTGTGAACAGGCCTCAAGAAGACACGCTGTTTAACATGACAATACTCGGAGGCCTCACCTGTAGGCTTTATCTGAGTCAAAGTCCATTCCTCCTCCAAAAGCGAACAACCCCATGCCAAATTCCGACTGTAGGAGAAAGACACGTAATGCAAGAATGTAATTATAAAACAAATTTGTTTCATTCAAATGTTTATTATAATTAGATTAGCAATTACAGACCTGTCCGGTTTTCTCCATATTGATGAGCAGTCTAGGACAGCTGTTTGACACTCTGCAGATAAGACAAAAAACAACTGCAGATTTGCACAAAATTAAATTTTTTGATGCGATGCGCTAGCCTGGCTCCACCCTTCTACGTTCTTCCGCTCAATTTTCATTTTCCTTCAGTACTCCGTCTGGGTTTGAGGTATATTCGTGGGCTTTCTCAGGCCAAATTTTTACCGGTCCAATCAGTGAACAGAGGGAGTGGCTGAGAGCGATGGCGTTGAGGTCGTGCGCTAGTTTGAGTTGTAGGGTTACGTCGCGACTAAACGTTAGCGATTGGTTATGGCAGATCCAGAGTGGCTCTGGCCAGATCCAATAGTTTTAAACTTACCTGCCTTCAAGGAAGTTAACGCTTGTCAATGGACAGTGGCCAGACTCTCTGTACAAATGAAATGTACGAGATTCTGATAGGACCAGGCTAGCGGTGCACATCATTCAATGTTAATTGTTGGAAAAATAAAATTAACCAACATTATTCTTTTGAATTTGAATTTAATTTGTGAATTTAATGCACATTAATTCGAATACCTGGAGACATGCTTACCTACTGACTAGTGATGCGAACGGCTGAACCTGTAGGGATGTGCCCAATATGATGAGAAGATCACATCGAGGAAAGTCCTGCGGTACACAGTGGGATGACAGTAAGAGTCGAACTGAAAATGTGGAACGACTGGCTTTGAGTCAAGTCATCTTCATTTATATAGCGCTTTTAACAATGGAGATTGTTTCAAAGCAGCTTTACAGAGATAACCGTGTAATTTAAGGTAACAGAGATTGTTTTGGCTTTATAGCGGTTCTTTAATAAAGTTATTTTCCAGCTAAATTTTCTAGCTTTGACCTTAAAGATGGTCTGAATTCTCACCATTTTCATGGAAGTGAAGAATCGGGCAGGTAGATTCTCCCCAAAAAACACAATATCTAAAAAAGGACGAGAAATATATCCACAAAGAGGCTAAAACCATCAGAATATAAAAAGAGACTAGTCACCAATGAAAGCAATTTAATGACGGAGTGAATATAGGACTGTTCCTCACACTAAGCTTGTATGGTATGGTATTTTTATGCCATAAAAATAGTTTCATTCCCTATTCAATTTATTTGTATGCTAAAGGGATTCTGCAATATATATTTTGTGGAAGAAAGAAAACCATACAGTTTTGGAACAATATGAGAGTAATTAATAAATGACGACAGAATTATCATTTTTGGGTGAACTATGTCTTGAATCCAAAACTAATTCTAATAAGAAAAAGAAAAGGCTCCAGATATTATTCTTATTCTTAGAAGCGACTGCTCTTACCAGGTTTGACCAGGCTTCCACAGGAATCGCACTTAGGAATATCTTCAGAGAAAATTTTATCTGCGTGTCAGAAACATGGAATAAGAATAGTGAAGCGAAACAAAATTTCCACATCTCATTTAAAACTGAAAGCAGAAACCACAGAGACATGTCAGTGTTCAATCCTGTACCTTTCATCCAGTCCATGGAGTACTCCTTACGACAGAGGAAGCTCACGCAGTGAGAGGTGTGAAATGTGCCATGAGCTTCAATCAGGTCCTCGCCTTCAAGACCGGCAACTCTCTCTAGAGTATCAATATTCTGAAAAAAATAACAATAATAATTGTATAATATACATATATTATTGTTTCGCTCGCAAAGTAAGTGCATATTCAACATATGCAGCCGAACACTGTCTTACCTGAGAGTAACAGCGACTCAGTAGGCCTTTGTCCTTCAGCATCTTCATGAAATAGTGACACACCGTGGGCTGGAGAAACCAAAGCGCATGCAACAGTCAAAACTACATTCATCACAGTATTAGATGGGTCATTATTTGTATGTGGTGCCTTTCTGACCTCATGACATGACAAAGAAGAACATGTAATATGTGTAAAATAATAATAATGAAATGTGGAATAACAGTGTATGCCAACATTTTTTTCAAATACACATTATACGTCTCCATTTCGTTCGATTTGTTTATTCTATGCTTGCAAATTGAATGACTGGTATTTAAAAAAAAAAAACTTATTCCACACTGCTGTCTAAAATTGGATTTTTGGTAAGACTTTACAATAAGGTCTCATTTGTTAACATTAGTTAATGCATTTACTTACATAAGCTAAAAATGAGCAATATATTTTTACAGCATTTATTAGGGCCCAAGCCTAAGGGGTGAAGGGCCCTATTGTTTTCCTATGGCAAACCTTCAAACTTTCAGGCACGTTTGGTGCCCTTAACATGCTCAAAAACTCTTGAAACTTTTACTAGCACAATGGGGGCTCTGTAGTGCAACCTTTTATATGGTTGTATTTGACGGGCTCTGTAGTGCACCCCTTTTCATCTACAGTAACCAAACTTAATTTATAGATCTCATGGCACCAACTGCTGCAGTAACTGTGGCATATTCAAACAAGTTATTTTACATTTACCCACTTTAAATAACTTTTGATTTTAATAATGCTGAGATTAACATTAACTAAGATTAATAAATGCTATAGAAGTTGTTCATTGTTAGTTTAAGTTAACTAATGTAGTTAACTAATGTTAACAAATGAAACCACACTGTAAAGTTTGCAGGATGTTTCCATTTGAAGAAAAAAAATAAAAATAAAAAAAATAATTAGAGACAAAAGAGTATAAAAAGAGAAGAGAGAAGATTCATAAACTACCTTAAACTGTCCTGGGTAGAGCTCTCTGGCCAGAGCAAAGAAGGGCTCTGGATGTTTCTGGAAAAAGGGAATGGAAAAAGACTTTGAGATATGACTCATGTCCTCTTAGATGACAAACAATGAGAGTAAGACAGCAGCATTTCTTCAGAATCACAATCAGACCTTGAAATAGTCGATCTGAAAGATGGCCTCTGGGTAAGGCAGGTTGTACTTCTGTAAATTGGCATATAGACCAGTTCCAGGAGATCGGAAATCTGGGATTCCAGCAGCTAAATTATGAATAATTTACAGGTTAATTAAAGGCACACTATGTAACTTTTTTTGTTCAAAATTAACACAATTTAAATAATGAGTCAATACATCATCAATCCTTCTTCCAAAACGTGTTTTTGTCTTAACCTAATTCACTATGGTAAGCAATTATAAGCGTTTATATTTTAGACCTGACAGGATGGTTTTACGGAAAATTGCGAACATGTCACTCGCCCGTGATTATTTCGTCATATCCGTAAATAGAGAGAAGTTGCTCCGGCTACTTTGACGTGTGTATGGTGTGGGAGTGACAGAGGTTAGTTGTTACAGCAAGTGAGAAAGCTTGACATGGATCAGCTAATCTCCAGCCTCCGGGGAATCACTCGTTTTAAACAAATGCCGAACAGAGGAGAGTCTGCTGGGAAAGAGAGAACACGACAGAGCTCGTAATAAAACAAGAACCAACATTGGATTGGCTTTTCAGATACCCCTTTTCCACCAAAAAAGAACTGGTTCGGAACCGGTGCTGGTTCAAAGTTGGTTCAACTTGCGAACCTTCTCAAAACCTGTTTGTTTTTCCACTGACTAGAGAGCCCAGCGAACGACGTCGTTACGTCACTGTGCACATTGCCATACGTCTTAGATTTCCCAGAAACGCTTGCGCCAACTTCAAGCATAACAATTACAATGGTGGACTACATCGTCTTTCTGCAAATGTTTCTCCTGGCTTTGCGATCCTATATTGGGGTCAGATCAAGACGTTTCGAACACATTTGTGCTGCTCGTCTGGATTATTATATACGGAGGTTACGTTCGAGAAGAAGTTTGACAATAACCCCGCCCCCAGCCCCCGACGTAAGCATGACGTGGTAAAAGAACGGTTCTAGTCCAGCAAAGAGTTGTTGCCGCTTTGGAACCAATTTTCCTGGCCGAGAACCGGTTCTTTGGCTGTCGAAACACAAAGAACTGGTTCACGAGTAGGCACCGGCTCCGAACCGGCACCAGCATAGCCTTGGTGGAAAAGGGGTAAGAGATGGCGAGAACTGACGGATTTGAAATGTTGTAGAAGCGATGCAGAGATGGCATTTTTATTACTCAACAGGAGAGTATGGTATTTTATTGAACAGATAAACTACCATATGTAGCTCTCTAACAGAGTTCATTGTAAAGCATTAATGGTTAAAGCTACAGTAACGTCTTCAGCTAGCCAGCTTTCCATCTAAACTGGTTATATAATCTCTTAAGCCTAATAGTGAATGTTTTATTAGCAGAAGAATAATATTCATCCACACAGTCACGCAGAGCCAAAGCACAACCAAAACAATGTTCTTCCGCAGGGTTCGAATTATGATTTCATCTTTGTGGGGGTCTCTTTAAAAAAAAAAAAAAAAGAAGTAGCCTATGAGCAGGCGCAGTGTAGCTTACTAATGTAGGCCTAAATAAATAAAAATGTTTAATAAAAAAGCGTTGCTAACACAATTCAATTTAAATAGTACATTTGGTTTAATTTGTCGTTTAATGAGGTCTAATATATGTTGTTAGTGGTGAGAATTTAAGTGCATTTAAGTGGTCCAGTGGCAGAACTTTTGCCAAGCGTGTCAGAGGTTCTTGGTTTTGGGTTCTAATCCGCACTCGTATAGTTTTTTTTTGTTTTTTTTTTTCTCATCAAAACCGATTATGTTTATCAGTGGTTAAGGACACGTTTGTGTGCATTTTGTTTTGAAATTTCACCGGAACGAATGGAGAGTCTCCACAACGGATTGAAGCGCGCGTCCGAGTGAAGACTGTGCGCGAGCCACGAGAACACAGTATCCGCACCACTGATCGCAGCGGCAACGAGCACTTTGACCACTTTATTTAAAAAACAACACATTTCAGCGCTAGATCGCCTCTTATTTAACAGACGAACTAAATGAATGCTCTGCTAGTTAACTGAAGATGTTTTATTTATTTGTATTGGTATATTAGTGCCGCGAGATGTTTCAAAAGTGGTGGGGACAATATCGACCTTAGCAAAAAGTGGTGGGGAAAATGACGCCTATGTTAAAATAACACTTGCCTGATGGGTTATGCTACTGCTAGATCGGACGTTGACGTCACTTCTGTGAGTTGAGAAAAGTCAGGAAAAGTCCTGGCAGAAAGCGAAGCATAAGGATGTAGTGTGATGACGATCCGAGATCCCGCGAGATCCATGTGTTTGGCATCTTGTCCTATCTTTTAAGTCACGCTACAGTAGTCTGAAGGAAAAAGTGCTTTATTTGTAATTTAAAATAATGGTTCTGATGATTTTTAGAGACCCCCACAGGTGTATGATTTTACTGCTTTCATGGGAGCTCATCCTCTCTCTATGGGAGCTCAGCTCCCACTGGCTCCCACGTAATTCGAACCATGTTCTTCCGCAAAATGCATGCAGTTTTGATTTTTAACCACTAGAGGGTCAAATGTTACATAGTGTACCTTTAATAAAAAAAAGTCATTAATAAAGTCAATAATAATACATTTAAAATTAAAATAGTATGACCTCAAATAATTTGCTTCTACAGAATATATTCATGCAGCTCTGGAAAAAATAAGACCACTGCAAAATGATCAGTGTATCTGGATTTACTATTTATACAGAGATTGTATTTATTTGAGTAATTTTTTTATTATTATTGTTTCATTCTATAAACTACTACTGCATTTTCTGCATTTATTTGCAGAAAGATCAAGACTTAATATTGTGCAATATTATTGACTTGACTGCACTGATATCACTGTTTTCTCCAGAGCTGCTTTATTGAATTGAACTCTTTCCATAACTGATGATCTTTACACAGTTATTGAACCAAACTGAATCAACACTGAACTGACTTCTTAATTGTCTTTTTAGATTTGCTTTACAGAAGAAGTGAAGTTTGTTTGTGTCATTGAATCATTATTTTCCTGTTTATCACTGTAAAGCTATACAATATCTATTGTATAAAGTGCTATATATAAATAAAGGTGACTTGACTTGACTTGTTTTCTTTGCATTATTTGAGGTCTGCCATCTTTTTTGTAATTTTGACCAATTGTTATTTATTATTTTTAATATTTTATTTGAAATTGGAAAGAAATGCTATCAGTAGTTTATAGAATAAAACAAAAATGTTGATTTTACTAAAACACATTCAGTGAAACCAATAATTTTGCAGCAGTCTCTTTTTTTCAGAACTCAATAAATACTACAAGTACTATAGCCTGTTTAATTCCAAGGATCAGTGATAGGAAATGGTCTAAAAAACTAAATTATGACTGTTTTTAAGCAAGAAAACTTGGCCAGAGGTTATAAAAGGGCTCTGTCATTAAAACAGGTCTTAAAATATGATCTATTTAAAAATAGCTATGCTTAATTTAAGAAAATTGTATTTTATGATAAGATATGCACTTACATGTAGATATTCCAGCTCCAACCATACAGATAATGTTCTTGCCTGTTGACACAGACAGACACATCAAACTTCCTGAACAACCGACTCCTCAAACAGAGCCATACTTTCACAGCACCAGTGTTTACACTGTTCAGGAAGACAACCTTCAGTTGGCTTTCTTATAGTTGGCTGTACATATTGAATGGAATATAATAGAGTATTTTAACATCGAAAAAATGACACACTTCACACCTACCACCCTCATCTGAGAAGTCAACTCACATTTGTCACTCAGGATGTAGCGGGCGACCCCATCCAGGGTCAGCTCATCCAAGACTTTCTCTCCAGGACTCAGACCAAGGGTCCGTGAGAAGAGACTGCGCAGGAAATCCACTGAAAAACATCGAACTTTAGCTAAGATCACATGAGCTCTTTAGATGTACTTAAGGGATAAATTCCTTGACACATACTCTCAGTGTCTCCTGAAGCTTCGCCCTCGTCACTGCTGTCGTCAGACTGACCCTGCAAACAAGAGTTACAAAAAGAATTACAGAGATTACCAATCCACTCCAATAATAGAAAACAACACTCACTATTAAAAAATGTCTTAATAATATATTAGGAGTAAGAAATAAAGTGTGAACTTGTACATGGTGGATGTTTGCTAAATTGACGTTTCTCATGTTTGTCTAATATATTCATCTTCTATATATACACACGTTTTGTGAAAGAAAAATATGATTGATATACTAATATATGGCTGAAATTTGGCCTGTTTTAAATATTGGCATTGGTTGATAATGATGCCGGCTTGATTAACAGATGTATTAGTTCCATTCATGTCAGTTTCAAATTATATTAGCAGCTTTTCAATTTCATTTTTTTTAGTACATATGTGTAAAACAAACTTTTTTATTAATTAAATTAATTATTATTATTTTTTACTATTTTATTTTTACTTAACCTTTAACCACTGAAAAATATAGGCCAATAATAATGTTGATATTTATAGTAATAATAGTAATACTGTAGCACTACCATGGTAAAGTGATGGCACAAAATGGTAATTCCACGGTATTTTGATAAATACTTCAGAGCACTTCAAAGTACCATGTATTTCCAAGGTCCAAAAAAAGGGTTTTAGCTTTTTAAAAGCCCCAAATTACATGTTATTAGTAAGGTAAATGTCCTTGATTATTATAATGATGTTTTTAATGTCGTGTGCCAGGTATAATGAACATATTTTGTTTAATAAATACAAACATTCATCTCTATCATAAAAACAACTCATGGTTGTATCTTTGTTTACCTCGAGATCTGGTGTCTCAGCCTCCTCTTCTGCCCTTTTAGAAACCTCTACAGGACACAATAAATCATATCACACTGATGTGACTGTCATAATAACAAATATCAATCACACAAACAGCGAAAAACTTCCAATGCACACACTTAGCTTTCTCTTTTGCTAAAGGCTAACTGGATCTGACAACACCCAAATATACAAAAGCATAATTATATTACCTTCAGACATCTATCCGCTTTCAAACAGTACTATACAATCCCAAAACACATAAAGTTAAGAGATGACAGCACTGTTTTTATTAAAGGGACAATTGCTTGTGTGCGTCGCTAATATTTCTTTGGGTGGCTTAGCTAATGTTGATAGTAAATGTTTAATATGGCACATATACAGTTATTCCTCAAGGGGGCGCATGGAGGCTCAGATTGCCATTTAAATCAATTAATTATATTTTTGGAGAAACATATATGCTAAAAGTACGATAATTTAAATTCATTAATGTAAAGGAATGGACCTGACATATGAAAATCCGCCCTTGTAATGGATATAAAATTAAAACACGGATCCATCGATCACAAACGACTGTGATTGGTCCTTCCTGACAGTGATGAGAAAAGTAACACGCATCACATGACATGCAATCTATGCTTCGCATAAGTGTCGATCATAAATAATTTACACCGGTATAATGAAACAGAAAATGTATAGCCATTTAATTTTTATTTATTTATCGCATCTGAATAATTAGAAACAGCTTTTGGGCCTCGCGTGCACGCCCAGTTCGGCTATCGTGAAAATTACCATTATTTACAATTCTATATTATTTATACATAATAGTTCCCTACAATTTATTGATCAGATCTTCCGGGTGGAAACTAATGATTTGTTCTTATATTATATTTGTTCAAAACATGTGTTTCAAGTACAATGTAGTTATTACAAACAGTAAAGTTAACTTTTAATTCTAATATTTCTCTTTTTTGATTGAAAATAGATTGTTTAAATATTAACATTAAAGAAAAACATTACCTATAGCGAGATTTCTTCATCCACCTTTCCATTGCTTGTGCCTCAGTCTGTCTAACACTTAGATATCCTCACACCTCCATAAAAAGGATTACAGGATTTACTCCACCTGACTAATTAGACTCAACACCTTTTATGGATGGTACCATAGTATTACCATGTACCACCACAGTGCTGTTTCATAAGGGAAAGTGGTAGCACTTTATTTTACAGTTTTGCATGTACATACCATGTACTTGTTGCCTAACTGCGTCCTAACCTTAACCCATGTAGTTACCTTACATTGCTCAGTGGTTTTGTGGCAAGTGCACTATAAGAAAAGTGCAAGTGGGAAAGCAGCGATTTATAAGGAACAAATCATGTTTTAAGAACAAGTTCTCAACATTTACACATAAAACTTTATTGTGTCCGTCTCAAAAATACAATGTATTTTACTACAGTTATAAATAAGTACACAGAACATACATGGGTGCAACACTATAACTCAGCCATGTAGTTTATATATGTCTGACTCCAGTGTTTGGGGAAGCTTCATGATCCTCCTCTGTTGGCTCTCGGGTGTCTGGCTGGATCAGACCCTGCTCGTATTCAGCTCCAGTGACCCGACAGTGCGGCAGCATTTCCTCCAGCAGAATCCGGACCAGGCCTGGACTCTGAAGCCGGGCAAGTCCCGAAATATCCAGACGCTGTAGCTTTCTATGGGGTAAAGACAGAGGGGGTGGGGATCAAATAACACAGAAAATGAGGTTTAAAAATACATACAAGGTATGATTTGGTTATTTGTTGCTCTAAAAATATTTTAGGACACATGTCAGACTGAAATAAAAACCAAAGGACTACTAAAACAGTATTTTCGGGCATAAGTCCCAAGTGAAGACTGATTAAATCACCTGAGGTTTTGTAATGCAGCGAGACCTCCTACAGTGACACAAGGGCAGTGCGACACGTCTAACTCCACCAGACTTTCTCCAAAGACATGAAGACGAGCAAGAAACCAGTCGTCCACCTCAGGACATCCTCGCAGAGAGAGACTCTGCAGTTTATTCTGCTTTACTAAGAAGAGACAATTTGTTTGAGTGAGCCAGAGAACAAAAATACACCACAACAATATGTTTTACTGGCAGATGAACACTTCATAATCTTCATATGGATCATATGTTTTGTTCCCCATTTGATTCAGGAAGGGATTTTCTGTTGGCTACGTCTATACTGTTCAACATCAATCATGACAACTCCCTGAACAGATGTAAACAGCATTTATTGATAAGAATGGGTTAAGGCCCATTCACTCCAAGAACAAAAATTATATTAGCTGCTGCTTTGCCGTCTGAATCTCGAAACATAATTTGGCTTCATAATAAGGAAGGATTTCATACTTGACTAGTCAAAGGCTGAGACATCAGGAGAAGTTGATTACCAAGGTTCTCAAGTCCATTATGGTTTATTATGGTGCCACTCAGATCCACTTCCTCTATTTGTGCATCAGGTGTGCTCATGAAGTCATAGCTGAATCTTCCTCTCGAGTCTGGGCGAAACCATTCAGACTGGCCTGCAAATCTAGAGACACAAGGGTCGAGCAATGGAGACCATCTACTTGCTGGATGGGTTCATAAACGTTTTATGATCAATGGCATATAAAAGTGTCCAAAAATATATTTAATATCAAGTAAAAAAAAAAAAAGCTACGTTCTACTGTATTCATGTTGGTTTCGTATTGTTATATTTCATATACAAACTTTTATACCATTCATTTCAATACCATTATTATTTTAAAGGAATAGTTCACTTCAAAATTAAAATTCTGTCAGCATTTACTCACCATCAAGTTGTTCCAAACCTGTATGAGTTTCTTTCTTCTGTTGAACACAAAATAAGATATTTTGAAGAATGCTGGTAACCAGACATAGTAGGAACAAAATACTATGGAAGTCAATGGGGTCCATCAACTGTCTGGTTACCAGCATCCTTCAAAATATCTTCTTTTGTGTTTAAAAGAAGAAACAAACTCATACAGGTTTGAAACAACTTGAGGGTGAGTAAATGATGACAGAAAAGTGAACTATCCCTTTAAGGACTTACTGTCCATAACACTCTCTATGATCTCATTTCCTGCCTTTTTCCCTGCACCACATGATTTTGATTCGGCAGACAAATAGTAATTAAGCAGTTTTGTTTGAAATAATTATGAAATATTAAGCCAAACTACTCAAGGATTTCATTTCAAGGGTAACACTTTACAATAAGGTCTCATTTGTTAACATAAGTTAATACATTAACTAACATAAACTAACAATGAACAATATTCTCTTACATCATTTATTAACCTTTGTTAATGTTGCTTAAAAAAATAAATATCATGTTCATGTTAGTTCATTAGAATGGCATGAAACTTGGTTAAGGTTTTGGCACTTGCTATGTGAACACAAAAAAAAAATATTCAAAAAGGTTAAAAGAAAAAAGTCATGAAAAAGATTAAATAAAAACACTTATAGAACTAAAATATGGTAAATTCATTTCATTGAAATAAAAAAATGTCGGCCATTTTTGAGCGCCACGCGAGGAACACCACAAATGTATTAATCTGAGATAAACAATAACTAAGATTAATAAATGCTGCAGAAGTATTGTTCATTGTAGTTAATGTAGTTAACTAATGTTAACGAATGAAACCTTATTGTTTTTCTTCATAATGACTTAAGACTTTATGCCCTCAATTAACTTTAATTCACAAAAAAGATTCAGCAGTAAAATATGTATTCAATTAAGTCATGTTTGAATTTCATTTTAATGTAGTTTTTAATTGATTAACAGACATAAAAAAATAGGACATAAAAAGGGGCATCACATCATGGACTCTTACCTGAAGCTCCCTCTGAGAGTCAGAATATAATAGGCCGCTCCTATATTATCACCAAACCTCTGCTGTGCATAACCAAAAAACCTACAGAAAAAAGACCGTAAAGTCAACATTTCAGCAGAAAGAAATAAGTAAATGAATGAAAAATGATTTGTTTATAGAGACACTATACAGCCAGTGCAATATTCTATTGGGCAATAAGACAACATACATCAACACATCTGAGCACACATACACTGACACTTACGTATTCTTGCTTCTGACCAATTTCGTCCTCGCCCAGTCATTCCAACCTACAATGTGCTCCACATCATAGAAGTAGCGACTGAGTTTTAATAAGAGCCTGGTGACGACGGATGGAGGAGCAGCTGAACTCAAACCCCTCCTGACAGCAACAGCAGCAGCTGCACAGGTGTGTGATGAACATCTCCTCATGCCATGGGACTTATGAAAGAGACAATATATGAGACATAAAGAGCATTTACAACATGATGCTACCAAGAAGATGAACTTTCAGATTAAAAAGCATATCCAGTTAACAACAAAATAGTCTTGATGAAACTTAAGACTAATAATATTTAGTATGTGAAACTGTAGCATGAATTTAGCCCTCACAGAAGTACTGTGGTTTCATGGATGAGACATCAGATGGCATTATCATTATGGTACGGTGATATATAATGGCAAGTTTCATGACATTTATAAGGGTTACCATTTATAATTCTGAACAATCAGCCTTTCAATTCATGAGCTGGAACATGAGATGAATTCATTTCTATAGGTGGCATTTCAAACATTGATTACCAGCATCTAATATTTCTGAAAATACCCCATATGTGGTGCTGGATTAATATGTTTATGGGTAATTAATACTGAAAATGACACTCTATTAAATATGACAATTGGAGCAGTTTCTTTGAAATATTTATTCAATTTCAAATTGCAATTGCGTCAGGAATTGATTTAATTCCTGAATTTGAATCGAATTAATTAATTCCTTGACATTACACTTTAGGTAGCTACTTCATAACACCATGGTACCAGGTACAAAACAACAAAAAAAAACATTACATTACCATGGTATAAACATGGTAACATGGAGCATTTTGCTAGTTTTTTTTTGCTAGTATAGAACTATGCACAAGTGACTCGATTATAAAATGAACCAAATTGAAATGTAAAACTCTGGCGTGTGTTGTGGAGAGAAAAACAACAGCAACAATTTCCTCAATAAATGAAATGTGTGCACGCAGGACAGTTGAACTCACCAGCAAGGAGGCTGCCATGTTTGTTTTTATCTTCTGTAATTTCAAAGATTTGACGTTAGGAGGCGCGATCTCAGCGAACCCAATGAACTAATGTCCACATACATTTGAACTGACATTTGACATTTTATTGGCTTATTTGTATAATAAAAAATAACAGCAGTAGTTAATTGTCTCATTTGTATATCAATGGTGTGTGTGTGTATACAGTTTGCATGTTTGCGTTTTCGTTACACTTACATGTTTTGACCAGCAGATGTCGCCATCGTGTAGTAGTTTGAGCTTCTTAAAACAGTGAATGATTCGATTGGTTCAGTTGATTCGGAGCTTCGAGAAAAGCTCTGTTTCTCCCACCACTACTTGGGGAAGTTGCTTCTGTCTCTTCATGTAATCCCAGTCTGACTTGTGTGAGATCAGATCTCTGTGTGGGTCAGAAAATCTGTTGCAAGACTTGGACATTCAAAATTAGATTTCCTGAAGGTAAGTAGCCCGTGTGGATGAAAACAAAGAGCTTACTTGCACACCTCCAAAATGTTTGTCTTTGGACCACTGACGCAAGAACTCTTACATCAACTACAGTTAGATGAACATACATTTGCCAGGGCTTATAACTATTGTGCCAAAACTCATATGATTGTAAAGTTAAGGGGTCATGACATGAGAAATCAAATTTGCCTTGATCTTTTGACATTTTATATAAGAGGTATTTGTCCCATGAAAACATCCTGCACATTTTTATATCTTAAAAATTCCTCCTTATTATAAAAAAGCATGTATGGGTCGACAGTTGATGACCCCATTGACTTACATAGTATGGAGAAAAAATGCAATGGAAGTCAATGGGGTCCCATCCATTGTTTGGTTATACCAACATTCTTCAAAATATCTTCTTTTGTGCTCAGCAGAAGAAAGACACTCATTTGTGTTTGGAACAACTTGAGGGAGAGTAAATGATGAATTTTAATAGCCCTGTTGCTTTCCAGTGACCCTCACCATCCCAAATCTCCCAACCCAATCATTTATATATTGGAAATATATTTTCTTTTCATAAGGGCAGCCCCAGGATCCTTAAATATGAATATTAACTTTAGGTTTGACAAGCACTCTACAATAAATAATTGATTCAGTAAGAAACCTATAATAATCAGGATCATGTGTGTCCGTGTTTGGGGGTGTACAGTATGTGATGCATTTTATTAACAGCTGTTTGTTAACTCCTCACCCTTATGAAAAGAAAATATATTTCCCTGTATATGAATGATCAATATATTAAATGGTTAAACAGTATATTTGAAAATATACAGAATAATATATTATGTTAATATATTACAATATATTGAATAATACATAAGGAATTGCTGCTTTTCATATGTTGAAAAATGTGACAATAAATTTTCGAATATATCGTAATGTATGTAATTTTACATTCAGTAATACACTTCATAATATATAGATGTGTGATCAATATGGTGCTGCATGTGTAAAATGTTACATTTTGCAGTATATTCCCATATTTTATTATTATTTTTTTTTCCTAAAGGGGTGTTTTACTCTTTATTATAGTTTTCACTCTTACACAATAGCGATGACAAATAGTTGCTAATAGTTTAACAATATACACACAGATTCCACCATTGGACACATAAACTTATCACACAGTATAAAAGTTGCTGGTGAATGTATGACGATTCATATTTGGCAGAAAATGGATCAGGTTGTCCATCAGGTGCTGTCAGACTGTTCCTCAAGACAGTGATGCACACAGAGAAAACAAACACCTTACTAAATACGCCAGACACCCATATTCCTTTTATAATTGATAGCTAAATATCTGTTTTGTTGTGCAGCTTCTGCTGTAAAGCAGCTCTAAAAAGACAATAGTAAACAGTCATTATTCAGTTTAAATCAGTTCATCAATTCTGCTATGAGTTGAGTGTATCTATAAAGGAGCTCTGCAGAAAACTGGTCATAGGGTCTGTGCAGAGGACTTTTCCTCTGTAGGGGATCTGTCTCTACGGCTCGTCATGGTCTCTGCTGACATTCAGGGCTGTAAGGATGAGACAGACTAATAATAAGCATTGATGCAATTCCTCTTATGATGTAACAAGTACATCAGATGTTATGAGAAGTGCTGTGAAACCTCTTTGCACTATATATTGTATGTTTGTTCATATGTGTGTCTTTTATTTTGGTGTTTTTTCTCTTCTTTCTTTCTTATGTTTCTTTCATCTCTTTTCTCATTTTCTCTCAATAAATATATGATGTTGTTGAGATCTTTTCTAAAACTATAAAAGAGACCATTGTTGAGTGTGTTAGAGTTTTGTCTCAGGAGACAAGTGTGAGAAGCAGGAGACTCAAGCAAAAGTCTCTATTTGATGTCAAAGTAACCTCATTTTTGTCTAGGAGAAAAGTTTTAGACGTTAAAGAGATCTTTTTCTTTTTCTTCTATGGGGTGTTTGTTTCCCGAAACAAGGTTTGGAAGACTGTTCCAAAGTTTTGGTGCTAAATAGGAAAAGGATCTACCACCTGCAGTTGATTCTGATATTCTCGATATTATCACCTAGCCAGAATTGAGACCACGATAAACGTGAGGGACTGTAATGCGTTAAGAGCTCGCTCAAGTACTGGGGAGCTAAACCATTTAGTGCTTTATGAGTAATCAGCAAGATTTTAAAATGTATGCGATGATCTGCTGCTGTGTTTTGGACCAGCTGTAGTTTGTTTATTAAGCGTGCAGGGCAACCACCCATAAGATCATTACAATAATCTAGCCTTGAGGTCATGAATGCATGAATTAACTTTTCTGCATTTGTCATTAAGAGCATGTGAGCATATGTCGTAATTTAGACATATTTTTAAGATGAAAAAATATGATTTTTCAAATGCTTTCAAATGAAAAATTGGTATCAAAGAGCACACCCAGGTTCCTAACCGACGGCAAAGACTTGACAGAGCAGCCATCAAGTGTTAGACAGTTTCTAGGTTATTACGTGTGGATTTTTCTGTGCAGTAAGTGTTGTGTAAATTTGCCATATCCCAGAGTTTTTTTTTTTGTGCATCCACCTTTAATTCTTTAAAGGGGTGGTATAATGCCCTTTTCACAAAATGTAAAATAAGTCTTTGAGGTCCCCAGAGTGTGTATGTGAAATTTTAGCTCAAAATACCCCACAGATATTTTTATATAGCATGTTAAATTTGTCACTTTTTGAGGGTGAGCAAAAACGCACAGTTTTTGTGTCTGTTCCTTTAAATGCAAATGAGCTGCTGCTCCCGGCACAGGGGGCGGAGCTACAACAGCTTGTGTCCTTTTACCTCACACAGACATGCACTGAAAATTTCAAAAACTTTTAGCCTTTTATGTTCAAACCGAAGTCAGAAAGATGGAGAGACTCAAGAAGAAGTGACAACATGTAGACAACATTTCTGAATGGTTAGTTATCTATGTGTGTAGTTATCTTCTTGTCATTGATTAGCATATTCTGTCTTGATAATCTATAAATCGTGTTCCGGGGGCGGGGTTTATGTAAATTTTAGGGTTGGTGATGTCACTAACCCGGGAGGAATGTTGTGTAGTCCCTACCGGCCGTTTGTTGTAGTCCTTAAAAAGCAATTTCTTTAAAAGCAAATATGAACTTTGAGCGTCGTAACTTTGCAGATGTTGTTTATGCTCAAACAGCAACATTACACACTAACTAAAGTGAACTTAGAAAAGTGAAATCATATTCAACCACCCCTTTAATCGTTGTAGTGCTTTGCCATGCCTTGTCGTGTTTTTGTTCTGTGTCAGCTTCAGTCCTTTGCCTTGTCCTGCCCGAGGTTTTGCACCAACCCTCTGTTGCCTTCTAGCCTCAGGGCCCTTTCACACCTGCCTTGTTTGGTCCGGATTTTCGGACTTTTCAGTTTGATCCGAATCAAAATTACAGGTGTGAAACCTCCCCCGAACCACGGTCCGGACCAAACAGACGAAATTTGGTCCGACGAAAAGAGGTAGTCTCGGTCCGGATCAAACTGAACAAAGGTTTGGCTCGTTTCTAGTGTGAAAGCATTTTCTGTATGGTTCGGACTTTCAGACCATTTACAGGAAGTTCCCGTGGTTCCCGTGTAGCCTAAACAACTGAAGAAGAATATTTATGTGCAGATCTGTCAGTCCTGCCCTCAGTGTTTCTTCCAGCTGATATGGAAACACACACACACACACACACACACACACACACACACACACACACACACACACACACACACACACACACACACACACACACATTTTCCTGCGTCCTGCCGGCGACGATAAAATGTTCGCACAACGAGGACGTTCATTTGGCGAATTTGAACAAGCCTCGAGTATAGTCGGTGCTGCAGGGAGTAACGGCGTAATAATAAAAGTATAGTGGCAGCGACATGCGTCTGTTCATTCATTCTTGTCAAAGTTACCCGCCGAATTGACAACACGCTAACGTCAGACTCACGTCCGTTTACAAACCAATCAATGTCAAGATGCAGCCCATATAGATGATGACGACAGGACGCAAGTACTTCATGTAAAGTTCTTTAGTGCGAAACCAAACCAAAACTAACCGAATGTATACAGTGTATCAAAACATGAACTTTGGTTCGACCTTGGTGCGGACTTTCAGATGTGAAAACGCCCTCAGTCAAGCCCCTTGACTTTGGTTGCAGGCCCGAACTGACTCCTGGTTTCTGACCTTCTGCCTGGCTCTAACTTTCCTTTGTGTTTGCCCTCCCGACTGTCTGCTTCCTTGATCTGACCATCTGGCTCTGACCCTCCCCCCGCCTGGCTCTGACTTTGCCCTTGTGTTTGCCCTGCAGTCTGTCTGTTTCCCTTGTCTGACTACCTGGCTCTGACCTCTGCCTGGATATTACTTATCTCTCTGCCTTCGCCTTGCTGGTTGGAGTTAGTCCTGGGATTATTTGACCAGTCGACAATTTCCTTTGATTTTTCTTTGTTTTCTAAATTAAGTTTCTGTTTTGCAGTTTAGCACTTGGGTCCTGATATTGGGGGTGACACTGGGTGCTTCTCATTTCTTATTTGTGCATCCTCGTTTCCTTTCCTCGTTTCCTTTCCTCGCGAGGACGGAGGAATCGGATGTAACTTTTTTTTATACATTGGAATACTTGATCACTCAAGCGTCACTTCATCACATCACGCATAATAAATAATAATAAAGCAAGATACCCTGTTGAAATATGTGAGATGTGTGGTTTATATAAACTGCAAAGGTAAAGCATAAATTAAAATGATTGTGACCGATGTGAAGGGGGAGGAGAATTTAGACGTGCGTCACGTTTAAGTCGATAAAACTCTTCCGCATAGGATACACCCGTGTATCCTCGCTCATGACTCCTCGGGAAGCCTCCTAACTCCTCGATCCTCGACTCCTCGCGGTGCAATTAGAGAATTGAGATGTCCTTCAAGATGGCTGAGCTCGATCGGTTTCCGGGTCATAGGATGGAGGACGGAGGACGGAGGAGAGAGGAGACGAGGAGGGATATTGAGAAGCACCCACTGTATTTAGTTTAATGGACTTCATATCTTTATTTTATAACATCCCTTTGTGTGAGTAGGGTAAAAAGCCCACTGCATTTAGAACACCCTCAGGTCTATACAAATTCAACCAGCATCCAGAGACTATGAAATATAGCCAAGAAGCTTCTGAGGCTTTGGATGTATTTGGTCAAAGTGTTAGTGGTTGCTCCAAATGAACTGAAGAGGATGGATATATTTTGCAGATTGAGTGCCCATGGGCTGAAAGTAGCTCAAAAATAGTTACAGGGTGGCAACAAATCAAAATCAAGGCTATCACCCCTATTACTGAAGAGTTCATGACCCAAACCCAAACTGTTCTAGTATTGTCAAATGCTTTTCATATTGACTGCTGTAAGTAAGGGGAAGAGGAGCTGACCAAGAGGTGGTGCTGTCTTCCAGACACTCAGAGCCAATTACTGAATAGATGAATGCTGTCCAATACCTGTAATAAACACCAGTTTCATCTGCAACAGTCAAGGGAAAACTCTGAAATTATGTCCTTTATGCAGCATTTCACATTTTTAATGAGCATGAATAAAATAACAAAGATTGGATAGTAAGTTATTGGGCCAGAATCTGTTTTTTGATGTCTTGAGCTGTTGTTATTTCTGTGTTCACAAATAAACATTGTGAGTCAAAGTCCTAGTAGGAAGTGTTTCACTGGCAGCTGGAAATGTGTCACTTTCAAAATGCTTTGAAATCACTCTCTTATTTTATTCTTATTTATAACTTTGTCAGAATAATGTCAAGACACCACAGATGTACACCTTTAAAAGGATTCTTGATATTTTTAATACTGTTGTCATGGTATGCATCAAACTTTAATAATCTCATTGGGTGTTTTTGAGACTTTTAGCATTCTTCAAATTTCATGAAACTCGAAACACACATCAGAGTTGTCGGCCAGTAGACATGGGCAAAGCTTTAGAAATGGATGTGTAGGAGGGGCTCAATAGCACCAACTTTTGACTAAACGTTTTACCTACATTTGGATATATCTATATCTTTCTCTCTCTCTCTCTGTGTGTGTGTCAGTCTTTTTCATACTGGTAATGGTTTAGAGTTTAACCCATTCATTGCTGTGTGCTTTTAACTGGATTAAAGGGATAGTTCACCCAAAAATGAAAATTACCCCATGATTTACTCACCCTCAAGTCATCCTAGGTGTATATGACATTCTTCTTTCAGACGAATACAATCGGAGTTATATTAAAAAATGTCCTGGCTCTTCCAAGCTTTATAATGGCAGTGAATGGTTGTTTCTGTTTTGAAGTCCATCAAAGTGCATCCATCCATGATAAAAGTGCTCCACACGGCTCCGGGGGTTAATAAAGGCCTTCTGAAGCAAAGTGATGCGTTCGTGTAAGAAAAATATCCATTTTTAAATCTTTATCGACTAAAATAACTAGCTTCCACTAGAAATCGTACGCATCGATTTACGGTGGAAGAGTGACCCTTGACCCGACGCACAACATAATGACGAACGCGGAAGCTCAGAGGATAAAGCAAAACAACACTCTGAAATGTCGAGGAGCTTGAGTTTGTTGCCCAGCCCTGTTTGTTTGAACCGCGAGAGGCGTCTAAACTTACGATACTCCTACATCTACGTCATACAAACATCACAAGTTACTCTTGTGGCGCAAGTCGACTTGCGTAGTATGTGTACGGTCATCTGCCAGAAGCTAGTTATTTTAGATACTCGATAAAGTTTTAAATATATATATTTTTCTTACACGAATATTTACACGGATATTTTTCTTACACATCGCTTCACTTCAGAAGGCCTTTATTAACCCCTGGAGCCATGTGGAGCACTTTTATGATGGATGGATGCACTTTGATGGACTTCAAAACAGAAACATAGTTTTATATAATTAGTTTAATTATTAGGTTTGTAAAAATATAAAAAGACCTTAAGATAAATACTTCTGGTCTGATCCATTTATCTCACTCTGCCTCTTTGTGTGTGTAAGACTATTTTACACTCTTGATGGTTTAAAGTTTAACCCTTTCATTGCTGTGTTTTTTTCCCCCTGCATTACAGGATAAGAAATTTCTAAAGACTTAGGTGTCACGAAGATGAAGATGGATGAAGACGAAGGTACACAGGATCCAATACGAAGTCATTTTTAATGATACAATAAACACAGGAGCAGATAGATATAAATGTATTTATTTATTAATTCATGAAAACAGATCTATGAACAAGCAAAACTGAATGTGTGTGACATTAGGGCTTTTCTATCAGGTTTAATGACAAAATAAAGGCATAGAACCAGTTTATTTGTAGTGCACTGACAACATAGTTTTATATAATTAGTTTATTATCCTTTATTATTTAAAGGATACTAGAATGAAAAAAAAAACAATGAAAAAAACCCAACAACTTTAAGTCAGATACTTATGGACATAAAAACATTTGAATGCAAATGATAATGCACTCTCATTTGAAAGTGACCTATAGGATCTATGACATGAAATTTATGAATTACATTTTTTGTTTCAATTTATAATATAAATGTTTTATATACATTTAAATGATCTCATGGATGTAGCTGTTGTGGTTCATGGTCATAGTGGCACCAGCTGCTGCAGTAAATGTGGCATATTCAAACAATTTTGGCGTAGTTATTTTACATTTACCCACTTTAAATGCATGTTGCCCGTCGTGCACAGTTACCCAAAGCCGGGGTGGTGGTGGTGCCAGGGCTTGGGCCTGTCATCGCTGCTTGCAGCTATATTTTGTTGTTGAGACTTGAGGGTGTCTACTGAAACTGACTTTCAAAAATAAAGCCATTCTAAATGTGATTTCCACAGGACTAAGAAGTGTGACAACCAGTCTCCCCATTTGTGTTAACTTCAAATTTGATAGCCTGCATGACTTGAATACGAACATGTTGTAAGTAGGTGATAATCAGCATCAGACAGCACAACATGACACTCACTCAAAAAGCACCCTGCTGGAACACAGACTGTTATTATAACAACTGAACAGAAAGTTAAATGATGGATAATCCCTGTACTCACTAAATAAAGTTTTAAGAAGAAGTTTGTTGAGTGGATATTATAAACTTTATTACAGTAAATATTATAAACCATTGTTTAGTTTTTCATGTCATATGTAATAGTATTTTTATATTGCTGTCAGAGAACAAACAACTACCTTTTCCTGCAATATATTTATGCATAATGCATTCCATTTAATTAAAAATTAATTTACAATAGATGCTTTTGGCTTTAATGAAATCCACCTAACAATGCAGTATTTATATAAAATCTACATATGATTACTCAGTCATTATTAATTCATGCACACATTTGAATATGCATGCAGACTTTTAGATGTGATATGCCAGTAATTAATCTTATTTATGATTTTTTTTTTCTTTTTTTTTTTTTACAGTACAACTAGTTTATTCAGTTTCTGGTTTCTGTGTTGCCTGCTTCTGTATAAGACAAATTGGACCTACTTTATATTACTGACATTTTAATTAATCATTTGATGCAATGCGCTTATTGTGTACATACTTGTTTTTACACTGTACTCATATTTAAAAAAAAAATGCATTTAATTACATTTATAATTCCACCCTTAAACATAACCATACCCCAAAACCTGTCCCTAAATTTAACCATATCCCACATCAAAAGTTTTTGCAATAAATAAAACATAAACACAAGTATATTGTCCCTAACCATTTTTTTATACAAATATATAATAATTAAAGACACCTAATATATGTTACTGGAGATCTGTATTCTTTTGACGCTTTTCCACTGCATGGTACGGATCACTTTTGGGGGATTTTCCACTGTGTACAGTACCTACAGTAGTACCTTGTACTTTTTTTAGTACCCCCTCGGTTGAGATTCCAAGTGAGCCATACTGATACTAAAATGAGACGTGTAAACACTGCAGATCACTGATTAATCAGAGAGAATCGTCACTACAGTGTCATTGGATTTGCGACACGAGTCAAGTCAAGTCAAGTCATCTTCATTTATATAGCGCTTTTAACAATGTAGATTGTTTCAAAGCAGCTTTACAGAGATAAGCGTATAATTTAAGCTAACAGAGATTGTTTTGGCTTTATAGCGGTTCTTTAATAAAGTTATTTTCCAGCTAAAGTTAGTTTTGATTGATTTGCTTCCGTCACAACGATCATTTGTTATTAAATTATGGGTCGCTAAGACGACACCATTCTCTCTACACAGACTTTAAACGCGAACCTGTGAGAAACGCTGATGGCGTTCACAAGCGCATTTAGAATTGGTTCTATAGTTATGTGCGTTTGAATATATGTGCGCAGGTTTGTAATTCCCTACAAGCCAAGCATAAACAAAGTACTTGTCTTTCCTTATAAATTTTGATAAAGAATTTTATTTTATTTTGTCACTTCGGGGTAGGAACGCAAAACGAATTTTCCCGACAACGCCTTATCTGTAGAGTGGGAAAGGGATCCTCCATAGGGAGAGACTAGTTGGCACTTCAGCACTGCGTTGTCATAGGGTCCAGGCGAAGGTCCTTCGTCAGATCTGGATACGGCCTGGATCCGGCAGGCTGCGGGAAAACCTCGGGATAAACACAGACACTAAAATTAGCGTAGATGCCATTCTTCTCATGATGTAACGAGTACATCAGGATTTATGGGAAGTGTTCCCGGTTCCGGCTGACCTAATCTATGCAGCCTAACATTGAATTATAGAAGTCTATAATGTATTATGTGAATGCTAGATCAAAGAGATGTGTCTTTAATCTGGCTTTGAACTGACAGAGTGTGTCTGCTTCCCGGACAATGTTAGGAAGACTGTTCCAGAGTTTTGGTGCTAAATAGGAAAAGGATCTACCGCCAGCAGTCGATTTTGATATTCTAGGTATTATTAACTGGCCGGAATTTTGAGATCGCAATAGACGTGAAGGACTATAATGCGTTAAGAGCTCGACCATATAGTGCTTTGCAAGTAATCAGCAATATTTTAAAATTTATGCGATGTTTAATAGGGAGCCAATGCAGTGTTGACAGAACCGGGCTAATATGGTCATACTTCCTGGTTCTGGTAAGAACTCGAGCTGCTGCGTTTTGAACTAGCTGTAGTTTGTTTATTAAGCGTGCAGGGCAACCACCCATTAGAGCATTACAGTAATCTAGCCTTGAGGTCATGAACGCATGAACTAATTGTTCCGCATTTGTCAATGAGAGCATATGGCGTAATTTAGATATATTTTTAAGATGGAAAAATGCAGTTTTACAGATACTAGACACGTGACTTTCAAATTAAAGATTGGTATCAAAGAGCACACCCAGGTTCCTAACCGACGACGAAGACTTAACAGAGCAGCCATCAAGTGTTAGACAGTATTCTAGGTTATTACGTGAGGAAGTTTTTTGTCCAATAATTAGAATCTCTGTTTTTTCAGAATTTAGAAGTAGGAAATTATGAGTCATCCAATTTTTTATATCCGCTATGCATTCCGTTAATTTTGTGAATTGATAAGTTTCGTTAGGTTTTGAAGAAATATACAGCTGAGTATCGTCAGCATAACAGTGAAAACTAATTCCATGCTTCCTAATGATATCTCCCAAGGGTAGCATGTACAGAGTGAACAGCAACGGTTCAAGTACTGAGCCTTGTGGTACGCCATACTGAACTTGTGATCGATGAGACATCTCTTCATTTACTGCTACAAACTGATAACGGTCAGATAAGTATGATTTAAACCATGCTAGTGCAATTCCACTAATGCCAACATAATGTTCGAGTCCATTTAAAAGAATGTTGTGGTCAATGGTGTCAAATGCAGCACTAAGATCGAGTAACACTAATAGAGAGATACAACCACGATCGGATGATAAGAGCAAATCATTTGTGACTCTATTTAGAGCAGTCTAGGTACTATGGTACGGTCTAAATCCTGACTGGAAATCCTCGCAGATGTCATTTCTTTCAAGAAAGGAACACAGTTGTGAAGATACTGCCTTTTCTAGTATCTTTGACAGAAAAGGTAGATTCGAGATTGGCCTGTCATTGACTAATTCAGTAGGATCAAGTTGCGTTTTTTTAACAAGCGGTTTAATCATAGCCAGCTTAAAGGTTTTTGGTACGTATCCTAGAGACAAAGATGAATTAATGATATTAAGAAGAGGATCTATGACCTCTGGAAGCATCTCTTTCAGTAGCTTAGTCGGTATAGGGTCTAACATACATGTTGTAGATTTAGATGATTTTATGAGTTTAGTAAATTCTTCCTCTCCTATAGCAACGAATGAATCAAATTTTTCCTCAGGGAGACTACAATGCACTGCCTGATGCGATACTGTAGTAGACGGTTGCATAGTTATAATTTTCTCCCTGATATTATCAATCTTATAAGTGAAGAAGTTCATAAAGTCATTACTGCTGTGTTGCTTGGAAACTTTGGTGCTTGAAGCTTTATTTTTCGTTAGTTTAGCCACCGTTTCAAATAAATACCTAGGATTATGTTTATTTTCTTCTAATAGGGTTGAAAAATAAGCATTTAAAGCCTCTCTATAAGTAATCGAGCTCTCCTTCCATGAAATCCGAAATACCTCTAGTTTTGTTTTCTTCCAGTTGCGTTCCATTTTTCTGGCTGCTCTCTTAAGGGCCTGAGTGTGCTCGTTGTACCACGGCGTTGGACTATTTTCTTTAATCTTCTTTAAGCGCAACGGAGCAACTGTGTCTAAAGTGCTGGAAAAGAGAGAGTTAAAAGTTTCTGTTGCAATATCGAGTTCTTCTAAGCTATCTGGGATGCTGAGATGATGAAACTGATCAGGAAGATTATTAATAAAGCAATCTTTAGTGGCAGAAGTGATAGTTCTAACATATTTGTAACACGGAGTCGGCTTTGCAGCCTTGGCTAAATGTAATTTACACAAGACTAGGTAATGATCTGAGATGTCATCGCTCTGCTGCAGAATTTCAACGGCATCAACATCTATTCCATGTGATAATATTAGATCTACAGTATGATTACGACGATGAGTAGGTCCTGACACGTGTTGTCTAACTCCAATAGAGTTTACAATGTCTTTAAATGCCAATCCCGATGCATCTTTTTCATTATCGATGTGTATATTAAAATCACCAACAATTAGTACTTTATCTGCAGTCAATATTAATTCTGATAGAAAGTCCGCAAATTCTTTGATAAATGGTGCCCTGGTGGCCTGTATACAGTAGCCAGCATAAATCTCAAACATGATTTATCGTTTACACTATATATTTTTACATTAAGCACCAATGCTTCAAAATAATTATATTTAAAACTTGATTTCTTAGTGGTTTTGAAAATATTACTATAAATTACAGCAACACCTCCCCCTTTGCCTTTCAGACGAGGCTCATGTTTATAACAGTAATCTTGCGGGGTGGACTCATTTAAAGTAATGTAATTGTTTGGTTTTAGCCAGGTTTCTGTCAAACACAACACATCTAGGTTATTATCTGAAATCATATCGTTAACAACGAGTGCTTTTGAAGTAAGCGATCGAATATTCAGCAACCCAAGCTTTAGCATTTGCTCATCTGTATTATAGCTGTTTTTTATTTGTTGAACATCAATTAAATTTTTAACTGTTTAAACGTTTAAACGTTTTTTGGAATTCCAAGTTCGGGGAACAGACACAGTCTCTATATGATGATAGCTAGGTGAAAGAGGCTCTATGTGATGGGATTTATCTGACCTTGGTGACGCGAGGCCGCTAGCAGACGGTCGGTTTAGCCAGTCTGTCTGCTTCCTGACTGCTTCCACGAGACACCAAACGCACTAGATTTAAATAATCAGCAACAACCATCATTTGTTCACACAACTTTTTTAAATGACTTGCTTTAAACGACTGTTGCACGCAACTTGAAAAGAGAAATGGCTGTATCATGGTCAGAAGATGAAGTGGCGCAAATATAACGATCAGTCTATAATCCCTCCCACTTTGAAGCGGTACTTAACTGCATTGGAAAAGCAAACCGAGCCAAAGTTAAGCGAGCAGAATCGTACCTCGCAGTGGAAAAGCTCAGTTTGTTTAGTTCAGTTTCCTTTGTTTTCAGTTTGTTTTTTTGTTTTTTATCTGTTTCTATGGTTATTCATTATTTGATTAGTGTTTGCACCTGTTGTTCATTTGGTTAATTACCAATTTTTGTCTGTGTATTTAAAGGTGCAGTATGTAAGATTGACAGCTAGTGGTTGAAATGGGTACTGCAGTCCAAATTCAAAATATTGGAGAGAGTTGTTTCCCCCGCCCCTCCTGCTCAGACTCGACGCTCACGCTGGTTGCCAGATTGAGGACACGCAACAGGAACAAGCGCAATTGACAATGGAAGGTGAGGAGATATATGCACTGTAAGTAGATGAGTTAATTTATTGATTTATGATGAGATTATATAATGTTTTAATAAGCTCCAGATGCAGAGGCTTTTTAGGTCGGGTAGAACCTGTGATCTCTGACCAAGTTTGTTCCTTCATGGCTGCAATGTTTTCCGCCAACTGGCAACCTGTGGTGGAGAAAGACTATTAGGTAAATTGGCAATGTGTGATATCGCACAGACCCAAACTAAAACAGACATTCTGCCACGGAACGCACATTTCAAAGTAAAATAACTGGCAGTTTTTCAGAGAAACAAGTAGGCTATGTGAACTCAGAATGTTTCCTAAATATTTGCAAACATATTATGGAATTTTTTGCTTTAGTACAGTCAAAAACTTTAAGCCCTGTGTTTTGTTCTGTTCACTGTCAGTTCTCGCTACTTGGTTTAAAGTTTGTGTAAATACAACTTGATACTGTTTGAGTTTAGATCCAGCACTCATCTTTATTTGCAACCTTACTGTGAATATATGGGACTTTCAAATTTGTAAATATCCAATTACCAATTTCATCTCTTTTCCTTTACAATACAAATTCATTCACCACACCATCTATAATGCTATACGTGTACTAGTGTCACATTGTAAGTTTGTTTTGATTTCTGGGTTAATTAGTTCAGTTCTGGGATCAAAAAGCTCACTTCGCCAAACTCCCATAAGCCCTTTGTCTTCTCCTACGCTGCCTGTTCAACTCATCGTGGATCCTCCTTTGACTGATAGTTCCCCAGCTCGACCCTGGACTGTTGACCCGTTTGCTCCACCTAGAACCTCTCAGCCCATCACTCCGCCTCAGACCATCGACCTGATGGCTCCACTGTGGCTCCTCGCCCCCTCGGCTACACCGGGCTTCCTCTTCCCTCTGGCTCCACCTCAGTCATCAACCACACCAACTCTGCCTCAGTCCTTCGAAACCCTGGCTTCACCTTGGCTAAAGGAACATCACCTGCAGCTCAACCTGGCAAAGACTGAGCTTCTCGTCCTCCCTGCCAATCCATCTCTACAACACGACTTCACTATCCAGCTAGATTCATCATCAATCACCCCATCAAGGTCGGTCAGAAATCTTGGAGTAACATTGGATGACCAGCTGACCTTCACAGATCACATTTCAAAGACAGCTTGATCATGCACTGCACCAGGGTCCCCGCGGATCCTTAAAAAGTCTTAAAACGTCTTAAATAAAATTTACGTTTTTTAAGGTCTTAAAATTTATTAAATTTCACAAATTTTTGAAGAGTGGCATTAAATTTCATCTGGGCGGCATTAAATTTCATCTGGCGGAGTTTCTCCTTTTGTCGGGAGAAACTACCGGTATTTTCCATTTAACCAGTGCACGTCCCTGTCTAAAGACAGTAAAAAGTAGCGTGTTCCTATTGCACAGGCATCACACACCATTTAGGGGGCAGTACGTGTTTTCCGTAGGCCTGTCATAGAAACAGACGAAGAAGTGTAGTGGCAGACGCGAGCTAAGATGGGGAAGTGCAAATTTAATGATAACTGGCTCAATGATGAGAAATATAGGGCTGCAAAAGCCCTTGACGCGCATATGAAAGGGGAGAAGCACAAGCGCGACAGTCAGGCAACAACTGTCCCCATTCAGCTGTTTGCCTACATCGAGATTTTTAATCCAAAGAGTCAAGGATAGTCTATCTACATACGTGACTTTCACGTTTCCATGGTAATCAGTCACTCGTGCATCACGCCCAAATGCACGCAACCGCGCGGCCGCGCCGAATAATTTTCATAGAGGTCGCAATGAGTTCAAAACGGCAAAAAAACTCTTCACTCCTTATTCACAAAAAAGTCAAGCACTGCAAGTAAGTTGTCATCTATAATTCATGTGGTATTCGAATTGTGTTGCACAATGCGGATAACTCAGCCTATTTCTCTTGTTGAATAATTAACAAGTTTTGTTATAAATTTAAAATATTCACTAACTGTTTTTATTCGTAATATCTTTTATTTTCACAGATATATTATCGAAGCCCTTCAAATTAGAATAAACATGGTGATTGTTAATGCTGAATTTGTATTTTCATGCATTAACAGCCACTATCTGCTTGAATCAGGCAGTAACGTTAGGTTAGATCATGTTTACCATAATTTGTTAACACTTTACAATTAGATAAAAATTTATCTACGTTTGTCTAAAAGTTGTCTACAAACTAAGTTCTCTTGAAAAAGCCTAACTAGAAAGTTTGAAGTAGTTTTAAAAGATTTGCAATTGGAAAGTTTTAGTAAGACTCTGCTAGGCTATTAAGGAAATGTAATTTTGCCAAAATAACAACTTTTATTTTAAGTAAATGTTATTTTTAAATCAGCTTAATTCAGTGTGATTTTACCATATTATCATGCTTAACACTGATCATTTGAATAATTGTAATGCAATGATCAGATGCAGATATCTAAATCAGAGAATATAACGTTAGGTTTGGGCGGTTGGCCGGTGGATTATTTATTTTTAACAGTGGATTCGAGTGACTAAGTGCACCAGATTAATGAATTTATCTTTAAAATGTACAAAATTTTCTTTTTATTAGCTTACTTTATTAACTAGTAAAATACATGATCAGGATTTTACCATAAGTATATAAAGTATAAGTATACTTTTTTATAGCCTATAAAGTATACGGTATACTGAACATCTGCATTTCTGTCTTTCTGTTGTATTGCTTTAAAAATAAATAGCATTTTAAGCCAATTAAAGGTGCTGTATGTAGCTTTTCAACCAAAACAAATCATTTTTTTATTGCCTGTGTGTGAAAGGGTTGTAATCTCACATTAAATTTATCCACTTTGCGGGTTTTGCTATTACCTCTGAAAGCAAGTATTCTTATTTTTATGTGAAGGTCCCGGGTCGGATTTACCGCCAGTGACGTCACCTGCATGCGCGCTCCCGAGCCTCTCGCCTCTCGCCTCGTCTAGCCTACTGACTTTGCACTCAACAGCGACGACACTGCAACTTATGACATGGACTTATGACTTATGCAACTTATGACATGTCTGATAACACTAAGAAACGACCTGCGCCCAGCAAAACACAGACTCCAACACAAACTCCACATATTGATAAAAAACAACAAAAAACGTTTTTTCTGCTGAAGCTCGTAAGGCCAGACGTGAATCGGATGAACTTCGGGTAAAAAACACGGATCAACATCGGCAGGGCATTTGAATAATGGAGAAACCTTATCTACAAACCTAGAATATACATTTCCTGAAGAAAATGTGAAGTAAGCTTGCAGTGGGGCAATTCCACGCAAAACTGTCACATCCATAACGCCAACTCAATACCATGGCATTGAGTTGCCGTTATGGATGTGACAGTTTTGCGTGGAATTGCCCAGTGGCAAAATTCGGCACGGTTGATAGGATCCATACTTATCATGGTACGAGCATGGAGCATTAGTTCAACGTCAAGCTGATAAAAGTAGCCTATTATTTTAACGTTGCAGTGGGAGTTTACCTGAGTTTCCAGCATGTTGTGGGATGCTTTGTGTGTTACGTCCGGTTGCGTCTCAGTCTGGCCGGTACCCACAGTGCTCGCTCATAAATTCGAGCACGCGTAAGAGCACGCGCTTGTAAACTTATTGGTTGCAATCTGAAACATCACAGCTAGAGGCCGCTAAAAACTACATACAGCACCTTTAAGGAAAAACCTGTCAACAAGCCTGAAAAAATAATTGGTAGTTATTCTGTCCCCCTCACTTTTGAAATGATGGCTAGGCTACGGCCCTGAGGCTAACATTACAGCCGCGTTGTTGTCTTTGGGGCACCATTTTACATTCTCCCCAACTAATACACTGAAGGCTGAAATGCTGTGGGTTTTGCACACGGTTAGCCGACATCACTCCTATACATCCAACGAAGACATGAGCACTTCAGGGCAATGTTCCCTGAGGAATGTGCAAAAACATTTAGTTGTGGCAGGGACAAAACCTCTTCTCTTACTCGATTTGGACTTGTTCAGTACATAAAAAGGGGACTTCTGTCAAGTGTGAATCAAGGCAGCTTCGTTGTCATGTTTGACGAAAGCATGAATTGGACCACCAAAGGCTATTAAGACTATTTGCACTGTTGCTCAAATACAAATGTGCTTTGTTAACCTGAACACCCTAGAGTGTCATTTTTATATATATATTTTTTCCATGGTAATGGTCTTAATTTTTATTCTTGAAGGTCTTAAAAAGGTCTTAAAAGTCATTAAATTTGTTGATCAAAAATGTGCAGATACCCTGTGCACAACATCAGGAAGATCAGGCCTTTCCTAACTGAGCATGCCACACAACTTCTCATCCAGGCCGTGGTCATTTCTAGGCTTGATTACTGCAATGCTCTTCTGGCTGGACTTCCATCATGTGCAACTAAACCTCTACAAATGATTCAGAATGCTGCAGCTCGTCTTGTCTTCAACGAGCCAAAAAGGGCCCACGTCACTCCTCTGTTTATCTCTCTGCACTGGCTACCACTCGCTGCTCGCATCAAGTTCAAGGCATTGACGCTTGCTTACAGATCTATCACAGGCTCAGCTCCCTCCTACTTTCACTCGCTCCTAAGAGCCTACATCCCTACCAGAAGCCTACGATCGGTTAACGAGCGACACCTCATGGTTCCATCACAGAGAGCCACAAAATCACTTTCCAGAACATTCTCATTCACAGTTCCTTGCTGGTGGAATGCTCTCCCCACCCTCTTCCGGAATGCAGAATCCCTGACAACATTCAAGAGACAACTGAAAACCCATCTCTTCCGTGAGCATTTAACCTCATAAAAAATAAATAAAAATAAATAAAAATTCTTTCCTTTTCCTTTAATCCTCGCTTATCGGGGTTATGCTACTCTGAACAATGCCTGAACTTCGTATTTTGAGCAATTCTTGCATTGTTTTTGCCTCTTCATGATGACTCGCTTAATTTAGTCCTAATTTGTAAGTCGCTTTGGACAAAAGCGTCTGCTAAATGACTAAATGTAAATGTAAATGTTGGCTGCTCGTGCCCATGGCTCTGCCTTGGTCTCCTGGACCTTCAGTGTCACCTTAGTCTAAGCCTCAGATGTCACGCCTATGAACCGTTAGCTGAACGTATGCACACTTTTCTGGAAAGTTCCAAAGTCATGGCCTGATTGGTTGAATTCTACAGGATGTCCGGAAGACGTGTGTGTTCTTTATCGGTCCGCCTGAAAACAAGTGTCATGATGCCAAAACCCCTCGTGGAAGAAGAACGCTGTTGTGTAAAGAAGATATCTGTTGTTTACAACTTGATAATGAGCGCTTATCAGGGTCAACTAAATGCTGGATTTTCAAAAATATGTGAAGTTCGTGGCTCCATTGTTGCAGTAAACTTGCATGTTCTTGAATTAATAATTTATTAGATTTTTTTGGGCGGCAAACCTTAGTAAATAACCTTGCGTGATTCATTTAAAGACTCTCCTCCCATAAATTTTGTGCCTGAAAAGGAAACTCCTACAAATGCATATGCAATAAGGTCAGCCGCAAAAATAACTGTGTCCAAGCCTTTTCAGTGCAAATCTTTCACAGTGTGTCTTTAGTAAATCCTGACAGTAGTTTTTTAACACCAAAAAAGGGTTTGCGCTGCCACAAGCTGTTAGTAAATCTGGCCCACGGTCTTTTTGCTTCAGATCTAAAGTTTTTTTTACAATGTGACAGACACACTATATCGCTAATTGTTAGAAAAAGTAGCCTGCTATTGAAAAAAAAAAAAGATCCTATTTTAAAGACAACTGAACTACAGTCACATTATTGAAAGATGAAGTCAAGTTAGCAACATCTCAGTGTGCAAGAAGTTGACATGTCAGACCGTTCAAACAAACAGAGCCGTGTTTGGAAAGAACCACAGGGCCAATGAGTTTATGCTCTTCGGGAGGTCAGCCTATAAATAGTTTACTTAAACTGAGATAGAAGAAAATCTTCTAACATAAAAACTGCACTCCTTACCTTCCATGTGATCCAAATGATCAGTCTACTGTAAACATTAAGAATGAAAAGAGACAGCTTAATTGCACAAAAAGATGCATTTCTCTCTTGCGACCTGATTATGAGGGCAGTCAGGATACATTGCTGCAAACTTTAAATGAACAGCAATAAATGTCAGAGTCTGATGTCTGTCGTCATGGAAAGTTTTCATGCACTTTCTCTGAAGGCTTGTTCAACAATAAATCTGTACATAGATAACTCTGGAATTTTTCAACAGTGCAATAAGATGATAATCATAACAACACTTGAAGTTTGGCTATAGATGTGTGTGCATGTTCTGTGTCATGTAATTATTATTTCTGTCCAATATAGGTAATGTTAAATTACAAGTTGTTTTCGTCTCAATATTTCTATGCTGAGTAATAAAATCGAAATAAGAGTCAAGCTTTAACTTGAATTTCCTGTTGAATGCACACAACATTAAGCTGTCAACAAAATGTAAATCTACAGTCAAACTAGATTTACATTCTGTGAAGAAAATCTGAGTAGCACTTTCCTGTACAAATCTCACTGCTACAATGCTAGTGTGTTGATGTTGGTTGCCCAGCCCATTGCTATGTGGTTTCTAGGGTGGTTGCTAGGGTGTTGCTAGGATGTTCTAGGCAGTTTCTAGAGGGTATTCCTGTACTTAATTATGGCTTCCGCTTTCATTGTTAAGTCTATGAGATTTTTCATGCATTTTAAAATACTCATGTCCAAAAAAATGTCCATGTCCAAACGCTTGGGTAAATAGCAGTGTCTTTGACACTATACAAAAAAGTCCTGTTTACTTTAGCTTCTATTCGTGTCAGTGTTCATTGGTTAGATTTTCAAGTATGAATGATGTGACAGGTGAACAGAAAAGCTCCTTGGCTATGTTCACATAGGACATGTTGCCCTTGTCTCGACTGTTGTCAGTCCTTCTGAGAGATTTACTTCAATGGGAAAGGATTACAGCTGACGGTCAACATATGGTGGTCACTCTCTGAGTTAAATACAGTCAAGGCCATGCATCATATCTTACACAAAGACTTTTTTACACTATAATGGCAATACAATTTTTTTTATGTTTCACTACACATGCATACGGTTACACATGGCCTGCATGTGTATTTGTTTATTTTGTGTAATTTAAGTTATGGCGGGTTCAGACTACGCTTATCATACTATTACTTATCAGCCCGATTTTGGCTCAATCCATTTGACGTATAGATATATTAAGTAACTGTATATAGTAACTGAGTAAGAGTTGGTTGATTAATGAGTACGTGAATGAATGAGTTGAACATTGGCTGAGTAAATGTTAGTTTTTAATAAACACAAAAAACTAAAGCATACACAGAAGTCACATAACATTAACAAGAAACAAGAACTGAGGAATATCGAGGGCTTAAATGTATGAGGAAGGTAATCAAAGGAACAGTGAGAGTGTGGTCTTGTGACCGGCATGGCGCTAAAACTTAAAACTATTTACTTCAAGCTCCATTTGCAAAATTGGCCTCTTTTCCCAAGCCATGACCGCGTCCATATTCTCCTCTTTCACTTCCTCCTCTTTTTTAGCGCACATAAAAACCACAATTGCCAAAGTGCGATTCATCTCGTTCTAATTGTTTACCATTAGTTCATGCTGATGACGTTTTATTCGTCTATACCAGGGATGGGCAACTTCGGTCCTGGAGGGCCACTGTCCTACAGAGTTTAGCTTCAACCCTAATCAAACACACCTGAACAAGCTAATCAAGGTCCTCAGAATTACTAGAAAATTACAGGCAGGTGATTTTTTCAGGGTTGGAGCTAAACTCTGTAGGACAGTGGCCCTCCAGGACCGAAGTTGCCCATCCCTGGTCTATACTATCTTGTGTTGTAGCCTATGATTCAATTGGTGTCAGTCTACAGTCTACATACACGTCATACCCAAGTTTATTAGAGTCATGTTGTACAGTGTGATTTGTAATGGGATTGCCAAAATCGCACAGTCTGTGAACAAGCATAAGACTAAAACTAAACAAGACAGAGAACTAAACATGACCATGACAAAATATGCTTGTTTTTAAAGTTGTACGATGAGCTGGTTTTTAATTGTTCAATACTTTTTGTTTTAGAGATGAACTATTCCTAATTTGAATGATTAATCTTAATTGTTCAGTGATTTACTGATGAACTGTGGGTTATTTAATTCTTATATGTTTTGCTATTGAATAGCAAACTATCAGTTGCAAATCATCAGTACTGTAAAGAAAAACAAAAATAAAAGGTTAAACTTTTTGATAGTCCACTTTAGACATTCAGCTAACTATAATAACTTGTCAACTACATGTCGACTAACTCTCATTAGAGAATCAGTAGATTGTTAGTAGACTGAGGTTAGGGTTACTAGAATAAGTTGACATGTACTTCTAAAGTTACTTATAGTCAGTAGAATGTATGTTGGGGGAGCATCACAATAAAGTGTTACCAAATAAAATAAAATAAAATTATTTTTGTAGAACGTTAGGCAAATGATCACAACAATGACAGCTTACAAATCTGTCTATTGTGTTTAATCATATACCACATTCTTATCATGTGTTCATATTAACAGTTTACTCTTTGCTTTATGTAGCATATTGTTCTTTTGTCTTCGTAATTCTCTATCTTTCCTGGGATAAACCATTCGTTGCTAGAGATTATAAGTAAATACTGTCAACACAGAATACTGAACCAAACCAGGAGTCAAGACCGGCTTAAAAAGTGCAGGCTGCATGTGGCAGGATTACATAACCATGTGTTTGTGTGTGTGTGTTTGACTGGGAGGGATACACTTGTCAGGAGAGCCTGTGTGTCCTCTCTGCTATGGCTGTCACTGTGACTATATTGAGGGCTCAGGGCTGGTGACGTGGATGTGACCCAGGTCTTGGCGTTCCTATTGCACACTGTGGTTCCTCTCTGCATGTGTGGGCAGGGTTGCAAGCCAAACATGGCCACAGCGCAGTGTCGTGTGACAGTGTTGCTGCCAAGCTGCCAGAGTGTGTGTGTGTGTGGAGGCATGAGTGGAACGCTACACTGGTGTTTGATTGGCTTGTGTGGTACCAGTTTACTAGTGCTTTTGTCATTCATCTAAATTAGGCAGCATTTTAAGGCATCCACAAGCCGCGTTTCCATTACCGATTTGCACAAATATTTTGCAATATTTTCTAAATTTCGATTAAAATAAATATATTGCAAAATGATGGCGTTTCCATTAACCGCCGTTATGCGACTAAACGTCTTTTTTTTTCTCTCACGATAAGTCATTCCAAAAAGTATGGCGACGGATGTTGGTAGGTTTATGTATATCCCATCCACCGCACTAGCCATTAGTTTTAATGGATGGAGACGTAGGCGTGTTATCCAAGCTTTAATAGAAAGACTCTTATACATGTGAGCGGCACATTTGAGGTGTTTCTCCCTCCTATCTGCTTCAAGGTCTTGATAAATTGTGGCATTTCTTTTTGATTCATTGTTTAGAATCCAGTATTCCCGTGATAGTTTTGTCTTTTATTAGTTTAATGAAGTCCAGTCTTGTCTTCTGTCCAAACATAACACAAATGTTGCATGAAAAAAAGACCGGATGCATCTGTCGTGATCGTCTTCTGACGACAACATGTCAGGTGGCAATGGGGTGTGATCCCTTGATTTTTGTTCCACCAGCGGAACAGTCGCATGTGGAGCAGGCCCAACTGAACCACAGGGGACGCTGCTGCCATAAGACCCATCAGTCTGCGGCACAAACCCACCTAGACTCAACATCCTGTCCTGAATTGACTCAGTACTGCAATGACTGAACACGTGTGGGAGACAGCTGTGCCCGCATCGTGTGAGAGTCTAGATCTATGCCCAGAAAAGTTGTGTGTTGACATGGCAGCAACACACTCTTCTGAAGGTTTATGCATAAACTCAAGCTCCTCAAATGGCTGAGTACCAAGTTTCTATGTACTATTTCCAAGTCCTGAGATTGAGCTAATATCAGCCAATTGTCCAGGTAGTTTAAATTTGGACAGCCTGTAGCCGCAGCGGGGCGAACGGTCGAGGAGCCAGAGCCAAACCGAACTGAAGAACACGGTACTGATAAGCTTTACCCTCAAAAGCGAACCTGAGGAATCTCCTGTGCCTCTTGACGACCTGGATGTGGATGATCGATAGTCACAAACCAATAGACAGAAACTTGGACATGAGATCCCACGGTCGCGGGATTCGTGATTCGCTCAAAAAAAGGGCTGGGGCGCGGCTAGTCAAATAGCGATTGTCCAGCTTCGACTGGGCCTGAGTTTGAGCAGGCTCGCTGTCCCAATCCAGCCCCAGCTTGTTTACAGCACAAGTAACCATGTCTAACAGCTTGTTATAGGACGGAGAAGTGCGCTTTTCCTGTCCGCTCGGAGGGAGAGAGCCCCACAAATCGCCTATAAGCTCCTCAGAATCAGACAAAACCATCAGCCATAGACAAAACATCATTGTTTGAACAGGCCACAACCGAAAGAAATCACATCGCAAGCTTCTGTAGCAGGCCGCAAACCGTCACGAACGGAAATTACGGGGACGGAAATTACGGGGTCCGAGCCACGCTCGTCTGCGAGCAAGCGGCTCGGGGAGAGAGAGAGAAAGGGCGAATATTGCGTCTGCGCGCTCTCCATGTGCTCAAGCTCATAATCGTCACCCCAAGCATCCATCTCGTGCGGCGCCTCGGCAACCGCAGAAATGGAGAGGCGGGGGTTAGACGTGAGGCCTTCTTTCCTCATAAAGCAGGTGAGTCTAGTTTCTAACTCTCAAAGGCAGGCTTTCACAGTGACGACAGCCAGATAGGCCGTTAAGCGCCGCCTGGGCATGTGTAAGACCCAGACATTGCACGCACCTGTCATGAGTGTCTCCTCCTGCGATGAACCCGTCACACAGGTCGATGCATTTCTTGAAACTCATCGTGTCCGCTTGAGAGGAGTGGTAAAACTGCTCTGAATTATTGCAAAAAAACACAACAAACACACTTTCCTACGAGCAACAGAAAATCCACTTCCTGAAGGAATAAAATTTGAGGAAATAGCGAGCAGCACACTAATATGAAGCATACGTGACGTATTCTTAGGGTAGTGCTAAGCGCTATTCTGCCGTGCAGAGGCTAAAGACCATAACTTAGTTTTTGGTCAAAATTACTTATTTATATTTTTTGGCACATTCAAGACCTCCTTTATCATGTGGATGAGTATCTTGAATCAATTCCGTTGTTTTTTCGAGAAAATAGAGTTGTCTTAACAGTAACTTCCAAAAGCCCATGAGAAACCAAGGCAGAACACCGTAACACCAGTTACCACTCTTTGGCTTTGTTTTGGATCGCTCAAATTGAGTTACGGTACTCTGCCTTTGTTTAGCCGCACGTCAATATGAAGTTACTGTGCCGGTGTTCTATCAAATAATGCTACCTACCAGATTGTACGGTTATCTGCCTTTGTTTTACGGTCCATTAAAATTAAAATTACGGTGTAAAAAGTTTGGGTACCGGACCTGGTTGAACCACTCATGCATCTAGCTGGCAGAGTGCCAAAACTTCGCCGGGCCCTTCAGCACTGGCCTAAACACTTATCTATGGAGGTATTTTGTCATGTCAAATGTAGTAATAATGTCATCTGAATGCAACCAAAGCACAGGGTAGCAATAAGTAGATGGCTATAAATAATTGTAAATCATACAAAATAAATGCCATGATCACTAGATTTTATACAGGTGTTACTATAATGATTTTGTTAATGGTGATCAGCAACCAAATATTGATAATGTGGAAGTTGGCATGACTGAATTTAGCATAGCTTGGCATGACTTCTCACTTTTTGCTGACAATACAAAGGCAGAGTACAGTAACTTTAAAATAGTGGTCAAAAGTCAAGTTTGAGCTCAAGATTTTTTTTATGTATATCATTTTCATTACTAAAACATCTATTTGGCAGATTTCCAGTGTCCTACCTATAATTAATTTGGCGGGACAACTAAAAATCTTTAAAGTCATTTTTCTCAGTTCCACACTCTAGCGAGTTAAGGTCTTTTGCCTTTGTAGGGCAGTATTGGCCAATCCAATTGGCGTGATGGTATAAGGGCTTCAGACATTCGTCCACACCAAAGGTGTTCCCATAGCAATATTCACAGTGTTTAGAGACCTATGAAAGGCAACTGTTTCCATTGCAGGTTTGCGAAATATTCCTTTTTCGAATTGCCTGAAAAACCACCTCATGCGAGCGTCAAAACTTTTTAGCGATATATAGACGTTTTTGTGAAATTGACTGTTTCCATTGGGTGCATTTTTAATTCGCAATTTCAATTTGCGCAATTTGAAGGGAAACAGAAATGCGGCTACATGTGTACTCTTAACAGGAAGGCTGTTCCAAAATGTAAAGGTTAAAATGAACATTGTTGTGGGCAACTAGTGGCAGCTCACTAGTTTTGTGACAGAGCCATTCATTTTCCGTATCTTTTTCAAACTTACTGCAGTTCTTTCCCTCTAAAATCATTTCTCTCTATTGTTACATCCATGTATTATTTAAGCCTGCCACCCATTTTTAAGTATGTTTTCATGTAGCATGCTCTGTTTGTTGATCCTTTCTCTCATAACTTATCCTGTGTACATTTGTTTATTTTTGTCTTTGTTGTCTCTCACCATCACTGCGCTAGAGTTACCCTCAAAGAGATAATTTCATTGCTGTTTTCCCAGAAACCTACAGTACATATACAACTAAATAATGCTGAAAATGATCTAAAACTTTGTGTGCTACATAAACAGTTCTGGATTAAATACGCTGTATGGACAGTCTTAAAGAGAAGGTATATAAACTTTATAAAGATGTGATATAAACCTTCTATGTAAAGAATTTAATCCTGATTTTTTTGGAGGATTAGATGCACCTCTAAAACATGCACATGAAAGTAATGTCTGCAGCAAATAGTCAATCATTCAAAGGTCAGCACAATTTTACTCAAGAGATAATTATGAGCAATATTAAGAACTTAAACACATTTACCTAACAAGAATAAATATTCTTTTAAATATTCGGCCATTCAGTGCTCATGCACCTCCGGGAACAGCTTTATTTCGGCCAGTCCTTCAGGAATTTGCTGCTTTTGTGCTTTTGACTGAATTGTTTGCTTGTGTTTATTTTCTAGAGTACGAACTTCTTATACTTTTATAATGGCTATTATTGTTCATTTAATTATTATTGTTCAATCAATAATATTTTATTTTATATAAATAATATGTCGTATTTGCTAATGAGAAAGGGTCTGTTAATGATTGTGATTTCGACTTCAGTGAAAGTCTTTATCAGTGAGTCAGAAGCAAAGACTTTTATATTAAAAGGGATTGAAACAAGGTTGTAAACAAGTACATTATTTTTTACATTAAGCAACACCTTATAAGAAGCAACCGACAAATGCGTTAAAAAGTGGTGTCATTAGAAATCCCAATAACTCTCGCTTAGTCGATCTCTCTCTCATTATACTCTACTCTGCATAAAACAATAAGTATTAATGAAACAACTCAGTGTTCCTTCGTTTGCTAGTTCTAAAGTGACGTTTTAGAATTATTGTACGTTTACACAACAATGATATGCTTAAAATGGATTTTTTTCTTTGAGTTTTCCGCGTATTGTCTGAAATTGTCATTTTGACAATGTCAATTGTCAAAATGATCCCCATTCACACGGATCCACGAAAACGACTAAAAACGCTGTATTCTGCACTTGGGCCATTATATGGCGATGAAACACTATAGACTGAACACGTAATACGTATGACGTCATCGTTTTCAGAGATTCACATTTTTGTTGTTTACACGAAAACCGTTTTTAAAAACTTGCACTTTGAAACCCGTTTTCAGTCTGTTGTCGTGTAAATGAACGGCCACAACACATAAAAAGTTTTACGTTTTTAGTTGAAAACAGTGTCGTGTAAACAGCCCCTAATTGTACGGAGGCTAATCTTTTAAACTGTCAATTTAAGATTTAAATCCGTGGTGGAAGGAAGTAGTTCCCCACAAATGAGGTGTTTTAAAGACACTCCATTGTCATTTCTTTTATTTACCCACTTGTGCCGTCGAACTGTTGTATAAAAGCAATATCACATGAGCAGGAATACGACATGGCTCTATTTCAGCACGGCTGTGATTGCCTGCAGCCTCCTGCTCCTACTCGTGTGATATTGCTCATATATCATACAATCAAGTTAAACTTTAGTTAAACAATAATCAACAAGCATGGCCATAGAGTTTTCCTCAGCCATGGGAGGTGTGCGTGCTAACAAGGATACTTAACCTAAACTTTTCTCCCGCCCGGGTCACGGCACCAATGCAACCGTTTCCACTCATTCCAGACTCATATCAAACAAACAGAATTTGTACTGCATAAATAGCATCTTACTAAGACCAATTATTGAGATATGGAGTGACAATAGTTATTCATATAAATTGTATGTAAATAATCTGTTATACGGTTGTAAAGATCTTATTGACTTGGCCATATAAATATCAGTAACTGCACCAAATTGCATATTTTTGCCTCTGAATACATTGAGGACATTTTTTTCCCTCCTTGAGCATGAGCTCCATATTTTCATATATCATACTATATGAGCCATAAAAAACCTGATGTATCAAATATAATACTCTACAAAAAAAACATGTACATTTTTTTTTTTAAATACATTTTTTTTTTGCGGACTATTATTTCATATGTAAGGCTCTTCAGGACTATTATGAGGACAGGATGAAGTATTTTACCATTGAACAAAATACACACTTCACACCTAATGCACTAAGCTGTTTAGCGCTCTTTATTCTCTTTTCAGTCTCTCTCTTCTCTTTCAGTAGGGTGCAAACCGCTCTCCTCTTCATCTATTAGTCCTGAAGAGACGATCAGTCAGGCAGAGCCGTCCACCTCAACCCCAGCATGAGAGCCGTGAAGAGCGGATTGAAGCTATTTCCCCTGCTCGCGGGTGTGTCAAAGAGAGGTCATTAGTATCTGAAGGCAGAGTGCATGTACATGTCATTATTACTCTTATAATAATTTCACTGCTTCACATGCACATTTCATTGATAGCTGTGTCATGCTATCAACGAATGAGAGGAGCATGCATTAAATAGCAAATCAGTGCTAATGCTGGCTATTATAATCTGAATCTCTCAGTGGTGCGTGAATATATTACCAGAACGAGTCTGCTTTTTCAGTATTTTGAATGTATGATTACGTTGATCAAAGGTGATTACAGTGACATTTACTTTCACTGTGGGAGATCAGATGATGAATGCGGGTGGTGATGCTAACGATTATGACATATAGCATGTGGGCGGAGCTTGCCGTGATCTCTGCTCGTCTCTTAGGAAGTGACGCTCTCTCACCCATCTGTCCGCACAATAATCCCTGTAGCGCTTAGAGATATTACTGCCTGGCTTATTGCCGTGGCAACAGGCCCTCAATCCCAACTCGCAACCACGTGACTGCGGACAGTAGAGGGGCTTGACATGACACACACACACATAGATGTGTACAATAAATGAAAATAGACACTATCTAATGTCACACGTGCACAAATCCATGACTCGTATATGATGCATTATGCTTCAAATAAAAAAACACATTTAGAAGAAAATGTTCCTGCAGTTTAAATCTTTAATTCATGACAGTTCATTAGCCTTTCTGTTATAATTACCATATTCCTGCTATGACCACTGCTATTAAGAAGCTGTTGTGTATTTTGTTGATCTAGGAACTGCACTGACTCATTAATGCAGCCATTAAGCCATTCGAAATGGCATCTTTTTCAGCTAATATAGTAGTTACAATGACTAATATGTGATTAGGTTACTGTGCAATTTAGCGCAGGGCTGATTTAATATAAACAACACGCAGTTGGATTCAAAAGTCTGAAACCACTTGTGAAAATGCTCCTATTTTGCATTTTTTGTCATTTGTGCTTTTTTCTCACAGCAGCACTCGAACTGGCATGGACTCCACACATTAGTGTTAAACCTAATGATCCATGTTATCCTGGTATATTGAGGATGTTTCAAAGGGCATCTTCTGTGAAATCTGACCTTTTGTACAAAGAGTTTAAAAAACAAACAAACAAAACAAATTTTCATATTTGATAAGTGACCTGGAATGAGTGCAGAATATCGTCCACATTTTACATGACAGATTTTCACATAGTCTGGGGCCAAGTGTTAAATTAACAAGTATTCAATCTTACCTTTCCTGAATAGTTCTGGGGTCATACAGTTTAAAGTAGAGTGCATAAATTCCTTGAAAAGGAAATGTGGAACAGAAACTGAATTTATTGGAATTAATTTACATAAAAATTATTTCATGAACTGTTTACACGCAGGACCTGCTTGTGTATCATGAATAAATCCCAATTAGTTTTCTTCTGCGAAGTCCATCTATTCAGGTCACGAGGCCACACTTACAAATAATCAGATTATTTATATATATATATATATATATATATATATATAGGCCTCCTCTTGTACTGATTGGATAGACAATTTGAACGTGTTCCTCCCGAACTTTGGTAATAAAATATCATGTAAAGAATTGCTCTGGTGTTAATTTACTCTAAATGTCATATTTATTTAAAGGGATAGTTCAGCCAGAAATGTAAAATATGTCATTAATTACTTGCTCTCCATTCCAAACCTGTAAGATTTTAACCTGTAACACGAGAATTAACCTTATTGGTTCTTGCGGAAGCTCAAACGTGCTGTGTAACACGAGAATGAACCTCATTGGTTCTCACACATCAAGTCAAGTCATCTTCATTTACATATAGCGCTTTTAACAATGTAGATTGTTCCTAAGCGTCTTTACATTGATAATAGGAAATGAATAGCAGCTCTAGAATAAAGTTATTGTCCAGCTAAATTTAGTTTTGATTGATTCACTTCTGTCGCAACGATCATTAGTTATTAACTTAGGGGCCGCTAACACGACATGGGGAGAGACTAGTTGGCACTTCAGGGCTGCGTTGTCGTCGCGTCCAGGTCCTTCATCAGATCTGGATACGGCCTGGATCCAGCGGACTGCAGTAAACATCGGGATAAACAGAGAGACTAATATTAGCGTAGACGCCATTCTTCTTATGATGTAACGGGTACATCAGGATTTATGGGAAGTGTTCCCAGTTCCGGCTGGCCTAATCTATGCAGCCTAACATTGAATTATAGAAGTCTATAATGTGTTTTATGTGAATGCTAAGTCAAAGAGATGTGTTTTTAGTCTAGCTTTGAACTGACAGAGTGTGTCTGCTTCCCGGACAATGGTAGGAAGACTGTTCCAGAGTTTTGGTGCTAAATAGGAAAAGGATCTACCGCCAGCAGTTGATTTTGATATTCTAGGTATTATCAACTGGCTGGAATTTTGAGATCGCAATAGACGTGACGGACTATAATGCGTTAAGAGCTTGCATAAGTACTGCAGAGCTAAACCATTTAGTGCTTCGTAAGTAATCAGTAATATATTAAAATTGATACAATGTTTAATAGGGAGCCAATGCAGTGTTGACAGAACCGGGCTAATATGGTCATACTTCCTGGTTCTGGTAAGAACTCGAGCTGCTGCGTTTTGAACTAGCTGTAGTTTGTTTATTAAGCGTGCAGGGCAACCACCCATTAGAGCATTACATTAATCTAGCCTTGATGTCATGAACGCATGAACTAATTGTTCCGCATTTGTCAATGAGAGCATATGGCGTAATTTAGATATATTTTTAAGATGGAAAAATGCGGTTTTACAGATACTAGACACGTGAATTTCAAATGATAGATTGGTATCAAAGAGCACACCCAGGTTCCTAACCGACGACGAAGACTTAACAGAGCAGCCATCGAGTGTTAGACAGTATTCTAGATTATTACGTGAGGAAGTTTTTTGTCCAATAATTAGAATCACTGTTTTTTCAGAATTAAGTAATAGGAAATTACTAGTCATCCAAATTTTTATATTAGCTATGCATTCCATTAATTTTGTGAATTGGTAAGTTTCGACAGGGTGTGAAGAAATATAGAGCTGCGTATCATCAGCATAACAGTGAAAACTAATTCCATGTTTCCTAATGATATCTCCCAAGGGTAGCATGTACAGAGTGAACAGCAACGGTCCTAGTACTGAGCCTTGTGGTACGCCATACTGAACTTGTGATCGATGAGACATCTCTTCATTTTCTGCAACAACTGATAACGGTCGGATAAGTATGATTTAAACCATGCTAATGCAATTCCACTAATGCAAACATAATTTTCGAGTCTATTTAAAAGAATGTTGTGGTCAATATTATCAAATGCAGCACTAAGATCGAGTAACACTAATAGAGAGATACAACCACGATCGGATGATAGGAGCAAATCATTTGTGACTCTAACGAGAGCCGTCTCGGTACTATGGTACGGTCTAAATCCGGACTGAAAATCCTCGCAGATATCATTTATTTCTAAAAAGGATCATAGTTGTGAGGATACTGCCTTTTCTAGTATCTTTGACAGAAAAGGTAGATTCGAGATCGGCCTGTAATTGACTAATTCTGTAGGATCAAGTTGCGTTTTTTTAACAAGAGGTTGAATCATAGCCAGCTTAAAAGTTTTTGGTACGCATCCTAATGACAAAGATGAATTAATGATATTAAGAAGAGGATCTATGACCTCTGGAAGCATCTCTTTCAATAGCTTAGTCGGTATAGGGTCTAACACACATGTTGTAGATTTAGATGATTTAACGAGTTTATAAAATTCTTTCTCTCTTATAGCAATGAATTAATACATTTTTCCTCAGGGAGACTACAATGCACTGCCTGATGCGATACTGTAGTAGACGGTTGCATAGTTATTATTTTCTCATTAGTTATTATATTATTTTAAGTGAAGAAGTTCATAAAGTCATTACTGCTGTGCTGCTTGGAAACTTCTGGGCTTGAAGCTTTATTTTTCATTAGTTTAGCCACCGTTTCAAATAAATGCCTAGGATTATGTTTATTTTCTTCTAATAGTGTTGAGAAATGAGCAGATCTAGCAGCTTTTAAAGCCTCTCTGTATGCAATCGAGCTCTCTTTCCATAAAATGCGAAATACTTCTAGTTTTGTTTTCTTCCAGTTGCGCTCCCTTTTTCTGGCTGCTCTCTTAAGGGCCTGAGTGTGCTCGTTGTACCACGGCGTTGGACTATTTTCTTTAATCTTCTTTAAGCGCAACGGAGCAACTGTGTCTAAAGTGCTGGAAAAGAGAGAGTTAAAAGTTTCTGTCGCAGTATCTACTTCTAAGCTATCCGGGATTCTGAGATGATGAAACTGATCAGGAAGATTATTAATAAAGCAATCTTTAGTGGCAGAAGTGATAGGTCTAACATATTTGTAACACGGAGTCGGCTTTGCAGCCTTGGCTAAATTAAGTTTACACGAGACTAGATAATGATCTGAGATGTCATCGCTCTGCTGCAGAATTTCAACAGCATCAACATCTATTCCGTGTGATAATATTAGATCTAGAGTTTGATTACGAGAATGAGTAGGTCCTGACACGTGTTGTCTAACTCCAATCGAGTTAATTATGTCTTTAAATGCCAATCCCAATGCATCTTTTTCATTATCTACATGTATATTAAAATCAGCAACAATTAGTACTTTATCTACAGCCAGTATTAACTCTGATAGAAAGTCCGCAAATTCTTTGATAAAGTCTGTATGGTGCCCTGGTGGCCTGTATACAGTAGCCAGCACAAATCTCAAATGTGATTTATCATTTACACTATATATTGCTACATTAAGCACCAACACTTCAAAAGAATTATATTTGAAACTAGACTTCTTATTAATTTTGAAAATAGTACAATAAATTACAGCAACACCTCCCCCTTTCCTTTCAGACGAGGTTCATGTTTATAACAGTAATCTTAATCTTATTTAATTTTTGACAGGAATGAAAAGGAGGTAATATATTTTTCTTTTCACATCGTTCACAGTATGTGTTCACAAAACCAGTTTTATATTAAGTGATCCCACTGTTTATATAAACACTATTTAATCTGCACAAAATATCCACAAAAATATCAGAATTTAGTTGACAGCATACACACAAAAATGCACACTTAAGACACATCATTGAGTTCATTCAAGGTGTTTAATTAAGTACACAATCCACAATTCAGAAACATATAGAAAGAAAACCTTCAAATAAGGTCAGTTACAAAACAGAAATCTGTGTTCCAAACAACAGATTTCCTTGTGGAAATTAGAAACAAGTAAGAATTGTTCATTTGGATTGAATTCAGCAACAACTATGAAAGAGATCGAAACAGGGCTGAGAGATATGGTGCCATTTGTAGACTTAACGATTGATGTACAGCTGTCAGTAAAATTTATATTACTCAAGCATTTTAGCAGCACCCATTTGATATTTCAGGAACATTACATTTTGCACACCGGGTTGAACACAATTGTGCGTTTACCTTTGCCTATCATTTCCACACACAAAATAAGACAAAAAAAATAAAATGAAATCTGATTTAAATGAAGATTAATTAATAAACCATTTTCAGTGCACATGATCTAACCCATTTTAATTAGTTAAAGTAATCTGACTGTTTATTTCAGGGAGGATTAAAGGGTTGCACATTGTAATCTCAGAAGGACGATCAGCTACAGGTGGCACCGTTACCCTTTACCATATGGCATAATATCACAAGTCTAACATCTGCATTTCTGAATCTATTAATAACTGAAGAACTGTTACTTTATGTGAGAAAAAAACCCCTATTATTTTAGGAGTTAGGATAAGACCTTTAAATTGACTAAGCATTGCTTTAATTAGCAACTGTTGCCATCCGCCATTAGCCTGGTTAAAACCAGACCATTCTCAGTAGTAACCGAGCAGAGCAAATCTAGGAAGTTGTCTGGGTTTTCCCAGGCTAATCCGCCATATAATCAGACAAGCTTTCGCGCGTTTAAGTCGAATATAAAGTGAATATTTTATAGACTAAAACATTGTTGATAGGGCAATCATTATAGTGACACAATTGTAATCACTATGAAATTAGGTTTTTCTCTTTTCGTTTGACTGTAAAAAGCATTTGATTGAACTCCATTACAAATATTCAGTATTCAAATTCATTCATGGGATGCTCTGTAAAGCTTGTCGAGCAAAAGCAACCAAGGGGGCAGAGCTAAGCAAAGTCACTTGTCTATCATGTTTCATATGGCTAATTACATTGATGTCACATTTTGCAATAAACTGAAAAGTTGTCCTGTAATAATCTTTCCCTTGTTAGACGAAGGGGCCCTGATTTCTCATGCTGCTCTGTGTATAAACGTTGCTTATAGGATTGGTGCCTCTGCACAGATCCTGAGTTATAGCTGTGTGTGTTGATGTGATTTGTCCTGTGATGGTGCAGGTACGAGGGATGGATGACTCGCCTGCCCTTTTGCCTTTGCCAAATGCTAATCCTGTGTTTATACGTCCATGTAAGCAGCTAGCAGTGATTAGGAGCCGCGACTCTTCTTATTCCTGAGAGATTAGTACGGCTTGTGCAGCGGGTGTCAAACAGCCCTGGCGGCACACGTGGAGTTGTAATCGCTTGAAGCTCCCCTTAACTATCATCCTACACCAGTTTTGTACTTAAAAAGAAAGGAAAAGCGGTTACACTTTATTTTAAGATGTCATTGTTACAGTGTAATTATATATTTAAGTACTGAGTAATATTAAGCAACTACATGTACTTACTATAGGGTTAGGGTAGGATTAGGATTTGGTCGAGGGTTAGTTGCATGTAATAATACATAATTTACTGTTAATACTATGGGAAGTACATGTAACATATGTAACAAGGACACTGTAAAATAAAGTGTTACCGGAAAAGCTGACCCTATATGAGGGTTAAATCTCATTTAACTGTCCATGCCGAAATGAGGGATTCGTCATGAGTCAGGGATTTAGAGGAACACCTGGGTTGGTAAAAGTGTGGTTGGGACACGGGCTCTGGTGATTGTGGGCGCCGTGATTTCTGGCAGTCGCTCAGAGAGCATTCTGGGACATTTGATGATCATTCAAAATGGATTAGAATGAGATTAGAATGATTCTTTTTCCTGAGCTAAGCGGGAATGAACTTCACTCTGTTGTATTCATTACTTAATATGTATATTATGTCGTTAGGGTGAATGTGAGTTTACAGTTTATGTGAAGTTTAGTCCTACAACCAGGGTTAGTTGCTTCGGTCAGCATGATTTTGTCAAGTAAGACACGTTCCTGAATCAACATATTTTGATATTTGAGCATTATTCTGATTTTCCTGTAATGTATACATCCTGATAAACATGTTCGTAAAATATTCACTGGTATCAAATTAGTTTTAGAACTCTATAAAACATGGGCAAACTTTCAACTGGCTTTTGCAAAGATACCATACACAAAACAGTAATTGTAGAAACACTTAAAACATGTCATTTGAAAAGGTCATTAAAAAAAACAAACAAAAAAAACTGACACCTGAGACATTTTTCTCCCCACATGCACTGGTCCACTGTGTTTTTCTGGGAGTTTAATTGCCATTATGACTTTATGACTGAAATATCAGCAGTTAATATCCTCATCTCACTGGCAGTAGATTAACGTCATATTGTCAATTAAACAGCAGGCTGGTTACTTACATATCAATTATGTCTCCATAAAACCTTTTTGTTAGTGAAAATGGTTATTTTCTACAAAATCATCTGGCAGTGACTACGGGGTGCATGTAACCATAAAAATACTTTCCTCACGTCAAAAGCTTGTGCTGAAAATGAAGTGTTGCATACGTTTGTTACAAGATTGCAGTAAAAAACCTGCTACAGTCTTTTGATTCAATTTTGGCCCATTAAAGCCTCAAGAATTTGCCACTTTAACCAGTTTTCTAATCTAACCATGCTGTTTACTTGTCCCTGCTTTTGTGTTTCATAAAAAAGAGAGGGAAAAGAAGAATAAAAACATGCTTTCCATATCAGTCATTCATGCTTTACAGTAAACAACCCATTCACTGAAACCCAATTAGTTATGAAGTTGCATATAACTTTGGCAAGTAAAGCCACATTTTTACTTCATATCCTAATTCTGGTCTTTAAATACCCCCTGCGGTTAACCCTCATATTACAGCACGGTATAAAAGAGTAACACACATAAACATAATTCACAAGCTGGAATAAATAAAAAGAAGAAACAAAAATTGGACATTGTTCTTTTTTCGTCCAGTATTTAAACTTGGATATAGGATTTCTGAAAATAGACCGAGGAGAAGAGTGGATTAATGCAAGCACATGAAGAAGTTCTCACTTGGGGAATCAATCTTCATAATCTCTGAACTGCACTTGAAAATAATACGCTTGTAAAAGATGCCCTTTGACGCTGCATAGTTACAGAGGTTATGATTTTGGTAGAGATACTATATCCTTAGTTTAGGATAAAAGAACTGGGATTTTCAGGAGAAGGTACAGCATACTAAAAAGAGACAGATATAGGATGTGCTTGGTCCCAAGAGAAGGGATGCATTTCCTTTTTACCCCACACAGAAATAACTATATAATTTACATGTTAAACTGGTCCCGATTATTAAATCTGCAGAGGATACAATCGAACTTGAACCTTTCGTTCAGCCATTGGACAGTGTTATTTTTTTTTTGTTCTGATTAAATTGAGTTTCTTCCTATTTTTGCACTGCAAAAATAATGTTCTTAAATAGTATTTTTGTCTTGTTTTTCATATTAGCCTCCTTAAAACAAGATTAATTTACCAAACCGAATTTGGTTAAGATAAGCAGACTTAAGAGAATACATCTTTTTATATTTCACTGGCATTTTTTCCAAACCCTTTTCAAAAAGATTTATGCTTCAAAAATACTGTTTAAAAAATATTTTTTTTAGAGTGCATACACGGCATCCAAAATTAACTTTTCGTCATGCTGGCAAATGCCGGGGTTGTTTGTTTGTTTTAGTTTTTTTTAAAGACAGTTTGTATGTCTTTAAATTGCATCATCACTTCATCGAGGTTCAGATTATTGCAGTCTTTTGCAGTTCCTAATAAACTGGCAAGCAGCTTCATTTGTGTACTTGCCAATTGCATTTGCCGCTTAATGAGAGTTAATTTTGCACCCTGGGCGTAAATGTAAGCATAGAAATCCTGGTTCTCATCTTGGAAGCAACAGGGTTGCATGTACAGAAAAGTCTGCATTTGCTTCTGAGGGTTTACGGATCATTTACGAGTTGCTTACATTCGCAGTAAAACAAATGTGAGGCCTCATAAACGTGACCCATTTTATACCTCGCATTCAATTTAGATGTGAACGACAATATCCATCCTCACGCTGACTTCTGGCCTGAATCAGAATTGTGGCTGAACTGTCCAGCTAAACATAAACACACACTTTCCTGTGAAAGACTTTTCTATAAGACATGCCTAAGTCTGGATACATTGTGTTGCTATTAAAGGGCCTCTGCAGTTTCCTCTCTGTCTCTCTGCCTCTTCTCTGTCAATGTTTTCTGCGTCTGTGGTATGTCAGTGAGCTGGCCTGTGTTAGTTGACTGTGTTCTGTCTACACTGGGCTGTTTTTTATGTGCACGTGCAGAGGTTAGTCAGGGCGGTGTAGGCACAAGTACTTTCTTTAGTGGGCCTAAGCTACTGCAAATATTGGCTGAATGACAACTCAATGTAATTTGTGTCTTTTGTTAGAGACGTTACACCCTGCTTTATCCCACACTGTGTAAACAAAGGCACACAGGGGATCACAGCTACATACACGCACATACTCATCATTGATCTTATTTAGGATGGACCAATTCAAAAGGCTCACTTTCTCAGCACTAATGTCCGTCCCACAGTGAGTTTCTCCTTTTATCCACTCTTCCCATCCCACAAAGTGCAATGCATTGCAAACATATATTTTTTTCTACGCTTCGTCTTTTCTCACTAATAAAGGCATGCTGATAAACACGTGACAAGAAGAAAAAGCTAATAAAACACTGTAAATTATTCCTTTTTCCTAATAACACACACTGAACATCGATTTTCATTTCAAAAGTCATTTGACAGATAAAGCTTTGTAAACATGCCTTTGATAGATACCTTTATGCTTTCTGATAATAAAATCATCTGATAGAAACATCTGGACACATTTTTTTTTTTTTTCAATCATTTGTACGGGTGTCCCCACCAAGCATTATCATAACAAACAAGATTTCCTTTGTTAATCACATTCACCAGAAAGACCATGCTGGTTACCAAGTATATTTCTTTTCCGGTGAACAACATTGGTGCATCTAAAATCGCATTCTGTGAGTAGGTACAACATTTGAATTTGAATTTACTTTGCGCTTGATAAAAAGTACGTTCTATATAGTATGAGTGTGTGTAGTATGAATGAAATTCTGACGTGCTTCATCCGCCATGTTGTTACTGTCACGTGACCTGCGTCGCTTCACTACCATTCATAAATCATCTTCTGTGGCCTCTTGGGAGGATAAAGTGTCCATCGAATGCACACTTCATTCATCATACATACTACTCTTTTGGCATACTGTTTTTGGCAAACTATATAGTGGTGAAGTATTCGATTTCAGACACAGACCGTGGCTATGCTGCTCCACCAGCAATAATCAACATAAACCAGCCTTGCACCAGCATGGAAATTCTTTTCAGCAGGGTTGGCTCCGTTTCCCAATAAAGATAAATAATCTAACTTTTTAATAATCTTTTAACTATATGTTTTAAATAATGATCTGAAAAAACAAACAAAAAAAAAACAGTCATTTAAGTTGATGGCACCAACCTTTCCACACACACACAAAAAAAACCGTATAATCATAAAATGAACAAAAAGGAATCTGCAGTCTCTAAATTCTTTCAACTTTGGTCACATACATACATATAAACACACATTCATGCACCACAAGAGAGAGGAATACTTGACTGGAACACGTAAGAGTCTTTGTGGAAGGGCACAATTTGCGCAGAGGTAATAATCATCTCCTAGTCTCTTACGACAACCAGAGAGAGATTACAAAAACGATGCTAATGTTTGTTCAATCATACATCAAAGTGAAGGTGCCACTGCTGTAACAATGTTTATATCTCACCCGTTGTTTGTTTTAGGCCGATTTACTGCCAGTAGAGCAAACCTAAACAGTATTCCTCTTCTGGCACCATCTCAGTGACAACGGTTGAGAAAAAGTGGGAGGTTATAGTCATGCTACGCTCTCCTGCTAAATATCCTTCTTGGTCATTCCTCTTTCCTCAAGATCTGAGAGTGAGAAAAGTGGGAAAACAATCCCAGATTCTTTTGTTTCCATAACATTCTGTGTTTGACGTCCATCAGCTCCTAGTGTCATACCTCACGCTCTTCACCCTTCCACCGATGCTTGTTCACAGTTTGAGACTTTCAAATTCCTCCATGCCTGGTCTTCACATGCTGTTCCAGAAGCATTACATTGTGCAAACGTCCTCAAACATTGTCATACGCAATAAACAGGGAGGGAGTGGCTTGTGGGAAAGGGGTGTGGCCATGTGGAGCCACTCCCTCTTCGCCATTATAAACATTTGCACAAGTACCATAAGCACCTAGTAATTTCATCAATCCACTCTCCACTCTCCTTGTGACGCCATATCTGGATGAATGGAGATCAGACATAAGCAGACTCACTGGACTGGGTCCTGCCCAGGTTTGGCGGTTGTGACAGGTGGGCCATGTCCTTTTTACGGATCTCACAGATGGACTTCCTGCGGGCTTGCACACCTCGAATGGCAGCCTTGATTTTCCTCCAGCCGAGGTGGTTGAGCTCTGCGAGGTTGAGTACGACGCAGATCCCACTCACTGCAAACATGAACACTAGGAAGACCGTCTTCTCAGTGGGCCGTGATACGTAGCACTCCACCTCCTTCAGGCAGGGGTAGCGGTCACACTCGAAAATGCCAGGAACACTGAAGCCATATAAAAAGTACTGCCCCGCCAAGAAGCCTATCTCAAGTGCATTGCGGAAAACCACCTGGATTATGTAAAAGCGAGAGATTCCTTCTTGTCGGCGTACCTTGGAGCTCCTGCCATGCAGGAGGCCTCTTGGAGCATTTGGGATCTCCTTCACCTCTAAGCAATCAGCTTCGTCCTTTCCGCCACCACTGTCAGAATGCTGCACCAAAATACCATTAATGTTGCGTAGTTTGCGGGTACCCTCACGACTGTAGTCCTTCTCCATGATTGGGTAGAGGAAGGAGTAGCGACGGTCACGCTGTTTGGCCGACTGGTGCACTGAATAGGTGATGAAGCACAAGCTGGGTGTGCAAACAAGGATGATCTGGAAGACCCAGTAACGGATGTGGGAGATGGGGAAGGCCTTGTCGTAGCAGGCCTGGTTGCACCCAGGTTGGAGGGTGTTGCAGATAAACATGGTCTGCTCATCCTCGTACACTGTTTCACCAACAATGGCCACAATCAGGATTCGAAATATCACCACAACTGTCAGGAGAATCCTGGAGGAGAGAAAGAGAGGGACAATTTGATGTATGATGTGAACAGAGAACACACACACACACACACACACACACACACACACACACACACACACACACACACACACACACACACACACACACACACACAAAACCTTCCACTGACGTAATTTCTCCCTTATTTTGGCTACCAGCTAATTAGCATTGCAGATGTTCGCATTTGCTATTCAAATGTGCGTTTTTCACTTTCAAGAGCAACTTTGCACATTTAATCAAGAGCTCTAATTTTGAAACAATTCTGCTCTCTCAAGCTCTAATTATAGCTCCTTGTGTGCTATTAAGCTCTGTTAACATGGTAACCTGCACTGCTGGTACAGTAACCTGTGGAAATGCTAGTCTATGTAATGCTCATTTATTTGGTAGCATAATGGCAGTAAAATAATGTTCTCTTCCCTTTTCCATAGAAACAGTTTAGATTTTACACCTCAGCTGTCACTACCGTTAGGGCTATTTCTGTACCAGTGTTTGATTGAGGGAAAGAGCGAGAGATGGATAAAGAGAGAGATTACATATGTTTGTAAGAGAAGGAAGGAGTAAATCACTGAGTGGGTTTGGACTTTACACTTACATTTAAGATGATTGGCTCTGTAATATAGGGTATATAGGGTAGCTCTTTTATATTTGCATATTTCTTTTTAGGTTCTGTAAATTAGCACCTGTGGATTATTCTGTGCAAAGTGAAAGGTGGATAATGGCGTGCTTTTCAACCCCATCCTCTTTAACCACAAATGTTTAGGCTTGAAAGGTTAGGCACATGCATGCAATGCATTTTTGCCGAGTTAGACACGTTCCTGGGTCAACATATTGATATGATCCTGGAACAACATTTCGGTCCGGAAATTTAATCCTGACCATATCCCTAGCCCTAAACCTAATCTGAACAGATCCCAAGAATCAGAAGGAAATGATAGGTGAATAACACCAATGTAGAAGCACCTAACCCTGGTTGTAAACCTAAACTTGACATAAAAAACTTGTCCCTCAAATCTGATTGGTTTGATTGGAATGTTGTTCCAGGATCAACAAAGATGTTGATCCAGGAACATGTTGCATTTGGTGAAATCAGGTTCTGCATATTCAATAGTGATTTGGTTTTCAAATCTGATCTGTAGCACTGACAATCCACTTCTGCAACTGATGAAATCTGGGGTGCGTTTCCCGAAGCCAACTATGGTTAACAACAACATTCAACAGAACTTGTGACCATAGTTGGCTTATTATGCCTTTGGGAAATGCAGCCCAGATCAGTTGTTTGGAGAGCATATCTCGATATCCAGTATATCTAGAATTGTCACCATAGCAATGACTTTAGCTTTAACAGGAGATAAAAGAGTAGCTGTCAGTGTGGACAGAAAAAATAAACTGGAAATTTTGACATCTTGCCATTGTGCTGAACTCATGAGGCACATTAGATACCAGAGGCATTACTGCATTATGCACATGATATGTCTTAAAACTCTCACTCTGAGCGAATATAGATACGCAGCTTTAAACACTACTGTGATTTGCATTTGTTAACAGTCGGCCATGTCGTGTCCTGAATGACAACAACAAAAAAATTGCTTGCAATAAAATCTGACTTACTTAAATGCATTTCCAAAACTCTAATAGGCCCATTTTTTCTTGTAAACTACATAGATCAAGTTTGTGAAAAAAAATAATACTTTTTTGCTTTGCATTTTGACTACAGACAACCAGATGGATTTAACCAGATATTTTATGCCTCCCTGAACAAAGCTACATAGCCACAAAACCTGGCAAAAAGTACAAAGCACATCAAATAAAAGACACGTTTGTGTACATTTTCTAGAAGTCATGCCAGCATTACTTCATCAAATAATAGTAAAATGATGGCGAATGGAGTTATATTCTGGCACACATCATTACGTACTTTCTGCTTTGTGGTAAATGTTATCACTTCCTTTTTCTTACTCACAGTAGGCTTGTGTAATGCCTGACACCTTAATAAGTCATTAAACAATTATAAACAAAATTCAGGACTTTGCATTTTATGCTTTTTCAAATTTAGTTTTTAAACCCCTTCAGATACATGGTTGTGTCCAGTCTCCTCCATACTCATTTTCAGTAATTTTCAGTTCATAACATTAGCAACTGACAGAAAAGAATAACCTGCAAAGCGTGGCCTCATTGCCGTATGACAATGATGTGTGACAGACAACCAGTTGTCATTTGTCGTTCTGTTCATATAGCACATTTCAACCAAACTCACACACGGAATACAGTCGTAGAGTGTTTAAAGGCAATTAAGAGATTTAAATATTGTTATTTTTTTCAAAGCAAGATTAAGCCATTCTAAAAAAGTATTAATGAAAATATAATCAGATGTCGCAGGTGAAAAGTCTGATGGTCAGTCACCCGACGGGAGAAAGTAATTACGGGATTTAGATAATGGCTGTTTTTGTTGTAAGCGAGAGTCAGAAAGCATCAATGAAGAAACTATTTGGTTGTCTTGAGTAAAAAATAGCCAGTTGTCAAAGAGCCTGATGTGAGTTTGACTTTGTTTCCAAATGTAATGAGCAGTCATTTAATCAACAATGTTGAAAAATATAGGGTATGGCTTTAATTTCAATTAGAACGTTAATTACTATAACGTGATGGCGTTCCTTACTGTGGTTGAAAATGAATATATCGTGGTAAGGATTTTGACCATATCTCCCACCTCTAAGAAATTTAAACAGAGAGCTGCTTGAAACTTAACATAATGATTTGATTCTAAATACTATAAAGCCAGATAGTGGCACTGGTGGTTCATTGTTGTATGGCATGCCCACTTTTCACAATGCAATCAACTCTCAATTTTCTTTTTTTCCCCCTTGAATATCATGTATTACTTGGAAATACATCACATTTCCAAGTGAAATGAGGTTGTGAATGCTGTTTCGTGTATTAAATGTACATTTGAAACAACAAGTTCTTCAAAAAGGCTTTTACCATATATTTCTTGATGTCCTCATCCAGAAGTGTAGTCGCTTTTCAGATCTCATTCATTTTTAAATCATATTCATCACTTGAACATCTATTCAAGCGAGTGGTATAACGATATATCAGGAATCTTAAGGCCCATTCACACCAAGAATAATAACTTTAAAGATAACTATAGCATCCACATCAGCTGACGATATCATTCTGTTTATTCTGAAGGCCCTTTCACACCAAGAACTATAACTGTAAAGATAACTATAACAATAACTATATTTGCATCCACTCCAGCGGACAATATATTTCTGTTTATCATAAGCACTTGCTGCAGTTTTGTCATCTGCTGCAACGATATCCGTTCTCTGTGCCGTTATTGTTATAGTTGTGGTGTGGACTCTGTTATTCTCTTATATTTTGAACGATTTCTAGAACTATATATTTATTGTTATCATTGTATTTATCATCCTTGGTGTGGACAAGCCTTTAATCTTAATTCAGAACCACATAAACATGGTCTTGGTGCTAGGTTTCATACCCATCGTCAACTATTGATTAATTAAGCCAAATTCATTATGTCAAATAAACGTGTGTGTATATTTGTCAGATGTGTCTATAGACTCTAAAATGTGAAATCCTAGTCTGACGAAGGCTGACCTTAAAAACATTTTCCTGACATTATTTCCATTAATCATGTTTGTCCCATATTGTCTGTCGGCTGGAATCAGAATCAGCACACAAAAAGAGCCCAAAATGAGTTGACTTCAATTCTGATATGAGGTTATCTCTTTATAGAAAGTAAACTGCATACATTCTGAATATTAATGTAGGTTTTAAATCTTCGAATGCTTTACAGTTAAATTTCACTTTATGATTTTAATTGCTTCTCTGCTCTGTAGAAAGTGTCACATCAGGAAAGTGAATTATGTGATTGGAGCCCTCAATTATGATTTATGCACTATGTTCCTGTTATCCAGCTGTGAGGTCAAAGAGGCAGCTTTAATCTGCATCCAATCAGCAGCAGTGTTTCCGTTTCTCCTGTCTGAGTTCATGTCTGGACAGGGGGAAAACGTACACCCAGTTCAAAGTTATGTGATAATCAGTTAAAGGGATTGTGAATGGCTCTCAGAAGGGTGGGTTTAGAGAGACTGAATCATTATTCAAACCATTTCAGACACTGTGAGAAAAGAGGTGATGCTGCAATATATTATGATAAAAACCTTTTCATGGGACAGAAATCTCTCAGTTTTCATTAAAAATATCATCATTCATGTCCAAGATGAACAAAATTGGAGCTCAGAGCTGAGGGGAGTGAGGTTTCCCTGCTCAGCTCATACCATCTGGCCTCTGTTACACATACATAATCTGATCGTGGTTGTATCTCGCTATTAGTGTTACTCGATCTTAGTGCTGCATTTGATACTATAGACCACAACATTCTTTTGAATAGACTCGTAAATTATGTTGGCATTAGTGGAATTGCATTAGCATGGTTTAAATCATACTTATCTGACCGTTATCAGTTTGTAGCAGTAAATAAAGAGATGTCTTATTGAAGTTCATTATGGAGTACCACAAGGCTCAGTAATAGGACCGTTGCTTTTCACCCTGTGCATGCTACCCTTGGGAGATCATTAGGAAGAATGGTGTGAACGCAATGGCCAATCAGAGGTGTTTAAAAATCAGCTCAAAATGCTAGAGGGAAATGCTGGTATCGTCACATTTTTTATATTTCAGTACCGACTTGGTACCAAAGTCCATACTTTTGACAACACTAATCTAAATTACAAATGACATATGCTCTTAATGACAAATGCAGAAAAGGAAGTTCATGCGTTCATGACCTCAACGAGATTATTGTAATGCTCTACTGGGTGGTTGCCCTGCACGCTTAATAAACAAACTACAGCTGGTCCAAAACGCAGCAGCCCGAGTTCTTACCAGAACCAGGAAGTATGACCATATTAGCCCGGTTCTGTCTAAACTGCATTGGTTCCCTATTAAACATCACATACATTTTAAAATCTTTCTGATTACTTACAAAGCATTAAATGGTTTAGCTCCCCAGTACTTGAGCGAGCTCTTAACGCATTATAGTGCTTTATGTTTATTGCGGTCTCAAAATTCTGGCCAGGTGATAATACCTAGAATATCAAAATCGACTGCTGGCGGTAGATCTTTTTCCTATTTAGCACCTAAACTCTGGAACAGTCTTCCTAACATTGTTCGGGAAGCAGACACACTCTGTCAGTTCAAAGCTAGACTAAAGACACATCTCTTTAACCTGGCATACACATAACACATTAACAATTTCACAAGTTTACACTTACATATGATTAAGCAGAGTAAAGGTTATGCGTATTTGGCGTGCTCTCCGGGTGGAGGGCTCTGAGCTCGGAATTTGACCCGAACCCAGAGTACACCCCCATGATTCCCGTTCTCATGGATCCGCAGAAACTTGTAATTTGGCGATGTCATTTTGTAAAGAAAGACTTTGCGTCCACGCACAGACACATTCAAACGCGCATACCTATATCAATTCATACCTATAGAGTAAACACATAATACGCATGTGTACACCGTCACCGTTTTCACAGATTCACGTTTTTGAAGTTTACACAGAGATAATAATGGGGTTTCACTTTATTTTGATGGTCCCTTTAACACGTTCTGTTGACGATAAGTAACATTGCACCTACATGTCTACTAGCTCTCATTAGGGTGTTAGTAGAGTATTAGTAGACTGGTAGGGTTAGGGTTAGAATAAGTTGACATGTAGTTACAAAGTTACTAATAGTCAATAGAAAGTCTGTTGGAGGACCAACACAATGAAGTTTTAGCAGATATTAAGCAGACAGTCTACTAATACTCTAATGAGAGTTAGTTGACATGTAGCTGCAAAGTTACTTATAGTCAACAGAATGTTCAAAAGGGACCATCAAAATAAAATGTTACCAATAATGGTATCGTTTTCAAAACTTGTTTCAAAGTTATTTAAAAAAAACTATTTCAAAGTTTGCGTTCTCAGGCCACCAAACACCGGTGTCGTGTAAATGAACAGCCAGAACGCATTAAAAGTTTTCTGTTTTCAGTTAAAAACAGTGTCCTGTAAGCGGCCCCTAAGTTAATAACTAATGATTTTTATAATGGAAATGAATCAATCAAAAACTTACTTAAACTAGACAATGACTTTCTTCTAGGGCTGCTTTACAGCCAAAACAATCTCTGTTCCATTGATTTCCTAATATCACTGTAAAGCTACTTCTATACAATCTGTATTGTAAAAAGTGCTATATAAATGAAGGTGACTTCAGACAAGTAGTTTCTTTAAATTCCTCCTTTTTAAAGCACCACACATCGAAAATGTTCAAGTTACAAATTACTAATATCTATTGTTTACTTGTAGTTGTTTCATTACATTAAACTGGGATATTTTAACATTAAAAACATAATGACACACTTCATTAAAATGATTGATGCTTAGAGAAAAAATAATGAACATCACATGTTGCTAGCAGTGCTCAATTGCAGGTTTCCCTAATATTTCATCACATGCACATGAAATCCAAACTCACCAAAGATTCAATTTCTGAGGTGACTTTGCCAAGGTGTGTAACGATAATGTATTCTTTGTTTTATGCTTTTATGCAACTCGTTGCAAGCACTGTGCACTTTGTAGGAGTATGTTGTCTTTGTGTGGTTAACAGAGTAGGAAGCAAGACTGATCAGAAGAGACCAATGCTGGGAAATGGAGAAAGGAAAAACTGTGCAGGGAATTACACATGTACACAGACGCACACAACACTGACAAATAATATGAGATTTTAGTGAATAATAAAAGAAAAACTGCCAATGTGGTGAAAATTTAATCAGAGGATGAATTATATAATATCTTCCACATGCCAAACCCACAACCTTTAATCTGCATTGCCGCCAATAGAGGGATTCCTGCATTACGAGTTCTTTAATGCCATCCAAAAGCGTTGGATTATCTATTCCCCAAACCCCACCAACTCCTCACTAGTTCCCCTCACATTCTCTCTTCCCATCTCTTTTCATCTTCCTCCTGTCTGGCTCACCTCTCATTAGTTTCCTGTCCAAAAATACATTTTAGGGCTATTTTAAACCTGCTTAAATTAAAGAAGAAGTAAAAAAACAAAAACAAAAAAAACCTCATTTGTTACAGCCAAATTTATTTTCGAGTTTCTCAAATTATATCTATGGTTTGGTTCAAACCTTACATTTTGATTGATTATTAATCAAAGATATTTATTTTTATATTTATATTTATTTTGAGATAAATATTTATTATTTTTAAGAACAAAAATATTAAAACAAAGTAAAAAAAAATGTATTTGTTATGAAGACCATACACCTCATCCACCTCAATAAATGTTCTTTAGACATAAGCCAAAATGTTACTTAATGTAGCTAAATATAATATTTTTTTGTGACTTTTTACAATTTAATGTCACCATATTATCAGGAAACATTCCCAATAATCCCAATTTTAATGACATTTATTTAGCGGCTAAAATAATAGATGTAATTTGCACATTTACTGTAAATATCAAAGATAAAAGTAAATTATGATAGTTTTATTTTGAATAAAAAAAAGAGCAAAGAGAAAACTGAAGTTTTATTTACAAACGAGAAGTTACATTACATTACATATATGACATAATTAGCAAAAACACTTTTATTTAAACACACTCACTAACACACTTTACACAGGGTCTGAAAGTTTGGTCTGCTCATGCAATCCCAGTGATACCAGCCATTGCAACTGACACATTCAATCTAAAAGATATAATACAATTGCATTTATTAAAATTTTAAATACACTATCATTTTTAAAACAAAGTGAAAATAAAAGTGTCTGCTTTGTTTTGTGTAGAGGTACAAGTCACCTTCTTTGGAAAAGAACCAAGGTTATATAGACATTATATTGGTTATCAAATGCATAATTCATCATGGCCTATTAAGATAATCATTCAAATAAATTAGCATTTTGTTTTTCTATGCATAGTAAAATAAAACCATTAGCTTTAGTTTGCATTTTTTGTCCAATAATTTTGTCAGACAAATATCATAACCAAGTTTAGAATTAGCATTTAAAACAAATATTCCCTCCGGACATCACTTTTGGCCACTACTGTATATTGTACTCCTAAATGTCGACAAATTCATAATTAGCAGATGCATGCAACCCAGTCAATCCTGTTGCTCTTACAGAGAAACACTGTTAGTCTTACAAGCCAAAGGCATTAAATCTGCTGCACATTCTGGCCAATGACCATCTATTCAAATATAAGGGCCAGCCGTTTGAAACCACAACTTGTTTTTACATCACATCAGAGTGCATCAAAAGTGATGGTTCAACAAACATCTGGTTCACTTGGAAATATCTGCCTCAACCATAATTCTTAAATATCTTTCAAGCCACACCATTTGAGGTCTCATTCATGTCTGTACTACGAACAGTACAGGGCAATGTACAAAACAAAGTTTGTAGTAAATTATTTTATCTCTTAAAACTCATTTTTGATCACCAAAATTATATATATATTTTTTTCCTTGAAAATAAAATTCTTATTGCCTTAAAATAGCTTGAATGTAACTCTAGTCTACACCCTTGCCTCATTTATTATACGCGGTTCTATGAATATGCAAATGAGCCCCGTCTCCACTCACACCCACTTCACACCAGCTCAGAGATCCACTGGTTGACGATCACACGTTGATCTGATTGGTTACAAGATCGTTTGTGACGTCAGAAACACCAACAATTTCAAACCGTGTTTTTGAGACTGTCTTTGGTTCACTGCAGTTTTAAGGAGAAAAATACTCAGCAATGGTGTTGACTTGTGAATTTGCACATGATTTGTCTTAAAGCATATTAAAAACACCACACAGACATATAAACAATATTAAAAGCTGGATTTTCACTACAGGGGGACTTTAATACTTCGAGTTGGGAGTTTATTGGGTAACACATTATTTTCATAGTCCACTTAAGATCTTCTACTAAGTAACTACATCAACTAGCTCTCATTAGAGTATTAGTAGACTGTCTGATTAATATATTAATACCTCAACAGAAATTCTACTGACTATAAGTAACTTTGTAACTCTCAACTTACCCGAACCCTAACCTAACAGTCTACTAACAGTCTAAAGTCTACTAATACTCCAATGAGAGTTAGTCGACATGTTGCAAAGTTATAGTCAATAGAATGTCCATCGAAATAAAATAAAATGTAAGTTTAAGCGAAAAATGTTAAATTTCCAGAGACTAAAAAGATCCATTTTCTACTGTCAATAATCTGTGTTATAATAAATATGCTATTGATGTTTGAAGCACAGCTTATACAGAAGTAATATGCATCATGAATCCACATGACCAACTTGAACACGTTGCGAAATTCCAGTTTGCGGATGTCATTTTAAATGAATTAAATTGAAACGACAGGATTTTGCCAGCAAATATTTAACGACCAACGGTAAATGTGACTGACCGCACCTTTATATTATGCTCTAAGTATTATACCTGATAGTATCAATGTTTTCTCCAGAGCTGCTTTATAGATGAACTGAGCTCATCCCAACAACAATTACACTATTGTTTTTTTGTTTGTTTGTTTTAGATTTGCTTTACAGAAGAATTTAACATCATTGAATCATTGTTTCCCTGTTTATCACTGTAAAGCTGCTTTGTAACAATCTGTATTGTATAAAGCGCTATATAAATAGAGGTGACTTTTTTGGAAATAATTAAATTAATACACTACAGTGTAAAATTCTGTAACATCATTAATCAACATGGTAATACAATGACCTTTATTTCCCTGATTAATGCATTGAAAGCACTGTTGAACCACTATATGTGGAGAAAGGACACTATATCAAGTGCATCTACCACTAGCCTGTAATGCCTCTGACTGTGTGTAGTAAGGAGGTGTGAAGGCGTTCAGTCGGTGAGGGCGAGAATCCCCCAAAACTCCCCCCGTCAATGGTACCCACAGCATCACTCTCCTCCCTCTGCCTGTTACCACGGCAACAACACAGGGCAGAAAGCTGGAGAGAACAGGGGAAAGGAGAGCAAGAGAGTGATTTTCCCTCAGTTATGTGATAAGGACCTGCTATATTGAGCCGTCGCGCTCTATTCAGCCTCTGTTTGAGCTCTAGCAGTGTGATAGCTGCAATTACACTCGCACACTGATGACTGATGAAGAAAACACAAAGGAGCCGAGAGGCATGAAGAAAGGGCTTGTTTTGAAAAGCATTCTTCATAATGCAACAAACTATCATGTAGTTCAGTTCAACCCAGCTCTTTCTCTTTCCCTACTGCTTCAAAAAACGAGGAGAATGAGTCGGATATAAGGAAAAATGGAGAAGAGAAGATAAAAGACCTCAATGAATCAATGAACCTGAAAGCTGATGTTCCTGTGCAGTTTTAGCCTGTGGCGTTTTCAGCTGCGCTGCAGACTGTGAAGTGTGACTGGGACATGCATATCTTACCATCGCTTAAATTACTGCATTAATTAATTATGTTAACTATTTAATATTCCATTTTTGATTTTCCACCGTGCTCACACTTCTCTGAGGCCAAACTATTATAATGCATAAACTCATGTCTGTATGCATAATGTATGGGCATATAACAGCCTTTTATACATTGTTGGGAGGGATGGGAATTGTGTTTTAAACATAGTTATGTCAAACATAGTTATTTCAGTGTACAAATTACTAATTTCTTACTAAAATGTAATCAGTAACACAATGCAAATACGACAATATGGATGGGTTTTGCCACATGTGCACATACAAGAAAGGAGACAATAGAAAATGTAACTACAGTAGATGATATTTAAGACCAAAATGCCTTCTGGACACCAACAGTACCAGTAAATGGCAGTTTTATCTTAGAAATAAAAAAATAGGTGCAAGATTTTTTTTTTTTTTTTTAATATACAGTTGGCAACCATACCAATAGAGCATATTTGACTTACTGTATGACCAGAGTGGCTTAAGTTATAAGAATGGTGTCTTTTGTGCATGTGGCACACACCTGAATGTTCGCCACAGAATATTTCACAAATTGGACTAATCAGCTGTAAATTTAAAGGGGCTTTATGTAGAATTCAGAAACCCTTATAGCCACACCAGTGGCTATTAAGTGAACTGCAGCCACAATAGCTTCAATAGACTGAGGGCCCTATTTTAACGATCTAAAACGCAAGTATCAAACACGAAATGCAAGTGACTTTGTGGGCGGATCTCGTGTTGCTATTATACCGGCAGGATAAAAGACTCTTGCGCCCGACGCAAATCTAAAATGGGTTGGTCTGAAGTAGCTTCATTATTCATAGGTGTGGTTTGGGCGTAACGTGAAATAAACCAATCAGAGCGACATCTCACATTCCCTTTAAAAGCAGGCGCACTTGTTCCATGGCGGATGGCTATTATAACAGCGGATTTGCCAGGAGCGGTTCACAGCCGAGGAGACCGACGTTTTCGTCAGGGCCGTAAAACACAAGAGAAGTGACATTGTATGGGGATGGAGAAACCCACCTAAATTAGCTTCAGTTAAACAGGCATATAATAATTTGGGTAAATGTGTAAGCTAGATTTATGCCTTTTTTTCACATCTTCATGGACACCACAATGATTTCCCTCATGTGGAGTATTTTTCCTTGTAATTATGTATGGTTTGCAAAAATGGCAACTGCTGCGTCTGTGTGTAGATGAGAGAAGTGTATGCGCGTTGTGCATACGCTACATTATGACCAAGCATGCGCCCTTAAAATAGCATCTGAATAACACGCCACTGACTTTAGACTAGGTTTCTCCTGGTCTGTGGTGGAATTGTTTTCTGGAACTGCAAAATAGCACCAGGGAACGTTTGCGCCGGAACACGCCTCCTCTTTGCGCTGAACCGCCCCCGGGAGCGCAAGTTCATTCCCTAATTTACCGACGTGCGTCTGCTGAGGGAAAAGTCCGCTGTATGTCGGGTGCAAAATAGGAATGATGTTCGGTGTACAAAAAGTCCGCAAAAAGTATGTGTGTACAAAGTCAGTTGCGCTGGGTGCAAGATAGGGCCCTGAATTCGATTGAAAGTTGTTTTTCGTTCTTTGCTTAGAAGTACAGTACCTTTGTAAGTATCTTTTGCAGCTGTTAACGAACATCCCGATGCCGTCTACACTGCTGAAAGTGATGTTTAGATGTATATGTAAATATGTGCAGCGCGCATTCCTTTGTTTCATGTGTCATATATATCATTCATAGGCAACCTAGGAAGTTCAGTTTCGTTACAAGCTGTTCACACTGTCACAAGAAGATGAAGATGAAGATGCTGAAGACAGCATACAAATATAAATGTAGTTTATTAAAACAAAAAGGTAGACAGGCATAACAGTGTGCAGCAAACACGAACATCGACCAACAGCAACAGACTGAACAGAGAGGAACTAAATACACAGAGATAATGAAATGATAACGAACAGGTGTGATGATCTGATGAGTGTCCATGACAACTGATGACTGGTGGGAAAAACTAAGGAGGTGTTTACACGACAGAATTTTCAACTAAAAACGTAAAACTTTTAATGTGTTTTGGCCGTTCGTTTACACGATAACAGCGTTTTGGGTGCCTGAAACCGGTCTCTGTGTAAACAACAAAAACGTGAATCTCTGAAGACGATGACGTCATGCACATGCATATTACGTGTTCAGTCTATAATGTTTCATCGCTATCTAATGGCCTGGCAGCAGAATACAACGTTTTTAGTCGTGTGAATGGGGATCGTTTTGACTATGTACGCTAATATTGTCTGTATGCGGAAAACTCAAAGAAAAAACGTTTCCGTTTTAAGCATATCGTTGTTGTGTAAACGTACCCGAAGACAAAGAGACACGCGTGACTGATGGACACAAACTGAAAGTCCAAGAAAACAGAAACTAAGATCAAACTAAACTGAGTGTGTGTGTCACACACTTTGGCAAAAGTGATTAATACATTAGTTAGTGGAAATCTATTAGTTATTTTAAAATTCAACAGTCAGTTGTAACCAAAAATACGCTCTGAATATAACTTGAAATTGTTAATAGCTAAAAAATGTTTATCCTTCATATTATTGCGGGCATGAATAAACTAAAGCAATATTTTATCTGCACTATTATAATCCAATCTAATATAATCCAAACCTCAATTTCCAAAAACCTGACTTCCTAAAACAGACCTACGTAACGATTGCTAGTTTTCTGTTATAACTCTTATACTGTCAAAATATTCTTAAAATATGTTAATAAAATTATCCTTTAATAAAATAAATGTATATTCATTCCATTTTAATGTAAATTAATTGTAAATTGAAAGCTGGCAATTGAAAATGATCGTAGCTAAAGAATCACAAACCTTTTGCATTGCTTTTTTCATTGTGTAAAAATAAATAAATGAATAAAACTGGACTAGAAATGAAGGAATGCATTTTTACATGAAGCCTTGCTTATCTCACACCCTGTTTCAATGAATTCTGCAAAACCTTCTTCTGACTTCTCGGTGGACAAACACATTAGCTTAGGTAATGTACTTCATACAGTTCTGTAATGAAAAACATCTCAAGATATTGTCTCCGTCTCTCTGTATTCGGCATCGCTCAACTGGAATTCTCTGAAATGTGATTAAAACATTACAAGGGTGATGTTTCAACGCCTCACGGGTAAAGCACTGTTTCTTATGTGAGACTGGGCTGTTCAGCACCACAGTTATATCAAACTATGGGATTACCGGCACATTTATATTTTAGGTACTTCCTTCCACAAACCCAGCAGAGACCCACATGTCCGTATATAGAGAGTCAGAGGAGGGCTAGGCATAAGGACAGAGGAGAGGAAGGTCCCCACGCACAGTTTTGTGCCAGGACAACCATCCGTTTACCCGCACTGACTTCCAGAATCCTGCGTGACACACACACACACGCACACACACACAAGTCAGCAACAGGAAGTGACCGTTATTGCGTTTGACTTCAATTGAGCAATCGCATAAGGCTTTTAAAGGTCTTTAAATGTATTTGTGTGAAGCTTCTGTGGATCTTTAAGAGTAAATTTGGAGGTGATGTACTGTATGTACATTGCATAACTTTTCTCTCTCAACCTTTATTGTTTTAAATCTGCTGGTCTAAGAAAAAACTGCATCCCTGTAGGATTACACTGCTGTGCCGATGTGTGCTGTGTTTGTGTGTCACTGAGTGGAATTATACAGGGTTTACGCACATCTTACGCACTCGCTTGTCACTGTGAAGTCACATCCTGCTAGACAGTTGCTGTGTTGTGGGATATTTGTAATGGATATCTCTGACTTCCATCATTCCACTTCCCAGCGCTTGGAAGATGACTTACAAGAAAACTAAATAACAATGCTACCCTAAACCTAACTCTATCATTGTCTACAAAGACTTAACAACCAAACTGATTGGAATAAACAATGCTACAATTATCTACTCACTTATGCATTTTATTTGCTTAAAAGTGAATATTAACTCTTGTGTGTAGTGTTTAGTGAATTTAATCCAGACGTACTACATTCACTATGTACTAAGTACTAGTACATTCTACTCTTTTCACATACTGTTTTTCACTTACTATATAGAAGGGTCACGTGATATCGGATGCAGTCAGTAGATCTGCTGTAATGAATGGAGATGGATTTGTCAACATCTAATGAGGCTAAAGTAGTTTCATGTAGAGGTGTATAATTTCATTCATGGGTCATAGAGCTTTTCTTTAGCTGTATTTTCCCCACATTTTGTACACATGTTAGAACAGAAATGGCGAATGAATCTCAGTAGTAGCTCAGTTATATCTTCCTGAACAGCACAGAGATCAATGGAGAGCAAAGCAAGAGTTTTGCTTCTCAGATTTTTCTCAGACCCCAATAAACTCACAAATGTCCTTCTGTTCCAGTTTCCTTCTGTCTCAAATTGTTATAAACCGTGCTCAGATTTTCCAAGACAAACATCTGCCAAACCCTAACCCCAAAAGACGTTTCAATATGAAGACTACCACATTAATTTTTAAATTGTCAAAAAAAAAAGTCTCATTTGCTTCTATTTTTTCATTTCTCCAAGGAAGTTTAGTAGAAATATCTGAATGAAGTCGCAAGTATGCAGGGTGCATGTGATTGTTGCTATGCAGAAATATTTATGCCAGCCCTCCTACATGTTTGCCACATATGTGAATGTGTGTGTGTGTGTGTGTGTGTGTGTGTGTGTATAATTGTGAAATTACGTATATAGTGCAGCAGGAGGTTGACGTGCCCCTGAAAGAACGCTTGTCAACATACTGTCAACATACAACATACTGTTGGTACAGATGCTTCTGGTGGTGTGCATGTGTGGTTGATAATGAATGTGTGTGTGTGAGATCTGATATCTGTTTTCATTTTGTGTGTTTGTTGGGTGGAATTTTGAAACACATGGTTTTTTTTGGGGGGGGGGGGGGGGGGGGGGTTGGTGGTGTTAGTCAGATCAGTCAGTGTGTGTGTATGTAATGGTTAGTGGTCTGTAAAGTATGTCCTTTGAACAGATTTGCCTTTGTTTTGCCTCAGTCTTGAGGAACGTACTCTAGACGTTCACACAACCGCACAGTATCAGCCCTAAACCTCGTGTTGTGGTATATTGGTACTGACAACCATCTCCTGTCCTCACAGGACCCTTTTACCCTTCTCATCTGATCTTTCATCGAGAAGCTTGAGGTTTTGATGCAGTTCAGAGCGGGAAGACACTGATTTATGCTTTATTTGCTCAGGAGAGAGGCAGTTACATGTCATCCCACAATTCTCCACGGTAAACTGCCACACATCTTCACACAACTTCAAAATCTGATGGTGAATACTACATTGTCTTCTTTATAATGAGTGTGTCTGCATAAAAGCTGTGATTTAATTCCCAGGAAAACATTTGCTAGGTGATGTGGTGCCATTCAACACAAAGCTGTTTTTACACTTCAAATGCAGCACTGAAGCCACTTCTGGCATGCTTGACACTAAAAAGTGCTGTAAGCACTGATTATGCAACAACAGTTTCAAGTTTACGGATTTCATTTACACAGAACCAAAGTCGCATTAAAACCTCCTTTGATACTGAGGGGGTCAGAAGTGGCATGTTTTTTTGTTTTTAAAAGACAGTATTCAAATCTCATTTGCACAAATTCAACGCTAGCATTTGGTTTTGAGATTCATGAGAACTAATGGCATTTTGAATATTTGACATCAAAACTGGCTTGACTTGAATTAAAAGAATAGTTCTCCCAAAAATTTTAATTCTGTAACACTTTATTTTGATGGTCCACTTTAGACCTTCGACTAACTATAAGTAACTTTGTAACCAGTGGTGTAGTGGTAAAAAAAGAGGTGGGTAAACTATCAATTCTGGTGGACCACGACGTGGTCACCCGGTAAGGTGGGCCACTGCCTTCCGGTGTATGTGTATCCTGATGACATCGCTATAGGCTATCATTTCATGGTACTACCAAGGGTATCACTGGTTGTTCCCTCATCATAGGTCACACAATCACTCTTCAATTCATACATTAATCTAAGTTCTTGTTAAAGAGACTCAAAAAGGAATAATATGGTTTAAATTGAAGTTTACTAAATGACAAAACAGAGAGAACAAAAATATTTAAGAGAGATCGAGAGGGAGGCTTATATCCAGGGCTTCCAATGCAATGCACTTGTGCATAATGATTAGGGATTTGGGATTATTTTCATAGTTGATTAATCTGTTGAATATTTCCTCGATTAATTGATTGTTTGGTCTATCAGAAAAATGTGGATCAGTGTTTCCCTGTAGAGGGAAAAGTCTTAAACCTGGTGCAGGCTTGATTCCCTCTGAATCTCTTGAACAGTTGGGGTTTGACATGCTCCCTACATTAAACCAGCTGCCTGTAATGAATAAAAAAAATAAAAAAAAACTTTTTTTTGCATCATTTTAATGATTTCCTGTTGCGGCTGCGATCAAGTTTCATTCTCGCGCAGCTTGTTTAGTAACTTCACGAGCATGTGTTTTCTGCTACGTGTGTGCGCCGTTCTCTTTGTTCCGTGTGTGTGTGTGTGTGTGTGTGTCGGTGCGCTGTGCTCTCTGCTCCGTGTTTGCGCGCTGCGCATTCTGCTCTGTGGTTAACGGCCCAAATGCTCGAATCATGTGCCGATCGGCGATCACGCACTGGAAAAGCAAAGTCCGCTCACATAACATGAAATTTAGAGGTGGATAAACGCAATGTAGAGGTGGATAAACGCAATGTAGAGGTGGATAAACGCACTTTGGAGGTGGGCAAACGCTATTTCCAAATATTGGGAGGTGCGTAAACGGCGTTTACGTGCGTTTAGCCTCCACTACATCCCTGTTTGTAACTAGATGTCAACTACCTCTCATTAGAGGATTAGTAGAGTATTAGTGGGCTGTCTGCTTAATATCTGCTAACACTTTATTCTGCTGACTATAAGTAACTTTTAATGTGCGTTAATTTATTTTACTAGCCATAACCTAACAGTCTACTGATACTCTAATGAGAATTAGTTGACATGTAGTTGCAAAGTTACTTATAGTCAGTAGAATGTCTAAAGAGGACAATCAAAATAAAGTATAATTGAAAATTCTGTCATCATGTTATGTGGAACTTAAAGGGGTGGTATAATGCCCTTTTCACAAGATGTAAAATAAGTCTCTGGTCTCCCCAGAGTGTGTATGTGAAGTTTTAGCTTAAAATACCCCACAGATATTTTTATATAGCATGTTAAATTTGTCACTTTTTGAGGGTGAGCAAAAACACACAGTTTTTGTGTCTGTTCCTTTAAATGCAAATGAGCTGCTGCTCCCGGCACAGGGGGCGGAGCTACAACAGCTTGTGTCCTTTTATCTCACACAGACATGCACTGAAAATTTCAAAAACTTTTTAGCCTTTTATGTTCAAACCGAAGTCAGAAAGATGGAGAGACTTAAGAAGAAGTGACAACATGTAGACAACATTTCTGAATGGTTAGTTGGTGAATTTATGAAGCTTATGTGTAGTTATCTTCTAGTCATTGATTATTGATTATATAATTAGATAGAGTAAAGGATATGCGTATTTGGCATGCTGTCCGAGGGGAAATTGGCCCGAACCCAGAGTACTCCCCCATTCCAGGTTTGGGATAGGACTAGTAAGTGAGGAGATGGGGTGGTGGAGGGATGCTGGAAAACTGTCATAGAACAGCGGTAAAAAACTGCTGTATATATGCCTCTTGATGTTAATTGAGTTATTAATTATCTGAACGTGCTTCTCCCGAACTTTAATAAAACATCATTAAAAAGTTGCAATTATCTTTTAAAATGTTATATTCTGTGTGTGGAAACAAGCTTCCATAGTTTCCATAGTAGAAGTTTTCAGTAAATATTCCTTTAGAAGTATAGCTTTAGGAGAGATGAAAAATAACTCAGAATTCATATTTTTTCATAGTGTTTTTTTCTTCTTCTCCGGTTTGGAGCTTTTAGTCACATTAAATGCTGTACTGTATGAAAGAAAGTCCTTCAGGATTGGAACAAACGAGGACATGATGATAGAATCTTAATTTTTGAGTGAACTTTTGAGTTTTAGCAGCGTCAGCTTTTTCATACGGAAGATGCTTCAATAAGTGCTAGAGACATCTTTCTCTTTTTCCTCTGCGATAAATGTCTCTCGCTCTACTCCAGCCCTTCTTTGAACTCCTAATCGCAGTTTGGCATGACATCTGTGTATAATCTTGCTTTAACGGAGATTGAAGACGATTGTGTCTACAATATACATTTGTGGTCTCTAATCTGGATGAAATGCTTGTTGATGTTGAGTGGCAAACGGATTGATGATTTGGAAATGTGTGTCATAACACATCTCCTCTGAGGCTTCATGTTATTTCCCTGCACAGAATCGAATGCATAACCGATATAATCCAAAGGCTAAAACCGGCGAAGTGATGAAAACATGGATGGAGGGCAGAGAGAGGAACTGCAAAATCAGGACAGAAAACAGCCAACAGCCTGTGGTTCAGGAAGTCACAGTGGGACTCAAGTCACGCACGAGTGTATGTGAGTGAACAGAGCTGTAATGAATCTGTAAATGGATGTTTAAATATATATATAGAAATGACATGGTATGAATGAATGATTGAACAGTTAAATATGACTGGATGGTATGATGGAAATTCAAATCCACTGTAATGAAGGTGTCACTCTCTAAAAATACACACGGATACACGTCGAGAAGCACACATGATACCCATAAATCTGTGCAGCTATAAATACCTCGAAAGTGAGCATCCCTCAGCCTATAGTGCAGAACAATTGAAGTGATCACTCTTGGGAGATGCTGGGAATGACTAACTCATATTTTGTGATCCCTTCCCTTTTCTGAAGGGATTAGTTGCTTTCGACTCTACAGTATGTTTAGCGTCTGCTTCAAGAATGCAGAAATGCCATGGAATTTGTTCTGCGTGCATATGCAATACTTGCCAAAATGAAATAACCCAATTATAAATATATAATCTGTAGAACAGTACGCCAGTAGTTATCATGAAACTTTCCAACTCGTGCATAACTGCGGCATTTACGTGTACATATAAAATGCAGCGTACGTACACAAAATACTTGTCTATTATCTTCAAAATAATGTTTTTTTTTCTTCTTCAAACAGGTCTAAATTGCACTGTGCACTGCAAAATATTTATTCATCTGTAATAACAAGGCATCTGCATGAAGGATCTACATTATAAAAAGACATTTCTATCTGATTTGGCTCTTGATAAAAATCTCTTTTATTGGTGAAATGGTGCGTTCAATTCATGTCGTAAAGATAATTTTTACGAGCTGAGCACATGTGAACGCCTCCACAATGTCGTAAATACGAGTTGGAAGCTCGGGATTTTCTTTAAGCCCTGATGTTAAAGAGTTGGGGACGTGTCAGTGAACAACATGGCGGAATACCACAATTCTTAAAGGTATTTAGCAGTGATATTGTCAGGCTTTTCTATTTACAGTGAAGTAAGCAAACTGCCTACACAATATATTATAGCATTATAATATAACAATATAATATGTTAAAGTATACAGTGCCTTCATAAATGGATTAAAAACATAAAAAAGCAAAACACACCTGATGCACATTCCTTGTTCTTCATTTTTCTAGAAGTAGAGTTTAAAAACCTTAAGCTGTATTGTTGTGTAATTAATGAAGAGAAAGTACACCACCATCTTACTCCGACGAAAGTGACTATAAACACACCTGCCGTCGTAAACATGACTTCCCACCTCGTAAATACCAACTTCCCAGGAGGACTTGAATGCACCATGAAATAATGTAGCCATGTTAAAGTGAGTTACACTATCTTTCAATATCAAACACTATCACTATTATTTAAGATTCAATCATATTAAAGCTGCAGTCCGTAGTTTTTCCTCTTTGTCGCCATCTCTGTTCGAAATCTGCAATTGCAGTTATTCGCGGAATTATCAACTTTATGTGGGTTGTGCTTCGGCACAGTGCAGATGAATCCAATGTTTTGAGGAAAATGTGCGGCTGTCAGTCGGTGTGGATACTGTCATTCGCAATCACAGACTCAAGTATACAAGTATGACAAGTAACATCCACTTTTGTTCTGACCAAGGGGAAAAAAACATTGCAGTAAATCGCACTGATTAAATCTAATGATCGCTTATCATATCATGTCAAACAGTGCAAATTATACTTTGTTCTCAAATTGTTAATGTTCACAACATCAGCATTGCGTGACTACATTTAATGCCTTTCCGATATTTATCCTTGTTTTCACATGGGTCGGTTGCAGTTTCTTTTTTTCTGTAGCCAGTCCGAAGTCTTTTGCGTTTTACAACGGGTGAATCTATAGTTGTCACTGGTGATTGTCGTTTGAACCTTTCTGGATCCGCCATCAAATTGATAAGTTTAATTATATCAAGTGCAGTGAGAAAAGGCTATAAATCTCCACCTCCAACATCCTCACATGCAACATAGTCTACTAGCCGAGACTCTTCTTTATGTGGACAGATGTGACGTAATGACGCAAAGACATGCTCGAATTTCCTGCGGAAATCCACCAGTACCACTGGAATTAAAAACATTATTACAAGCTCACCGTTTTGAATCAAACTCAGGCAAGCAGAGAGTGTTGAACACTGGCTGGTTATGTACTTGCTCAAACATTTATTTTGGATAATTTTTAACCCAAAAAAGTTACGGACTGCAGCTTTAAATAATCAAGTCAAGTCACCTTTATTCATATAGCTGTAACACTTAGATCCAATGAAGATGAAGATGAAGATCAAGATGAAGATCAAGATGAAGATCAAGATGAAGATCAAGATGAAGATCAAGATGAAGATCAAGATCAAGATGAAGATGAAGATGAAGATCAAGATCAAGATGAAGATCAAGATCAAGATGAAGATGAAGATGAAGATCAAGATCAAGATCAAGATGAAGATGAAGATGAAGATGAAGATCAAGATGAAGATCAAGATGAAGATCAAGATGAAGATCAAGATGAAGATGAAGATGAAGATGAAGATCAAGATGAAGATCAAGATGAAGATCAAGATGAAGATCAAGATGAAGATCAAGATGAAGATCAAGATGAAGATCAAGATGAAGATCAAGATGAAGATCAAGATGAAGATCAAGATCAAGATGAAGATGAAGATCAAGATGAAGATGAAGATCAAGATGAAGATCAAGATGAAGATCAAGATGAAGATCAATCCAAATAGACAGCCAGACAATCTGGCAAAGATTGCGAGACAATCTGCTTGTGCACAGACAATAATCAACAACTGAATGAAAAGGAGGAACTTAAATACACAGTGGTGATGAGACAATGACAAACAGCTGTGATGATTAGAGTCCAAGGTGAATGATTAGTGGCAGGAAAACAAAGACAAAGAAACAAACGTGATGAATGAAAACAAACTAGAGTCAATAAACAGAACTAAAAAGGAACATAACGTGACAATAGCGCTTTAAACAACACAATTACTAGCATTACTGAGGCGACGTGGGTAGTTTTCTGTGTTTTTCAGCTGCGAGCTTTTACGACAAGGTTATGGCCAAAGTCAAAGAATGTTAAATAAATCACAATGTACATGGACATTTGTAATTTATCTAACAAAAGCATTTCTTATACTGTATCCGTAAATATTCCCTGTGAGCACTATATAACAGCACAGCCACCTGTCTGCCGTACATCTCGCGTTGTCTATTTCAAGATGTCCTTTACTGAATAATAGCTTGTAAATGATACAGCTGTTTAGAAGCAGTCGCCCACATTCCTCCACCCCCTTCCCTATATATGAGAATTTAATTGAAAACCGCCTCCCATAAACCTCAGAGCGCAGCAAAATAAATCATCTATTAATTATGGAAGGGTTTATTAGGTGATTATATTGGCTCAATGACGATAAACCTATCTGGAGCATTTGGAAGTGCATTAATCTAAACTGGATTTTGCTAGGGTGTGGTTTTATCATTTCCAATTAATTTTGTATGTGGTTACACTAAAGTGTTTTTGAGCATTTCACTATGCAGTTTCCAAGGTGTTCAGTGTGGTTGCTAGGACGATCTGGGTAATTGCTTGGTTGCAAGCGCATTTGCAACAAACCAAGGCATCAGTCTGCGGTGTGTGATATTTTCCTGTGATGTAAAGACTTGTGCATCGGTGCTACTTTTCCCCACTGAGGTATGAAACAAATGCTGTGTAATTGTCTATTGTTGGACGAAACTCTCTTGTCTTCTATAAGAATACCCGATTCAGGTTCAGACAACTGCTGTAGTCTCATTTCTTAGCCAATGTTAAGCCTTTTTCAAGACAATATTTAATGTCGTAGAATAAAATATCTTGAGCTTGTGTTAACCACAGATCTGAGAAGGGCTTGTTTACACCCCTGTCTCTGATCAGATAAATGCCCTCTAAAACATTTTCAAGACAGATTTAAATCCGATCACTCAAACCACTTCAGGAGGTGGTCTTAGATGTATTCGAGATGAAACTGGACAAGTGTAAATGCCAATGGTAGTTGAAACCACATATGTAAATGTTACCCTTTTCCAAAATGTTAAAATATAAATGTGTGAGAACATGTTATAGCGAAATGTCATTGCGAAATGACGCCGTTTCCATTAATCGATGTTATGCGACTAAAACTTAATTTTTTCCTCACGCGATAAGTAAAATCATTCCAGAAACCATGTACTATATCCCAGCCACTGCACTAGTCATTATTATTAATCGAAGGAGATGTATGTGTGTTTTCCAAGCATTAATGGTAAGGAACGACCCTTATTATACTTGTGAGCGGCACATATGAGGTGTTTCTGGGTGTTTCTCCCTCATTTCTGCTTCGATGTCTTGATTGTGGCATTTCTTTGAGGTTTAGAATCCATTATTCCTGTAATTCTTTTGTCTTCTGTCTCGTATTCTGTCCAAACACACCACGTCATCTGCGTCATGTGACCTGTAAATGCGCAAAAACTGTTTCCATTGCAGTTTTGCGAAATATTTCTTTTTTGTATTGGCTGAAAAACCACCTCATGCGAGCGTAAAAACTTTTTTGCGATAAATGTGAGTTTTTGCGAAATTGACGTGTTTCCATTGGGCGTATATTCAATTCGCAATTTCAATTTGCGCAATTTGAAGGGTAATGGAAACGCGGCTACTGAATGATCTTACCCATGCTAAAGCTGCTCTCTCTCCTATTGCGGTCTTTGATTTTGAAATTAGCTGATGATAAATAAAATGCAGCTCATATCTGTTGTTTTCGTTGACGTGAACTCACATATAGTGTGAAATAAATTTGCATATAGTGTGGGAATTGAAGATCGGATTTATATTAGTTTTGCGGAGATGCACGTGGCCAAGTGGAACCGTTTTAACAAACCATACAGCCATTCGATCAGTAAAAGCATATGAACCAAACACAGCCCTGATGTCTAGGCTAAAACAAGGCAAAATTTGGGCTGTCAGTGAAAATTGAATAGACGTCTAAACCATAGCCCAAGAATAGACTAGTCATCAATTATATAACAAAAACATGAAATGAGTGAAGAAATGAAACCAAACACCTTGTAATCACTGTTGACTTTGCTTGCATGATGGAATATCATACATATCACAAGTTATTTTGGCAAAAACGACATGTAACCAAACTCAAGGTTATTTTGGCTAGCTCATAGCCGGACTATCTCGGGTCTATGGTTAACCTAGACACGGAAATGTTGGGCTATTGCTTGCTGGCACCTTCAATTCCCTTTGATATTTGGATTCTGGAAGCCAATGGGATTTTCACCTGCTTTATCATCTTCGGGTATAAATCAGATGTCTGATCTCTTAAAAACATAAAAGTGTCCTTAACATGTTTCTCGATTCGAGGGAGTCAGTGGCACAAAAGAAAGAGCCTTGCACTGAAACGCAAAGAACATTCTTTGGCAGCGTCCTCCATATTTACACACATTCATTAACCTCCTTGTAACACCTCACATCAGAAAAATACAGAAAACTACCCACATCCCCTCAGTAATGCCAAACATAATGAATGAAACAGTCCCTCGAGACTGAGGCGTACCTTGTCAAGCGTAGTGCGTTTCACCATTGGCTGCCAAGTAGCCTGCGCTCACTGAAGTGTGAGTGTGGGGGCAGTAACTGGTGAATGAGATCTGATAATGGTAATCATTCATATTCAGCACATCGGCACCTCTATGAAAGTGTCGCTCAATGTCTGACCAGCCAAATCGATGTCAGAGCTGACAATGGCAAGAGAAAAACATAGCAATGGTCATCTTGTCTTGTGAATGAGCAGAGAAAGACAAATTCAAGCATCTGCTGCCATGGAATCGATGTGTATTCTGAGTTCTGGCGTAGAAATGAACTGCAGATTCAGCAAAAGTCTTTTATTGTGTGCCTGGATGAGGTGGAGTCCTCCATTACATCATAGCTTTAGATGGTCTTGACCTATGGACGATCATTTGATATATGACACGCTGTCAGTAGGTGAGTACTGGATAACCTGAATGCTAAGCATTGGTAGATGCCTGTTTGGATGTCTAAACCATTTCACACCCCATGTCTTCTGGTTGACTGCCTCAATGTACACTGCTTGACAGTGATTGCCTTCGAGATGAATTCAGATGACAGGCTAAGACAAATTAGTGTGTTTCTGAGAAAAATGCATCAGCGATTGTACAGGGCACAGCACAGCTCACAGAAAAGTGCCAAGCTAAAACCACATGTAGCTTAAACAAGCATCAAGCAATGTCTTTTTATAATATATATGTATATATATGCAATGCTTGTTTTAGCATTTATATCCAAATTACAAAGGAAGAAGAGAGCGTGAGTGGCTAAACTGTAAGAGAAAATAGCATCACCCGAGCAGGCGATGTCACTTGAGGTCTCGCAAGCTTCAGTGGTTCAAACATTGGATCTACTGAAGCTTGAGATCGACCAATAGGAGCTTGCGGTGCCCGCAGGATTAGTTGAAAGCTCAGCCACGGGGTCATTTCTCTCTTCACCATAAGCCACCGTTATGGACCGATAACCGCATACACTAGAGCTTCTTAATCCTGGTCCTGGGGACCCACAGAACTGCATATTGTGTATTTCTCCCTTATTTAATGCACCTGAATCAAATTGTCAGCTCATTAGCAGAGAGATTCATGAACCGAATTTGGTGCGTCTGATAAAAAAGACAAAATGTGCAGGGCTGTGGTCCCCGGGAACAGGATTAAGAACCACTGCACAGTAATTCTCATAATCCACCGATTCATCCCATATATATAAATATATATATATATATATATATATATATATATATATATATATATAAAGAAAAGAAAAACTATGTTTTGTGTTTGCATTTAAATCATTACCTGATTTAGCTTTTTTGTTATCCAATGAATTGTTTGCATTATTTAGGTATTTTATTTGGTTACACTTTAATTTAAGGAGTCATTGTTACAGTGTAATTGTATATTTAAGTGCTGAGTAATATTAAGCAACTACATGTACTTACTATTGGGTTAGGGTAGGATTATGATTTGGTTGAGGGTTGATTGCATGTAATTGTGCATAATTTACTGTCATTACTATGGTAAAGACATGTAACATATGTAACAAGGACACTGTAAAAAATAAAGTGTTACCGCTTTTTTTTTTTTAGTTATATCATGTATATTAACTTGCATCTATTACCTTGGAATGATCTGTGCATTTGTTTTGCAGTGAAATCAAACCGTCTCTGTGAAGCCATGCCCCAGTTATTGCCAGTTTTATCATTTGCCAGATGAAAATCAATTTAGAAAAGTAATAGCACATCTTATTACTACTTAATAAGCCACATGGTTCATTCATGTCCATAGAAAAAATAGTATGGGACGAGTCACTCTGCACTCTGTATAATACTTGAGGTTAGGGACTTCGACAACTCGATCTCATGGGAAAATATGACTATTTTACAAGGTGGCGATTTTGTACGATACAAAAAAATGTATGTCCACCCCAAACCGCAGCCCTGGACGTAACCATTATAGGGCATATGCAGATCATACAAATTTGTATAACTGAGATGGTACGAATTCATACGAATTAGCCACCAATTCGTCAAAATGTAAAATAGTTACGAAACGCAACGATATAATTCTGCTCCAAACTAATGTAGACACAGATGTTGTGCTGTTTAAACAGAGTAAAGGTCCTTGCACAATGAGTCAGAAATTCTCGTCCGAAATATTCGCAAGTTAAAAAAAAATACGACCTTGTGTTGTGTCAATCACGTTTACACACTGCCTCCGAAACTTCCGTCCATCATAAAAATTCGGATCGGGTTCGATTTTTTTTCTGCGTTTTTCGCATCCGTAGCAAGCATTTTGAGAGGTGTTTTGGTTCAGAGCCACCGAATGACAAATACGGAAAAAAAAATTGCATTCATTGTGCAAGGACCTTGCCAGCGTCTATACTCTTCAGAAATTGGCTTTCTTGTAGTTGCCTCTGCATATGAACCCACGAGAGGAGAATGCACATTATTTAAAACATTAAAAACCAATCATTAGACCCGTAGCAAAGGTCACAGTAATAATCATTTCGTTGAGACAGCTGACGCCGATCATTGCATTGATTTTGCATTTCTTACCTTCCAATCATAGTGGAGTGCTGCTGCACGGCGGCCTCCAGGAGGCGCTCTAGAATGGTCCACTCTCCCATGGCTTTCTGCTGAAGACATCCAGGGATCACCGGACACTATACTGGACCCCGCCGATCCTTCACGAAGACCTCCGAAGAAACCCCGCCGACTCCGCTCCTTCTCTTTGAGGTAGTCAACAGCAACAGAGATGCTTCGGTCGTACAAATAGTTCTGCTGATGGCTCGAGAAGACACATGGTTTCTCCTTATCTTCCTTCAACAGTCTCTGTTTACTGGTTTGCTTTCCCTTTTAGGGTTTGAAGTACTCAGACAGCAGTTGCATTAAGAGTGCAGAATCGGAGAGCTGTGCCTGTCCCTGGATGCCCTTGTGTCCTCAAGTGCTTCAACTATCTTGACTATCTTTTCCCGTCCCTCAAGCACAGCTGCACGGTTTTTCCCTATCTAAACACGCACGCTCGCGGACAAGCTGCACCTAGCCCTTTTGTTCACCATTAGACACACACACTCTGACACACACACACAATCGTCCTCTTCTTGATCTCTCATAATCCACCGAGCACGTTTTCCTGGCAGTATTGGTCGCACGGACAATCAGACCCGCTCACACACACACACTCCACGCTCTGATTTAAGTACCGCCAGTTGCACATCACACACACATTTGAACAAATCACACTTTCTCTCTGCTTCTTCACTGTTGCTTCCTAATGTTTCTATCTAGGCTTGGCAAGCAGTCTGCATTCTCATGTTTTCTCCTCCACCATCTCAGCTTCAGTGTCTTTCCTGCATTTTTCTTTTCCCCCCTCTGTCAGTTTTCTCTTCCCCTGCTTCCTCGCTCGCTCGCTCTGCCTCTCTCTACCCCTGCTGTCACTATGAGCCACTGTCTTGCCACACTCTCGTTTTCTGCTTAGCTCTCCCTCCCTCTCTCCACTGACGTTCTCTCTGTCACTCATGATAAGTGTGCCGCCTCCCACCATCTCTCTCTCTCTCTCTCTCTCTCTCTCTGTCTCACACACACACACACACACACACACAGAGACACACACACACACACACACACACACACACACACACACACACACACACACACACACACACACACACACACACACACACACACTCAGTGCTCTTGAACTGTTGCACGAGTCTCTGCTTCAAACGGTGTTGCTAACTGGTGGTACTCTTTATTAAACAGTTCATTGAATTAACCGTTCATTCACCTTTCACTCTACAAGCCTCTTTCTCCGTCTCTCTCTCTCGTGGGCACCTGGCTTATGCGTGTGTCCAAAGGATTAGTGGGAGAATTCATCATGCTACCCCTCCTCTCCTTTCCTCTCATCCACATGCCACATATCCAACCAAACTCCTTTCATTTCCAATCACAATCCCATTTTTGTCTCTCTTGCAATGGCGGAAATAGAGGTGTTGAACAAATAACATGACTAAAAAATTAGCAAAAATGTTTAAACGGACACATGTTGAAGGCTGATGATCTAAAAACAGAAAGGAGATGGAAAAATGGAAAATAATGAAAGTACAAAAAAAAACAAAAACAGCTTGCATCTTGCAGTTTTAAGGGCCATTTCCAATGCACTTCTTTTCCATTGTTTTTCTATATAAACACAAACTTGATGGATGTGAATGACCGATGCACTCGAATCTTGCGTCTTTTGCAGCGTCTCGCGCATGACACGGCATTCTAAAAACGAGGAGCTCAAGTTAAAATCAGTTCAACCTTTAAAAAACGCATCTCAAGACATTCCCAGTTCTCAAAGCAAAAACACGCTCTTGTGAACGAGCCCTTACACCTTACACAACAGATGAAACTTTAAAGACCTCTACACAATATAACTATACCTGATTTTTGTAGCATTAGGTTTATACAACAGAACTTTACATCACAATTACAAAACAAAGCACCTTTACACAACAGTTACACCACCTTTAAACAGATGTTTTGAAGAACAGAGTGGATTCACAACCTCTTTACAACAGAACAGCGTTACAGCACCTTTATGTAGAAAAGCAAGTTTACACAAGAGAGCAGCTTGATGTACATCTGCTGTTTTGTTAACCGTATCTGTTGCAACACCTTTACACAGCAGGACAACTTTACACCACCTTTACGTGACAGCAGTTTTACACAGAGTAGCTTTACACTACATGATAGAACAGCTTTACACAATGGTTACACCACCTTTACACAACAGATATTTTTTACAAAAAAGAGCAGTTTTACAACACCTTTACACAGCAGGACAACTTTACACCACCTTTACGTAACAGAGCAGTTTTACACAGAATAGCTTTACACTACATTTACACTGCAGGACAACTTTACAGCGCCTTTGCGTAACAAAAGTTTTACTCAACAGAGTACCTTTAAACCACATTTACACAACAGAACAGCTTTACACCACCTTTACACAAAAGATATTTTTTTACAAAACAGAGCAGTTCTGTAATCTTGTTCTTCTACATAAAGGTTCTGTAAAGATGTTCTTCTGTGTAGAGGTTTGTAAAACTGTTCTTTACACAACAGATACGTTTTACAAAACAGAGCAGTTGTACAATACCTTTATACAGCAGGACAACTTTACACCACCTTTACGTAACAGAGCAGTTTTACACAACAGAATAGCTTTACACTACATTTACATGACAGAACAGCTTTACACAATGGTTACAACACCTTTACACAGCAGATATTTTTTTACAAAAAAAGAGCAATTTTACAACACCTTTACACAGCAGGACAACTTTACACCACCTTTACGTAACAAAGCAGTTTTACACAACAGAATAGCTTTACACTACATTTACACTGCAGGACAACTTTACAGCGCCTTTGCGTAACAAAAGTTTTACACAACAGAGTAGCTTTAAACCACATTTACACAACAGAACAGCTTTACACAATGGTTACACCACCTTTACACAGCAGATAAGTTTCACAAAACAGAGCAGATTTACAACACCTTTACACAGCAGGACAACTTTACACCACCTTTAAGTAACAGAGACGTTTTACACAACAGAATAGCTTTACACTACCTTTACTCGACAGAACAGCTTTACATAACGGTTACACCACCTTTACATAACATATCAATTTTTTACAAAACAGAGCAGTTTTACAACACCTTTACACAGTAGGACAACTTTAAACCACCATTACGTAACATAAAAGTTAAACACAACAGAATAGCTTTAAACCACATTTACACAACAGAACAGCTTTACACAATGGTTACACCACCTTTACACAAAAGATACGCTTTACCAAACAGAGCAGGTTTACAACACCTTTACCCACCAGGACAACTTTACAACACCTTTGCATAACAGAAGTTTTACACAACAGAATAGCTTTACACAACAGAACCACTTTAAACAATGGTTACACCACCTTTACACACCAGATAAGTTTTACAAAACAGAGCAGTTTTACAACACATTTACACAGCAGGAAACCATTACAAACCTCTATACAATAGAACATATTCACTCCACATTTATGTCCAAGAGCAGGTTTACACAACAGAGCAGCTTTACACATCAGATCAGTTAAAACAGAGCAGGTTTATAACACCTTTACACATTAGAGCAGTTTTACACAATAGAGTATCTTTCATAACATAACTGTTTTGAAAGATACACAACTGTTGACTTATTATGGTGTTGGCTTGTTATCCTGTTGTTTCAGTTTAATCCTCTTGTGACTGTCCACTTTCCCTAATCTTGTTTAATGATTCACACTGATGTTTATGGGCTTTGAAGATCTTTCAGACATTACCCATGGCAACAACACTGACTTGTAGATCTCTTTTTCAGGGTTATGAGTAGTATAGATGTAGTTGTAGGGAATAAAGGTGCATCAATACACAACTTCACAATAATGACCCATCAGTCATTGCACATCACCTCAGCACTGCAAGAAGTCTGACTAAAATGAGAAGCAGTTAAGGCATTTGAAATTGAGTTTAATTTGTTTCAGGTGTGGTTTGATATTCCCAATAAAAATCTAAAACTAGAAATCTAGCATTACTTAGAAATACTCAAGAGACTTTAATGATTTATAACAACCCTATAAATGTGTTATTACTCCCCTACAACACAAGATTCAATTACTGTGTCTGTCATTAACATCCTTCACAGATTTGCCAATATTAATAGGACTTTATTGAGGTGAATCTGGCGTGTGTAACAGAGCAGGATTACTGATGTTCCACCGGACAGCAAGGATCAGAGACGATGACCAGGGTGGGCGTCTCTTTAGGTAAGATTACCACCCATGACTGCATGATAATCAGCTTTGCCTGTGCACTGCTTCTAACAGGGCAGAAGCAATGGGGGAAAAGCCCTCGTTTCCCCGGCAGGGGCCTTAATTAAAGCTTAAGATAATGGGACTGAAACCAACAATAAATTTTATATATACAGTGTATATATATACAGTGCCCTCCACAATTATTGAACCCCCTGGTAAATATGATCAAAATTGGCTGTAAAAAATAAATCTGCATCGATTATCCTTGTGATCTTTCATTCAAAAAATGTGCAAAATTCTAACCTTTCATTGAAGTAAAAGAATTGAAAGTGGGGGGAAATCACATTATGAAATAAATGTTTTTCTCCAAAACACGTTGGCCACAATTATTGAAACCCTTTTATTAAATACTTTTTGCAATCTCCTTTTGCCAAGATAACAGCTCTGAGTCTTCTTCTATAATGCCTGATGAGTTTGGAGAATAACTGACAAGAGATCAGAGACCATTCCTCCATACAGAATCTCTCCAGATCCTTCAGATTCCCAGATCCATGTTGGTGCTTCTCCTCTTCAGTTCACTCCACTCATCAGGTCAGGGGACTGAGACGGTCATGGCAGAAGCTTCATTTTGTGCTCCACAACAAATTTTTGTTTTGATTTTGATGTTTGTTTTGGATCGTTGTCCTGATGGAAGATCCAACCACGGCATATTATAAGATTTCTAGCAGAAGGCATCAGGTTTTGATTTTTTATCTGTTGATATTTGATAGAATCCACAATGCCATGTATCTGAACAAGAAGTCCAGGACCTCCAGCAGAAAAATATGCCCACAACATTAAAGATCCAATGGTATATTAAATTGTACACATGGGGTACTTTTTATCCTTGTGTTCACCAAACCCATCTAGTGTGTTTGCTGCCAAAAAGCTCTGTTTTAGTCTCATCTGACCACAGAACCCTGTGTTGTTTGAAGATCCAGTCGTGTCTGACAATTAAATTTGCTGGAATTTGTTTTTGGATGAGCGAGGAGGTTTTTTTTTAAACCCTCCCAAACAACATGTGGGGATGTAGGGGTTGTTTGATAATTTTTTTTTTAGGCTTTCTGACCCTAAGACTCAACTAATCTCTGCAATTCTCCATCTGTGATCCTTGGAGAGTCTTTGGCCACTCAAACTTTCATACTCGCCGTGCATTAAGACAGTATAGACACGCGTCCTTTTCCTGGCAGATTCATAACATCTTTAGTTGATTATAACTTCTTAATTATTGCCCTGATGGTCAAAATGGGGATTTTCAATTCTTTAGCTATTGTCTTACAGCCACTTTCTAGTTTGTGATGCTCAACAATCTTTTGCTACGCATCAGAACTGTATTCTGTGGTTTTACTCATTGTGATGGATGATTAAGGGGATTTGGCCTTTGTGTTTCCTCATATTTAAACTTCTGTGAAACACGAAGTCATAGCTGGACAGTTTCATGTTCCTAGTCCCCCTGGTGTACTAAAAAAGGTAAATATTAATGGGAATATACTTCAGAGATATTTTACTCGTAAAAAATTCTAGGGGTTTCAATAATTGTGGCCAACATGTTTTGGAGAAAAACATTTATTTCATAATGTGATTTCCCCCCACTTTCAATTCTTTTACTTCAATGAAAGGTTAGAATTTTGCACATTTTTTTGAATGAAAGATCACAAGGATAATCGATGCAGATTTATTTTTTACAGCCAATTTTGATCATATTTACCAGGGGGTTCAATAATTGTGGAGGGCACTGTATATATATATATATATATATATATATATATATATATATATATATATACATATACATATACATCCATGCAAATATTTCTTAAATATATACATGCATGTGTGTGTATTTATATATATATATATCACACAAAATAATGTATAGTACACACATATATATTATGTAAACAAACTTTTATTTTTGATGCGATTAATCGTTTCACAGCTATAGTTAAAAATGAAATACAAAGTGCACTTCTTACTTTACTCGATACTTGATACTAGTACTTGATATTGAGTATACTTAATACTCAAAACTATTATTTTTTTTTTTTTTTTACAGTATAGTGTGCTATATAGTGGTCACATGACCTCATTTTGTTGTGTTTAATGCAGTGAGCACTGTACAGTTATCACAAAATAAACATTCAGCATTTTCTATTCTATTGCAACAGAATTATGAGTCAAGAAATGTATTTTTAAGTGTACTTTTTATGCCATTTCTATCTCAATGGCAACAACAGGACAGCTTAAAATACAAAGAAAGATGTTAGACCTAAATTCTGAAATATTACACAAAATGCATAATACAAAAATTAGTATAAGTATGGAAGCATGCCCATTCTCCAAAGATCTTTACAACATCTAAACACATTTTAGAAAATTATGTCATCATTTTTCTCACCTTCATGTCTTTCCAAAAGTGTTTGACTTCTTTCTTTTATGAAGCATAAAATATATTTTGAGATACGTTTCAGTTTGTTTGTTTTTCCGTCCATACAATGGAAGTCAATAGTCAAAAAAATGGTTTGGTTGCCAACTTCAAAATATCTTCTTTTGCGAAAGGCATACAGGGTTTGGAACGACATGGGGCAGAATTTTTATTTGGGGATAAACTACCCTCTAAGATTAAAAATAATAGCATTGTCAGTTTGAACGTCATAACGCCATAGAACGTCTCTAAAAATGGAAATGGAAATGAAAATGAAAGGTCCAGTCGAGTGCATTGATTTGTGAGATTCTCAAATGTGATTTGCTGCAGTGGAGACATAACTTCCATATTTCAATACTTTCTTTTTTTTTTATTAATTATTTGAACTCATTCACAAATGGGTCACACAAGTTCTTACATTCGCATATTAAATAATAGACATTACTGGCCTTAATTTTAGCCTGTTTAGCAGGCAATGCCTAGAGCAACAACCACAATCTGCAGCTGTGCGAGTATGAGTGTACCGTTTAGTTTTAACTGACCGTGTTCACTACAACTACAATGAACAAAAACACATTACAACACAATAATGATTTATTAGAGGTCCAAAAATTATTCAATGCTCATGATTAGCATTGCACATACTATGTAACTAAATATACTGCATATGCCTAATATTTTCTATTGTAATGTGTCTTTCCAGGGGGGATGGGCTCCCCCAGCTGAGTCTGGTTCCTGTCAAGGGTTTTTCCCCCACAATCCTCACATCTTATGGATTTTTCCCCTGGCCACAGTCACCTTTGGCCGACCGGAGGCACTAAAGGAGATTTTCTGAAAAGGTAATTTGCAACAGTGCGCATTGAAAAAAACTAATAAAACGTACTTTTTCAAAAACACCACTGAGGCAAGAGGTTGTTGGAATATAACAGCTTTATTTTCTTCTTGCAATATGAATAGCACACTATAATTTGTTGGAGGACTGGGAAGCAACTGCAGTCACACTATCTCCCTGAACGCTCTCTTCTCTGTGTACTTCACCTTGTACTTCCTCTTAAACCTGAAAAAAGAATAGCAAAGATTTAAAACAGACACAGAAAAACACACACTGTAGCTTCAGCTTGCCCCAAAAAGCCTACAATTCCACACTGACACTCTTAATCTTAACATCCACTTTATACAAATAAAGCAGTAAAACATCCAACTTACTTGGCTCTTTCTCTGGGCTCAATAAGGTTTCTCTTCTGTAAGCTCATAAATCGATCTTTTAGGATGCTGCCCTCTGGCTGCATGACAAGAAACACATGTTATTTCAAATAGCATGCAGCTGGAAGTCAGTGAGAGATCAACGCAGACACAGTTAAACACACACCTTCAGACCGCGGAGAGAGCCGGCAAGCTCATGGCTAAGCTGAACATCGAGATCAGGTGCCTGAAACCTGTGGAAAATACAACACTAGTTTAATTACAATCAAAGAACAAGAGGTTACATCTTCATCAACCTTTATGTTTTTGTTAAATATCTTTGTGTGTAGGGCACTTATGACGATCTTAAACGGCCCTAATGCCAATATATGCGTTTTTTTCAACAAAGTGTCAGTAACACGTCAGGAAAATCTCACCTGGAGAGGTGAAACTGTCAGATAATCTCATTGATTTTTTTTTATTTTTCATTGAGTCGATGTGTGAAAACTTGTGGAACATTATTTGTGAAATTGTGAAATCACACTCCTAATTCTAACATGTGACCTACTGTCCTGCAGATTTGAGCTCTAACCCTCATCAAACACACCTGAACCAGCCAATCAAATGCTTCCCTGTGGTGAAAATCCAGCTTTTAATGTTGTTTATATGTCTATGTGGTGTTTTTAATGTGCTTTAAGACGAACCATGTGTAAATTCATAAGTCGACACCATTGCTGAGTATTTTCTCCTTAAAACTGCAGTGAACCAAAGACAGTCTCAAAAACACGGATTTGAAATCGCTGGTGTTTCTGACGTCACAAACTACCTTGTAACCAATCAGGGGTGCGTTTCCCGAAAGCATCGTTGGCCAACTATGGTCGCAAGTTCATCGCAATGTCCATTGAACTCTATTGGTAACGACGGAACTTGCGACCATAGTTGACTAACGATGCTTTCGGGAAACGCACCCCAGATCAACGTGTGATCGTCAGCGAGTGGATCTCTGAGCTAGAGTGAGTGAGTGGAGGCGGGGCTCATTTGCATATTCTTAGAACCACGTACACTAAATGAAGCAAGGGTGTAGTTACATTCAAGCTATTATAAGGCATGGAGAAATTGTTTAAGTTAAAAAAAAGTTTAAATATGTCATTTTGGTGATCAAAGATGAGTTTTAAGGGATAAAATGATTGACTACTTTAAAAGATCGAAAATTTGATTTTGAAAATCAAAAGCTGATCAGGTTGGATATAAACTTTGCAGGGCAGTGGGTCTTCAGGAGAACGGTTGAAGACCTCTGTTGTAACTCAGATTCTCAAGTGAACTGAATTGATCTAATAATACCATAACATAGCTTTGTGTAATAGCGTTGCCTAGACTAAGATCACTCATGAAGGCCTATGTAATTAGGCACCAAACTGTGGTGTGAAGTTATTAATAAACATTTCCTATTTCAAGATGTTGCCATTGATTTTTGAATCACTCTATTCCCATCATGTCAGACACAGCAGGAGAACAAAAGAAACAAACTTGAGTCTGCCGAGTCTGCGAGGCATGCTCTTCTGCGCCTCCTGATTGGCCTTGCGCTGAGCCTGCCTCTGTTTGGTCCTCTGTTCCTGCGTCTTCAGGTTGGCACGGATGGATCGCAGCTGGAACAGTTGCTGCTGCTTGTCAATCATTTGACGCTCGGCCTTCCTCCGCAACTCCTGTTTGATAAATTAAAGGTTTGAATGTGAATCAAGAGATTCATCCCCAACTTGGACAAGAGGCGGATCCATTCTGCTTCCTTACCTTGATCCTCTGAGCCTTCTCTTTCCTCCTCTGTTTCTCAGTTTTCTTTTCCTGTGTTGCGGTCGGCCCAATGACTGTGTCTTCGCTGCCCCCTTCTGGCTCTTCCGGCTCAACGTCCCCTTCTTCAATCAATCCCTCCACCTGCTCTTTAAAGCTGCTCTCCTACAGATACACAAGCACATCTATATTTAGAACAGCATGTGGACACATTCCCATCTAAACCTGGAGTGGAAACAGAATGATAGCTTACCTATGATCCGCACAACAGCACTGTATAATGCTATATATAAAATATGCATGTTATCCATTTAACGTAGTAATTACAACTTATTTGACTTTTCTTAAAATTATTTTTTTTAAATAATCTCTTGCATTTTTTTTTTACGTCTTAATGTGAGTTTAGCGAGTCGAGAAATATGCTGAAATAAACATTCTTCACTTCAAGTTAATTGCATTACACTGTAATATACAGTATTTAATCGCATAACACTGTAATATACAGCATTTAATCGCATTGTACTGTATTATACAGCATTTAATTGCATTATACAGCATTTAATTGCATTATACTGTATTATAATATTTAATCATCTTATAACACTGTAATATACAGTACTTAATCACATAACACTATTATACAGCATTTAATTGCATTATACTGTATTATACAGCATGTAATTGCATTATACTGTATTATACAGCATTTAATTGCATAACACTGTATTATACAGTATTTAATCGCATTATACACTATTATACAGTATTTAATCGCATTATACTGTATTATACAGTATTTAATCACATGACACTGTATTATACAGTATTTAATCACATAACACTGTATTATATAGTATTTAATGGCATAACACTATTATACAGTATTTAATCGCATAACTGTATTATACAGCATTTAATCGCATAACACTAACATACAGTATTTAATCGCATAACACTGTATTACACAGTATTTAATGGCATTACACTAATATACAGTATTTAATGGCATGTAATATATAGTATTTAATGGCATTACACTATTATACAGTATTTAATGGCATTACACTGTAATATACAGTATTTAAATCGCATTGCACTAATATACAGTATTTGCAGCTGTATATTACACATTTTTGCAAATACAATTAGTGTTGCAGACTCCAAGCCTTTCAGTAAGGGCAGAGAAATGACTGTCCTGACTGAAAGAAGTTCAGGAAACATCCTGTCATGTGTTGATGGGGTAAAGGTGCAGTGAAGGAGCGTGGAATGATGGGAGTGGCCGTCTTCACCTCCCTTTATTTAATTTCAGTGAATTAGCCGCAAGTAATGTAATGTTTAATGCTAAATTACTAATTACTTTATTTGTCAAATTAAATGGTGTGGTAACGCAGCGCAGTTTTACGTGTTCAAAACACTCATACTAAAAGTACATTTGAACGTACCCACAGCATTTGCAAAAAGGCTGACTTACTATTTATATATAACCTATACTGTAAATGACTTTAATTACACTGCCATAAACTTGTTCAGCAGACACACCGATATGAAACCATTGACAAGCCACAGAATGAGGAAGGACCTTACACTGCTTAAATCCAGAGAAATTAGCAAATTTAACCATTATTGAAAACATTTGGGACAATGCAAGTACACAAGTGAACAAACTATATAACACTGTAAAATAAAGTGTTACCAAAATATCCAAAAACCACTAAACACAGTGTCTTCTTTACATACGTACATGTAGTTACTGCAGTAATTACTATAAATTGTGCTAAATTACATGCAACTAACCCTGAGCAACACCCTAATCCTAACCCTATAGTAAGAGCTTGTAGTTACTTATTATTACTCAATACTTAAATGTATAATTACACCGACACCTTAAATTGTGACCAATGTTTTAATGCAAAAATCATACATATTGTGCCTTTAAGGTGGGGTGGAATTAAATGAATGGCAAAACGTCCGTCACCTCAGTCTGGGGTATATTAACCCCTGAGTTAAGTTGTTAGCATAAGGTTCGAGGTTGTACCTCAGTGGCGATGTCCTCTTTCACAGCCAGCTGACGTGCCAACCTTTCCTCTGCTTTCAGCTTCTTGACCTCCACTTCATGGGCTTCACGGAGCAGGTCCTAAGAAAAACACACACGCTGATTTCTAAACACACAGAAGTGACGTAAAAAGAGCAAATCAATGTTTACGGATGCGAAGAGCTTTGTGTAGTTTACCTGGTGAGAAAAGAAGTCTGGGTTGTACGAGCCTCCAGGACCAACGACCTCAATTGCAGGAAGAACTGAAGGTTTCTCATTCAGCCGATCTGGTCTCTAAAAGAGGAAAATGAACGAATTCAGCACATGAACAACAAAAGCTAAACCTAGCGGTCAACACATGTGGATGGTGTGATACCTGAGAAAACAGAGTGGCTGATGGTTGATATAAAGCCAATATTTATGACAATCACACTTTAATTTAAATAGAGAAAATAACATGCATAATAATTGCTGAAATTAAACTTTATATTTTACATCATATTTTAGAAATTAATGAGTAAAATAAGAAAATGAATCTGTAAAGTAAACTGATTTACTTTAGATTAGCAGCTTTTTGATTCTCTTATCCTAGTATAGACCACTTAGGAGCACACGTTGCACACGGATTGTAGTGGCAGAAAAATAGTGCTAACAAGTGGAAGAAAATGGGCGAGATCCACAGAATAATGGGAAAAAAATGTCTTGTGCCTCTGTACGTCAGAATCAACCAGAATGCAAACAAAGATGGTCTTCATTTTTCATAGAACATCGTCAAAGACTTCAGATATATAAAGACTGCGCACTCACATTACTTATGAATGTGCTACGCACAATATGTGGGAACAAGTCCCGTCTTCTAAATAAAAGAACCAATCACTGGTCGATAAAGTCACGTCACTGCAGCTGCCGTCAGTTAATATGTTATTTAATTGCGAGTTCAGCGGTCAGTCTTTGAGATTTTAGAATTCCTCCATTCAAGTAGATAGGATTGGGTCTTGGATGCCCGAAGTAGCAAATAAGGCCGCTGAGTGAACAGACTTTCCTTGGAAGGGACTTTGATAACGTCGAAGATGCACTTTTAAGCTAGACGCAAACGTTTATGGTTGCAAATACTAGACTGATGAAACCTGTGATGAATTACCCTATTATAGTTCTACATAATAGTCACATATGCAGTTCATAGAGGGCATGGAATAATATTTAAACCTATAACACTGACATGGATAACATTTAAACCTTTTTTTTATCTCACAATTCTGACCGCAATTGCGAGTTCATATCTCCAAATTTGTTTGGAGTTAATAACGCACAATTTTGTGAGTTTATATCTCAATTCAGAGAAAGAAAAGTCATAATTGCAGTATATAAACTCACAATTCTGAGGGGAAAAAAAGGGAAGTTCTGAGAAGATTTTTCTCCTCAGAATTGCAGGATATAAACTCGCAACTAAGTTTTTTCTGTTGTTGTTTTAACATGGCTTCCATAGACTGCTATTGCAGAACTGTCACTTTTTGCCACGTGGAAGGCTCTGCCCAAACAACACGTCAAACCAAAACCAGAATGGTCTATGGTATTTTTTATTTTATATAGGAGTCGGAGATCCTTGTGCATTTGTGTTCAGTCAATGGAGTTCTCAGCGCTGTCAAAATAAAAGTCCTGCTTTTACAACATTTATCAGTCAAACTGAAAAACCAAAAATTAAAAAATGCCAAATATTGTCTGACCACTACCGGTAGCTACATTTGTCTAAATGACTGTGAATACTTTTCTTAAGATAATGATCACAAAACAAAAGAACGCACTGCTCTCACCTTGACAAGCTTTTTTTTGGTTTGTTCCAGGTAGTAGGGATCGGCCGTCTCTGGCGCTGTTGGACAGAGACATTGAGCAACATTACGCCACTTGTTTACATTACTGACATCAGAGAGTGTAAAGATACTCACTGCCTGCACTCCACAGGTCATAAAATGCTCTCGCTGGGTTGTTATTGGCCACTGGAGTTTCTTTGACGGGCAGCCCAGAGGCAGCTGCAGCTCTTCGGAGTCGAAGAAGCTTTTCTCTTCGTGGCAACACTCCCATGGCCGCCAACCTCGCTGCTTTCTCTGCCATGCGCCGCTGCTTTTTAGCATTGGGCTGCTGGAACGCCAAGACACTAAAAGGACATCCGGAGAATCAGGGTCATGTAAGATTGGGGATAAATGGTTTGGAGAGGATCAGATTATCCTTATATTATAGATGGATTTTATGATGCATTTTCCTTAATACTTAATGCCACTATATAGCAAATCTCTGCTGCATGATTGTTTATATCGTCACAAAAACCAAAATATAGTAAAATCACAAAGCTCTATGAAGCTGGATATATACATATGTCCAACTTTATCCACACACACTCACAAATCCTATATATACACTATATAGAAACTCTCAACTGCATGATTGTCAGCATTCAAAGCTATTTTCATGGCAAAAATTCAATTACAAAAATCCAAATATCATATAAATACAATAAAAACAAAGAAAGTCATATTATAAAAGACTTTTTAAATTAACATATTATAAAAAATCCAAAACCTTTTCAGGCATAATCTTATTAAATATGTCCGTAAGTGAAGTAACATCATAAAAGAGCATTCTGCTTCTATTAAGTCCAGGACAATCCAATAAAATATGTTTGACAGATAAAGGAATCTTACAAAACATACATAAAGTTGAGTCTTCACCTTTAAGCCCATCTCTAAGATATTGCAAACATTAACATCACTATTTTCTGCTTTAAAACGATGTGTATTGTGAAAAGCGATATACAGACAATACTGACTTGACTTTTAAATCTACAGCGAAGACAAGATTTGGTGGTAAAATATAAATCTTGAAATCAGCTTAACATCTTCAGCTGTTCAGCTCATAGTTTTTCATCTGTTGTGTTTCATGGCCAAATGTGAAACCTGAAACGTGTTTAACAGCGCCATATTTGATTTGAGAGTATTAGTATGACTTCAAAAGGTTTTCTAATATAATACACAAGTTGTCTGAAACACTTTTAGGGTGAATTTTAAGTAAATATTAGTAATTCATCTCAGCAATTGTGTGCATGTATGCAATTTAATTACAATATATAGCCTAATTTCACTATTATATAATTTCAGTGTTCTCTCAATGGCATTGGACAAGAGAAAACAAAATAAAACAAACACCAAATAAGAGTTTAAAAACTGAATCCTGACAATATGCCCTCAGATCCTGGATGGCTGTTCACACAACAGCCCTCCAAGCTCCACTGTGTTATCTTCACATTCCCAAAGAAATACTGGGAGCGCAAGGATGAGATCATCAGCGGGCAGAAGAGGATGCAGATCACGGGTCATTTTGAAAGTTAATTTTACAGTCGTACTGTACTCACTTTTTGGGAGCAGGTATGCGGGAATCCGGCTGAAGAATGAGATCTATCCGCAGAGGTTTGGAGCGTTTACCTTTCTTAACTGTCGTCTCTAATAACGGAAAAAACAGTTATGGATTGGGCAGGGAAAAAAACAATGACATAGTAGGCTATATAAAGAGAGGACCTTCTTAAACTTACGTGGTTGAGTTTCTTTGTCTTTTTCACCAGTGTCCACAAAGAAGAGACTGGCATCTGGTTTTTCAGCTATCAACCCCCTATGAATGAAGAAAGGACGAGAAGAAGAATAATAAATAAGTGTTTGTTCAGAAGCTCCTGTATCATGAACTGTCGTGCGGTTAACTAAAAGGTTGTGTTATAAGACAATATTTTATCATCACTTTTTTTTATATATTATTGTTATTTTCTCATCTTTTTAACATACAAAATTATGTAGACAAACAATCAGCCATGCAACAGTAAGTGGAAATCAAAACAACAGCAACAAAATAAACAAAAATAATAAATAAGTTAGACTGGTTAGTTACACAGAAGGGTGAATGACGAAAAAAAATAACCATAACAAATAAATTAGAAATAATATGCAGCAAAATATGCACAGCACAGTGCGTGAATTTAAAATTAAGCAAATCTATAAAAAAGGACATGAGCATATATCAATAATACAATATAAACTGAATGACTCAATGGTTACGTACTACATAAAAACAGCCACGTGACGCTTATCAACTCTTTATAACGCACACACAGTCACATATATAATCTAAATTAATATTTGTATTCTACTGGAATAAAGCAGACTATAGATATAAATATAGAAGTCTAATCATTTCCATCAATGTTAAACTTTAATGATAATAACCCATATTTACCCATGACTTACCCTGCTGCTTTCTCCTGAAGCCGCACGTCGTCCAGAAACTCTTCCACATCCTGGATATCACTGTATTTGTTCCAGTTCTTTTTCTTATTTTTGTTCACGCGTTTTCGCCGTTTAATATCCGAACTGTTTCCATCCAGACCCGAGTTAAAAGACAGAAACCCCGGCTGAGACGCCGCCATGCGCTTGTGTTTCCTGGCGGCCGCCATGATGGTAAAGGAGGAGGAGGAGAAATGGGGGAGGAGACTATACGTGTGTGGACTCGACTCATGAATATTTAATTAGGTCACGTGAGCTCTACAGAGAGGGTAGGGAAATCCAAAATGTGGCCCCTGTCCCTTGGGTTGTATCTCAGTTATAAATGTTGATTTGCCTTAAAATGTTCTATTAAATTATTTAAAAATCCTTACCGTTTAATTTTAAACAGCTGTGTTTGGTCTATTCTAATGTAGGCCAAAGATACAGAATTGGAGAAAGTGCAATGCGAAATATGGTGGAATAACCCTTACAGAACGAAAATATATTTCCATATATTTATGATCAATACATTATATGGTGAAAACATAATGAACAATATATGAAATAATAACAATATATTTATTAATATATAAGGAATTGCCACTTCTCATATATTGAAAAATATATTTACACAAAAATGTAGCCTAATTAGTTGTGAGTACTATTTACTCTAAGTTGTTAATACAAAGACACACAGAAAAAGTGTCAGGACAGTGATAGAGTGTGCATTTATTTCTATTTATTAAACTGCAAATACTTTGTGCATGTTTGAAACTTAACTGTATTGCTGGGTTTTTTTAAATTGTATTTTTTTTCTTTTTTTTTTTTTTTTTCAGTTATGTCTTTTTTGAAGCTTTGCCTGCAATCCCACTGAAGCTCTGGAGGGTTGAGCCCAGTCTTCATCTGGATGGGAGACCTCCTGGAGACTGGGCAGCTGCTGGAAGAGGTGTTAGAGAGGCCACAGGTCTGATCAACCTGAGGCCTGAGTGGGTCCTAATGCCCCGGTACAGTCGCCATAAGCTGTACTGTATAAAGGGAAACCCTGGTGTAAAATAGTCCCTACAGCACATAATGCCAATGCCCTAGTTGTCACGGATGGAACAGGAGTCAGATAGGTGGTAAGTGAAATGTAGCTTTATTAATAGAAACACGGAACCAGATGGAGATATGGTGAGCATGCAAGCAGAAGATAATCAGACAGGAACTTAACTGAAGAATAATCAGAGTCTCTGTTTCAGATGGCGGCTGGAAGATCTCAGGAAGAGGGCTGAAGACTGAAGAAGGCAGACGGAAGGAGGCTGAATCTCAGGAGAGTAGCGGGTAAGTAGCGTAAGAGAGTCTGTGTGTCTTGTAGAGACAAGACCAGACAATGAGTGTGAGAAGAGGAGCTGAATATAAAGGGTGGTGGAATGATGAGATGCAGGTGATGATGATTAGTACTCCGGAGATGATGAGCGAGTGGAAGGAGTGAGTGAATCTGGTGGAACCCTGACACTAGTACAGTTGTGATAAACTGTACTGAATAAAGGGTGTAATCCTGGAGCAAAAAATAATCCCTAGCATCACATACAGTTTCACATCACAAATGATATAGTACTTTATTTAGTTCTTACAACTTTTATGGAAGCAAAAAAAAAAAGCCATGAAAGAAGCCTCATATGCCTCAAGCCTGCATTTATTTGATGAAATATACAGAAAAAAACAGTAATATTGTGAAATATTATTACAATCTAAAATAATGGTTCTCTTACGAGAGTACTCTTGTGTTGCGTAAGCTAGCTTACGCTACGGGAAAATCCCTTTTCTCGAGAATACTGAAGCCAAAAAATTATCCTTAATTTTTGCATTAATTTAAAATGCATTGCTGCACAAGCAGACCTAGGCGAGAGGCTTGCGCACCTATTGGTTGCTCTGCAGCAACTGCTGCAACCTATCGAGGGACTGCTCATGACGTAAGCACCAATGAGGGCGCGGGCGCCCGTGCACGTCACGTCACGTCCCGCCAGAATGGGCGTGGCTTATGTCTATATAAGCTGGGTCCAGATAGGTTGTTCTTTGATTTTTCATCTCTTCAGCGAAGTGTTCACATCACATCGTTGTTCTCCGGAGAAGCCTGCGCCGTCGACGAGCCTTCTCAGCTGGACGAGCCATCTGCCTTTCAGACAGAAGCCGGCCAACTTTGCCGCTTCATCCGCCGTTCCTGCTGCGCTATCCGGCGCCTATATCCTTTCTCCTTACTGCATTGCATTGTGTGTTCGCCCCGCGACACACTCCATTCTAAAAGAGCGAGGCGTTGTTTCAAATGCCTCTCTTTTCCAAATGCGGCTCGTGCCGAGCCACCCTCTGCGACGGGGACCGCCACATCCTGTGCGTTTCCTGCCTGGGAAGAAACCACGCGGACCACACGCTTTCCAAGGGCGGCTGCCCGGAATGCAAGGCTATGGCTATGTCGACCCTTCGGGCTCGTCTAGCCTCCTTCAACGTGGATCCTGCCCCTCCGCTTCTCTCCTCTGGGCCACGCCATAAGAAGCGCCGTTCACAGAGAACGCCGGAGGTCATCTCTGTGAGTGCTTGCATGCCGGCTAACTCCCCGTGTGCATCGCTCTCTGAGTCCCCCACTTCGATCACGGCCGGCCAGCCCCCCGCCGTGCATCTCGAGTCTGATGGGGACAACGCGGAAGAGGACAGGTGCTCTCTTCTCGCTTCGGAAAGCGAAGGATGGTCGGGCTCCAATCCGGACCCCGCCCCTTCCCTGCAAGAGTCGAGCGGGGTGCGGTCTAGTTTCGACGCGGAGCTTATCCGCCTTCTCACCAAGGCCGTCGAGGACCTCGGCCTCAATTGGTCTTCGCCCGAAGAACCCACACCCAGCAGGCTGGATGGCTGTTTCCTGCCCGGTTGACGCTCAACGCCTCTCACGAGGCCCGCTCCCTTCCTGCCGGAACTACATGAGGAACTATCCAAAAGCTGGAAGGCGCCATTTTCTGCTAGGCTGCGGCCTACTGTCTCTGCGACGCTCTCCCATGTGGACGGCGCGAAAGACAATGGCTACCTCTCCATTCCTCCCGTCGAGGAACCGGTAGCAACACTGTGTCCGCCTTCCGCTGGATGGCAGTCCAAGCCCTCGCTGCCCTCGAAAGCCTGCAGGACAACTTCGGCTCTGATCGGTCGCGCTTATACCGCATCAGCGCTTCACACCATAGCTGTGCTTCAAGTGCATCAGGCCAACCTTCTCCGCACTACGGACGAGGCGGGCCCGAATCCTGAGAGTTTCACGGACCTTAGAAGCGCTACGGACCTTGCTCTATGAGCCACCAAGTCCACTGCACAGGCCATCGGCAGAGCTATGGCGTCTCTCACTGTCACTGAGAGACACTTGTGGTTAAACTTGTCCAACATGAAAGAGTCCGACAGAGCCACTTTTCTCGACGCGCCTGTGTCTACATCCGGTCTCTTCGGCCCGGCAGTCAAAGGCTTCGCGGAGCGGTATTCAGAAGTGCAGAAAACTTTGCAAGCTACGCGGCACTTCATTCCAAAACGCTCTAGTTCCGCGACGGGTTGCTCAAAAAAGCAGCCGCCCAACCGTAACACAGCGCCACCGCCGCCGCCGGCATCAGCTTCACAGCGCCGTCAGCCAAGAGTGTCTCAGCAGCGCTCGCGCTCTTCAAGCCGCCACAGGCCGCCTCCCCCTCGGAGACCCAGGCCCAAGATAGCGCTGAAACCTGACCCTTCAAAGTCTTCCTGACCACTTTAGGAAGATGAAGATGGTCGAGTCTCGCTACGGCCGGACCACCATCAAAGAAAGCGCGTCCCGCTCTCTCAGTTCCCTCAGCAGAGGTGACTGGAGAAGTGTATTTCACAGCCAACGAGCCCGTTATACAACCCGCTCGCCTGTACCCAAAGGCCGTTTTCACGGCCACCCAGATAAATCTCAAAAAGAGCATTATGTCTGTTTTTCCGGCTCACGCCGAAGGTGTTATAAATGTACATTTTGTGCCCACTCCTCAGCGCTCACCCCTACACATAAGCACGGTCCGTTCAGTGTTACACACTCATTCACGGCCCATATCAATGAAACCGGCTCACGCCGTGTGTGTTTTAAATGTAGGAAATGTGCCCGCTGTACAGTGCTCACCCCTACTCACAAACACGAGTCGCTCTGTGACACACACTCACTTAGAGCCCCCATCAATAAACGCAAAACGCGTTCTGTGTGCAGAAAGCCCATCTATAAACACAAGATGTGTTCTGTGTGTAGAGAGCTATGTATCGCACACACACAGTGACCAGAGTCCAGATACCATTCTCCCTCTAGCTTTAAGCATAAAAGCATGGGAAATGATCCCGGGCGTGTCAGATTGGGTACTGAACACTATAAAACGAGGCTATTCACTGCAGTTCACTCGCAGACCCCCGCGCTTTCGAGCCAGGGTCGAAACCACGGTGAAAGAAGAAGTAGCACATCTACTTTGTGCCGAGATTGCGAAACTGCTGAAAAAAGGGGCTATAGAAACCGTCCCTCTGGTTCAGAGCGACTCAGGTTTCTACAGCAGATATTTCCTCATCCCAAAGAAGGATGGCGGTCTCAGACCCATCCTAGATCTCAGGCGTTTGAACAAAGCCCTCATGCAGAGATCGTTCAAGATGCTCACGACCAGACAAATTCTCGCGCAAATACACCCGAGAGACTGGTTTATCTCAGTGGATCTGAAAGATGCCTATTTTCAGATTCAAATAACACCCCACCACAGGCCTTTCTTGCGATTCGCCTTCGAGGGTCAGAACTATCAGTACATCGTCCTGCCGTTCGGTATATATCTTTGGCACCTCGTACATTCACAAAGTGCATGGATGCGGCGCTCGCTCCCCTGAGACAACAGGGGATGCGAATACTGAACTATCTGGATGACTGGCTAATTCTAGCGCAGAGCTAATAGCCCACAGAGCTTTATTACTCAGCCACCTACAGGATTTGGGTCTCCAAATCAACTGGACCAAGAGCTCGCTGTCTCCCAGCCAGAAAATTTCCTTTCTGGGGACAGATTTGAACTCTGCATCAATGACAGCGCGACTGACGTCACAGCGCGCGCTGCGAATAAAACGCTCAGGGAGCGGATCTCCTCTTCCAGGCCAGGGGTGCGATTTGGCACCCGCCCCCCGACTTATGGGCCCTGCACGTATTGGCCATCAACGGGTACCCGCTGATCTCCCAGCTGGAGTGCTAAACACAATCACACAGGCTAGAGCGCCCTCTACTAGAAGGCTCTACGCCTCAAAGTGGTCAGTGTTTTCCGGCTGGTGCTTGGGTCAGAATTTAGACCCACAACGCTGTAGCGTTACGGAGATTCTCTCCTTCCTACAGGAGCAGTTGAATAGGGGCAGGTCCCCCTCCACGCTCAAAGTGTATGTTGCAGCCATAGCAGCGTTTACCAAACCTATGCATGGCCAGACACTGGGAAGGAATGATCTCATCATCCGATTCCTGAGAGGAGCTAGGAGATTAAATCCTCCCCGGCCCCCTCTGCTTCCGGTCTGGGACCTCTCCACGGTCCTGGACGCTATGAAGGGCGGCCCCTTCGAACCACTACAGTCCGTGGATTTGCGGTAACTTTCGTTTAAGACCGTTTTCCTTTTTTTTGGGCCTAACGACTCCAAAGTCATTCTCAAACCGAGACACGGCTATGTCCCCAAAGTGCTTTCCACTCCGTTCAGAGCACAAGTCATTTCACTGTCAGCTCTCCCAGGATCTGATAGTGAGGGCGATGTGAACCTCCTCTGCCCGGTCAGGGCGCTGAGGATATATGTTGAACGGTCTGCTGCTTTCAGGCAGTCAGAGCAGCTCTTTGTTTCTTTTGGTGGCCGCACTAAGGGACTAGCCACGTCGAAACAGAGCCTCTCTAGGTGGATAGTTGATGCTATAGCTTTGGCTTATAAGTCTAAAAGCCTTCGCTGTCCCCTGGGCATCAGAGCCCATTCTACAAGAGGCATGGCCTCTTCTTGGGCATGGTCCAGTGGAGTTTCACTCCAGGATATTTGTATGGCGGCAGGCTGGGCCTCTCCGTCTACATTTATAAGCTTTTATAACCTGGAAGTTCCTGCTTTGCAGGCTAAGCTGTTGTCAGTCTAAACGTAATATTCACTGCTCTGCCCGACTCAGCGCCGGGTAGGCTGTGTATTATAAGCGTGCTGCCAGCACGGGTACAAGACCATCAGATCAGGCCGACTTAGGTCCTCCCTGACTGTAATCCTACACTCACATCTGTCCTTCTGGTTCGGATGTCTACTGACTGACAAAAAAGTCATTATATCATTCCTATATCAGGTTCAGGCCGACTGATGTCGATCCTGACTGTTATACTGTGTTAAGCACCCATTCCTTCCATTCAGGGATGGTTATGATATTTTCTTTGGCCCACGTTCTGTTGGCCTAGATATTATCCACTATTATGTGTACCCCGGGCACATGCCCTTGGGAATATATGTGTGGACAACTCTAGCACGCACAGCGTTTTACATTGGGTTCCCGTAGCGTAAGCTAGCTTACGCAACACGAGAGTACTCTCGTAAGAGAACGCTCTCAGTTACTAATGTAACCTCGGTTCTCTCTAGATGAGGGAACGAGTGTTGCGTAACCCTGCCGTGCTTGTTCTACGTTCTGGTTTCGCTTCAGTCGATGAAAACCAAAGAACAACCTATCTGGAACCAGCTTATATAGACATAAGCCACGCCCATTCTGGCGGGACGTGACGTGCACTGGCGCCCGCGCCCTCATTGGTGCTTACGTCATGAGCAGTCCCTCGATAGGTTGCAGCAGTTGCTGCAGAGCAACCATTAGGCGCGCGAGCCTCTCGCCTAGGTCTGCTTGTGCAGCAATGCGTTTTAAATTAATGCAAAAATTAAGGATAATTTTTTGGCTTCAATATTCTCGAGAAAAGGGATTTTCCCATAGCGTAAGCTAGCTTACGCAACACTCGTTCCCTCATCTAGAGAGAACCGAGGTTACGTTAGTAACCGAGAGTGTTTTCTATTTTAATATACTTTCAAATATAATTTATTTCTGTGATGCAAAGCTGAATTTTCAACATAATTACTCCAGTCTTCGGTATCGCATGATCCTTTAGAAATCATTCTGATATGCTTATTTATAATCAATGTTGGAAACAGTTGTGCTGCTTTTTTGGAACCTGTGATATTATTTTCAGGATTCATTGATGAATAAAAAGTAAAAAAGTCAGCATTTATTTAAAAGAATATTTAAAAGACTCCAACATCACTCAGACGTCAAATTCTGGTTGAACGTGAAAATTGGGTTGACGTCTAAACATTTGTTTGACGTCAGGCTCCAACGTCATTAAACAACTTCACAAACAGCATTACCAGCTTCGCTTATTACAAACCAGACTGACTTTATATCTGTCAAGTGTACCATAATACAATCAACTACTTGAAGCACAATACAAAAACTACTCCAAACAAACAAAACAAAATGAAACTGAATGAAATGTAATAAAAGATCCCCCTCCGAATTGGATCATGATGGTACAGTTCAGGACAGCACAAGTTCATGGTGAGGAGAAGATCTGATTAAGAAGAACGGCCCAAACCAGATTCAGTGGACAGAGCAGGTCCAGGGAGCTTTCCAGGATATTCAAGGAGCTCTACAGGAAAGCCCAGTGTTGCACAGTCCCAGGTTTTGTTTTACAGACGGATACGTCAGGAGTTGGACTAGGAGCAGTGCTACTCCAGGGAGAAGTGGGAAACTAGCACCCTGTGGCCTATATTAGCCGGAAACTGTTTCCCAGGGAAGTGCGCTATTCCACTATTGAGAAGGAATGCTTAGTAGTTTATCAAATATTGTTATTTGTTCATATGAATCTAAATTTCCTAATAACTACATTCATAACAATAAAGTAATTAGTTTGCTAGCATCTTACTGTTTAGTTTGTAAAGAGAAACAGACAAAACATAAAACATAAAACCTACTATAATATTAGACTACATAGCCTATAATAAAAGATAATGAATTTCAAACCTGAACCAAACCTATTTTTATTCAAAGATAAAATAAGTAAAAAAATAAATAAAAGAAACATTACATTTCATGAACTCAAATGTCATAGTGGAAAAAAACAAAAACAATGACTGTTGTAACGGTGCGTAAATCAGACCTTTCAGGCTATAGCCTAACGATAATAAGCCACATGCCAAAATTATTATTACAACTATAACTAAATTGTCGGTCATTAAATAAGAAAACTAAATAATTGTGTAGATGATTCGCTTTGTGTAACCCGGCATCAGACATTAGGCAGAAGTATTTTTTTGCACACAGTGACGCGACCAATCAATCACTCCCACATTCACTGTCCTCGCTGCTGCGACTTGCGCTCGCTTATCACTGCATATCTAAATTCACACCTACCAACAGTATCTTTGTAGAACTTCAAAAAAAAGAAACAAAAAAGATGCTGCAGCCAATGAGCAGCCGGCGGGGGCTGGGGCTCTAGGATGACTCGACCTCCACGGACAGTTTTTAAAGGGCACCTATTATCCAAAATTCACTTTTACATGGCGGTTGAAAATAAATGTGTGTTTGTAGTGTGTGTACACAACCACCCTATAATGATAAAAATTCACCCAGTGCTTTTTTTAAAATACCCATAAATCATAAGCACTGTCTCAGAACAAGCCGTTCTCAGATTCGGGGCAATGTGACGTCACTTTGCACAGGCTCCTCCCACGACTGTTGATTGACACTGCAGTTTTAGTGTAGACCCGCCGTGAGTGAGCTGGACACAGTCCGCCATTGTTTCGACACCGGAGCAGCTGTAGACAAGAATGTCTCCTAAGCGATTGAGGTGTTTTGTTGTTGGTTGTAAGAATGAACATAGCAGTCTTCATTTACTCTCGTTGTTCCTCGAGGATGGATCTGTACCAACTGTTTGTGATCCAGCTTAAAGTCCTCGGAGATATAGGACTAACGGTACTGATCAGTGCTGATCACGGCAGAAATGAAAGTTAGAGTGCGCACTTTATGACAGTTCATCAAGTCGTTTTACAGATATAAAGTTTACCAGTTTATTAAGCACCCCCTGAAAAGCTGTGTATATATTTGTTTACTGTTAGTTGTAACGAGTGTTTTGTGTACTTCACTGTGTATGTTGATGATAATGAAAGGGAGAGAGAGAGGTTATGGATATGACTTTAATGCACACTTCTTATACGGTGTTTATTCAGCTCTTGCAGTGGTTGTCTGGAGTAAAATTAACGCTTCATCTTTTGTGTGATGTAAAATAAACTTCATTAAACTCCTCAGTATATTTTTGGCCATCATTCGGACACGGTCCGCTACAGCAGGCTTGTACTAATAGTGGATAAAAGCAAGATAAAAAAATAAGTTATAACCGTAAATAAACCTGTTCTGTTTCCATACAGCATATATTCTCTGACTCTGTAGGCATTATTGTTAGCCTGGTTAAAACCAGACCATTCTCAGTAGTAACTGAGTTATGGTCTGGCAAAGCTTCATTAATAACTCATTTCCAAAGGGGCTTCACCAACGGATGTCGCTCAAATGCCTCTGGGCGCAATTGGATAGACCTAAAACCAATCAGAGCGATCGTCATCATGTAAAGCCATATGCTGCGTCCCAATTCGCCTAAGTTACACTACGCCATAAAAGTATGTACTTTTTTTGTGAAGAAAAGGTATTTACTTTTGAATGTGTAGCAAAAAAGTAGGCAAGCTTTGGGACATACTACTTCGTCATCTTTATCGGACGGATCTGTCGCGTGCATCCTGTCACTTAAACTGCCCTGTCAATCATCTTGTCACAGTTAAAATCCTCTATTAAATCTAATTTAATTTCCTACCGTTTCGGAGAGAAATGTAGTTGCACGTTCATCTGCCAGTGGGTCTTTCATGGAGACTGTGCTCATGTGTTTGCAATTTGAATATAATAATGCATTTAAAAGTTGGTGCGCTTCACCAACGGACGTCGCTCAAATGCCTCTGAGCGCAATTGGATAGACCTAAAACCAATCAGAGCGATCGTCATTGTGTAAAGTTCGCCCCAACGTTTCTGATTGGTTCCGTGATTTCGACGGATTAGAAATGGGCTTTGCCAGACTACTTGCAGAGCAAATCTAAATTTGCCAGAAGTTGTCTGGGTTTTCCCAGGCTACATTATTGTCCGACTCTGGGTCGAAATGAACACCGCTACTGAGAGTTTCTGTTTTGATATTATCCGATGAGATTGTTCTGCTACTGAGCAAGCTCGTGAGGCTCCGCCCTCTGTGCCGGCAGCAACAGCTCATTTGCATTTAAAGGAATACACACTAAAACGGGGCCTTTTTCTGAGCCACAAAAAGTGACAATTTAAACATGCTGTAAAAAAAATTATCTGTAGGGTATTTTGAGCTAAAACTTCACATACACACTCTGGGGACATCAGAGACTTATTTTACATCTTAATATAGGTGCCCTTTAAAGGATTAGTTCACCTTAAAATGAAAATTTCCAGATAATTTACTCACCCCTTTCTTTCTTCAGTAGAAAAGAAATTAAGTTTTTTGAGGAAATCATTTCAGGATTTTTCTCCACACAATGCAATACAATGCAAATCAATGCAGTTTCAAAGGGCTTTGAAGTGCTTCAAAGGGCTCTGCACGATCCCAGCTGAGGAATAGGGACTTATCTAGCGAAACGATCGGCCATTTTCTAAATAAAATAAAAATGTATATACTTTTTAACCACAAATGTTCGAAAGGTCACGCTGGACATACACGGAAGTACCGCCCCTGCTGATGAAACTGCAAACTTTTCTTCAATTTATTATTATTCTGACTCTGGGTCTTCTTTCAAACATCTGGTCCTTGGGTCCTAAACTGTCAACCCCTAACAGTAATGGTGGAGAATGCGCGGGAAATTATTCTTTGTTTACATCCCTGGCTAATCAACAAACAAGGTAGTCAGATTTTAAGTAAAGTAAAACTGAATGACTTTAAAGTCTTTAAAATAATAATACAAACCTTAAACGATAGAAGTTATTTTATTTTATATTTTTGACTAGTTTATTTTAGGACCAGTAACTTCTTTGTCTCGTTTTAGTCTCCACCATACAGGGCCGATGGCTCCGGCTACAGATGTAACAGTACACTGAATAGACGGTTGTGATAACTAAATTCACTGAGTGTAATCTCAGCATTGTGATTTTGCTGATTTGGAGATGTTTAATGGATTTTAGTGATTAAATACTGCTGTTATTAACCTGTCTCCATGTGTTAACACTATTAGGCAACCTGGTGGCTCTGGTGACTCTTGAGTGCGCCTTCCCTAAGCTCCAGAAAACAACTGATTATGTCGAAGAAAACAGTCAAAGATTCTGTTACTGGGAAGACCGGTTACCAGTGTGCACGAGGTGATTACTCAACAACGGGTAAGATCCTCTTTGGTCAAACGAGGGCAACGTAAGGCAGGGGGTCACGCCTACCCTGATGGGAGGTGTGTTATGTGAGATGGGTATGAGAGTGGAGTGGATGACTGCGAGGCCAGCAGCATCCTTATATCATTAAGGGGGGATGAGCTGTGAGGAGTTACGGCAGTCTGACCCAGAAATGTGAGATCCTCCATACCACTCACCAGAAACCACATTCATTGGATGGCTTGTTTTTCATTGTGACAAGTGTCTGCAACTATGCCAGGGGACAACACCCTGATGGAGATTATAGATAAAGAGCTAATGGGAATGGGCTTTCAAGAACCAGCTGAGACCATGAGGTGATTGTCATTATTTGATGTGGAGACAGTAACAAAACTTCTTAATTTATATCAGGACCATGATGTTGGTTGCCTTATGGGAAAGAAAATTTTTTTTATAGAAGTTTTGATTTTGAACTAATATGTCTATAACATAGTTTTATCTCCTGAAGGTCGTTAGACATGGTGGTGGCTAAAGATGAAGACCGCTTTTGTAGATTGAAGAAAAAGTCTGGATAAGTCAAGTCAAGTCAAGTCATCTTCATTTATATAGCGCTTTTAACAACGTAGATTGTCTCAAAGCAGCTTCACAGAGATAAGCGTATAATTTAAGGTAACAGAGATTGTTTTGGCTTTATAGCAGAGTTAAGTTATTTTCCATCTAAAGTTAGTTTTGATTGATTTGCTTCCGTCGCAACGATCATTTGTTATTAAATTAGGGGCCGCTAAGACGACACCATTCCCTCTACACAGACTTTAAATGCGAACCTGTGAGAAACGCTGATGGCGTTCACATGCGCATTTAGAATTGGTTCTATAGTTATGTGCATTTGAAAATACGCAGGTTTGGAATTCCCTACAAGCCAAGCCTAAACAAAGTACTTGTCTTTCCTTATAAATTTTGATAAAGAATTTTATTTTATTTTGTTGCTTTGGGGTAGGAAAGCGAAACGAATTTTCCGGCAACGCTTTATCTGTATAGTGGTAGAGGGATCCTCCATAGGGAGAGACTAGTTAGCACTTCAGCACTGCGTTGTCATCGGTCCAGGCGAAGGTCCTTCGTCAGATCTGGATACGGCCTGGATCCGGCAGGCTGCTGGAAAACCTCGGGATAAACACAGACACTAAAATTAGCGTAGATGCCATTCTTCTCATGATGTAACGAGTACATCAGGATTTATGGGAAGTGTTCCCGGTTCCGGCTGACCTAATCTATGCAGCCTAACATTAAATTATAGAAGTCTATAATGTATTATGTGAATGCTAGGTCAAAGAGATGTGTCTTTAATCTGGCTTTGAACTGACAGAGTGTGTCTGCTTCCCGGACAATGGTAGGAAGACTGTTCCAGAGTTTTGGTGCTAAATAGGAAAAGGATCTACCGCCAGCAGTCAATTTTGATATTCTAGGTATTAGTAACTGGCCAGAATTTTGAGATCGCAATAGACATGACGGACTATAATGCGTTAAGAGCTCGCTCAAGTACTGCGGAGCTAAACCATTTAGTGCTTTGTAAGTAATCAGCAATATTTTAAAATTTATGCGATGTTTAATAGGGAGCCAATGCAGTTTTGACAGAACCGGGCTAATATGGTCATACTTCCTGGTTCTGGTAAGAACTCGAGCTGCTGCGTTTTGAACCAGCTGTAGTTTGTTTATTAAGTGTGCAGGGCAACCACCCATTAGAGCATTACAGTAATCTAGCCTTGAGGTCATGAACGCAAGAACTAATTGTTCCGCATTTGTCAATGAGAGCATATGGCGTAATTTAGATATATTTTTAAGATGGAAAAATGCAGTTTTACAGATACTAGACACGTGACTTTCAAATGAAAGATTGGTATCAAAGAGCACACCCAGGTTCCTAACCGACGACGAAGACTTAACAGAGCAGCCATCAAGTGTTAGACAGTATTCTAGGTTATTACGTGAGGAAGTTTTTTGTCCAATAATTAGAAACTCTGTTTTTTCAGAATTTAGAAGTAGGAAATTACGAGTCATCCAATTTTTTATATCCGCTATGCATTCCGTTAATTTTGTGAATTGATAAGTTTCGTTAGGTTTACAAAGGATAACAAAGGTGAATGGTCAAAGGTTATTGTAATGAATTTATTATTACAATTTGTTACAGTCTTAGGAGGCAGTTGAAAAGATTTTTGTTTATAGTGAAAAGGAACTAATTGCTGTGATTGTTTTTTGTATGACTGTGTAGAGAAGATGATTGACTGAAACTCTTCCCACATGCAGTGCAGTGATACGGTTTCTCTCCAGTGTGGATCCTCTCGTGTGTTTTCAGGTGCTGTGACTGACTGAATCTCTTGTCGCAGTGTGAACACTTGTAAGGTTTCTCTCCAGTGTGAATTCTCTGGTGGTCTTTCAAAGTTGAAACTCTAATAAAAGGCTTCCCACACTCAAAGCACACAAAAGCTTTTTCACCAGTATGTATTTTCTGATGAACTTGTAAATCGTGCAGACGTGAAAAACTCTTTCCACACAAAGAACATGAATGTGGTTTCTCCTGTGTATGAACTAGCATGTGACTCTTCAGTTCTGAAGCCCTCAAAAACATTTTCCCACACTGATCACATGTGAACGGTTTCTCTCCGGTGTGGATCCTCATGTGAATCTTAAAGGAAGATTTATGTGTGAAACTCTTCCCACACTGATCACATGTGAACGGTTTCTCTCCGGTGTGGATCCTCATGTGAATCTTAAAGGAAGATTTTTGTGTGAAACTCTTCCCACACTGATCACATGTGAACGGTTTCTCTCCGGTGTGGATCCTCATGTGATGCTTAAAGTGAGATTTTTGTGTGAAACTTTTCCCACACTGATCACATGTGAACGGTTTCTCTCCGGTGTGGATCCTCATGTGAATCTTAAAGGAAGATTTATGTGTGAAACTCTTCCCACACTGATCACATGTGAACGGTTTCTCTCCGGTGTGGATCCTCATGTGATGCTTAAAGTGAGATTTTTGTGTGAAACTCTTCCCACACTGATCACATGTGAACGGTTTCTCTCCGGTGTGGATCCTCATGTGAATCTCGAGATTTTGTTTGCGTGTGAAACTCTTTCCACACTGACGGCAGGTGAAACATTTCTTATCTCTTCTTTTCTCCTCCTCTTCACTCTCCTCATTCTCCAGCATCACATCTGAAATGATAGTTAAAAGTCCCATGTTTCTGTAGCATATATTAGATCAACTGCACAATTATCTAAAATAATATTAACATTTTAAAACTATACAACATTAATACAGTTCTGACAGTCTCTCAGATAAATATTACATTTATTTTAATAAAAATGTTGTAAATACTTACTAATTTAAAATGAACAATTAATTAGCCATTGTAGGGTTGGGCCGATAGACGATGCCATCATCCATTGCAATGGCTGACAAGACATCACGATGTTGAGCCGGCATCGCGATACCCCCCACATACATGTTTCCATGGTGACGCGTCATGTTTGGCACGTGATTCACCACAGCGAAAATAGCGCTGTATAGAGAGCCTAAGTCCCTCCCCTCCGCTTCCGGCTCATGGGACCTTATGTCGGAAAAAACAATATGTATGGTAGTCAATGGCGAGAGACAACTCATCTTTTTATTCCGTCTGTTTGTCAATTTAAAAGATAATTATGAAAGTCAAGAAAGTCGCAGTTTGTCATAAAACAGAAGAGTAACATTTAGGGCCCTATCTTGCACCCAGCGCAATTGACTTTGTACACCGACGCATGTATCATTCCTATTTTGCACCCGCGCGCTTTTCCCTCCACAGAAGCACGTCGCTAAACTAGGGAATGAACTTGCGCTCCCTGGGCGGTTCAGCGCAAAAAAGGAGGCGTGTTCCGGCGCAAACGTTCCTTCATGCTATTTTGCAGGTTTAGAAAACAATTGCGCCACTAACCAGGAAAAAATTGTTTAAAGTCAGTGGCGCGTTGCGCATGTTATTCATATGCTATTTTAAGGGCGCATGCTTGGCCATAATCAATGTAGCGTGTGCACAACGCGCACTTTGATTCTCTCATCTACACAGAAGCAGCAGTTTTCATTTTTACAAATCATACATTATTACGATAGATAGATAGATAGATAGATAGATAGATAGATAGATAGATAGATAGATAGATAGATAGATAAAGGGAATGTGAGATGACGCTCTGATTGGTTTATTTCACGTTACGCCCAAACCACACCTATGAATAATGAAGCTCTTCAGACCAACCCATTTTAGATTTGCGCCTGCGCAAGAGTCATTTATCCCACCGGGAAAATAGCAACAGCGCCAAGACCCGCCCACAAAGTTACTTGCGCTTTGCGCTTTGACACTTGCGTTTCAGATCGTTAAAATAGGGCCCTTAGTTTTATGTGAAAATCGCTCAATGAACTACATCTCTCATCTCGCACTATGTACATCACCATCCGTTGCTCGTATGTGTGCAGTCTGGTATAAAACACTCAGACATGACGGCGTAACGTTACCATTATAACGTAAGACTATAGAAAAATGAAAGTTTCAGTAAAGTTAGCCTCATTCATTGAGAGAAAAGGTATGACGTCACACGTGCGCCTTTTGGGTTTGTAGTCTTTGTAATTACGTATTTTCACAGTCTTATACCTCAACAGTTTTACATCAAACTGCGACTTTCTTGACTTTAAAATGTATCTTTTAAATTGACAAACATCATATGTGTAATTCAGGGCACAATTCAAACGAGATCAAAATATTTGTTGTTTCTTGCCATTGACTACCATACAATATTTTTCCGAATTAAGGTCCCATGGTGTTCCAGGGGGTGGACTTAGGCTCTCTATGACAGATGTAGCGCTTTTATTTCTAAATATTAACAAACTTGCTTACCATGTCATCAACTACTGTATCTTCTATTCCGATTTTCAAATACGTGTTAGTGAGTTTGTTTTGTTGTTTAAAAACCTTTATAAATGATTTCCATCTGTAACGTGAGATGGGCGCCGCAGTTCAGAGATTCCTGTCTGTTGGATTTATTACAGCACGTGAATTCATCAGTTTCTCCCGAAATACATGTAAGTAAGTGGCCGCTGAACTGGGAGAAGAATAGAGTAAACTTTATAGTTACTTACACTGTGTATCTGATATGAATAAAACACGTCGGCAAATATATTTGAATGGATTGTTTTTGCTGCTTCCATAGACACCAACCATTTGTGTATTTTACAAATTATAAATGTATTGTTTTGCTATAAATTATATGTATTTAAATGTCTGAAACCTAAAATAAACATTATGTGGTTAAACACACTGAATAGTTGTGATATGACAAGCGTTGAGCGCATCCGTCTTTGGCTCAGCGCCAGCCATAGCGCGGCTCAACATCGTGATGTCTTGTCAGCCATTGCAATGGACGATGGCATCGTCTATCGGCCCAACCCTAATAACTTCTGTAACAAATGTAGCTATTGGTCATTGTTCATGTTAGTTAACCCTCCTATTACCTTTGGGGTCGATTTGACCCCATTCAGTGTTTAACGTCTCTAAATACATACTTTAAAAAATTTTTTTTGCTTCATATTTAAAGACTTTTCCTAATTTAATGGGGACAACTGGGTAAACATAAAATTAAGATGATGATAGGTTTTCAATGTTCTGTACGTACTTTTGTAGCATCGGTGTTCTTTGGGGTCAATTTGACCCCATGCTCATTTTGCTGTATAAAACATATAAGAACATACAAGAAATATAAAAAATGTTGTTGTTCACATTGGTGATTAGGCACAAATCCCACATTTATTTTGGATGATATTGAGGTCATTATAAGTTGAGATTTTATGATCTTCAAAAACCTTCCCTCTGCTTTAGGGCCCTAACCTGACATTACCATATAGGCCTACTTGAAGTATTGCGAGAACCACTGATAGTTCACACGATATTGTGGAGGGGGGAATCATAATTCTCACAAGAAATTAGATATTTCCAGTGCCAATTATATATTTCCAGGGAAGGGAAAACATAATTCTTGCAGGGAAGGGAAAACATAATTCTTGCAAGAACTGTGATATTTTGTTCTGTGGGGGAGGGGAAAACATAATATAGGGGAGGAGCAAATGTATGAAAGCTTCCACAGAAGCCTTATAAACCATTTCTCTTTGTGCTTTGTGAGCTCTCTCTTTATGCTCTTTCTCAATTGAAAATTACCTCTTAGCAAAGTTTTTTTGGGGGGGGGGGGGGGGGGGGGGGGGGGGGGGGGGGGGTTTGGGTTCTATACGGACCTGTTCGCCAGCAAGACACCAGTCGACCCGCCCGAAATGCAGGACGATGCCATACCAGCCATCCCGTCAGTGTTGACCAGTGAGGTCAGGCATGCGATCCAGAACATCCAGAAAGACCGGGCGCCAGGGCTGGACGGAATCGAGGCCGAGCTGCTCAAAGAGGGTGGACTTTGGGCAGCATTGGCCAGCCGTTTCAGCCGCTACATGGCTCAGAGAAGAACACCAGATCAATGGAAGACGGCCAAGACAGTGCTGTTGTACAAGAAGGGTGACCGCGAACAGCTGAGGAATTTATCGGCCAATCTGGCTCCTGCCGACCGTGTACAAGGTTTTCACCAAGGTGCTGTACAACCGACAAGCCAGGCAGTTGGACGAACAACAGCCACCCGAACAGGCCGGCTTCCGGTCTGGCTACAGAATCAAATCAAATCAAATCAAGTATATTTGTATAGCGCTTTTCACAATACAGATTGTATCAAAGCAGCTTCACAGTATTAAATTAAAATAAAATAATACAACAAAGTTTGTTTCTAGTGGAATTTATTGATTGATAGAATAAAATTAAATATCCCCAAAATATCCCCAACTGAGCAAGCCAAAGGCAACAGTGGCAAGGAACCGAAAAAACTCCATCAAGTGACCTAATGGTGTCCTAAAACTCCATCAGGTGACCTAATGGAGAAAAAAAAAACCTTGGGAGAACCCAGGCTCAGTCGGTGGCCAGTTCTCCTCTGGCATTTATGAACTAGAGGCCGGATTGTAGTTTGAACTGTGAGATTAACAATATTATATGAATGCCTGGCCGAAAAGATGTGTCTTTAATCTAGTTTTAAACTGGGAGAGCGAGTCCGAGCAACGAACAGTATCAGGAAGACTATTCCAGAGTTTCGGAATCCACATCCACGTGCTGAACCAACTGCTCGAACGCTGCCGGAAGTACAAGATGCCCTTGGTACTGGCCTTCATAGACTACGAGAAGGCCTTCGACAGAGTAGAGATCAATGCCGTACTGCTCGCCCTACAACAACAGGGCATCTCCTACGAGTATGTGGACCTTTTGCGGGAGCTGAACAGCGGATGCGCCACCAACATCACCTTGTTCGACCGGACACTTCCCACTTGAATGACAGGGTACAGCTGTGGCAAAATTTGAAATTTTTGCTGCTTCAGTTGTTATGATGTTGATTCACATTTTTCTAGATTATTGTGCAGAGTGATCAGAGGCATTTTACATCATTTCAAAAAGCTTTATCGCAAAACCCCAAATTTCACTGTTTTTGTCCTTGGCACCAAATTACCAGCTAACATCATTTTACTAATCATATCATCAGCACATGATTGCTATAAGGAAGGAAGAAGTGCTTCCAATCATTGTGTTCTTCTGTTAGCAATGGTTTCCTCCAAAGAAAGATGGAGGATCATCTTTGCATCAAAATGGCCTCCATTTACCAGATCATCAAGAGCTTCAAGAATAGAGGTCCGGCTGCAGTGAAGAAGGCTTTAGGATGTCCCAGAGTGTCCAGCAAGTACCAGGAACTTCTCCTCCTGAGGAATCAGCTAGGGAATCGTGTCACCACCAGTGCAGAACTGCTCAATATTGGCAGCAGGTGGGTGTGAGAGCATCTGCACACACAGCGAGGCCAAGACTTTTGGACAACGACCTGGTGTCAAGGGCAGCAAAGAAGCCACTTCTCTCCAATAAAAACATCAAAGATTGGCTGAAATTCTGCAGGAAGTACAATAATTGGACAGCAGAAGACTAGTGCAAAGTTATTGTATCTGATTAGAACATCTGGAAAATCGATTGTCCAGAGAAGAAAAGGTGAACACTACCATGAGTCCTGTGTCGTGCCAACAGTGAGGCATCCTGAGACTATCAATGGGAGTGTCATATTGACCCCAAACCCATCCTTGATAAAATATATTGTATAATATAATAAATAAAAAGCTATTAAAAGACCAAAAATATATATAATTTTTTAATTTTAGATAAATCAGTGACATTTTATAGTGATTTGCTAATTTGTCCATAGTTGTGCAATGGGTATTCTGGATGTATAAGGGGTGGGGGTGGGGGGGTTGGTGGTGTTTTATTTAAAGGGCTATTTAAGTAGTCAACAAAGAAACATAAAGTACCTGACTTAAACCTTTGGGGAAAAAATCAAATTGTGGGGGTTTAAATTGCTGGTGTCAAATTGACCCCAGTGGGTAAAAGATGTTGGTAGATTTAAGGGTAACAAGAGGGTTAAGGCACTAACTAACATTAACTAATAAGATCATATTGTAAAGCGATACCTATTGTTCTTACTAATTCTTTTGCAATTGTCGCAACATGAAAATTTGGAACCGTCACATGCCTACATACAACTTTATCAGAAATTATAAAACAGCTTTTGCTTAATTTACACCATTATGAATAATGTTTACACCATTATGATTGATGGAAAAAAAAAAAAAAAAACCCAGTAAAATCAGTGTCAGGGTTGTAAAGTGTATTTATGTCCCAAATTCTGCTTACAGGGTAACAAAAATTGTGAACAAGATATCAAATAAATGCAAAATCAAACATCTTATATCATATTTAGTTTGGTCTTCTGTTCTGATGTTGACAATCAGTGTGAATGTTTATCAAATCTTGTTGCACTGACCACTGGATCAAAACAAGAAAATCCAAAAACATCTGAGTTTCAGGTCCTATTTTGTACCAATGCACATATAAAGTCTCCCCTATATTACTTATTGGTTTAACTGGTTTAACTTTCACAACTCTTTAGTTTTTTCTACTACAAACACTAAATCTGATAAACTGCTTTATAACCTTAATGTTCTTCAGCCTCATTAATGATGAATCAGGAATAAACACCAACCTCTTTGTTCTTCAGTGTGTTTCATTCTGCAGTGTTCTGGATCACTCATGTTCTCACAGTCCTTCAATAAACTCTGTCTTTGCAGATTTCAGCTCTTCCTGATGGTTTGATGCTCGTCTTCACTTGTAGCTGATGGGAATATTCCAGCATTTATTAGTGAATTGATGTGAGCATTAGTAAAAGAATGATAATTGCATTAAAAATCTGTCAAAATTAAGATTAAATTATGTTGTTATACCAATTTACAAGTATTTATGTTCACCTTTCCATCTAGTAAAGTAACTTTTAAGTAAATGAATTGCAAAGTGTTTACTAATTCACAAACTCTGTCTCTTTTTATTTCTAAGAATTTCATAAACGTATTTAAATTCTTACATTTATCTTACCTCTCATTAATATAGGTAAATAAAAAATACCAAATGTAAACAATGAATAAAAATGAAAGAATAAATAGAAATAAAATTGTAAAAATGTGCAAGTACCACTAAATAAAACACCAACATGACAACTTTTTTGGTTTATTGTCTTAGTTTATGTGTTTTATGTGAAACATGGTTTATAAATGAAATAAATGTTTTTATAAAACTTACCTATATCTTGTAGATGTCACAATAGCTGATCCTGTCATTTGCTCAAGTCTGTTGACAATAAAATAAGCTTAATGTTGCAATTTATGGATCTGAAGACATCAGCATAATGAATGAGGGGAAAACAGGATGTAAAAAAAGCCTTGCATAACAATAAGTGTTTTATACTGTTTTTATATTTGCTTGACACAAATTTCATGATTTCAATTCAAATCTTGTCATTTGATTCTGATGCTGATTCAATATCAATAACGTTACATGTTAATTTTTTCTCAAGAAAAAAAAAATCTCACCTAATTCTGAGAGCCCTGTCAGCTTGTATATAATGTTAAAAAATATATATATAATGCGGCTTTTATTATAACTAGTATAATTAATTTGGCTGCTGTTTTCTATCTTTGCACACCAGAAGCGTGTCTGATGCGGCGCTGCTGCTGTTATAGGTGATGTACAGTGAGGTACAGTGAGGGTACTATCTCGGGATTTGGATCACCCTTGTTCGAAATATGGGAAGAGATTTGTGGAGGCCTATAAGTCATGTTAAACATATATAGCCTACTGATATAGCAAAGACGTCGGCAGTATTGACAAAATACAGAATATTTCATTTTGTATTGACAGGTGCAATATTTGAACATCGATCATTATTTATTTATTTTTTTAAATTACAATCTTCATTTAGGCTATGTCAAAACCTCCAAAAATCTAAATGTCATTTATTAATATGTATTCTTGTCAAAATGACATCTAAACATATTTTTCTATTCTATTTTGCATGGAAACGCTTCCAACACGAAAAATAGTCGGTTCAATTTCTAGCGTTTTCGGCGAGACGCGCGTGTCACGCAGGCAGTGTGCAAGCTCTAACCCAGTGTTTCCCAACCCTCTTCCTGGAGGCACACCAACACTACACATTTTCCAACTCTTCCTAATCAATCACACCTAAATCAACTCCAAGACCAAAAATATATGGGTATTATATATAAGGGATACATCCAAAATGTGAACTGTTGGTGTGCCTCCAGGAGCAGGGTTAACATGGGAGCCGAAATAAAAACGGACACGCCACGCCGGCCTAAAGTAACAGCTGATGGGGATTTGCCGTCACGATCGGAGGATAGTTAACCTCGTTTAAGCCTGCATAGCCTAGACTAGAGCTATCCTGTTGAATAGGCAGGGCAACTATTTAACGTTATCATATTAAACATCACATAGTTACAGGCTAACTTCAGCGCGCATGACACAGTAATATATGAGCATTTACTACAAATGATGGCCGTGAAAGAGACTATAGGCTACTAAACAGTAGCGATAATGTTAAGCGCACCAGAATTAAATAATATATTAATTAAAGAAGTAAACAGCGTAGCTTTAAATAAACATATTAAGAAGTAAACAGCGTGACTTACAGATTCAGTTAACATCCAGAGTGTTTGTTTATTGTTTATTTTTAAACCACGACCCATTATGTCAGAATGTTTATTTTTAAACCACAACCCTCTAAAAATGATATATTTAACGATATCTTTTGCATTTATTCTTAGTTAATGTTAATTTCAACATTTAATAATACTAACATGAACTAACAATGTATTTTTTTTTAACTAACATTAATAAAGAAGGCACTAACTATCTTATTGTAAAGTGATACCTATTGTTCTTTTTAATTCTTTTTGCACTTTAATCTATTTGAAACATTTGTTTACTTTATTTTTATTGTGTACTGCTTTATTATATTTATATGTTCAGAGTTATTTTTGTTATAAGAATAAAAGTTATAAAACCGTGCATAGTATTAAAAAAACATTTGTGTCGAAAAAATACCATATACCATGATAAAAGTTTCAGCAATTGTCGCAACATGAAAATTTGGTACCGTCACATGCCTACGTACAACTTTATCAGAAATTATAAAACAGGTTTTGATTTTTTTGATTTTGGCTTATGAATGGGAGAAACTGCAACGTGCAATATGGCGGAATACCTTATAATAGCATTCTGAATAAAAGAGCCAATTGTAAAGTCATTATTATTTTACTGTAAACAGTGTATATCATTTTGCTTCATGATTTAAATTATATCCCGGTGTGTTTGTTTCCTGCCTGTCCTCGTTTCTACCGGGTTGGCATCTGTATCCAGTATTCCTGTCCTCTGCACTCTGAATGCTTCCACTGAGTTTCTGTTCTTCAGGTCCCCGAGTCCTGGCAGCCAGTGCATCAGTACTCCATCATCTTTCACCATTGCGACTGACTGGGTTGTCCATCAGCATCCCTGCTGAAGCTGAAGCTTGCTGAAGCTCAAACATGCTGCGTAACACATGAATGAACCTCATTGGTTCTTGCTGAAGCTCAAACGTGCTGCGTAACACATGAATGAACCTCATTGGTTCTTGCTGAAGCTCAAACGTGCTGCGTAACACATGAATGAACCTCATTGGTTCTTGCTGAAGCTCAAACGTGCTGCGTAACACATGAATGAACCTCATTGGTTCTTGCTGAAGCTCAAACGTGCTGCGTAACACATGAATGAACCTCATTGGTTCTTGCTGAAGCTCAAACGTGCTGCGTAACACATGAATGAACCTCATTGGTTCTTGCTGAAGCTCAAACGTGCTGCGTAACACATGAATGAACCTCATTGGTTCTTGCTGAAGCTCAAAAGTGCTGCGTAACACATGAATGAACCTCATTGGTTCTTGCTGAAGCTCAAACTAAAATCCGATCCAGCACTTCATTTGGGGGATCCACCATCTCAAAATACCACTGAAAGATATTTTTGTTATGACCAATGTTCAGGAAACTTAAAGGGCCTATATGCGTTTTTCTGAAATTTAAACTCGCGACTGACACCTGTGGTCAAAAAACGGAACTGCTCTTCCTTTCTGCTCGCTCTCGTACGTGCACACTTCACAAGTCATCCGCTGCAAAGAAGTCAACATTATGTTTACAGAGGTAAGAACAGTCAAATACATATTGTTTGAGAAACTAAGGCTAACTGCTGACTAGCGGTGGTGGCAGAGTGATCTGAAACGTTTAACATGAACGCGCTTGACGTCACATCCGCAGACAGCGCGCGAAAAATCCGACCCGACAGAAAATAGGAAAAATAGGATACAGGCTTATAGATGCACCCACTGTGAGCTGACAAGGTGTCAGTATGCTCATCAGGAGATGTTTGAGTCATAAATGGTCAAATAAAAAGGCTATTTTTACGTTTATTTTGGGGGAAAAGTTGCATATAGGCCCTTTAAGTATAATAATAATTATAATGTTATCAATAACTTGCTATATCCATGTTAAATGTATAAAAAAAGTATTAAGAAGTGGAAGAAAAGCCTCTACAAAGTGCACTACATGTCATGTTTTGATGATGATCTATTGGATTTGACTGCTATTCGTGTTTCCAACACAACAGTATAATAGGCTATATAAACTTAGATGCACTTCTGTTATTTGTGAAGCGGTTTTCTGAAACTTATCCATGGCATAATTGGTTGAATCCGTCAAATACAAACTTAAACTGTTGACACTTTATAAATCTTAGATTTAAACTGCAAATTCATAATGATGAATGAACACATATAGTGCTCCAGGTGACACGGTGCTGTGCTGTCATTCCCAGAAATTGGACATGTTAATATCTTATTAATATTAAAGTCATTGTTAGAAATCCCGGGAAGTGATGATTTTGTTCTTTTGAACAGAACGAGAAGAGATGGAAACGAAGGTTAAGTCGCATATATTTATACACATAACTTTGGTAACAGGGTTGATGAATGTAATCAACATGTAATCAATATGGATTGAGATTATTTTCCCATCATACTCTAGAAAGAGTTCAAATGATGTCACTTCCTGGTTGTTGCCATTTTATAAGGAGGAAATTGTTGATTGATTCAGTGTTGAGTGAAAAATGTACAATGGCTAATTAATTGTTCATTTTAAATTAGTAAGTAATTACAACTTTTATATTAAAATAAATGTCATATTTATCTGAGAGACTGTCAGAACTGTATTACTGTTGTATAGTTTTAAAATGTTAATATTATGTTAGATAATTGTGCATTTGATCTAATGTAATAGTCCTTGCTACAGAAACATGGGACTTTTAACTATCATTTAAATGCTGGAGAATGAGGAGAGTGAAGAGGAGGAGAAACATCATCATGTCAAAACTAGAGAAAAAACTCATTTACAGACTGAAAGTATTTCTTCACTGAAAAGAAGAGACAAGAAATGTTTCACCTGCCCGTCGGTGTGGAAAGAGTTTCACATACAAACAGAATCTCAAGGATCACACGAGGATCCACACCGGAGATAAACTGCACGAATGTGTTCAATGTGGCAAAACATTTCTGAAGGCTTCAAACCTGAAGAGACACATGAACGTTCATTTTTCCTGTGATACATTCATACTCTTTGTGTGGAAAGTTTAAACTGAAGACAAAATTAAAAGATCATCAGAAAATGCATACTGGTGTAAGAAATCATATGTGCTTCGAGTGTGGGAAGCCTTTTAGTAGAGCTGGACATTTAAAACAGCAACAGAGGATCCACACTGGAGAGAAACTGTATCACTGCACTGCATGTGGGAAGAGTTTCAGTCAGTCATCTTCTCTACACAGTCACACAAAATACAATCACTGTAAGTAGTTCATCTTCAGATCCAGCACTTTCAAGTGTGAAGCCGCATCCTCACCAAACGTGAAACGATAACGTGTCAAGCAATAAATCGGTCCTGACCAGCGACAACGACCAAAATGACATATTGAAGTTTTTTTCGCCTTAAAATAGCTTAGCTGTAACTCTACACCCTTGCCTCATTTAGTAAACACGGTTCTATAAATATGTAAATGAGCCCCGCCTTCACTCACTCACACCAGCTCAGAGATCCACTCGCTGACGATCATTGGTTACAAGGTAGTTTGTGACGTCAGAAACACCAGAGATTTCAAACTGTGATTTTGAGACTCTTTAATTCGATGCAGTTTTGAGGAGAAAATACTCAGCAATGATGTTAACTTATGAATTTGCACATGTTTATCATATTTAAAACACCATTTATTCAGCATTTTTGAACATACTTTAATACATCAAAAATGTTTAAAAACTCTTGTCTTAAGACACACCCAAACATCAAGAATCAGCGGATGAATCTCAACAATGGTGATATGCTTCATGGCGCAATGCATTCTGGGTGAATCATACAAAACTCATCAGTGGCTCTCAGAGCAATAACCTCACCATTATTGAGATTCATAAGCTGATTCTTGCGGTTTGTGTCCGTCTCGAAGAAGAGATTTAAAACTTGCTGAGAAGTTTTTTTTTTTTTTTATTGCATTTTTATGTGTTGGATCTCATACTGTAAAGATCAAGGACTGTTATAATCATGAAAAATTGGTACTAAAGATTAGACTCTGGTTGAACCAGAAACCAAAACATGATTTGCCCACGCAGAGGTCTGTGAGTGCCACTGCGTTTTAATTACACCACTGTCTCAAAACACCTACAAACTTTTACAAATCTGAACCAATGATTCACAACATATTGCTACATATTGGGTAGTGTAACAAACTGAGGAGACACGGTTTTGTACAAAAAATATATACATTTTAAATAAATAAATCATAGATAAATACTGTAATAGTAATGAAACACAAAATCCTTTGCATCACCAGAAGTGTATATGTGTATTTGATTGTCAAAATATTTGGTATCTGAACAAAATTTCATGGAGATTTAGATATAAAAGAACAAAATTGACCACCATTGAAATCTTATAATAAAACCACCAGTCGCTGAAATCTCATAACAGAATAAAACGTGACAGTCATTTGTAGCACATAGTCAACATCATTGAAATCTCCTAACAGAATAAAACATTAGATCATTTAGATCCCGTAATGGAACTAAACAGACCATGTTTGAAATCTGGTAAAGCAGGGGCGCCCAAACCTGCTTCTGGAGGTCCACTGTCCTGCAGAGTTGTGCTCCAACCCTAAATAAACACACCTGGACCAGCTAATCAAGACCTTCAGACTCACACAGCATGAAATGTTATTTTTTAAAAATCGGTTTTAAACTACATCCATATGTGTGGTTTGAAATCATATACAAGTCAATCATTTTAGATCAGATTCCAACACACATAATCGGATTTGGACTGACAGACTGAACGTATAGCCGTTGAGTCCACACTCAAGAAGCAGTGTTAAAGTTAATGAGATAATTAGAATAAGTGATTAGTTGAGTGACGATTGACCATTAGTGATGTTAACAAGCAGAATCACTAAAGGAAAGAGTCATAATTTGTAAGTCACCATTATGGAGATCAGTGTTGGCTTTAGTTGGGCTCTTGATCCTTGATATTTTCACATAGTTTTTCTCAGGTTGTTTTTATAACTTTGTGTATTTAAAGCAAACTGGCTGTTTGGCAAAGAAAGAATCTCACCATGTGCTGGTGGATATTTTTAAACTTGCTTAATCACTGATTATAGAAATGAGTTAATTTTACCTTATTGATTATTATAGCCCTGCTAGTCTTTGAAGGAGTGAGTGAATTCGGACGGCCATTGAGCATACATCAGTTGTACACTGTGGGATTGAGTAAGTAATTGAGATACCCTATATCGTCCACTATAGTTTCGGACACCACAACATGTCCCTTCAAATAATGCCTTATTCGATGGTATAGGGGGCGATTTCGGGTTCCAGTTTCTCTTTCCTTCAGTGATTCTGCAGGTGTCTTTAATAATCGAACAATCATCCCTCAATTAATCACTTAATTGTCTAATTAACTCTAACACTGCTTCTGTGTTACTTTTAACACCCTGCTAGTGGTTCGCATATGAACACTGAGCTGTGTTAATTTAACACCAGGGATTTTACTGGGGATGAGACTCGAGAATGGATTTGAAGCGCCCAGGTGGCAGGTCAGTTGCATCTGTGTAGTTTTTTTTCTTTGTTTACTTAGTTTAGCATTAAACTGCTAGCAACTGTTAGCAGTAGCAGCCATTTACTATTATCACTCAAAGGACATCATTATTATCTATTGTAAAGTTACAGTAATAATCTAGCAGACAAATATTCACATTGTTTTATAGGTTTAGAGCTAGGCTAGACAACAACAGAACCCTTACTAAAATTAACGACAGTTTTACCACAGGTTTCCTTGCCTGACATTTTGTCCCAGTCCAGCCCTGTTCTACATGTTGTTTGTTCAGGCTGGATACATTCATTAGCTAACAAAATTTGAAATCTAAGTTCATTTGTATTAATGTATTAATATGATGTAAGGTCCAGTTACCAGCGTGACACTAAAACGAGTAGTAATGACTACTTTTTACTTAAGTCAGAGCCTATACTTCTTTACTTTAACTTGGGTATTTTTTTTCGTCTGCCGGAAGCTAGTTATTTTACTCGATAAAGTCTTACATATGGATATTTTTCTTACACGAACACATTGCTTCACTTCAGAAGGCCTTTATTAACCCTCGCAGACTCGTGGAGTATTTTTATGATGGATGGATGCAATTTATGAACTTCAAAACAGAAACAACCATTCACTGCCATTATACAGCTCGGAAGAGCCAGGACATTTTTTTATTAACTCCAGTCATATACACCTAGGATGAGATGAGAAAAAATCATTGGGGAATTTTCATTTTTGGGTGAGTTATCCCTTTAAGAGAATTTAAAATATTGCATTACAAACACTGTGCCACAGAGTTGTATAGTCCAGGGGTCAGAAAGTAGAAGTCCTGCCATAGTTTATTCCACCCATGAACTCAGTCAGCTGATTTCACTAATTAGTTCTCTCTCCTGCTGAATTAGCAAATCCAGGTGATTGGAACAAAATTCTGAGCAGGACTTTTACTTTCTGAACCTGGACTTTACACCTCTGGAGAGAACAGAAAAAGAGACAAGCAGAAACACAAGAACTACAACTGACTTCAGACACAGTCTTAGATGAAATCCACTGAAGAGAAAAGAACAGAGGTGTAAAGTAAATCTGTGAAGATCTCAGCAGAGGAGGATTAAACAACTCCACAAACAGCATTACCAGCTTCACTTATTACTAACCAGACTGACTTTATTTCTGTTAGAACTCCTTATTGAGATGTGTTTAATTTGAAGTTACCATAACAGTGATTAGCATTTCCATTAGTTGGGCTCTAAACTCTGATTATATCTTTTGTGTTTTCTGGCGGCTGTGACAATGTGTTTGTTAAACACATTTGCAGCAGCAAAGAAAGCTCAGTTTAATCAGGGCAGGTGATGTTGGTTACCTGTTGATGGTTTTATAATCATCATGAAGTATCGTGCTCCACTGATGCTTTTCAAATCTAACAATTGTGTTCCATTAATATTTTCACTTCACAAATCCTGAGTTATTGCAGTATGAGATACAGAAGTAATATAGGAATCAGTTAAAAGAATTTTATAAACTTGAGTGCTAAAGCTAAATCTACTATGACAAACATCAATAATCAGCGTATTAATCTCAACAATGGTGACAATCAAAAGTACCTTGCTGCAATGCATGCTGGGTACCAGCATAGTACAAAACTCCCAGCATGCATTGCAACATGAATAAATTATGCAGCTGAATTGTCCTATTGTTTTGTTTAATTTTAAATATTTGCTTTTATCTTTTGCTGTTGTTTTTGTAGTGACATTTAGTAGCTTTTTTGTAATGTTCAGAGTTGATCAGTTTATCTGAATATTTTTGATTGTCACCATTGTTGAGACACATACACTGATTGTTGATAAGTGTGTGTCACACTGAAGGTAAAATTTTTGTTCTCATGTTTGTTAAAATATTTTAACTGATAGGTATAATACTGCTTGATCTCATGCTGCAGTAACACAGGGCTTATGATATTGATATATTAATTGAGCAAAACAATTGTATTACACAAATTATATCAGTGATTCAGGCAATAACATCATGATTAAAAAGCCATCAACAGGTAACCAACATCACCTGCCCTGATTAAACTGAGCTTTCTTTGCTGCTGCAAATGTGTTTAACAAACACACTGTCACAGCAGCCATAAAAGACAAGCAACATAATAAGAGTTAAGAGCCCAACTAATGGAAATGCTAATCACTGTTATGGTAACTTCAAATTACACACATCTCAATAAGGAGTTCTAACAGAAATAAAGTCAGTCTGGTTAGTAATAAGTGAAGCTGGTAATGCTGTTTGTGGAGTTGTTTAATCCTCCTCTGCTGAGATCTTCACAGATTTAATGTCTTCTTTTCTCTTCAGTTGATTTCATCTAAGACTGTGACTGAAGTCAGTTGTAGTTCTTGTGTTTCTGCTCGTCTCTTTTTCTGTTCTCTCCAGAGGTGTAAAGTCCAGGTTCAGAAAGTAAAAGTCCTGCTCAGAATTTTGTTCCAATCACCTGGATTTGCTAATTAGCAGTTTTTCAGACAGGAGATAGAAATCAGCTGACAGAGTTCATGGGTGGAATAAACATATGGCAGGACTTCTACTTTCTGACCCCTGGACTATACAACTCTGCTGTGCCACTATAACAAGAGAGTCAACACTATTTAGATGCACACAGACATCAAGAATCAGCGTATGAATCCCAAAACCAGTGACATGATTAATGCTGCAGTGCATGCTGGGAAAAATGGATGACTTTTATACTACGGTAGTTCCCAGCATGCATTGTAGCATGAAGGTTTAGATGTTGATATTTGCTTCATTTGAAATCAGCATTGTGGTGAGCAGTGTTTGCTTTAGTTGTTCCTGTAATCTTTTAGCAATCTTGTGCTTTTAGTGTTAGTTTTCTTTGACTGCTGAAAGTGTCAAGAGTTGATGATAGCATTGTTGATCTTCCATGTTGATAATTTATATTTGGTCAACCTTGTAAACAACAGCACCAATTATAACAATAAGTTTAAGTTGGGATATCACGCAGTCACACACAAAGATCAATGTTTTGCATATGAATCACAGCAATGGTGACAATCAAAACAAAAAAAGCTTCATGCTGCAATGCATGATGGGTGGCTTCATACTTAATACAAAACTCATCCTTGATTCCCAAGCTTTTTTGTTTTTATTGTCACCATTGCTGCAACCAGCAGTGGTTGGAGAGCTGTGGTGAGGAGACCTGAAACACTAGCCATCAGCGATCAACCTGAAGCTTTGCCTGCACTCCCACTGAAGCTTAGGAAGGTTGAGCCCAGTCTTCATCTGGATGGGAAATCTCCTGGAGACTGGGCAGCTGCTGGAAGAGGTGTTAGAGAGGCCTGATCATGGGTCCTAATGCCCCGGTACAGTCGCCATAAGCTGTACTGTATAAAGCAGGGATTCTCAAACTCGGTCCTGGAGGTCCGCTGTCCTGCAGAGTTTAGTTTCAACCCTGATCAAACACACCTGAGCAAGCTAATCAATGTCTTCAGGATCAAACTCACAGCTAAGTGTGTTTGATCAGGGTTGGAGCTAAACTGTGCAGGACAGTGGCCCTTCAGGACCGAGTTTGAGAAACCCTGGTGTAAAATAGTCCCTACAGCAGGGTTCACCAATCTCGGTCCTGGAGGGCCGCTGTCCTGCAGAGTTTAGCTCCAACCCCAATTAAACACACCTGAACCAGCTAATCAAGGTCTCACTAGGCATACTAGAAACTTTCAAACAGGTGTGTTGGAGCTGGTTGGAGCTAAACTCTGCAGGACAGCGGCCCTCCAGGACTGAGATTGGTGAACCCTGCCCTACAGCACATATTGCCAATGCCCTAGTACAGTTGTCATAAACTGTACTGAATGAAGGGTGTAATTCCTAGCATCACATACAGTTTCACATCACAAATGATATAGTACTTTATTTAGGTCTTACAACGTCTCTTACACTCATTGTAATGGCCTTCCCCTTTAATTTGTTTTGCTTTGCGTCACCACTAGATGGCGAAATACATTTATTGCATATAAGGGAAAGGAAGCAGAGCAAGAGTATTTCACGTTTGTTCTTGAGCTAACAAGCTTGAGAAAATGGTTCAAGTTTTTAAGATTTAGTATCCCTTTGGCAAGCAGAGCGAGTTTTACGGTGCCACCATGCTGTGATGCAATTGTTATGGTGCTATGAAGTCAATGTGTAAACACAGTGTTGTGATGCATGGAGAACATTTGCAACAAAGAATTGAGACAACGAATACTTCAGCAATGAAGTTTATTGCATCTTAAAATAAATCGAAGGCACCCGTCGAAAACTCTCTGTTTCTTTTCTACGAAGCTGAAGGGCCGCTACAGTAAAACGATACTTGGTTACTCACGTAACCTCGGTTCTCTCTAGAGAGGGAACGAGTATTGCGTAAGCTGTGCTTACGCAGCGGGAAAAGCCTTCTTTTCTCGAGATACTGAAACCAAAAATTATCCTTAATTTCATATATTGTCAACGCAGTGCAGCTGCAGGCAGCTGAGCTAGAGCGGCATACTGCACGCTCATTGGCTGCCGCGCGGCAACTGCTTAAGCCTACCAGTGAGCCTGGCGTGACGTCACGCCCAATGAGGGCGCGCGCGACCTCGCGCGTCACAGCCCGCCAGAATGGGCGGCGTCAGAGCGTATATAAGGAAGGCTCGTAGGCTATATTCTCTGTTTTCTGTCGACTGAAGCGACACGAGCGATAGGCTCAGCACGGTCAGGGAACGCAATACTCGTTCCCTCTCTAGAGAGAACCGAGGTTACGTGAGTAACCAAGTATCGTTCTCTTACGAGAGGTTCTCTCGTATTGCGTAAGCTGTGCTTACGCAGCGGGAACCCTTTGTCCACGCCGTGCGAGCCTAACAATCACATATGACTCATAGAAAAACATAGAGGTGATCAAAACAGGTGGCCAGCGGTGCGGGCCAGCGCATGTTCATAAGCACACATAGGGAAAAAACACAGACCGGCACTGCCGGTTCATGTAACTAATACCCTGAGCGTGCAGCTCAACAGACAAGCTAATCGGTAATACAGCCTGACCCTTGGGCAGGACACGAAACACGACTAGACTGACAGAAGTTTAGCCTGCATAGCGGGAACTTCCAGGTTATAAAACCTAACAAATGTGGAGGGGGACGCCCAGCCCGCTGCCCTACAAATGTCGTCAATGGAAATCCCACTGGACCATGCCCACGATGAGGCCATGCCTCTGGTGGAATGAGCCCGTATGCCTAACGGACATTGCAGGTCTTTGGACGCATAAGCTGCTGCAATCGCGTCTACTATCCATTTGGACAGTGTCTGTTTCGAAGCGGCGCGACCCTTGGTGCGCCCGCCAAACGAAACGAAAAGCTGCTCTGAGAACCTGAAGGCTGCAGAGCGCGTCACATAACACCTTAACGCCCTGACCGGGCAAAGGTGGTTAACCCCTTCCTCACTGCTGGAGGACGGCAGGGCCGATAGGGTAACGACCTGAGTCCTGAAGGGAGTGCCTAACACTTTGGGGACATAGCCGTGCTTCGGTTTGAGAATGGCTAACGAGTCGTTAGGTCCAAACTCGAGGCACGACGCGCTGATGGACAGCGCATGTAAATCTCCCACACGTTTAACTGAAGCCAGAGCTAGCAGAAAAACGGTCTTAAGCGTTAAGTATTTCAACTCCACAGAGTCCAAAGGCTCAAAGGGATGCGCTTTTAAGGACACCAGGGACAGGTCCCAAATAGGAACCGACGGGGGCCGCGGAGGGTTCATTCTCCTGGCCCCGCGTAGAAAGCGGGTAATGAGTTCATTTCTGCCCAGTGCCCAGGTCTGGGCCAGCGCGTCCTCCTGTTTCGAGAAAAAACTCTGGCACTGAGCGTTCTCGCTCGTGGCGAAGAGGTCGATCTTCGCTTCGCCGAAACGACGCCAAAGCGTCTGTATCGTCTGGCGGTGTAGAGACCATTCCCCTGGGGGAACATTGTCCCTGGACAGTCTGTCCGGGCCGTCGTTCAAACGACCGGGTACATGAGCTGCCCTTAGGGAGCGCAACGGGCCTTGAGCCCAGGATAGGAGGCGCTCTGCGAGCGCGCACAGGGTTCTGGATTTGATTCCGCCCTGGCGGTTCACGTACGACACCACTGACATGTTGTCCGAGCGAACTAGCACATGGTGTCCCCGTAGAAGCGGTAGAAAGTGCTTCAGCGCTTTCTCGACCGCCAGCATCTCTAGACAGTTTATGTGAAGGTCTTTCTCCGTATTCGACCAAGGGCCGCAAATCGGACTGCCTTCGTGAGTCGCTCCCCAACCCATGTTGGACGCGTCTGTCGAGATCACTTTGTGGTGTGCGATGGTTCCCATCGACACTCCCCGCTGATACCATTCGGCCGCCAGCCAGGGCTGCAGGGCTGTAACACAGCGCTGATTCACTCTGATTGGAGCACGGCCCGAAATCCATGCTTTGCGGGGCATTTCCGTTTTTAGCCAGCGTTGAAGCGGACGCATTCGGAGTAAACCCAGCTGCAGGACGGCTGCTGCTGATGCCATGTGGCCCAGCAACCTCTGAAAAGTTTTCAATGGAAAAACTTTTCCCTCCTGAAAGGAGGCGGCGAGGTGTCGAACACAGTCTGGCCGTCATCGCCGCCGAGTCCAGATCTATACCCAGAAAAGTGATAGACTGGCTGGGGGCTAAAGAGCTCTTGTCCCAGTTCACGGAAAGACCCAAGCTTTGCAGGTGACCGAGAAGCGCTTCTCTGTGGGAAACTAGTTCCTCCGCCGAGTGCGCTATAATGAGCCAATCGTCCAGATAGTTCAGGATTCGCATTCCCCTCGATCTCAGGGGTGCGAGAGCCGCATCCATGCACTTCGTAAATGTACGGGGTGCCAGGGATAGGCCGAACGGCAGGACGGTGTACTGATATACCTGGCCGTCGAAGGCGAATCTCAAGAATGGCCTGTGACGGGGTATAATCTGAATCTGAAAGTACGCGTCTTTCAGGTCGAGAGATATGATCCAGTCCCCCGGGCGAATCTGCGCGAGGATTTGACTGGTTGTGAGCATTTTGAACGGCCGTTTCATAAGCGTTTTGTTCAAATATCTCAGATCCAATATAGGTCTGAGTGCTCCGCCCTTCTTGGGAACGAGGAAATAGCGGCTGTATACGCCTGCCTCGGAACCCGGAGGGAGAACCCGTTCTATCGCCCCTTTGTGCAGCAAATTCGCTATTTCTGTGTGAAGCAGATGCGCTGCATCCGCTTTCACTATAGTCTCGGCCCGAGCGCGGTAGCGCGGAGGGCGGCGAGCGAATTGAAGCGAATAGCCCTTTATCACTGTGTTCAGTACCCACTTCGACACTCCCTGAATAGCTTTCCATGCATTCGCACTCATAGCTAGGGGTCGAATCGCCTCTGAGTCTCGCCCGCCGCACAGCGCGGGACGGGGGATCTGTGGCGGTGTAAGCGCGAGTCGCGCAGTGGCAGTGAGGGGGAACGGGGGTTCGCTGATGGCGGCAGCCGGCTGAACGGCACTGTGAGAGAGCGTTGTGTGTAGCGGCTCGCGGCGCGGAAGCGGGGCGGGCTCGTGCATGTTTATCGGAGAGTGTGCTGTAAAGCGGGCACAGAGCTCTTTATTATCACACAGCCGGTGGCTGACTCGTACGTGTTTACATGAGAGTGTGTAGCGGGCACAGGGCTCTTTATTAACACACAGCCGGTGGCTGGCTCGTGCGTGACATGAGAGTGTGCGCGCTGTGTAGCGGGCACAGGGCTCTTTATTAACACGCGGCCAGTGGCAGAATGTTCTGGTCCCCAAGCGTGTGAGACAGAGCGAACACTGTGTAGGTGTGAGCACTGAAGTGTGGGCGCGTGACCTAAAGTTATCACTCGAGCGGCCGTAGCGCGCTTCATGCGAGTGCACTCTGTGGGGTACACAGGGGAAATTGTGCTTGTGTGTAGCGATGAACACTGGGACGTGGGCATGTTTACTACACTCATAACACTGACGGCTTGAGCCGCACCATCGGCGTGAGCCGAAAAACCAGAATTAACACTCTTTTCCAGATTTTCTGGGCCGCTGTATGAACAGCGTTTGTGTGCAGGCGAGCGAGTTGTTGTGAGCACTGAAGTGTGGGCGCGTGACCTACAGTTATCACTCGAGCGGCCGTAGCGCGCTTCATGCGAGTGCACTCTGTGGGGTACACAGGGGAAATTGTGCTTGTGTGTAGCGATGAACACTGGGACGTGGGCATGTTTACTACACTCATAACACTGACGGCTTGAGCCGCACCGTCGGCGTGAGCCGAAAAACCTGAATTAACACTCTTTTCCAGATTTTCTGGGCCGCTGTATGAACATCGTTTGTGTGCAGGCGAGCGAGTTGTGTAACTGACTCATTGGCTGCAATACACATCTGCGGTCATCTTCTTAAGTGACTGACAGCGCGAAACGCTTGAAGGCTCAAATGTTTAAACTCTCATAATTCCTCGCGCACCATCAGAGGGAGGATGCGAGGGGCGGGTTCACTTTCTGCGTGTGAGAAGCTGGCCGCGAGCTCGGATCAGCGAACAGCAGAAAATTTTTTTTTTGCTGCCAGAGCCGGGATCGAACACGGGTCTCTCTCTCTCTCTCTATTTCTCTCTCTCTCTCTCTCTCTCTCTCTCTCACACACACACACACACACACACACACACACACACACACACACACACACACACACACACACACACACACACACACACACACACACACACACACACACACACACACACACACACACACACACACACACACACACACACACACACACACACACACACACACACACACACACACACACACACACACACGGCCTAGCTCCTAAAGGATAATCCCATTATTAAGATTTTGTTATTCATTCATTAAGCCTGTTTTAACTTAATTTTAACTTAATTTTCAGAAATGCTATTGCTCAATTTTTCCTGACACAGACAACGATTTTGAAGACTGGCACAGAATGGGAGTTCAAGTTCAATTTGTCCCAATCATCTGCACACAGGTAGAAAGTTTAGGTGTTACATTGCTGCTAGAAAACCAATTAACAGACTGATGCTAGAATTGAAGAATAAACAGATTGAAATATCCTGATTGATAATGAATTGTGTTATGCTCATAAAAACTAATATTTTCAGTGCTATTCTAATCTGTTGTATCCTATTTTACAGATGTATGGTTGAAGTGCTGAGAACCTTTTGCACTATGGTTTCAACTTTTGTCAGCTGGTTCACCGGGTGTGAAAAGATCACACAAAGACCTCTGCTGCCTTCAGGGCGATGTGTGGCATTGACTGCATCATAGGTACATTATGATGGGGACAGGGACATTTTAAGTTTTCACAACTGCAAGGTATACACAGCAGACATGGCATTGTACAGGGTAACAAAACTACAAACATGTCATTACAGTGCACACTGTTACAGATATGCTCATACACACTATAGGGCACACATAGCAGCACTCGAAGAGGGTGGTGCAAATGTGCATCAAAATCATAACTTCTACTGCATTCATCAATTCGCACTGTCCCTTCCAAATTAATAAAGATATTTAAGATTTAAAAACTGAGAGCATTAATATACACTGTATTATAGGATCAGTCAATAAAAAAAACCACTAGTCAAATTGTATATCTGTCATGAACTGTGCATTGTTATTGTGTATTGCAGGTGCCATAGATGGATGCCACATAAAAATACAGCGGCCACCTGTCAGAGGAGGGGACTACCTGAATAGAAAAGGCTACTATTCTGTAGTCCTCCAGGGTATTGTGGATGGAAAAGGGAGGTTTCGGGACATCTTTGTAGGAGCACCAGGTAATTGTATATTGAATCCTGTAACTGTCATGCACCAATATACCACAAGCACATTCCTTCGATTTTTTGATTTGATTTGATTTATTTAATTATATCAAGGAGCCTTAAACATAAAACAAAAAGGCATTAGATACAATCGAGGATAAAAACACAATAAAGTCCAGGACTTATTTCCATTGTGGTCCTCAACACATAACATCAGGACAAGACACTTATGCCTCGTTTCCACTGAGCGGTACGGTACGGTACGGAACGGTACGCATTTATTTGCGTTTCCACTATCAAAAGTTGTGAATGATACCAAAATGCCGAACCGTACCGTACCACTTTTTAGGTACCCTTCCATTGGGGTACCTAGCACAGTGGAACGGTACTAAAAGGTGGAGCGAGACTCACTGCAGGACGTTGATTGGTTGACAGAGAATCGTCACTTGCGCGTGCTACAAGAGGAATGACAACATAAGAAGCGCCATTTTTTAATATACAGTTTAATATAATACTACTGGTACTGTATCACGAAATGTAATTTTAAGAGTTTTTCAGGCGAGAATGTAGTTGTTTAAAGCTCAAATCTGTGGTTTATTTATAAAGATGATTATTTTTTTCCCCGGTTGTGAGATCCATGCGTTCAGCGGGCGCTCGGCGCTCATGTTTCCCGGCTGGATGAGCCTCTCCTCGGCTAGTCCTCGGCGTTCGGAGTGGTTAAACATAAGATATAATTCGTTTTGTGTAGACCTAACGGGCGATCTTTGGTCTTGTGAATATATAATGAGTTCCCTGTCAATCGTTTTGGCTGAGGGATAAGTTTAGTTTCATATTAACGTTATTTGTATTACTTTACTTGTAATGTTAGACTAGAGCGCTGCATTTGGATATTTGACTGAATTGTTTGCTTTATTTCTTATTGTATAGCTTCTTGTACTTTACTTAAACTTTTATATAGGCTATTATTGATAAAACTGAAATTTTACAAAAAGAAATATGGTTTCTTGTCATTTTTTATTACAAGATTATCACTGATGTTTATTGCAACATTTGTACAAACGCATATATTGCCTGGAATATGTTTCTTTTATTTATTTTTTTAAACGGAAAGAGGTAACGTTAGGGTTGTGTTTTAAATTTCGTTTTGTTATAACTAGAATAACGTATAACGTGCAGTGAATAATCAATATCAGTTGCGCATGAACCACATTTGTGTCCCTATAATGTTTAATTTATTTAAACGAAAACGAAAAGAGGCAGAGTGGAGTTTTATAACATATTTCGTTTTATTGTTGCTTAAAATGTACATACAGAGATAACCGGAGTAGCAGAGCGAGACATTACCATACAATATTTTATGGGTCATGGTCAGTCTTGACATAATAACACGCGACTCAACAGGAAGCCAGTTAAGCTCAACAAATTGTGACCTACCTATATGAGACCTATGGCCCATGTTTAGAATTACTCTTATTAATTTATTTTGTGCTCCTTGCAGCCTCCCTTTAAGTCGTTTTGTTAGGCCTTCAAACCAGGTAGTGCATGCATATTCAAACTGGTTTAAAATTAAGGCGTTAGCTAAAATGATCATTGTTGACCTATCTACAAATGTAGAATTTCTGGCTAAAAACTTTGTAAGCCTGGTGACTTTACTCAGAACCTTATTGGCCATCTTCCTGCCATCCAAGTTGTTTTCTAGGATGCAACCCAGGTATTTTACTGACGTTTTTGTACTGACCTCAACATTATTCAAAATAACCCTAAATTTCGAGCATCTATTTAATTTATATTTTGAGCCAAACAAAATGGCCTCTGTCTTTTCAAAATGTAGAGACAGCATATTGTCAATCAGCCAGTTGTTTACAGAAGATAGCTCAGAGCTCAGGTTACTCTCTAGAGTGGATTGTTGTTTATGAGACATTAAAAGTGCAGAGTCATCCGCGTAAAGAAATAGTTCACATGAACAGGAATCTGCCATATCATTAATATATGTTAAAAATAAGGACGGTCCGAGAATACTTCCTTGTGGAACTCCACATTCAACTATACAAGTGTCTGACAGTACTCCCCCTAAGACCACCAATTGTTCCCTCCCTGATAGGTAAGATCTAAACCATCTACAGGTGGAGCTGTCTGCCCCTAAGGCCTCAAGTTTGGCAATCAGTCTGTCATGGTTCACCGTATCAAATGCCTTTTGAAGATCCAATAACACCATTCCACAGAGATTTCCATTATCTATTTCCCTGTGTATGATGTCAGATAAATAGAGTAGGCATGATTCGGTAGAATGTGACTTCCTGAATCCGGATTGGAATTTAAACATGAAGTTGTTTTTATTCATGTATTCATTAAATTGCTCATTGACCAACATTTCAAATATTTTTGATACCGTGCATAAAATAGAGACTGGTCTGTAGTTACCGGGATCGTGGCTGTTTCCCTTTTTAAAAAGGGGGACTACCTTGGCCCTCTTGAGGTCATTAGGGAAAACACCAGTTTCAACAGACAGGTTAAAAATATGTGAGATGTATGGGGCTATTTGGGCAGCGGCATCTCGTAAAAACCGAGGGGATAACCCATCTAACCCAGGTCCCTTAGAGCAGTCTAACTGTAATAGCTTTTTTTCCATCTCCCCTACCTCAACCTTGCGTAAGGAAAATGAGTTTGGCAATGCTCCAAGTTTATTGTAGAATGATTTCACCCTATCAATATTAAAAAAACCATAGGAAGGTTGAAGATTTGAGACCAGCTGTTCTGCTATAGAAGTGAAATAAATGTTAAAATAATTAGCAACCTCTTTCTTATTAAAATTTAGGACACCCTTAATTGTTAGTCCTGTACTTCTTGGTTTCATAGTATTTGTCTTAGTCGCCCCCAAATCCTTTAAAGTCTTCCATAAATGTTTTGGGTTATCTTTATTATTTGATATATCATTCTTATAGTGGGTTGATTTAGCATCTCTAATAAGTTCCTGAGTCTTATTTCTTGCTTGTTTATATAAAATAAAATCAGCATGATTTTTTGTTCTATGAAAAATTTTAAGTGCTTTTTCCCTGGTTTTAATAGCATCATGTATACCTTTATCAAACCATGCACTAGAACGCTGTTTGACTCTGATCTGTCTAAAAGGGGTCACTTTGTTGATGGTTTTTAAAAATATATCTTTAAATTGTAACCATGCTATGTTAACACATGAACAATTTACAACAGGGGACCAATCCACCTCATCAACCAGCATCCTGAAAGTTTCCTGGGAATAATGTTTAAATGATCTGGATAGTACAGTCTTGTGAGAGTAAAAGTTTTTTTTAACAATTTTTCTTGTGCAAAAAATTATATTATGGTCACTTATACCATAAGTAATAGTACCACTTTGAGATATTTTAGTTTTGTCTGATACTAAGATCAGGTCTATAATACTCTCACAAGTCTTACTTATTCTCGTGGATTGTTTTACCAGCTGTTCAAGACCAAAACAGTGACACAGGTCCTCCAGTATTTTGCCGTAAGGATGGGCACAGCCTGACACATATGTGTTCATATCCCCAATTAAAATCATCTCAGAGCTCTCTTTATTTGATAGTCTCAAAAGAACTTGTTCTAACTTATCATAAAAAGTAGAATGGCCTGGCGGTCTGTAGCAAGCCCCCAATAAAATAGGATTAGTTTTTGGTAAACATATGTCCATCCAAACAATCTCTAAATCACTAGCAATGTCATCTCTACAGTTAAAAGCCACATCTGAACGCACATATACACAGACCCCACCCCCCTTTCTATTCCGATCCTTCCTAACTATACAGTAATTATTAATGGCAATTTACTCATCACTTATAGTTTCATCTAACCAACTTTCCGTTAAACAGATAACCCCGATCTTTAATTGTTTCACCAATTGTCTTATTTCCTCAATTTTTGGTAGTAGACTTCTAACATTAAGATGTAGGAAATGTAAACCTTTCTTACTAAAAGTTGATTTAAAGTCTGTGCACTTATCCTCCGACATCAGGCCATCCACTGCTTTGCTGTTCGAAGATGCTGTCATGTGCTTATTGTCATGGTCTTCACTACTCCGGGGCATATTCTCAGTACCATTACGATGGTGGGCATCGGAGATAGGAGATGACAAAACAGCAACGTTGTAAGATCCCGATCCACGAGATGCTGGACTGCCAGTGGCCTCTGTTACGTCCCCATTGACGATCGGGACGACGTCGCATTTCCGGAACGACGTGTCATCCGAAGCACCGTCTCTGCCACATTGAGGAGCCCCGGAAAACGTGGACAACGAGGCCACAGACCCAAACCCAAACCTCAACCCTGGATTAATCAGCTAGGAGGCTAAGTTTGTTAGTTCACTGGTAGATCCACTGACAGGTGGAGCTAACTGAAGATGTTGTGCTGTGTGGCTAACAATAGGATCCATGTTAGTAGACAGCCTGGGATGTGGTCCCGGATTCAGCTCGATATCCCCCGCCAACAGCAGCATCACTGCTATCTGGGCGAGACCCTGGTTAGTTGAGTGTCTCTTGCCTTTGTCCAACGAGGATGGGGCGCTGGCATAGCCCTTTACCAGGAACTTTGAGTATAGTACGTTATAACTGTCCCAGCTAATTAGAACTGATGAGTTATAAGAAAAAAGGGGGGATCATATTTGCAAAACAAGACCTGTGAAGGATATAACGTTTTTCAAGAAATCAAACAAAAAAGTAATGGAAATAAACACTCAAAAGAACATAAACTCTTTTTAAACATGTATTGAAGTATAGACACAAGCATGTGCCAAACAATCATCAGCCAAATAAACTGTCCAAATCAAAACTGTAGGTGAGCAAAGAGGATACTGAGTCAATGTCAATTCCCACAGGATGAGACCAGACTTGGTCATTACTCTTTAAATGGTCGCATAATGTCTTTCTTTGGATAAGGGCATTTCTGCCTCCAAAGACAGTCAATGAAATTGTTCTTCTGGTAAGTAGTCCAGCAGAATCATAATAGCACAAAAAATCCTCTACAAGAAAAAGAAATACAACAAATCACCTCATCCATAAACAAACAAACAAACAAACTATTTACAGGAAACAGGTCTCCACCTAAATCAAAGATATTCCAAAAATCAAAACATGATATAACAGCACTTACATTTGGGCAGCAAACAATAAGTTTCCCAAGTCAGGATTTTCCACGACAGCAGTGAACAGGTGAAGGTGTGCTGTGGTATAATTTTCCTTCTACTACTTCCCCTTTTGACTCTAAACATGGGGTCCTATTAGTGACACCTAGTGGCTAGGATGAACATACCCCAAGAAACAGATAGCCTGCCTTGTAATAGGCTGTGACTGTTACATATTCCCCCCCTCAATTAGAATGATTATCAACAGTTCCATAGAAAGGCTTCAAATTTTGTACATGAAATGTATCAACATGATTGGGATCATCTAAAAATGACACAGAACAATTAACAGGACCAAGACATTTCTCAATCTTAGCAGGACCTTTCCATTTCACAGCAAGTTTAGCCATAAATCCCTCACTAGCTCGTGACAAAGGATGAGTGCGAACCCAAACCAAATCCCCAATCTGGTAACTCACAGGTCTTCTCCGACGGTCGTAATACCTTCTCTGTTTTGCCTGAGCTCGCTCCACGTTCCTTTGCACAGTTATTACCAAGTCCTTCTGTCTCTCTAACACTGGGTACGCAGGACTGTCTGGATCTGCATGTCTTTGAATGGCTCTTTCTAGAGGTCCTTTCAATTTCCTGCCCAGTGCGACTTCAGCTGGAGTGAATCCTGTGCTTTCCTGCCAAGCTGTGTTTATGGCAAAACGGAACTCCGCCAACCATCTGTCCCAATGCCGGTGGTGATCTTGAACATAGGATGAGATCATAGTCTTAAGAGTACGGTTGACTCTTTCAGTGAGGTTAGTTTGAGGGTGTGCTGTGGTAGTCAATTTTTGGACGACACTCCATTGCTTGCAAACTAGCCGCAGGAGTTGGGAAGTGAACTGGGTTCCTCGATCGGATACCAAATACATTGGAGTCCCCCACCTGGTGAAGATTTCTTCTACCAAGATACGAGCGATTTGAGGTGTTTTGGCCACACGCAGAGGGAACAACTCTACCCACTTTGAACAGTAGTCCACTACCACAAGGAGATGCTCATTTCGTTTAGAACTCCTAGGAAATGGGCCCATGAGGTCGATCCCCAACATATGTCCGGGCTCCACCACAGGAGTCGACTGCATATGACCGGCTAACTTGGAAATGGAGGGTTTGTATTGCTGACAGATCTGACATTCTTTACAATACTTCCAGACGTCTGAGCGTAAGGTAGGCCAATAACAGATATCTACTAACCTCAGCAGAGTCTTAAGTCTACCAAGATGGCCACTTAACGGGTTGTCGTGCGCATATTTGAGGAAGTCCATTCGCAGGCTAGCAGGAATGACTAGTTGTAACTTGGACCCTTTCTGTCCATCTGGCATACTGCGGAAAAGAAAGCCATTCTTTAACAGGTAATGTATACGTAATGGATTGGGATCTGTGAGTGACCTGGCTTGGTTCATGAGTTCTTGCATATCTGGGTCATCGTTTTGGGATTTGGCAATGTCAGACCATTCTATCGGGAAACTGGAAAAAGTGGTAGATGAGTCCTGTGATTTGACATGGGCTAATAGAGAAAGTGAAGAGACATCCAAGTGACTACGTGAGAGGGTATCGGGCACAATGTTGCACTGACCTTTTCGATATTTGACACTGAAGTCAAATTCTTGTAGTCGGATGGCCCATCGAGTCAATCTGGAAGACGGCTTTGGGTGATTAAACACCCACGTGAGAGCTGCATGATCAGTGATGATTTCAAAAGGTCTACCTTCAAGATAGGGCCTCCATTTCTCAACGGCCCATATGACGGCACAACACTCCTTCTCTGAAACTGAATAGGACTTCTCAGCTCCTTGTAGCAAGCGTGAAGCGTAGGCTATTACATGTTCTGATCCGTCTAACTCTTGTGTTAGGACAGCTCCTAAGCCCACGTCACTAGCATCAGTCTGGACTTTGAAAGGTTTTGTCAAATCAGGGGCCATCAAGACAGGTGCTTTGGTCAGATCTTGTTTGATCAATTCAAAAGATTTCTGACATTCCTCAGTCCAAGACCATGTTGCTCCTTTTCTCTTTAAAGCATGCAGTGGTGCAGCCTTCTCAGAAAACTTATTAATAAATCTTTGGTACCATCCTGCAAGACCTAGGAACCGTTGTACCTCCTTCAAACCTTGAGGGACGGGGAATTTAGTAACAGCTTCCACCTTTGCAGGGTCTGTTTGTATTCCTTCACTAGATACCACATGTCCTAAAAACAGCAAAGACTTTTGCATGAGGTTGCACTTCTGGAGATTGACAGTGAGCCCTGCTTTGTAGAGACAATGAAATATTGCTTGCAGGTGTGTCAAATGCTCTTCTTCCGTCTTCGAGTACACCACAATGTCATCAATGTACACAAAACAACTCTTCCCCCTAAAATCCTTCAGCACTATCTCCATCAATCGTTGAAATGAAGCAGCAGCATTTTTGAGGCCAAAAGGTAAACGAAGAAATTCAAATAAGCCTGACGATGTGACGAAAGCAGTCTTGGAGATGCTTTCAGGTTCCATTTCCACCTGCCAATACCCACTTTTAAGATCTAGGGTACTGAAGATTCCTGCTCCATGGAGAGACTCAAGAATATCCTGTATTTGTGGCATAGGATACGCATCTAGGAAGGTCTTTGAGTTCAATCCTCTAAAGTCAACACAGAATCTTTGCCCTCCTCCTTTCTTGGGTACAAGGACAATTGGAGCAGCCCAGGGAGATGTTGAGGGCCGAATAATTTTCTTATCAAGCATCCCCTTTATCTCTTGATCGATGAAAAGCTGTTTTTCAGTAGATACTCTATAGGCTTTCCGGCGGATGGGTACTTCATTAGTGGTTATGATTCGATGTTTCACTATATTGGTGTGCCCTATTTCATTGGTGCACACTGTGGGCCAGTCTTTCATGAGCTGCTCAAGCTGTGACTTCAATCCTGAAGATGTGTCTGCATTGTCCACTAGTTGATGGATAAGAGAGCGGGTTTCAGATGACTCTTCTGGTATGGGTAAGGCTAGATAGAAGGACAACAAAGCATTGGGAGAATGGACAAGGTTGAATGAAAATACTTCTTTTTGACATCCTTCTGTGGCAGGCAGTGTATATTGGGCTTTATGAAAATCCAGACAAATTCCAGATGACATAAGAAAATCCATTCCTAAGATTATAGGCACAGTGAGATCAGCATCCCTCATTATATACAAGGACAAAGCAAACTTTCTCTGCTGTAACTCGCCATCACATCTCCACAAACCCAAGGCACTTAAAACTTGTCCATTGGCCTGTTGGAAAGTCTGTCCACGACTAGAATCCAACTGTTCTCTGTGCTTCAACTGATTCCAACAAGATTCTTGCATTAGAGTCAGTGAACTCCCTGTGTCGATCATGGCCTGGAAATATCTTCCACGGATCACCATTGGTAGGGTCACCATCTTCAAGTTAATCTGAGCAGGGGTGTGAACAGGTTGAATAACACGTGTGTTTGAAGGATTTGACTTTGTGTGAATGTCTCTTTCAGTTTGAGTTTTCCGTTTCTGTATATCTGCATTGGCCTGACTCCAATATTTCTTGGCCTCTTCCAGATCTCTTTCTATTTGAGTTCCAATCCTCACCAACTCACCTACTTCCTTGACAGTTCCTCTCAGGAGACTGGCGAGGCGAGGGTTGCAATTTCTTAAAATGGACTGGACAATCTCCTTCTCCGTCATCTCCTTTTTCCATCGAAGACACAGGGCTCTATAATGATAAGCAAAATCACGTATAGACTCTTTAGGGCCTTGCTTCCTCTCCAACAACCGTTTAGCAGCTTCTGTTTCATAGTCGTCGTTTAAGAAAGCTTGAAGAAAAGTTTGCTTGAACTGGTTCCACGTGGAAATGAATCGTCGTTCTGCTAGCCACCAATCTTTAGCTGTTCCCTTTAAAACTGAGGTGAGAGAAGCTAAAATCTCATAATCAGTAAGTGGTCGAAGAGCAAGATAATCTTCACAATGTTCAATAAATGAAATGGGGTCATTTTCTTCATCAGAGCCGAACTGTGGGAATTCAACTCTAACAGGAGGACGGTATTGAGAAACATGACCACTATCTGCGTTGGCAGGTATAGGAGGCTGAATTTGAGCACTGAAAGATCTGTGGTGTGGTAAGGTAGGAGTAAACATTGGAGGCACAATAGGAGTAGATCTAAAGGGAGCTTGAGATTTCAATTTGGCATCAATTTGCATATCTCTCCTCTTCAAACAATCCACTACTGACTTGCCCAAATCCTGAATACTCAAATCAAGAATGTTTTTGACTCTCTCACACTCTCGTTCTATTTTATAGTTTAATCTCTCCTCCAAAAAACGGCACTGATCATTAAACTCTGCATTTAGGCAGCATAAACTCACTTTTTGTACACAGTCGTGAAGGTCTTCTTCCAGGGTTGTAACACGGCGGGTTATCTCATCCATTGACTGAGCCGAGAATTGAGGATCAAGTACATCAGGAGGTGGTGGTGGAGGAAGTGGAACGTCCAGTGGGGCCTCAGAATCGTTATCCTCTTCGGAGTTGATGTACAGTTCACTAAAAGTAGTAATGAGCTCTCGTACAGGATGTGGATCTCTTCGTGTAACAAAAGGTCCAGCAGTGAAATCTGGATTGGGCTCACACTCATCCTCAACAACATCTGAAGAGACTGACATATTACAGTATAATTTCCAAAACAAAATGTAAAAAAAATATTCTTGAAATTCTTAACTTGCAAAGAGTCCTTGTTCAGGCGCCACTCTATAACTGTCCCAGCTAATTAGAACTGATGAGTTATAAGAAAAAAGGGGGGATCATATTTGCAAAACAAGACCTGTGAAGGATATAACGTTTTTCAAGAAATCAAACAAAAAAGTAATGGAAATAAACACTCAAAAGAACATAAACTCTTTTTAAACATGTATTGAAGTATAGACACAAGCATGTGCCAAACAATCATCAGCCAAATAAACTGTCCAAATCAAAACTGTAGGTGAGCAAAGAGGATACTGAGTCAATGTCAATTCCCACAGGATGAGACCAGACTTGGTCATTACTCTTTAAATGGTCGCATAATGTCTTTCTTTGGATAAGGGCATTTCTGCCTCCAAAGACAGTCAATGAAATTGTTCTTCTGGTAAGTAGTCCAGCAGAATCATAATAGCACAAAAAATCCTCTACAAGAAAAAGAAATACAACAAATCAACTCATCCATAAACAAACAAACAAACAAACTATTTACAGGAAACAGGTCTCCACCTAAATCAAAGATATTCCAAAAATCAAAACATGATATAACAGCACTTACATTTGGGCAGCAAACAATAAGTTTCCCAAGTCAGGATTTTCCACGACAGCAGTGAACAGGTGAAGGTGTGCTGTGGTATAATTTTCCTTCTACTACTTCCCCTTTTGACTCTAAACATGGGGTCCTATTAGTGACACCTAGTGGCTAGGATGAACATACCCCAAGAAACAGATAGCCTGCCTTGTAATAGGCTGTGACTGTTACAACGTGTTGGCTTCTTGCCGCAGGTGTAAACAAACACTCCTCAGCCCTCGAAGATAGGATTGTATGCCGTGTTTGAACAATTATCAAACATACAATTATTACGGCAGTAACCATCCATCTATTATTCAACTGAGTAGATGTAGGTGATATTATAAACCTCATAGACTGTTTAAACTGCAGACACCTCTGCTGTTGTGCCTGGTCCGTGGCGGCCATCTTGGAAGTACCAAGGGTGTGTAAAGGAAGAATGCTTATGTGAGGATGTGTGAAGTAATTGAGGGCCTTCTAGGCAATCAGAACAGCCATAGAAGATACAAACGGGATTTGCTTCTATTGCTTGCTGAGATACTCTCATTAAATTCTCAAATGAGATCCGCTGAGCTCTCATTTCCTCAAGTATTCCATTGTGTCTCCTCTGGCTAGCTTGTTCTGACTTCTGGATAACATCTACAAGTTGGTTTGCCGGTGCCCTAGTCCTCCTCAGTCTACGTGTGTTTGGTGTCCGTGTACCCCCTGCTCTGCTGGTACCTGCACAATTCTCTGGAGAATGAATGAATGAATGAATGAAAACTTTTATTGAACAACAACAATCAACACGAAGTGTTCAAAAGGATAAAAACACAAAAAAGCCCAAAGGCTTGTTTCCATTGTGGTCCTTATGATGGAAAATGTGTAACAGTACATGGACTAACAACATTGAGGACAATAAAGAAAGGAAGCATAAAAAATACAAATAAAATAAAACTAATAAAAACACAATAAAACAAAAAAACAATGTCTAAATTCCCAAATAGACAAACAGACACACAAACAGACAAAACAGTATTCCTACTACTTCAAGGATTTCTATTTCTTTTTCCTTTCTTTTTTCTTTATAAGTTTAATAACCATTTTTTTACTGAAGATTTAAAATTATAATATGAAGAGCTCAACAGTTTGAGATTTAAAGGTAAACTATTCCACAAGACAGCTGCAGAGCATAGGAAAGAGTACTTTCCCACACAGCTCCTAAAGCGGCAGGGCCTATAATCTGTGGAACTCCCCCTGGTACAGTAATTGTGCGTATCACTAATTTTTGAAAAGTAATCACATAAATACTTGGGTGCCAGATTATTTCTTATTTTATAAACTAAACACAGTTTAAGTTGAGAAACCCTCTCCTCCACTCTAAGCCACCCAAGACTGGAAAAATGGTGAGAAAGAAGATGAGTTCTAGGATTTAATTTAAGAATCACTCTGATTTAAGAAACATCCGATGCGCTTGATTGCCCTGTTCCCCCCCTGCACCCAGCACCTCCGGCCTACAGACATTTAGGCCCCCCTCATTATCTCCCACAACTGGGAATTCAATGTCATGCTGCCCTCCTAAAAGTGAATCCATCTGATCAAAAAACTTGAACCGAACTACCCCCCTCCCTGTGCTATTATTATTGTCCTTGACACCTTTGTAGCCATCGACAAGGGTCTGCCATTTGCAGGCCACTTTGGCTGGAGAGAAAACCAGGCCAAATTTGGCAGTCAGCCTACCGGCCATTTCCTCCCACAACTTTTTTTTCGCCCCCTTTCCCCTCTTGATTCTGGTGTTGAGCTCCTGCAGGCTCTGAGGGAGCTCATTGCCATCAGACTCCAGGTTTTCCCTGTGAGAGGAAAATTATTTTAGTTTAGTTTATTTATATCAGGACAATGTGCAGTTACATTAAAAAGATGGCTGCACCAGATTTAGAACTATGCTAATTTCCATCTGTAGTCCTAATTGAAACAATGAGAATGTCTGACTCGATTAAAGATTTTTTTTATCATTTAGTTTAGTTTAGCCACCAAAAAATTAACACTATGCCTTTCAGATGGAAACTTCTCTTACATTATGGATGCATGTTTATATATATATATATATATATAGTTATATAGTTCCTGTCATACCACAGCATGAGACTGTCTTTTTCCAGAAAAGTAAATCCATGATTTGTTCTTATGAAAACTGACTAACGAGTCTATATCTTTCATTTGATTATGATGCAGTGGAATCCTCTTATAGTGAGCACATCCATACAGGTGAAATTGATCACTATAAATGGTTAGATAAGCAGAATTCAAGCATGTGTATAGAAATGATTCTGACGTAAGATCACTACACATGGATGATCACAACAAGCTGGTTCCACTGCATGAACTTATCTATTACGTGCCTCATCAGCTCGATGAGAAACCGGGTGCTCTCCACAGTGAATACTGTCTCCTGCCCTGACTGTGATAGACTGCTGGGGCCTGGGTCTGACTGGGATCCAGTACTGCTGGGGCCTGACTGGGACTCGCCTGACTCTCCCTTCACACACAAGCTTTGTGACTCCAAAAATGGCTGGCTGCCATTGTTCGCTCCTTAATCAAGAATGAAATGTATTTGTCTATGTCAAGAACAGCATGCAATTGGATATAACTGCACAGCTTTTAACTATAACTGGCAACAATATGCTGACAATACAATACAATACAATGGGATCCTCTTATAGCGATTATTTCCACCCGATTTTGTGCCTTTTTAATATAAATGGATGACTACTATAGCCACATTTAAGTATGTATATAGGAATGATTCTTTCCCAAGCTTTTGGATCACTATAAACAGAGGATCACTTTTAATTGTGAACACTTTAAGCAGTTACCATTGTGATTTCAAGTCCTTGACAAAACATACCAGGTGGAAGTTGTAGAAATACCCTTACAGTATGGCCTTCATCCAAAAAGTATAACCCCTGGGGGACTGGTATAGGGGAGTCAAGAGGGGTTGGGTTCTGTCCACATCGAGAAATCCCCGCATCTCCTCATCTAGATACACTGTGTTCGAATGGAAGCTGATTTCAGTACAGCAGATGTACATGGATTGTACTTTTGATGATAAAAGCATGAGATCAAGCTAGCTAAACATTGTATGCCAATTTCGCTATGCTGAGAAATTGTACGTTACATTTTTTTTTTTTTTTTTTTTTTTTCATAAGCATGATCAATGCTGTCAAGTTCAGGTTTACGTCACCTTAACATTTCCATGCGGCAATACACTTACACGACATACTTATTGTTTCAGACACATAACATTGTAATACATAATCGTATGTGTATTATTATCATTATTATTATCTTATTATTATTAATTTGACTGCAACGTTATATTGTCCTAAAGTGTATTCTCACCGTGTACCGCCTGCAGAAACACTGCATCTGTAGGGGTTGCCATTGTTGTTTTGGTTTCGCGGGCTATGTGACGTAACTGGGAGCTCGTAACTGGGAGTACATCGATCTAGTACGAGTTCACGGGTGGGAAGTCACGGGTTTGTCTGCCGTTCCAGTGCACTTTCACGGGTATAAGGTTGGAAAAACACGGGTTACAGGTTGCCTGGAACGCGGCATAAGTTTTTTTCAACACACGGACAGTATAATCATAAGCCATGCACGCGATTACATTTAGAAATAGACAAGCTTTGTTTCCAAATGCACCAAGCAAAGATCCTTTCAATTTTATAAACTTTTATAAACCCAGCCAATATAATCACAATAAACACATCCAAAATAAAATCTTTAACATATATATAACAACTGCAAAGCATCTAATTTGTAAACAAAATTATTTACGCACTAAATCCAGCATAAACTCCGGCACAATTTGCATATTTTTAAACTCTCAAAACAGACGTCACATCCCGAACCTCACAGCAATTGGCTGCCGACCGCGTTTTTCGCTTGATATTTGCATAAAGTCGAGAACTGCCCAACCTTTTGACGCTCTCGGTCGCTCTCAACGCTTTCTCTGGTCCGCTCAAGCGTGAAGGAAGTCGACCGGAAGTTGAAGCCGGCCGCGTGCCACCATCTTGTAGCAGAACTTCACCTGCTGTTAGCATCCCATTGACTCCCATTCATTTTGGCGTCACTTTGACAGCGAATAACTTTACATCTGAGGCGTTTGAAGACTCCATTTGTCCATTATTTATTTCTAAAGAAACACGACAATGTATAAAATGGTCCATTACCTTGTAGCTTATGTTATGGCCCCGTAGAAGCAGTTTTTGTAAAAGTAGGCTAACGATTGCGTCATAACCACGCGACTCTCTGTCGCACAGTAGAGAGATTACCGTATGGACGGGAGGAGAAGCTTGCGGGCAATCGGGGGGACTCTGCATGTTTCGGAAGGGAATGATTCAGATTTCTCTTGGCACAGCTACTAGAAGACAGACGGGTTGCTCACGTGGTCCGTGTAACGCTTTGCTCTGTTTGAGTCTGCGCGTCAGGAAAGGAAGTGCTAAGAAATCGCTAAAAATGGGCTTCACTTGTCTCAATTGAGATCCAATGAGATGGCTCTGTCCACTTCTTATACTGTCTATGGTCAATACATGGTACCAGGAGAAATGTTAAAAGATGATGAATTCCATCCGTTCACCAGACGAATCAAAGTTGATTGGTAATGTCAACGAGAATTGGAAAACTTTCAAACAAAGTTTTGAACTTTATGCACTCGCCATTGGGCTGGATGGTAATTAACGGAGGAAATAGCATTGCTGCTAACAGTGGCAGGACGCAGTGCACTGGATGTGTATAATACATTTGTTTTTATTGAAGACGAAAAAGATAAGTATGAGGCTGTGATTTAGAAATTTGAGTAATACTGCACACCGAGGAAAACTGAGACCTATGAAAGGTATGTCTTCAGAAATAGACTGCAGAAAGAGTCAGAATCCATTGAACAGTATGTTACGGATTTGAGACTGAAAAGCCAGTCATGTAATTTTGGAATGCTTTGTGACTCCATGATTCGAAATCAAATAGTAATTGGTGTCCAAGATAAAAGAGTGAGAATGCAATTGTTAAAAGAGAGAGAATGCAATTGTTAAAAGAGACTGACCTCAAGGGCAATAAAAATTTGCCAAGCGTCAGAATGTGCAATGGCACAGCTAAAGACTTTCAGTGATGAGGAGGAGACAGCAGAAGTGGATGCAGTTCGAAGTGCTACTGAAAGAGCTATGTAAAAGAAGAAAAAGAACAAGCCAAGCCAAGAGAGCAGGGGCTGTGGAAAGTGTGGCAACAAACATGCACAGAGAAAATGCCCAGCTTTCGGAAAGGACTGCAGGAATTGTGGAGGAAAGAATAATTTTGCTGTTATTCAAAGAAAAAAGTCCAGCTTCTAGAAAAGAGGAGTGACAGTGAAGATGAAGAAGCACCAATCTTTGTGGACTCAATTGAAGATGGACAAACTGCTCCAGCTGATGAATGGATAGCACACATGGATGTAAATGGTACTGACGTTTCATTGAAATTTGACACAGGTAAACATCCTGCCCATGAAAGACTTTCAAAGACTGAGGAAAAAGCCCAAGGTATGTGACAAAAAAGTGAATCTGACTACCCACAAAGGGAGTGTGCAGAGTAAGTCTAACCGGTAATGGGAAAAAGAAGGATGTTCTTTTCATGCTTGTGGAAGGAAATAAACAAGCTATTCTGGGACTGAAAACGTGCATGCAGCTTGGGTTAATAAAAAGAGTCCATGTCATAAATAAAGTAGTGACAACACAAGAGAAAAGTAAAGATGCAACTATACAAAGAGCAATGCACAGTGACTGGATAAATGAATATGAGGAAGTGTTCAAAGGAATATGCCAATCCCAATGCATCTTTTTCATTGTCCACATGTATATTCAAATCACCAACAATTAGTACTTTATCTGCAGCCAGTACTAATTCTGATAGAAAATCAGCAAATTCTTTGATAAAGTCTGTATTGTCAGGGTTGTAACAGGCAGGATGCTGGGACGAGGTTTAAGTAATTCAAAAACAAAGTATTTATTTATTAGAACTGAAATGGTTTCAGATTACAAAATCAAAAGACAAAACTCCAGGAATCAAACATTAACCATACAAAGACAACCATAATCTGACGACGACAGACCAAGACTGAGTAAAACACTGGGGTATATATACACAGGCAAACAGGATGATTAACAAGACACACCTGACACAAATGAACTAATAAAACAGACCGGGGAAAACAGGACTAAACCAAAATCACAAAAGACAGGGGAAAACGGATCACAGAAACTGAAAACATAGAAACAGATTCATAAAACAGAACTCAAAAACCTCAAAACGTCACAGTACCTCCCCCCTCCCCAAAGGCGCGTCCTCGCGCCGTATAAAACATCCAAAAGGGTGGGAGGGTGGGCATCCTAGACTCCAGGACGATCCAGACGGATGCAGGTTGGTCAGGAGACCAGGGCGGAACATGCTGTGGTCGTGGCCATGATGGAGCAGGCTGTGGACGTGGCCATGGTGGAGCAGGCTGTGGGCGTGGCCATGGTGGAGCAGGCTGTGGGCGTGGCCATGATGGAGATGACCCTTCGGGTGGCCATGGTGGAGATGACCCTTCGGGCGGCCATGGTGGAGATGACCCTTCGGGCGGCCATGGTGGAGATGACCCTTCGGGCGGCCATGGTGGAGATGACCCTTCAGGCGGCCATGGTGGAGATGACCCTTCAGGCGGCCATGGTGGAGATGACCCTTCAGGCGGCCATGGTGGAGATGACCCTTCAGGCGGCCATGGTGGAGATGACCCTTCAGGCGGCCATGGTGGAGCTATTTTTTCAGGTGGCCATGGTGGTATTGGGAACCGCGTCAGAGAACCCTCCCCTGTTCCCCTAGCAGGTATGCGCCCCCCCAAAATTTTAATGGGGAAATTGACAGGTTCTGGCTCTTGCTCTGGAACAGACACCACCGGCTCAGGAACAGGAACAGACACCACCGGCTCCGGCTCAGGCTCAGGAACAGACACCACCGGCTCAGACTCAGGAACAGACACCACCGGCTCAGGAACAGGAACAGACACCACCGGCTCGGGCTCAGGAGCAGACACCACCGGCTCGGGCTCAGGAACAGACATCACCAGTTCAGTCTCAGGAACAGACACCACCGGCTCAGACTCAGGAACAGACACCACCGGCTCAGACTCAGGAACAGACATCACTGGTTCAGATTCAGGAACAGACACCACCGGCTCAGGAACAGGAACAGACACCACCGGCTCGGGCTCAGGAACAGACACCACCGGCTCAGGAACAGACATCACCAGTTCAGTCTCAGGAACAGACACCACCGGCTCAGACATCACTGGTTCAGTCTCAGAAACAGACACCACCGGCTCAGACTCAGGAACAGACATCACTGGTTCAGTTTCAGGAACAGACATCACCGGCTCAGACTCAGGAACAGACATCACTGGTTCAGTTTCAGGAACAGACATCACCGGCTCAGACTCAGGAACAGACATCACTGGTTCAGATTCAGGCTCAGGTTCGGCTGGGCTGATGAGAGGATCAGTAGATCTGGTGGTATGTGGAAAAAACTTGCGTGCTCTCCGAACGGATACCCAAGGTGGGTCAAACATTTTAGACCCAAGATCAGCACTATTAGAAATAAGTTTTCGTGCTCTGGGCCAGGTGATCTTTTTAAAATGTGCTGGGCTCGGAACAGGCTTCGGAACAAGACTTGGAACTGGCACCAACGGCTCAGGCACTGGAACTGGCACTGAAACTGAAACTGAATCGGTTGGGTTGGCTGGATGTGAGGCGTACTGGGGGGTAAAACTTTCCCAGCAGATGGCAACAGCTTCCCTCCAGCTCAACCCCGAGAAATCGGGGAGTGGACGAGGATCGACGCTTACAGCACCGATCATATATGCTGTGATAATGGTTTCATCACATACATTCCAGTCTTTAGCCATATCACTGAACTTCACCGTATACTCCAGCAGGTCGTGGCTCTCCTTAATTACCCCTGTGAGTTGATCCCAGCACATTTTCTTTTTTGTTTGGGTCTGTCGTTCTGTCAGGGTTGTAACAGGCAGGATGCTGAGACGAGGTTTAAGTAATTCAAAAACAAAGTATTTATTTATTAGAACTGAAATGGTTTCAGATTACAAAATCAAAAGACAAAACTCCAGGAATCAAACATTAACCATACAAAGACAACCATAATCTGACGACGACAGACCAAGACTGAGTAAAACACTGGGGTATATATACACAGGCAAACAGGATGATTAACAAGACACACCTGACACAAATGAACTAATAAAACAGACCGGGGAAAACAGGACTAAACCAAAATCACAAAAGACAGGGGAAAACGGATCACAGAAACTGAAAACATAGAAACAGATTCATAAAACAGAACTCAAAAACCTCAAAACGTCACATGTATGGTGCCCTGGTGGCCTGTATACAGTAGCCAGCACAAATGTTAAACGTGATTTATCATTTACACTAGATAGTGTTACATTTAGCAACAACACTTCAAAAGAATTATATTTAAAACAAGACTTCTCAGTAATTCTGAAGATATTACTATAAATTACAGCAACACCTCCCTCTTTGCCTTTCAGACGAGGTTCATGTTTATAACAGTAATCTTGCGGGGTGGACTCATTTAAAGTAATATAATTGTCTGGTTTTAGCCAGGTTTCTGTCAAACACAGCACATCTAGGTTATAGTCTGTAATCATATCATTAACAATAAGTGCTTTTGAAGTAAGGGATCGAATATTCAGCAACCCAAGCTTTATCATTTGTTCATCCGTATTAAGTATGAAGCCACCCATCATGCATTGCAGCATGAAGCTTTTTTTTGTTTTGATTGTCACCATTGTCAAAAATCTTGATGTCTGTGTGTGACTGCCTGTATTCTGCCCTCGTAAGAGTTCCCCTTCTTCAACTAGGCAGACAGATAACTCCTTCCACAAGAAAGTTGAACTGAAGCATGGATTTATTAACACCACCACTTCAAATGCAAGTGGGACAGAGTAAAATTGAAATACAGAAAAAAGGGAAAAAATATTTTCTAAAGACTGTACATTAATAATTGTAACAGTTCGCTTAAGGTAACTGGACATAATATACACAATAATAATCCAGATGCATGAAACATCATACTGAAAAGTCTCTCTTACAGTTTTTCTCGATTGCCTAAACACGTTTCTTGAAACTATGCCTCGTATTCTCAAAACTGTAAACACAAATCCATAATGTCTCACCCAATTCCCCAAACATCCTATTTTCAGGTCAAAATGAAGCTCTACACTCAAAACCATTCACTCTTGCTGAAAAATCTAACTTTGCCCTCAGACAGGATACACAAGCCCTCAAAATCACACACACTACAACATAGTTTAACACACTGGTGCAATAAATTCAAAACAACATTTCCAAAACTGGCAAGTTATGTTAACAGTTTACCCACATATGTTCCACATATGGTTGAAATACCATCATTTGCCTAGAAAGATAATATTCTGGGAGTCAAGACTATAAAGGATGAAGGATGCCCTCCCTTCACTGTCACACTCTGCAGCCGCTCTGTGTGACTGTACGACTGCTGGCCTTTTCTTGCAAGAAAATAAACCTCATCAAAGACTATTGGAAATGTTTGTCTCTTATTCAGTGATAGAATTTTGTTTGCCACCACTCCTCCCTGAAGGTTCTCGAGGCGACGGTAAAGTTTGGCCTTACTCGTAGCCCAGCCTCCCTCATAGTCATACCATTGACAAAGACATGGGCAACTAGAGTGGCTTAAATTTCATCTGAGACTGCTTGTCTTCCTTCCCTTCGTCCTCCTCCTCCTCCTTATCCCTCCTCGATCTCTTCCTTCATTTCTTTCTGGATTCATTGTTCCAAAGCTCAATAAACTGATTTGGGCCCTTTTATCTATCTACTGAAGGATCTGATTTATGTGTGTTAAATTTTGACTCTTAGTGTTTCCACCTGGGTAATTGTGTGCTAACTAAGCTGAAGCTGTGCTGACTTGAGTGAACAATATTGAATGCTAGTGCTTTCTAAATGACAACATGGTCTAGGCAATGAGAAATGAAGGGATTTGTGTGTAGAGTTTTGCAGTGACAGTTCAACAAATCTGACTCATGTGTCAAAACAGGGAATAGTGTTTATAGTTTAAGGAAATGGGTGTACTTTTTGATAAATTACATTATGGTTTTGAAATTTTAGCTCAAAAGCCTGGTTATAGTGTTTAAACAATCGAGAAAAACTGTAATATCAATTTTATACTAAAATTACTGGTACTAATTCCAAACAAAAGATGAAAAACAAGCTTCTAGCAAACACATTAATACTTACAGACAAAGCTTCTATAAATGATTGCAAAGATGATGAAGAGATTAAGCTGCTTTAACCGTGTGACTATCAGAATCAACTGAGTAAAACAAGATGGCTGTAATTAAGGTCAGAAGTTACTCTCTCTGACAATATCAAAAACATACATGGACTAGCACCACCTAGTGGCTCTAAAAATAAACTACACTAAGAACAGTACACTCCCCATCTGGTATCTGTAAGATGCCATCATTGAACATAATTAAGCTTGTCTATTCAGTCTCAGGAGACAACAGTCTGCGGCACTGAACACATTGAAATATTATACTACTGATTCATCTCTTACCACCTATGATCCAGAAACCAGCCTCTCTCACTGCACCCTCAGTGAAGATGCGTCCCTGATGTTCGACCTGTTTATGATAATGTTGAATGAGTAGTGATGTGATATGACAACGACCAGGGAGAATTAGAGGACACACTTCATCTCTCCCAAGGTTTGCTTCTGAAAGGCGTCCGCCAACCCTGAGTACACCAAAACTGTCAATGTAGGTGGATAGTTTAAAGAGAGGGCTTTGATTTGAAATCGCCGTGCCTGCTTGAAGGCATTTCAATTCCTCTGAGAAGGCTTCTGTTTGCACTCTGTGGATGATAACAGACTTGGACTTTTCTAGATCTTGAACTGAGCAGGGCATGTCACATATATGCCAGCCCCTGCAAGTACTCTTGTTACTATCCTGCTTGAAGGAGTGGGTTATGTGCACAAGTCTTGCTATTGCATGAGTCAGTGATCGCCAGCTTGAGAATCTTTTAAACCGTCTGGGGTTTAACTCCTTTCTTGTGGTATGTGTAGCACAAGAAGTGACTTGGGGATGTATTTCAATGTCTACTTCTGGGTCTACTTCTAGACCCATGTGAGCTTCAGGCTGTGTTGTTTTAGTCAAGAATGTTGGACCAGTCAAACCACATGCTACTGGGAAGGTCAACTGCCGAAACTGATCTTGTGGCATGGTCAGCAGGGTTTAGATCGGTAGGTACGTATTTCCACTGCTCAGGGCGTGTAGATTTCCGTTTTTTGCACTCTGTTGTTGACATACACGTAGAATTTCCTGGATTACCTCAAAAACTGTTTCTTGATGTCTGTGTGTGTCTAAGTAATGCCATAGATGAAAGGTTCTCTTACGAGAGGTTCTCTCGTATTGCGTAAGGAACTTACGCTACGGGAAAAGTCATCTTTTCTCGAGATACTGAAGCCAAAAAATTATCCTTAATTTTTCATAATTTGTCAACGCAGTGCAGCAGGCGGCACAGCAGAGCTAGAGCAGGCAATACTGCGTGCTCATTGGCTGCCGCGCGGCAACTGCTTAAGCCTACCAGTGAGCCCCGCGTGACGTCACGCCCAATCAGGGCGCGCGCGCGAAGGGGCGGAAGGGGCCCGCCAGAAGGGGCGGCGTCAGAGCGTATAAAAACAGGGCTTGGAGGCTTAATTCTCTGATTTCTGTCTCTTCAGCGAAGCTCTTCGCATCGCTGCACTCTGAGAGAAGCCGTCGCCGTCGAAACCAGCAACGAGCCAGCCTAGGACAGCCTGAGGAAGCCGGTCGAATCTTCGCCGCCTTCAGCCTGCCTTGCCAGCTCAGCTATCCGGCGATATATCCTTTCTCGCTTGCTTTGTGTGTGTTTTTCTTGCAGCACTCACTAAAAGAGCAAGGCGTTTGTTTCAAAATGCCTCGAGTTTCATGCGGTTCATGCCGCTCTCCGCTCAGCGACAGAGACCGCCACGTGGTCTGCACTCTCTGCCTGGGACGTGACCATGCAGCCGTTGCCTTGTCTTCGGGCGGCTGCGAATTCTGCGAGGAACTGCCGATGTCGACCCTGCGGGCTCGACTCGCCTTGTTCAATGCAGAACCCGCTCCAACTGTCTCCGGGCCGCGTAAGAAGAAACGCCGCTCTCAGAGACCACCGGAGCCGGAGATTCGAGCCAGGCCCTCGCCGGAGCACCTCCCGCGAGCCTCGCTCTCTCCCTCGCCTCCCCCGCTTCCCGACGCGCAGCCGCCGGCTACGGCCCGCGATGCCGTCGCCTCTGAGGATGAAGCGGAAGTGGACAGCTGCTCTCTTCTGGCGTCAGACGCCTCGTCTTCAAGAGTGTCTGGCAGGACCCATACCGGTGTGGACGCCGAGCTTCTCCGCCTCCTCACGACGGCAGTCGAGCGCTTAGGCCTCGAGTGGTCCCCGCCTGCGGTGCCTCCACCGAACAGGCTCGATGGATGCTTCCTGCCCAACCGCCGCCAGTCTACAGCGTCCAGACCAGCGCCTTTTCTGCCCGAGCTCCACGAGGAACTCTCCAAGGCGTGGAACGCTCCGGTTTCGGCCAGGCTCCGCTCTTCAGCTTCAGCTACTCTCTCCCGAGTGGACAGAGCCGCGGAGAAGGGATACAACGACATCCCTCCGGTCGAACAGGCGGTCGCAGCGCACCTTTGCCCCCCATCCGCGAGATGGCGCTCAAAGTCTGCCCTCCCATCCAAGGCCTGCAGGACTACTTCGGCGTTCGTCCACCGCGCCTTCTCGGCTAACGGACAGGCCGCTTCAGCCCTGCACACGATGGCGGTCCTTCAGGTCCTTCAGGCCGACCTCCTCCGCCAGCTGGACGAGAAGGGCCCCGACCAGACCACCGTGACCGACCTGCGCAGCGCGACAGATCTCTCTCTCCGCGCTACCAAGGTAGCTGCACAAGCTATCGGTCGCTCAATGGCCTCGCTCACCGTCACAGAGCGCCACCTGTGGCTGACGCTAGCCGATATGGGAGAATCAGAGCGGTCCGTCTTCCTTAACGCCCCGCTCTCCCCCACCGGCCTCTTCGGACCAGCAGTGAGTGGCCTCGTGGACCGGTTTACGGAGGTGCAGAAGGCATCACAGGCTATGAACCTCTTCCTGCCTCGCCGCTCGAGCTCCGCTGCAGGCCGCTCTAGCACAGAGCCTCCTGCACGCAGCTCTGCCCAGCGCTCTTCCCGCCCTCCGACCACACAGCAGCGCCAGCGCGGCCGCCCTAGGTCCCGCTCAACCAGCCAGCGCAGGCCGCCGCCCCCCGCGAGGGCCTCGGCCTCGAGTCTCGCTGAAGTCCGAGCCTGCGAAGTCCTCCTAGCACTCGTCGGGAGGAAAAGACGGCCGGGTCCCGCTGCGGCCGGACCGCCGTCAAAATTCATCTGTCTTCCTCTGCCAGTCCCCTTAAAAAAGGCTACTGCAGTAGTGTTTTCAGCAGCCAACGAGCCAGTCTGTCGACTCACTCGCCTGCACTCAAACGCCGTTTTTACGGCGACCCAGATAAATCACAATATGAGCATAATATCTGGCCATTCGGCTCATGCCGACAGTGTTATGAGTGTAGTAAATATGCCCACAACCCAGTGTTCATTTCTACACACAAGCACAAATCCCCCTGTGTACCCTACAGAGCACACTCGCATAAAGCGCGCTCTTGCCGCTCAAGCGATAAGTGTAGGAAATGTGCCCGCTCACGAGTGCTCACAACCACACACTGCTCGCTCTGTCTCACACATTCAGGGTTCAGATATCGCCACCGCCACCGGCCGTGTTTTAATAAAGAGTCCTGTGCCCGCTCCCCCGCGTTCACACTCTGCTGTAAACACTCACGCGCGCTCTCCCAGCGCAATTCCGCCGGTCACTGCTATCAGCGAGTCCCCGTCTCGCAGCACTGTCTCAGCGCGCAGCGCGCGCCCGCCACTGCAGATTCCTCATCCCGCGCTATGCGACGGACGGGACTCAGAGGCCATTCGACCCCTAGCTATGAGTGCGAATGCATGGAAGGCTATTCCGGGTGTGTCGACATGGGTGCTGGACACGGTAATACAGGGCTATTCGCTACAGTTCAGTCATCGGCCTCCGCGCTTTCTAGCCCAGACCGAAACGAAAGTGAACGCAGAAGCAGCCCATCTGCTGCATGCAGAGATAGCGAAGCTGCTGCGAAAAAAGGCGATAGAGAGAGTTCCTCCTTCTCTGACCGGGGCGGGCTTTTACAGCCGTTATTTCCTCGTGCCCAAGAAGGACGGCGGGCTCAGACCCATATTAGATCTGAGACATTTGAACAGAGCCCTCATGAGACGGCCGTTCAAAATGCTTACGACCAGGCAGATCCTCGCGCTAATTCGCCCGAGGGACTGGTTTATATCTCTCGATCTGAAAGACGCGTATTTTCAAATCCAGATTATACCCCGTCACAGGCCATTCTTGAAATTCGCCTTCGACGGCCAGGTGTATCAATATACCGTCCTGCCGTTCGGCCTGTCCCTAGCACCCCGCACATTTACGAAGTGCATGGATTCAGCTCTCGCTCCCCTGAGAAAACAGGGCATGCGAATCCTGAACTATCTGGACGATTGGCTCATTCTAGCGCAGTCAAAAGAGGAACTCATCTCTCACAAGATAGCGCTTCTCAGTCATCTGGAAAGCCTGGGTCTTTCGGTGAACTGGGACAAAAGCTCACTTATCCCCAGTCAGTCTATTTCCTTCCTAGGAATAGAACTGGACTCGGTGGCGATGACTGCCAGGCTGTCAGAACAGCGCGCGCGCTGTGTTCGACACCTCGCCGCATCCGTCCAAAAGGGCAGATACCTCCCTCTGAAACGTTTCCAAAGGCTGTTAGGCCATATGGCATCAGCCGCAGCGGTCCTACGGCTGGGTTTACTTCGTATGCGCACGCTACAATGCTGGCTGAAATCGAAAGTACCCCGCGGAGCGTGGGTTTCGGGCAGCGCTCGAGTCAGCGTAACTCAGGTCTGTGTCTCAGCCCTGCAGCCCTGGCTAGCGCCCGAATGGTACCGTCAGGGAGTGACAATGGGAGCCATCTCACACCGCAAAGTGGTCTCGACAGACGCGTCCAACATGGGTTGGGGAGCGCTTTACGAGGGCAGACCAATCTGCGGCCCCTGGTCGGGCCCAGAGCGGAACCTCCATATAAACTGTCTGGAGATGTTAGCGGTCGAGAAAGCTTTGAAGCATTTTCTCCCATACTTGCGGGGACACCACGTGCTAGTTCGCTCAGACAACATGTCAGTGGTGTCCTACGTGAACCGCCAGGGCGGACTCAGATCCAGAGCCCTGCGCGCTCTAACAGAACGCCTTTTGGTCTGGGCTCAGGGCTCGCTGCGCTCGCTGAGAGCCGCGCGCGTGCCCGGGCACCTGAACGATGGCCCGGACAAACTGTCCAGGGACAATGTTCCCCCAGGGGAATGGGCGTTACACAGCCAGACGATACAGACGTTGTGGCTCCGCTTCGGCGAAGCGAAATTGGACCTTTTTGCCACAAGCGAGAACGCTCAGTGCAAAAGGTTCTTTTTGAAGAGCGAGGACGCGCTGGCCCAGGCTTGGCCCAGTGTCCCGTTGTACGCTTTCCCCCCGATCTCAATGCTGCCTCAGGTATTAGCGAAGATCAGGGAAACGCGCTGCGCAGTGCTCCTCATAGCCCCGCACTGGGAGAACCAACCCTGGTTCCCGGAGCTGGTGAACATGTCAGACACAGCCCCGTGGCCGATTCCGGTCACTTCTCTCTTCTCTCTCAAGCCCGAGGGTCAATTCTGCATCCCCATCCAGAGCACTGGTCTCTGCATGCGTGGGTAATCAACGAATATTCGTTGATCTGCCAGAAGGGGTAGTTAACACGATCTCGCAGTCCAGAGCCCCCTCGACGAGGCGGCTCTATGCGTCTAAATGGTCAGTGTTTAATAAATGGTGTACAGGGAAGAGTTTGAACTCTCAGTCCTGTGAGGTTCCACAGGTTCTGAACTTCCTCCAAGAGCTCTTGGACGCGGGCAGGTCCCCCTCCACGCTCAAGGTATATGTTGCGGCGATTGCTGCGTTCGCCGACTCGGCGCGCGGCCGCGCACTTGGAAGAAACGAACTCGTTACCCGTTTCCTGCGAGGCGCCAGGAGGCTGAACCCTCCGCGGCCACCTTCGGTTCCGATATGGGATCTGTCTTTGGTCCTGGAGGCCCTTAAAGCTTTTCCCTTCGAGCCGCTAGACTCTGTGGGTCTCAAATACCTCACTTTCAAAACCGTTTTTCTGCTGGCCCTCGCCTCAGTAAAACGCGTGGGTGACTTACATGCGCTATCAGTTAGCGCGTCGTGTCTCGAGTTTGGACCTAACGACTCGTTAGTCATTCTCAAACCCAGACATGGCTATGTCCCTAAAGTGTTGGGTACTCCTTTCAGAGCACAGGTTATCTCCCTCTCAGCCCTGCCGCCGGCAGCCAGCGAGGTCGATAATAACCTCCTTTGCCCTGTCAGGGCGTTAAGGCTTTATATTACGCGCTCTGCAGCCTTCAGGCTCTCAGAGCAGCTCTTTGTTTCGTTTGGTGGGCGCACCAAGGGTCTCGCCGCCTCGAAACAGACGTTATCCAGATGGATAGTAGTCCAAAGACCTGCAGTGCCCTCTGGGCATACGGGCTCATTCCACCAGAGGCGTTGCCTCATCGTGGGCATGGTCCAGTGGGATTTCCATTTATGACATTTGTACGGCAGCAGGCTGGGCCTCCCCGTCTACATTTGTTAGGTTTTATAACCTGGAAGTTCCTGCCCTGCAGGCTAAACTTCTTGCAGTCTAAAATCATATTCATGCCCTGCTCTTTCGCAGGCTGGATATTAGATTTGACTCTTCTGGTCGAGCCGCACTTTCAGGGAAAGCTCTCAGAGCGGCTCTCTGCGCTGCTCTGTTTCTCCCTATGGGTGCTTATGTACATGTGTTGGCCCGCATTGCTGGCCACCTCTCTCCCCACTCTTCACTCCCCGGGTCCCCTCCCCCTGGAGTTGTGTGTGGATGCATGGCGCGCACGGCGTTGACAAAGGGTTCCCGTAGCGTAAGTTCCTTATGCAATACGAGAGAACCTCTCGTAAGAGAACGATACTTGGTTACTCACGTAACCTCGGTTCTCTCTAGAGAGGGAACGAGTATTGCGTTCCCTGCCGTGCTTGCGCCTCGAGCTCATGTCGCTTCATTCGACAGAAACCAGAGAATTAAGCCTCCGAGCCCTGTTTTTATACGCTCTGACGCCGCCCCTTCTGGCGGGCTGTGACGCGCGAGGGCGCGCGCGCCCTGATTGGGCGTGACGTCATGCGGGGCTCACTGGTAGGCTTAAGCAGTTGCCGCGCGGCAGCCAATGAGCACGTAGTATTGCCCGCTCTAGCTCTGCTGTGCCGCCTGCTGCACTGCGTTGACAAATTATGAAAAATTAAGGATAATTTTTTGGCTTCAGTATCTCGAGAAAAGATGACTTTTCCCGTAGCGTAAGTTCCTTACGCAATACTCGTTCCCTCTCTAGAGAGAACCGAGGTTACGTGAGTAACCAAGTATCGTTTTTGTGCACCAAATAGTTTTTAAAAACCAAGTATATTATTTGATAATTTTACACATAAAAATTTAGTCATGCACTATATCATACTCGTTATATTGTCTGAAAATAATATATAGGAAATGAAACCAGCTTTATTGGACATACGGCTATATGATATTATATTAAAATGCAGTATGTGTGCATGAATTTGGAGAGAAAACACATTAGGCTGGAAGAACGCAAGTGCGACGTGATGATGTCATGAATATGCCAATTGACGTATGACGTCATCTAGTGACATTTAGCGACTTTCTGGGAAGGCGTTAGCTACTTTCCTTTGAAAATAGTTGGCAAAACTGTTCTGATGTTGAATCAATGTGAATGTTTATCAAATCTTGTTTCACTGACCACTGGATCAAAACAAGAAAATCAAAAAACATTTGAGTTTCAGGTCCTATTTTGTACCAATGCACATACAAAGTGTCCCCTATATTACTTACTGGTTTGACTGTTTTTTCACAACTCTTAAGTTTTTTTCTACTACAAACACTAAATCTGATAAACTGCTTTATAACCTTAATGTTCTTCAGCCTCACTAATGATGAATCAGGAATAAACACCAACCTCTTTGTTCAAAAGGAAGCCCATTGAACTCGTACTTGTAGAAAAACGCGGTCGTTTCATTCTGCAGTGTTTCTGGATCACTCATGTTCTCACGGTCCTTCAATAAACTCTGTCTTTGCAGATTTCAGCTCTTCCTGATGGTTTGATGCTCGTCTTTACTTGTAGCTGATGGGAATATTCCAGAATTTATTGGTGAATTGATGTGAGCATTAGTAAAAGAATGATAACTGCATTAAAAATCTGTCAAAATCAAGATTAAATCAGAAAGTGAGTTTGTTTTTATAACAATTTACACGAGTATTTATGTTCACCTTTCCATCTAGTAAAGTAACTTGTATGTAAACGAATTGCAAAATGTTTCATACTAATTCACAAACTCTATCTCTTGTTATTTTCTAAGAATTTCATCCACATATTTAAATTCTTACATTAATCTAATCGCTACACCGATCTGTCACGTCACATTTACAAGCGCCAAAAAACGGTATTTATTGTTTGAGTTTCTTAATAAAATTGATCGAATCTGAGAGCTGAGAGCTTGTCTGTCGGTGTCACTGTTTTTTGCTTTATTTCTCTGCGTGAGAAAGTGTGAAAAGTGTCAATTGAGTGAGTCTTACGGTGCGTGTCCACTGGCGCGGTGCGAGCGGAGCGGAGCGAGCGTTTTCAATTCATTCCTATGGAAGTCGAGCTTCACGCTCACGCAGTGCATTTTGGGATTGACAGCGGACCCATAGACAGTATAAGAAGTGGACAGAGCCATCTCATTGGATCTCAATTGAGACAAGTGAAGCTAATTTTTAGCGATTTCTTAGCACTTCCTTTCCTGACGCGCAGACTCAAACAGAGCAAAGCGTTACACGGACCACGTGAGCAACCCGTCTGTCTTCTAGTAGCTGTGCCAAGAGAAATCTGAATCATTCCCTTCCGAAACATGCAGAGTCCCCCCGATTGCCCGCGAGCTTCTCCTCCCGTCTATACGGTAATCTCTCTACTGTGCGACAGAGAGTCGCGTGGTTATGACGCAATCGTTAGCCTACTTTTACAAAAACTGCTTCTACGGGGCCATAGCATAAGCTACAAGGTAATGGAGCATTTTATACATTGTCGTGTTTCTTTAGAAATAAATAATGGACAAATGGAGTCTTCAAACGCCTCAGATGTAAAGTTATTCGCTGTCAAAGTGACGCCAAAATGAATGGGAGTCAATGGGATGCTAACAGCAGGTGAAGTTCTGCTACAAGATGGTGGCACGCGGCCGGCTTCAACTTCCGGTCGACTTCCTTCACGCTTGAGCGGACCGGAGAAAGCGTTGAGAGCGACCGAGAGCGTCAAAAGGTTGGGCAGTTCTCGACTTTATGCAAATATCAAGCGAAAAACGCGGTCGGCAGCCAGACCATGAGGTGATTGTCATTATTTGGTTTTATCGTACAACAGGTTTTATCGTAGTTTTTGTCCAAGTTTTTTGTTTGTTTGTGTTTGACAAAAACTACGATAAAACCTGTTGGAAAGCATCTTTTGCAGCGATTTTTGTGTGAGCATATCAGTGAACACCCCTGACCACTCGCTGAGTTTCACGTCTTTGTAAACGAAAGTTTAATGCGTTTTTTGGAAGGATTGTTCCAGTGCCCATAGGCTGCCATTCTGTAGGTCGGGGGGAGAAGCAAAAGAAACCTAAAATTCTCGGGACAGCAGCATGTGTCCAAATTTTAATCTTAACCGTTCTATTTCATCAGAAATGATCTGTAAACAGGGCTTTAAGTGTAAAATACCGAAATTGTCCTTTAATTTATATCAGGACCATGATGTTGGTTGCCTTATGGGCAGGGCCAGATTAACAATTTCCTGTGCCCTGGGCAACAAGACTCAAGGGCCCCCGTAGTTAGGGGGGTTCGGAGGCATGCTCCCCCGAGAAAATTTGGATTTCTCTGACCTACATATGTGCAATTTAGGACTTTTGAAGGCCAAAAAATTATAAGAAATAGGCTAGCTTTAAAACCTTGTCATTAGATTATTTGTCAATACCTGCTCTCTCCTCATCTTCATATTTCTTATTCTCTCAGTATTCTTATCCTGGCCTATTTCTACTAGCCTGGTAATACCAGACTCTGCTACTTCACTTTGCTTCGTAGACAGAGTCTGGAATGGAATAGCATAATAGAGAAGTGTTTTCTCTCGCGCGGGGGGGCGCTTGTCTGAAGTTTAAAATCATTGGTTACCCGTAAGCCAATCACATAACGTTTGGTTATGGCGTGTGTAATGCGCATGCTCAGCCGCATCTAACTTCCACTGTAAACGCATGTATGATGCAAAAACTAAACCATCGAGCGAAATACCGGATTGAACATGGCTGTGAATGACTTTTGCAGATTATGTGAAGTAAATCTACACATCCACGGTACAATCAGCGTCTACGTCACGGCTCTCAGCCCGCCATCTGTTCGTTGATTGGCCCGGCCGTCCTAAAGCCGGTGGCAAACTGAAAGATAAGCTGCTGTCTCAGACTGACTACAGGAGCGAAATGAAATTAGCGGAAGTAGGAAGTCTGACGTAGTCAGGCTATATTTCTACCCCTCCTAAAGCTGAACTTTGACTGATAGTCTTTTCATTTTCGTCTGTGACAGTGACGAAAGTAAACATAGGCTTAATTTATATACGTTTTATGAATCATTTTCTTAGACATGTTAATTTACTCAAGGCTACCAGGAAAGCTGTAGCCTAAGTCAATATTGTCATTAGGAACCTTCTGCAAGCTTTGGGATTTGAAAACGTCTGTTTTTAAATGTTAAAAGTAATTTTAAATAATACAAATTATAGACTACGTTTAACGCAGTTGGTGGAATTGGCAGACGTTCCCTTAAGCATCGTGCGCTGTGGAAACGCGTCAAAGCATTCTCAGGTATAATTATGCAGCATTAATGCATGAATGATTTTGAACGAATATTTCATCATGTCGATATACAATGGTCACATAATGTTAAAACTAATCTTGCTATTGATATCTTTGTTAGACTACCAACCCTATAGAACAAATTTCCGGCTAATATCGGGCCTGAAACGAACTTAACCGCGCTCAACCAGCGGGAGTGCATTTCACGAATTAGTAATCGCTGGCGTTCAGCGGGGAGGGAGGAAAGTCTGCGTGAACCCGCGTAGATGCACTTTATGCAGTGAATACTGAAAAGAGTTTGATAACTTTATTAAATTTCTGTGAATTTCCTACCTGTCAGGGCCCCCTAGATCTCATGGGCCCCTGGGCAAGTGCCCAGTTGCCCTAATGGTTAATCCGGCCCTGCTTATGGGCAAGAAAAAAAAATGTATAGAAGTGTTGATTTTGAACTAATATGTCTATAATATGTTTTATCTCCTGAAGGTCGTTAGACATGGTGGTGGCTAAAGATGAAAACCGCTTTTGTAGATTCAAGAAAAAGTCTGGATAACAAAGGTGAATGGTCAAAGGTTATTGTAATGAATTTATTATTACAATTTGTTACAGTTACAGTCTTAGAAGGCTGTTGAAAAGATTTTTGTTTATAGAGAAAAGGAACTAATTGCTGTGATTGTTTTTTGTATGACTGTGTAGAGAAGATAAATGACTGAAACTCTTCCCACATGCGGTGCAGTGATACGGTTTCTCTCCAGTGTGGATCCTCTCGTGTGTTTTCAGGTGCTGTGACTGACTGAATCTCTTGTCGCAGTGTGAACACATGTAAGGTTTCTCTCCAGTGTGGATCCTCTCGTGTGTTTTCAGGTGCTGTGACTGACTGAATCTCTTGTCGCAGTGTGAACACTTGTAAGGTTTCTCTCCAGTGTGAATTCTCTGGTGGTCTTTCAAAGTTGAAACTCTAATAAAAGGCTTCCCACACTCAAAGCACACAAAAGCTTTTTCACCAGTATGTATTTTCTGATGAACTTGTAAATCGTGCAGACGTGAAAAACTCTTTCCACACAAAGAACATGAATGTGGTTTCTCCTGTGTATGAACTAGCATGTGACTCTTCAGTTCTGAAGCCCTCAAAAACATTTTCCCACACTGATCACATGTGAACGGTTTCTCTCCAGTGTGGATCCTCATGTGAATCTTAAAGTGAGATTTTATTGCGAAACTCTTCCCACACTGATCACATGTGAACGGTTTCTCTCCAGTGTGGATCCTCTCGTGTGTTTTCAAGTTCTGTGACTGACTGAATCTCTTGTCGCAGTGTGAACACATGTAAGGTTTCTCTCCAGTGTGGATCCTCTCGTGTGTTTTCAGGTGCTGTGACTGACTGAATCTCTTGTCGCAGTGTGAACACTTGTAAGGTTTCTCTCCAGTGTGGATCCTCTCGTGTGTTTTCAGGGATGCTGACAGACTGAATCTCTTGTCGCAGTGTGAACACTTGTAAGGTTTCTCTCCAGTGTGAATTCTCTGGTGGTCTTTCAAAGTTGAAACTCTAATAAAAGGCTTCCCACACTCAAAGCACACAAAAGCTTTTCCACCAGTATGTATTTTCTGATGAACTTGTAAATCGTGCAGACGAGAAAAACTCTTTCCACACAAAGAACATGAATGTGGTTTCTCCTGTGTATGAACTAGCATGTGACTCTTCAGTTCTGAAGCCCTCAAAAACATTTTCCCACACTGATCACATGTGAACGGTTTCTCTCCAGTGTGGATCATCATGTGAATCTTAAAGTTAGATTTTATTGCGAAACTCTTCCCACACTGATTACATGTGAACGGTTTCTCTCCAGTGTGGATCCTCATGTGAATCTTGAGATTTTCTTTGCGTGCGAAACTCTTCCCACACTGATCACATGTGAACGGTTTCTCTCCAGTGTGGATCCTCATGTGAATCTTGAGATTATGTTTGCGTGTGAAACTCTTTCCACACTGACGGCAGGTGAAACATTTCTTATCTCTTCTTTTCTCCTCCTCTTCACTCTCCTCATTCTCCAGCATCACATCTGAAATGATAGTTAAAAGTCCCATGTTTCTGTAGCATATATTAGATCAACTGCACAATTATGTAAAATAATATTAACATTTTAAAACTATACAACAGTAATACAGTTCTGACAGTCTCTCAGATAAATATTACATTTATCTATCTATAAATTACAGAAACGTCTGTCTGTCTGTGTGTGTGTGTGTGTCTGTATGTCTGTTATTCGCATATCTCTCGAACCGTTAGTCCGATTGATTTCAAACTCGACGGGTGTCTCGCTACGGGCACGAGTAAGTGCAGTGCCAAGTTTGACGTTGTTTGGATGAGAAATGCAAAAGATATCGTTAAAAATACCAGTAAAAGAAGCACTTAGAAGGTTGTGGTTTAAAAAGAAACATTCTGACATAAACACTCTGTCAGCTACACTGTTTACTTCTGATTATTATATTTTATTCACGGCCATCATTTGTAGTAACCTATTCACAAACTGTTTGCTCAAGCATAGCATTTTTTCGGAGTTCACTGTGTAGCCTGCTCCCTGAATCGTCGAGTTCATTGTGTAGCTTGCTCCCTGAATCGTCGCGCTTATTCATTTGTGGATGTTAACTGAATCTGTAAGTCACCTACGCTGTTTACTTCTGTATATTATATCTATCTATAAATTACGGGAACGTCTTTCTTTGTGTGTGTGTGTGTGTGTGTGTGTGTGTGTGTGTGTGTGTGTGTGTGTGTGTGTGTGTGTGTGTGTTATTCGCATATCTCTCGAACCTTTAGTCCGATGGATTTCAAACTTGACAGGTGTCTTGCTACGGGCATGAGTAAGTGCAATGCCAAGTTTGACGTCTGGATTAGAAATGCAAAATATATCGTTGGCTTTTGCCACTCTAGCCGCTGGCCACTCCCCCTCTCACACTGCACACCGAGTGAGCACAGCCCAGGACCAGAGACAGAGAGGGTCAAAGAAAGCAGTGGAGCTTAAGTAGCGTTTTCTCGGAGTTCACTGTGTAGCCTGCTCCCTGAATCGTGTAGTTCAATTTTCCACATTTATTGTATGTCAGTATCAGTATTTGCTTTCTACCATGCACAAATAAAAAAGTCACTGAACTTTTGCTGTGTAATTGTAACAGTGAACACTCAAACACACCAAACCAACAATTACTAAAAACACACACAAAAACGTATTTTGCACGGGCACTTTGCACAGCTCCCTGAATTGACGCGCTTATTCATTTGTGGATGTTATGTCATGTATTTGTCTCTTGTTTTGTGTGCAAACACATGGCCGGTTGTTTTGACTATGTGTTTGCATTGTCTTGTGTTTTGCCTCATTTCCATGTTGTTAATCTTGTATTAGTGTCACCTGTGATTGTGATTATGTGTCCTTACCACGTCCCTTGTTCCCTCGTTAGTATTGATGTTCATCAGTGTCACCTGTACCTTTGTAATTATGTGTTCTATGTAAGCTCCCGGTGTTTAATCCTCAGTGCTGGTTTGTCTTGTTAACATTTGGTTCTGTGAGTATTGTGGTCTGTCTGTGAATGTTCCAGTTCCGTTTTATTGTCAAGTCTAGTTATTGTTTGTTTGCCCCATCGTGGGTCTTTGTTTCCGGTTGTAAATAAACCGTGTTTTGTGAAAGTTACTGTCTGCGCTTGGGTTCTATTTAACGTAACGTGACATGTTAACTGAATCTGTAAGTCAGCTATGCTGTTTACTTCTGAATATTATATTTCATTCTGGTGTGCTTAACGTTATCGCTGCTGTGTAATAGTAGCCTATGCTATTCACCAATTAAACATATCCTATTCAATGCGTTCACAGTCTCTTTCACGGGCATCATTTGTAGTAGCCTATTCACAAACTGTTCAAACTGCTCAAGCGTAGCGTTTTCTCTAAATTCACTGTGTGCTTTCTACCATGCACAAATAAAAATGTCATTGAACTTTTGCTGTGTAATTGTAACAATGAGCACTCAAACACACCAAACCAACAATTACTAAAAACACACACAAAAACTGATTTTGCACGGGCATTTTGCACTAGTTTTAATAAACATGTTGTAAATATTTACTAATTTAAAATGAACAATTAATTAGCCATTGTAGGGTTGGGCCGATAGACGATGCCATCATCCATTGCAATGGCTGACAAGACATCACAATGTTGAGCCGGCATCGTGATACCCCAAACCCCCCCCCCCCATGACGCGTCATGCTTGGCACGTGATTCATCACAGCGAAAATAGCGCTGTATGACAGATGTAGCGCTTTTATTTCTAAATATTAACAAACTTGCTTACCATGTCATCAACTACTGTATCTTCTATTCCGATTCTCAAATACGTGTTAGTGAGTTTTTGTCGTTTAAAAACCTTTATAAATGATCTTGATCTGTAATAACGAGAGAGGGGCGCCGCAGTTCAGAGATTCCTGTCTGTTGGATTTATTACAGCATGTGAATTCATCAGTCATACATGAAAGTAAGTGGCCGCTGAACTGGGAGAAGAATAGAGTAAACTTTATAGTTACTTACACTGTGTATCTGATATGAATAAAACACGTCGGCAAATATATTTGAATGGATTGTTTTTGCTGCTTCCATAGACACCAACCATTTGTGTATTTTACAAACTATAAATGTATTGTTTTGCTATAAATTATATGTATTTAAATGTCTGAAACCTAAAATAAACATTATGTGGTTAAAAACACTGAATAGTTGTGATATGACAAGCGTTAGCACATCCGTCTTTGGCTCAGCGCCAGCCATAGCGCGGCTCAACATCGTGATGTCTTTTCAGCCATTGCAATGGACGATGGCATCGTCTCTCGGCCCAACCCTAATAACTTCTGTAACAAATGTAGCTATTGATCATTGTTCATGTTAGTTAAGGCACTAACTAACATTAACTAATAAGATCTTATTGTAAATCGATAGGCTACCTATTGTTCTTTCTAATTCTTTTGCAATTGTCGCAACATGAAAATTTGGTACCGTCACATGCCTACACTGTTAGACCTTGCCAGGTTTTTTTACAGTAAAATACTGGCAACACTGTTGCCAGTAACATACTGTTAATTGTACAGTTCTTTACTGTAATCTACAGTATGTTACTGTAAAAATGCACTAAATTAAAACTCAAGTTAACTAATTACACTTGCAGAAACTGACAGCCTTGAATTGACCAACTGTCATTTAAATGTATTAACTAAAATTTATAAGACATAAATAATGTGTGCAAAGTATTACTGTGAACTTCTTTCATTTGAGACCACTAAAAAACTATTGAACAAAAAAAGATTTCCACTGGGCCAAAACTACACAGTCTCCGCCTATTAAATAAAGCAACACACAGCATATCATCAATGTTTGTAGATCTTCTCCTGGACTGAAGCACAGGCTCTACTCTTCAGCACAACGGTGACCCAAAAAATAAATTTTACTGTAAAATACTGGCAACAGTGTTGCCAGGATATACCTGTTTTATAACTTACAGTTTATTACTGTTAAAATACATTTTGTGGGTGTTTTTTTTTTTATCTTACACTGTTAACCCTTCCAACCCCACAGGAAAATCCACTCTACTCCACTCTGTTGCAGTGAGATAATTAAGTGAATATGTTGAATAATAAGTGAATAAGTGAAATAAGTGATTGTTGAGCATTAGTGATGAACACCTGCTGTTAACAAGCAGAATCACTGAAGGAAAGAGAAACACAAGAACAGAAAATAGAGAAACACAAGAACTACAACTGACTTCCAGCCATTACACATTTTTACACTTATTATTAACAGTATGACTTTTTTTCTGTCATACAGAAGTTGTTATTGAGATGTTTAACTGAAATTGTTTGGTTTGAAGTTACCATTAGGGAGATCAGTGTTTGCTTTAGTTGGGATGCTGACCCTTGACTTTATAACATTAGTTTTTCACTGGCTGATCGAACTCTGTTTTTTTAAATCACATAGTCTGTTCATTCACTAAATCTCTTTCAGTTTTTAATCCTGTATCAAAAGTGTTACACTACCACCACTGTGAAGCTACAGTAATAAATTACGATGATGATTTTTTTTTTAAACCCATCATGCACAACCTAAAAATGAAACAGAGCTACAATGTCTTGTAGAAACTTGTATTTTTATTTATTTATTCATGCAGGAGTGCATGCTGGGAATTTTATACTATCCTTGAACCCAGCATGCATTGCAACATGAACATTTTTATTGTCACCATTGTTGAGATTCATGTGCTGATTGTTGATGTCTGTTTGTGTCTGAATTAAGCAGGAGCTCAAAATGTTTTAAAACACTATATTGTTTCAATATTCTTCAGAATAACTAATTACAGAAACGTTGCTGTATTTCATGTTATAAATTAACAGATATTATGAAATGCCCATAAATCCAAAGCTTTTATACTGGTTAAGATCAGAGAAACATACATGTCCAGGATAATTATGTAATCATCACAACAATCATAAACATCTTATCACCTTTCTCTTGACTTTTTCTTGCCATAACAAATGTGTTTTATAAACTCACAGTTAAAGCAGCCAGAGATAAACTGATATAATAAAGTCAATGGTTCAAGAGCCCAACTAAAACAAATACTGATCTCCACCATGGTGATAATAACTTTATTATTTTCAATAAACATCAACAACTAAATATCTGTTAATTCTCAACAATAACTTTTGTACGAAAGAAATAATGTTAAACTGGTTTGTAAACTGGTTTCACACTCAGTGGCTGGAAGTCAGTTGTAGTTCTTGTGTTTCTCTTTTTTCTGTTCTTGTTTCTCTGTCCTTCAGTGATTCTGCTTATCAGGTGTTCATCAGTTTCTCAATTCACTCACTTCTTTTCATTCACTCTGTCAAGGGGACTGTATTAGTGAACTAATGTAGGGAATGGTGAATGAGGGTATAGGGTGTGATTGGGAAAACAGCCTCTGAGTGTCGATTTTGAGCACTGTTACAGTATATTACTGTAGGCTATTTTTGTTTTCTAAGGTACATTACTGTTTTAATGGAAAATGGTATGATATTGTCAGAATTTGGCCTTTTTTTTACTGCAAGGGTTAACAGTGTACATACAACTTTATCAGAAATTATAAAACAGGTTTTGCTTAATTTACACCATTATGATTTTTTTTGGGGCCTAAAACCCCCCCCAGCAAAATCAGTATCAGGGTTGTATACACTGTAAAAATGAATACGCTATATCTAATCAATAAAATTGTGGCAACAGATTACAAGCAATATTATTAATTAGATTTAAAAAATTAGAATTGAGTAATAATTAATCAAATGAATTCCTTAAAAGGTAACCATTTAAAATGAGTAAAATATACAAAAAAATTTTTTTTATATTGCCAACAATGAAGACACCTGATGTTAACAAGCAGAATCACTGAAGGAGAAAACCGTGATTTTAAGTCACCATTATGGAGATCAGTGTTTGTTTTAGTTGGGCTCTTGACCTTAAATCGTTGACTTCAGTTTTTGTTTGGCTGCTGTACCTGAGTTATTACAGCCAGATGAACAAAGAGAAAAGGTGATTTGATGGTGTTGGTTGTGTTTTAACATAATCATTATTTCACAGTCATTTGACCTGAATCTCTGAACTCATATAGATCCCAATTTACTTGGGGACCTAATTTACCAATTTAGGTTTTTAATTATAGCTGCACTGTTCTTGCATAGCATGATATTTTGAACTTTTACAATGTAATCCAAAGATTTCTTAAACATGTCTCATATCCAAAAAGATTATTATTTTTTTTATTTTTTTTATTTAGTTTTTAGACACACAGACATCAATAATCAGCCTGTGAATCTCAACAATGGTGACAATTATAAAGCATGTTGCAGTGCAGTGCCACCAATCAAAACTCATTCATGCCTCCCATCATGCATTGCTGCATGAATAAATAATGAGCTTATGATCAGAGGTGATCTGTTTGTCACCATTGCTGAGATTCATACGCAAATTCTTGATGTCTGTGTGTGCCTACATAAAAACTTTTTTTTTTAATTGATTTGATCATATGGATTTCATTGAAAAAGCTAAAAATATTATGCTATTCAAGGACAGAGCTGCTATAATTAATAAATTAAACCTAACTCAGAATTTGGGATCTATATGAGTTCAGAGATTCAGGTCAAATGATTGTGAAATAATGATTATGTTAAAACACAACCAACACCATCAGATCACCTTTTCTCTTTGTTCATCTGGCTGTTATAACTCAGGTACAACAGCCAAACAAAATCTAAAGTAAATGATTTAAGGGTCAAGAGCCCAACTAAATCAAACACTGATCACCATAATGGTGACGCAAAATTAAGTTTTTCTCCTTCAGTGATTCTGCTTGTTAACATCAGGTGTCATCAATGTTGGCAAAGAAAAAAAAATGTTTAAAGAAATTGTTGCAAATTTTACTCATTTTAAATGGTTAACTTTTAAGGAATTAATTTGATTAATTATTACTCAATTCTAATTTGTTAAATTTAATTAATAATATTGCTTGTAATCTGTTGCCACAATTTTATTGATTAGATATAACGTATTCATTTTTACAGTGTAAAGTGTATTTAGGTATTTCCCAAATTCTGCTTACAGGGTAACAAAAATTGTGAACAAGATAAATAAATGCAAAATCAAACAGCTTATATCATATTTAGTTTGGTCTTCTGTTCTGATGTTGACAATCAGTGTGAATGTTTATCAAATGTTGTTGCACTGACCACTGGATCAAAACAAGAAAATCCAAAAACATCTGAGTTTCAGGTCCTATTTTGTACCAATGCACATATAAAGTGTCCCCTATATTACTTATTGGTTTAACTGGTTTAACTTTCACAACTCTTTAGTTTTTTCTACTACAAACACTAAATCTGATAAACTGCTTTATAACCTTAATGTTCTTCAGCCTCATTAATGATGAATCAGGAATAAACACCAACCTCTTTGTTCTTCAGTGTGTTTCATTCTGCAGTGTTCTGGATCACTCATGTTCTCACGGTCCTTCAATAAACTCTGTCTTTGCAGATTTCAGCTCTTCCTGATGGTTTGATGCTCGTCTTCACTTGTAGCTGATGGGAATATTCCAGCATTTATTAGTGAATTGATGTGAGCATTAGTAAAAGAATGATAATTGCATTAAAAATCTGTCAAAATCAAGATTAAATTATGTTGTTATATCAATTTAAAAGTATTTATGTTCACCTTTCCATCTAGTAAAGTAACTTTTAAGTAAATGAATTGCAAAGTGTTTACTAATTCACAAACTCTGTCTCTTTTTATTTCTAAGAATTTCATAAACGTATTTAAATTCTTACATTTCTCTTACCTCTCATTAAGCAAATAAATAAACAATTAAAAAATACCAAATGTAAACAATGAATAAAAATGAAATAATAAATAGAAATAAAATTGTAAAACTGTGCAAGTACCACTAAATAAAACACCAACATGACAACTTTTTTGGTTTATTGTCTTGTTTATGTGTTTTATGTGAAACATGGTTTATAAATGAAATAAATGTTTTTATAAAACTTACCTATATCTTGTAGATGTCACAATAGCTGATCCTGTCGTTTTCTCAAGTCTGTTGACAATAAAATAAGCTTAATGTTGCAATTTACGGATCTGAAGACATCAGCATAATGAATGAGGGGAAAACAGGATGTAAAAAAAGCCTTGCATAACAATAAGTGTTTTATGATTGTCAATTTGGTGATTAAACTGAATTTTAGTGACAAGAAGTTACAGTGTTTACATCTACAATGACTGGTAGGCTATACTGTTTTTATATTTGCTTGACAGAAATTTCACGATTTCAATTCAAATCTTGTCATTTGATTCTGATGCTGATTCAATATCAATAACGTTACATGTTAATTTTTCTCAAGAAAAAAAATCTCACCTGATGCTGAGAGCCCTGTCAGCTGGTATATAAAGGTCATATATATATATATATATATATATATATATATATATATATATATATATATATATATATATATATATATAATGCAGGTTTTATTATAACTAGTATAATTAATTTGGCTGCTGTTTTCTATGTCTTTGCACACCAGAAGCGTGTCTGATGTGGCGCTGTACAATGAGGGTACTATCTCGGGATTTTGATCACCCTTTTTCGAAATATGGGGAGAGAGTTGTGGAGGCCTAAAAGTCATGTTAAACATAAATATACAGGTGCTGGTCATAAAATTAGAATATCATCAAAATTTTATTTATTTCAATAATTCAACTTAACAGGTGAAACTAATATATTATATAGATTCATTACATGCAAAGTGAGATATTTCAAGCCTTTATTTGTTATAATTTTGATGATTATGGCTTACAGCTTATGAAACCCACGAAATCAAAATCCAGAAAATTAGAATATTACATGAAATCACACAGTAATTACACAGTGATACCATGGTCATTGAACCAGGTTTTGGTTCTTTTGGCAGTGTGGGCAGGTGCAAATCCTGCTGGAAAATGAAGTCAGCATCTCCATAAAGCTTGTCTGCTGAAGGAAGCATGAAGTGCTCTGAAAATGTCCTGGTAGACGGCTGCGTTGACTCTGGATTTAATAAAGCACAGTGGACCAAAGTCCTCTTTTCTGATGAGAGCAAATTTTGTATCTCATTTGGAAACCAAGGTCCCAGAGTCTGGAGGAAGAATGGAGAGAAACACAATCCAAGATGCTTGAAGTCCAGTGTAAAGTTTGCACAGTCTGTGTTGGTTGGGGAGCCATGTCATCGGCTGGTGTTGGTCCACTGTGCTGTCCACTCAATGCAGCCGTCTACCAGGACATTTCCAGAGCACTTCATGCTTCCTTCAGCAGACAAGCTTTATGGAGATGCTGACTTCATTTTCCAGCAGGATTTGCACCTGCCCACACTGCCAAAAGAACCAAAACCTGGTTCAATGACCATGGTATCACTGTGTAATTACTGTGTAATTTCATGTAATATTCTAATTTTCTGGGATTTTGATTTATTGGGTTTCATAAGCTGTAAGCCATAATCATCAAAATTCTTGAAATAAATCAACTTTTTGATGATATTCTAATTTTATGACCAGCACCTGTATATCCCACTGATACAGCAAAGACGTCGGCAGTATTGACAAAATAGGCTACAGAATATTTCATTCTGTATTGACAGGTGCAATATTTGAATATCGATAATTATTTATTTATTTTTAAAATTACAATTATAGCCATCTTCATTTATGTCAAAACCTCCAAAAATCTAAATGTCATTTATTAATATGTATTCGTGTCAAAATTACATCTAAACATATTTTTCTATTCTATTTTGCCTGGAAACGCTTACAACAGCATGTGGCGTGAAAAATAGTCGGTTCAATTTCTACAGTATGCACGCGTTTTCGGCGAGACGCGTGTGTCACGCAGGCAGTGTGCAAGCTCTAACCCAGTGTTTCCCAACCCTCTTCCTGGAGACACACCAACACTACACATTTTCCAAATATATGGGTATTATATATTAAGTCCAAAATGTGAACTGTTGGTGTGCCTCCAGGAGCAGGGTTAACATGGGAGCCGAAATAAAAACGGACACGCCACGCCGGCCTAAAGTAACAGCTGATGGGGATTTGCCGTCACGATCGGAGGATAGTTAACCTCGTTTAAGCCTGCATAGCCTAGACTAGAGCTATCCTGTTGAATAGGCAGGGCAACTATTTAACATATTAAACATCACATAGTTACAGGCTAACTTCAGCGCGCATGACACAGTAATATATGAGCATTTACTACAAATGATGGCCGTGAAAGAGACTATAGGCTACTATTAAACAGTAGCGATAATGTTAAGCGCACCAGAATTAAATAATATATTAATTAAAGAAGTAAACAGCGTAGCTTTAAATAAACATATTAAGAAGTAAACAGCGTGACTTACAGATTCAGTTAACATCCAGAGAGTGTTTGTTTATTGTTTATTTTTAAACCACGACCCATTATGTCAGAATGTTTATTTTTAAACCACAACCTTCTAAAAATTATATATTTAACGATATCCTTTGCACTTCTCATCCAAACAACGTCAAACTTGGCACTGCACGCACTTGTGCCTGTAGCGAGACATCTGCAAGAATCAGCAGACAATAAAAACGGATAATAAAATTTAATTGGTGAAGCAAATACAAAGTAAAAGTAAACGAATGAGACTTATCTCTCTCTTTATATATATATATATATATTGGAAAGTTGCAGTAGTAATCTAGCAGACAAATATTCACATTGCAGGGCTCTCAAGTCTCACGCATTGGGCGTGAGACACACGCAATTCAACCAGTTCACACGCTCACACGCCACACCGTGTATTTCTCACGCTGAAAAGGCAATGCCAACCAAGTTGTCCTGCGAGCTTTATATATAACGTTGTATACGAGGCGCAGGCACACAAAGTGAAGTTTCCTGCCGCCAGCACGTATCTCGGCCAGATTGCGTTCGTTACAAGGCAACACAGATGCGCGAACACACGGAAGTTGACGGGACATTCTCGGCCACCGTACGTTCGTTACTAGGTAACCAACAACATCGCGCGAACACACGTCGTGATGATGGAGAAGGTAAGTTGGAAGAAAGCTCGTCTAACATTTTTAGGCTAGAACATTTAATATATAGCCCATCGTTTACATTATTATTGGTGCAGTCAAAAACTCTACAACTACTCTGCAACCAGGCCAGAAGCTTTGGCTCAGTTTGGCTAGCTTACGTTTTCTTAAACTAAGGGAATGTTAGTGGGTATGGGAAGGAATGAAGATGTATTTCTTCATTTTATTTTAAATACATTTAAATTTGTTTATTTTATTTTAAATTATATATTATACTGTATTAATAGTCTTTCTAGTTACATTAAGGCTACATGTATTAAAGCAGAGTGCTCTGGGTAATATTTTATATCCTGTCAAAACATACATTAATCATTGCCATTGCATTTGTATTTTTCAAACACAAAACACATTTCATAAGCTGGAGTGTGTACTCTTGTGCACACACACACACACACACACACACACACACACACACACACACACACACACACACACACACACACACACACACACACACACCTTAATAATACTCTAATATGTCATTTGTTCACAATGTCCCATGCACCACACAATAAATAATTATACCATTTTGACTAGACACATTCAAAATGCAAAAAGATTTGTTTTTCCAAACTGTTTGGAGCAATTTGTTATATTTTTGTATAACTTATTTGTAATTTTGAAATCTAACATTAAAGAGTATATTTGATGTGATGAATTGCTCTGTCATTTATCAGATTTACCAATTGTTATAATTTCAATTTGGGCTGGTTAATTATGAACAATGGGTAAAATTGGGGGGCGGGGACATATGGGGGCGGGGCTCCATTAGGGCTCCTCCCCTAACCGCATGTGATCTCACTCCAAGCTTTTGGTAAAACTTGAGAGCCCTGCACATTGTTTTATAGGTTTAGAGCTAGGCTAAACAACAACAGAACCCTTATTTAAATTAAGGACAGTTTTACCACAGGTTTCTTTGCCTGAAATTTTGTCCCAGTCCAGCCCTGCTCTACATGTTGGTTTTTCAGGCTGGATACATTCATTAGCTAACACAATTTGAAATCTAAGATCATTTGTATTAATGTATTAATATGATGTGAGGTCCAGTTACAGTACCAGCATGACATTAAAACGAGTAGTAATGACTACTTTTTACTTAAGTCAGAGCCCATACTTCTTTACTTTAACTTGAGTCTTTTTAAACATGAGTATCTGTACTTCTACTTGAGTGAGGGATGTGTGTACTTTTGCCATCTCTGTAAGATCGCGAGGACAGAAAAGTAGTGATGGGAGACAGGAATAATGTTTTGTGGTCATTTTTTCTTAATTTTAATTTTAATTTTTGTATTAGCCTATAGGCTACACAACAGAAAGAAGGATTTACTTTTACTTTCGTGTATAAAAATGAAAGTCAACGTTTTACCCAAAATGGTGGTGCATAACATTCTACTTTTAATAAAAACAAAGGCTAGAAATAAATTCTGATTATGTTAGATGTAGTTCTGCCTCATAAGTTCAGGTGCTCTGGTTTTAACCCGGACTCATGCAGGACAAATAAACAAATAAATATTTTTTTCTTCTTCTTTCAACTATTTGACTTTAAACAAATTAGATTTTTGTCAATATTTTGAATGAAACATTAAGAGGAGAAATTGCTTAAAAAAAGTTCACAGTCAGTTTTCCTCATTCTTACCAACATGTGTTTTCTTTCACCAAAACACCAGCTGATTTAAACACACCGAGCAAAAATGATGAACAAAGTGGACATTAGTGAAGGTCAAAGGTCCTGCAACATTGAAAACCACTTGATCTGATTCAATTAATGTTCAGACATATCAAGTGTGACTTAAGCGTCTAAATAGTTACTTTATGACAGCATGTGAGTCATGTAAGCTGTTGGTAGATGCTTTTATTCAAAGTGATTGCATAGGTTGCATTTAAGGTGTACATTTGATCAGTTTGTTTTATTTTACCAAACGGCACTAGGCAAAGAAAGCTTTTATAGGGATGTTTATAATGAATGGTTAGAATTAGAAAGAAACATTTCAAGCCCCATCTAGTTCCAGAATTATATTTCCAAAGACAACAGTTACATTACAGTACAATTGCTGTTAACCGTTCTGTACTTCTGAAAATGTTGTCCCTTATGTTTTGGCCCCAAGTCATTGCAGATTTGTATTATATTTTCTTCGCTGTCCTTGATGAAGGAATGAACTTGAGGTCTGTTGTTCATTAGGTATAGCTCATCATATGTTGATCATCAGAAGAGTACATCACAGGAAATAAACTGAAACATCTACTGGAAAGCCACAAGCGTGCATCTGGCACAGTTTAATTTAACAGTCCAGATATTTAGGCTACTGCATGTGTTTCTCCTTCTGAGAAATATTTACCAAAAAATATTACTTACAAAAAAATATACTCACAAAATATTAATCTCTAACATGTGTTCACTCAACAGTGTCTGCTCTCGCATCAATACAACAAGCATGTGTTGTGATGCTTTTCGTGCATTGGAGATGAACATTCTGTAAACTACAGTGATTAACCTCAATTTTATGAAGCAAAGTGCTTTGTTTGCACACAAAAGCATAATTTACCACTTTATTATGTTCTTCTTGTGCAAACAAAGCACTTTCCTTCATAATATTGAGGTTAATCACTGTAGTCACATGGGTTACTTTAATAAAGTCTTTAGCTTTCTGGGCCTTGAACATGACTGTCGATGGAGGGACAGAAAGCTCTCCGATTTCATTAAAAATATCTTTTGTGTTTGTGTTCTGAAGAGGAATGAAAGTCTTATGGGCTTGGAACGACAAACATTTTTATTAAGCTCTTGATTCATCTGTCTCTCTTTCTCTGTAGAGTGACATTCCTCTTCAGAAAAGTGATAGATCAGTCAGCTCAGTTGCTTTCTAGTAATTTCCTATTAAATATAGAGAATATTATTCTGTGATAAAAGCCATTCCCGCAGGTCTATTGATGTTAATGAGAAGCCATATGTTGTCCCTTAACGTTTGTAGAATTGAACCTGTATACTTCATGTAAATGGAGTGGACATTAACCATAAAAAGTTCACAAATAAATTGGTCAGAAATCTATTTTATGGAGATTTTTCAATCTTTCTGCAATATTTGTTTCCAAGAGATTATTTGGAAAAAAGCTTGGTTGCTTCCTTTACGGTTTTGTATATCTAACAAAATTCGGGACAAATACATTTGAAAATTTTTCATAATATTTATAGTAATCATACTTAATCAAAATGTATGGATATTGATGAAAATTGCTCATTATTGAGAACAAAAATTTAGAGATATATTCACTAAAGCGTTGAAGCTTCTTGAAATTTTATATCCTGTCTTCTTTCTTTAAGTGTCTACTAATTAATTATTTATTTGTTTATTTTGTTTATTTCTATTTAAATCAATATTATTGTATATTGGCCTTTTCCTATTGTTTTTTTCCTTCTTTACTTTTTTATGTATTGTAAACCCAATATTTTTAGTTACTATCTTTGTGTATGTCTTGTTATAGTTGTAAATGTTTCATGTTTGTCTTAATGTCTAATAAAAATATATAAATAAAACACACACACTTCTCTTCTGGGTAGTCCATCGTCGTCCGATGATGACTTCTCCTATAATTTGTGGGTTCTTTGATGACTGTATAGTCCGATGTGGGATGCACACTGTCTTTCACAGACAGGGCATGTACAGTAAAAGTTTCTCCTGATGGCCTTAAGGGAGCAGGAACAAGCATGGCCTTGTGGCGATGTTCAGTTCTCATGTTTTCGTAGCTTTGTACTGCCAGAGCGTGCGATTCGCTGCACTAGTTTCCAGGGATGTGGGCTTTATCACACACTTCTTAAGAAAGCCTTATAGTTGGTCTTTCAGCCTCTTTTTTGACCGCCTGCAGATCGGGAGCCAAGATGTAATTGACCGTAAAGTATCTTACGTGGAAGGCGACTTGGCGGCATTCTCACAACGTGACCAAGCCATCTGAGCTGGTGGAGCATTAGGGTTGCTTCTATACTCCAACAGTTGTTTTTTTTTCAGAATCTCAATATGTGGCACTCGATCTTGCCGTGTCACTTTGAGGATACGCTGCAGGCATTTAATGTGGAAAGATTCCAACATTTTCAGATGTTGAGCATAGATGGTACATGTTTCACAACCATACAAGAGAGTGGTGAGGCAGATTGCCCAATAAACAGCAATCTTTGTGTGTAGATGTAAATTAGCATTGCTAAAAACTCTTTTCCTCAATCTCCCGAATGAAGATGCAGCCTGCTTGATCCTGTGTTGAATATCTTGATCCATGCTACAATCACCAGATAAATAACTGCCAAAATATCTGAAGTGTGGTACTGTGGCAAGTGGTGAATCATAGATAGTAAATACTGGAGGTTTTTGTAGGGGATCCGATGACTATTGACAGAGGACTTCTGTTTTCTTGATATTCACATTTAAGCCCATCCTGCTGTATGCCCTAACAGCAGCTTTAACCCTTGTGCTGCATTATATATTTTACGACGTTGAGTGCATTAAGGGACAAAAATGTCCACTCTAAACACTGCCATAAAACTATTATATTATTTTTTTCCACTTTCACTGAGTTAAATCTCAGCATCAGTCCTCATCATAACTACCAAATATGTATTTAATTTCAGGATTTTAACCCTTTAAATTCCAGTTTTGGTGATGATACCATCAATTTGTATAAGAGGAAAAAACACAAAAATGTAATTATTTTCCATATACTAAATGCAAAGAGAAAACCTTGACTTTGGATTATCACAGTCTTGAATATGTCAATGATTAGCAGCAACATTATATTTGGTGCATTTTTATTTTTTGTGCTATGTCAGATTTTAAAAAAAAATCACAAATTTGAGGACAAATATCCATTTTTGAACCCATTGTCATAATATCATAAAATCATAATTTCTATTCAAATACCCTGTCATTACCAAGCCTTGGGGTAAAATATTTACTTTTTACTGTTTTCCACCAGTTGGCACCATTTTTCATATAATTGACATACTGCAAACATCTGCAGTATTGCAAACATTTTCCTGATTTCTACTAGTTGACTATAACCTGTGCCTGTCTCCCTATACATCAAAATTTGCTCTAGAAACAAAGCAAAACTACAAGATCACCATGAACATGAATTTTTATTTATCTAAATTCTATAAACATATCAAACATATCAAAAACTTCAAAACAAACAATACGAAATTGGCTCGTATGCGAGCGCCTGGTGGTCGGGCCTCCCCCCATGGGGTCCGGCCGGGCTCAGCCCGAAGGAGCGACACGGGGCCGCCCTCCCGTGGACCCACCACCTGCAGGAGAGACTGTAAGGGGCCGGTGCTTTTCTGGAACCACACTACTTGAGAGAGGATGGACTCTTCACCACTGTTGCCCATGTTGAGAGGCGGCGGGCTGGTGTGGGTTTGCTGATAGGCCCCCAGCTCAGCCGCCATGTGTTGTGAGTTTACCTCGAACGAGAGGGTCGCTTCCCTGCGCCTTCGGGTCGGGGATAGGTCACTCATTGTCATGTGCGCCTATGGGCTAAACGGCAGTGTAGAGTACCCGGCCTTCTTGGGGGGGGGTGCTGGAAAGTGCTCCAACTGGTGACTTCATCGTTCTACTGGGGGACTTCAATGCCCACGTGGGCAGCGACAGTGACACCTGGAGGGGCGTGATTGGGAGGAACGGCCCCCCTGATCTGAACCCGAGTGGTGTTCTGTTATTGGTTATTGTGCTAGTTATAGCTTGTCCGTAACGAACACCATGTTCAAGCATAAGGGTGTCCATCAGTGCACGTGGCACCAGGACACTCTAGGCCGGAGGTCAATGATTGACTTTGTGGTCATTTCATCTGATCTCCAGCCGTGTGTCTTGGACACTCGGGTGAAGAGAGGGGCGGAGCTGTCAACTGATTACCACCTGGTAGTGAGTTGGATCCGATGGCGGGGGAGGAAGCTGGACAGACTCGGCAGACCCAAGCGTACTGTGAGGGTCTGTTGGGAATGTTTGGCCGAATCCCCTGTCAGAGAGATCTTCAACTTCCACCTCCGGCAGAGCTTCGACCGGATCCCGAGGGAGTCTGGAGATATTGAGTCCGAGTGGACCATGTCCATTGCCCTAGTGCAGAGGTACCCTTCTTCCTTCAGGAGCTCAGCAGGAATACAGTCAGGTCCAGGGGACTTGTTGTTTTTCAATTCCTTAATTGCAGCATACACTTCAGAAAAAGACGGTGGAACATAGAGACTCTGTATTCTTGGTAAAGTTGGAAGTTCCTTTAACACTGTAAGATCAACTGATGCCTTTTGGTTTAATAAGGCTTGAAAATGTTCCCCCTATCTTTGAACAATGCCTGTTTGGTCCTTAATTAGAGTCAGTTCATCAACTGATCTCAAGGGGCAGACAGAGTATGATCTGGGGCCATAAATGGTCTTCACTGAAGTATAGAAATTATGCATATCATGCTTGTCTGCAAAAGATTGAATCTGCTGAGCCTTAGACGTCCACCACTGATTCTGTAGTTGTCGCAGAGTCCATTGCGTTGCTTTTCTCTGTTCGTGCCAGACCTTCTTAAGAGATTCAGAAGATGGATCATTAAGGTAGGCTTTATGGGCGTTATGCATTTCTTCAAGGAGGGTAGAAATATATACGGAATTTTCATCAAACCAATCCTGATTTTTTACCAATTAATTCAACTGCTGCGTCGTAAAGTGATGTACTTATAAGGCTCCATTTACTTTCAATTGCCACTTCACTCCTGAGAAGAAGTTCAACGTCCTGGAGCTTCCTAGCAACAGAGCATCGATAGCTGTTCCGCGCTTCAGTGTCTTGGAGCCTTACACAGTTCAGTTTCCCGGTTGCTGCCTTTCTAAGATGTACTGCCTGCCGAATCCTCAGGTTAAACTTGGCAACAATCATCCGATGATCAGTCCAGCACTCAGCTCCTCTCATAGCTCGAGTTATGAGGACATCCCTCATATAATTTTGCCTGACAATAACATAATCCAGAAGATGCCAGTGCTTGGATCGTGGGTGTAACCAAGAGGTTTTATATTTGTTTTTTAATTGAAACATGGTATTAGTGATGGTTAGACTGTGTTCAGCACAAAGACTCAAGAGTATTAATCCATTGGTGTTTACATTCCCAATGCCATGTCGTCCAATTATTCCTGAGGTCTGAGTGGGCAATGTTTAGATCACCTTTTCTAGATCCTTCCCCAATTGGGGTAAGCAGTGCGATTCCTTAATAGGACTGCTCAGACGCACAGGGGTCTGCCGGGAGCAGCTGCCACTCATTCCAGCTGCTGACGACCATATACCCTGTGCCACCACTGTGCAGAGTCTGAGCTAGAGGCTCCCAGATCATTCAGTCCTGCCCCGGTTGCCAAGCACTCCATCGCCAGGGGACTTGATTGCAGAGGATCTTGAAGACATACCAAAAGATAATAGATGATACCTGCGCACAGAAGTGATTTAAGTGATGAGAGAGATGCGCCTGCTCCAGCACCACTACTTTGTTGTAGGGGGATATAATCCGATGGCAAGGACAAGATCATCCGATGATCAGTCCATCAGCAGCTGGAATGAGTGGCAGCTGCTCCCGGCAGACCCCTGTGCGTCTGAGCAGTCCTATTAAGAAATCACACTGCTTACCCCCCTCCCCCCCCCCCCCCCCCCCCCCCCCCCCCCCCCCCAAGTTGAGTTGAGTTGAGTTGAGTTTGATCAAGGTTGGTGCTAAACTCTACAGGAAAATAGAGTTGAGAACCCCTGACCTACACATTGATTGCAAATGTTCTGATTCTTTATTATTGTTGGGTAATGTCACGGATCTGCCAGGCTGTCACGGATCAGCCATTCACACAGCACACCTTCACCAGAGTACTAAACACTCACACCTGCACCCCATCTGCACCATCATCAAGCCAGCTAGCACACACCTCGTCTCACATCATTGTCCGGTCTTGTTTCTATGAAGTGAACTGCTTACCTGTTCTCCAGCGTTGGTGCTCCAGCGTATTCTTCTCCCTTGTGTTTCTGCTGTTCTCCTGTCATCATCCTGCATACTCACCAAACACGAAGAGGTGTGTGTGTCCATCCAGCCATCCGTCCAGCTATCCATGATCTCCTGCACCTGTAAAACAAGGAAGGTCTTCATTACTCATTCTTCTATTTGAAGTCTATTTGAACTGCATACTCATCCATATTCTCCATTCTGCTCAGTGCTGTCAATAAAGCTCACATTTCAATGTATTTCTTTGTGTCTGGGTCTGCATTCTGTAACAGGTAACACTTTACAATAAGGCTTTATTAGTTAATTCACTAGTTAACATAAACTGACAATGGACAATACTTCTAAAGCAATTATTAATCTTGGTTTATGTTAATTTCAACATTTAATAACAAATGATTAAATTAAAAAGGATTTAATGGACCTGAGCTAACATGACTAACAATGACTAACATAACTAACAATGATCAGTTGTATTTTTTTAAACTAATGTTAACAAAAAATAACTATGGTAACAAATGTAGCTTTTGCTCATTGTTAATGTTGATTAATGCATTAACTGACTTTACCTTATTGTAAAGTGTTACTTATTGTTCTTTATAACACTTGAATTACTTTACTTTATGCAGGTTTTGTGTGTATTGCTTTATTGGATTTAAATACAATTTAGAGTTCTTTTTGCTTTAAGAAAAATATAGTAAACCTGTTATTGTTTGAAAACACTTATTTCAATATCGTGATAATACCATATAGCCTATATTAGGTAAAATTCCTGAAAAATAAAATAAAATAATGATTGGGTCACGGCTTAATGTCCATGGGAAAATGTTGGTCCCATGGCCAAACCAGTTGAGAACTGCTGGTACAGTATAAGGGACAATTTCAGATACAGCCATAGTGTCTTAGTGACTGTTCAAAGTCTTGTTTGTTGAATATTTCCAATTGTAAATATTGTAAAATCAAAATAAAATAAAAATTCAGCTTGGTCATTTATATGTAATTTTACTTATAATGGCACTAATTCTAAATTTACAGATTTAACCAATAAAAGCAAGACATTGCACTCATGATGTGGCCTAATGCTGTGTGACCTTGAAATGGAATGGGAATATGACATCTGTGAAGAACAATCCTCTTCATACAGGCCTCTGGTAAACTTGTTTGGGGTCACAGTCACACCACGCAAGAAAAATCTGTCCTTCTGTCAAAAACTCACTAGTGTGTATGTTGTGCAATCAAAATGGATGATTGCATATTCAAATGACTAATTATCCCATGCTTTATTTTATTTCTCATTGAGTTATTTTTTTTAATCAATTTTAATATCTTTGTTACTGTGAAGATGTTTCATTCAAAAGGAATCGATAAAACAAAACTCTATTATAATTATGTGGCCAAGACACAAACTGAAGAGATATATTCAAGCTCTATGATGTCACAGACACATTCTATAGAACTCTCCTGAACCCTCCTTTCTATAAAAGTCCCACAAAGACTCAATCCTGAGGTGACTTTAATCAGAGTTTGAGGTGAGAAGACTGAATACATTTACAGTCCTGAGAGAACATGGAGAACATGAAAGCAACAGCCTCTGACGTGTTTGATGAAGCACGTTTACTGGGCGAACACACTGACATGATCATCAAGTCCAATGACAGAGAATTTCAAGTGCACAAGATCATCATGTGTGGCTGCAGCTCCTACTTTAGGTGACAAGAAGCATTTGAACTGCAATTGTGTGCAGATTACCAAGAAATGATTATACATAATTTCCACTGCCAACATTATACTGTTGAAACTGCTTAAGCTTTCCAAATATAAATGCATGAAAATGAATGAGTGTATTGCCAGAACAAAGAATGTAAATACGGTATCTAGGAAAACCCTTTCTTGAAAGGTAATTCTTCATTTTAATGGAATTGAAGAGTGGCAATGAATGATGAAACTAATCTGATTCTCTACATGAGAAAATTTGGCTAAAATTAAAATGTAAATAACGAAAAGTTATTTTATTTATGCTCATTATTAATTCCTGTATTTATTTGTCAAATTTGTTCACAGGACTCTTTTCTCCAACAACTGGAGCAGACCACAACATTTCTGTGAAATTCAAGGAATATCCAGAGACATCATGCCTCTTATTATCCAGTATGCGTACACCAGATCTGTGCTCATTACTCAAGAGAATGTGCTGGAGCTCTTGGTGGCGGCTGACATGACCTTAGTCTCAGGTCTTGTAGACGCCTGCTGTCAGTTCCTGGAGTCACAGTTATGCCCAGAGAACTGCATTGGCATCTACAAGTTTACAGAGGACTTTTACTCCTGCTCAAAGCTCCGCTGTAAAGCACAGCACTACATCCTGCAGCACTTTGAGGAGGTTCTGCACGAACCTGAGGAGTTCCTGGAGCTCTCCCTGGAACAGCTGGAGGAGATCATTGATGAGGATGAGCTGAATGTCAGACAGGAGGAGGTGGTTTTTGAAGCCGTCCTCCACTGGATTAATCATGCACCAGAAAACAGGAGGCAACACATTGCCGTGCTTCTGCCAAAGGTAAAACTGAGATTTTTGTCTCGTTTTTCATTACAAATATCTTAAAAGTCTTAAATCAAGATACGTTTTCTGCTATAATTTCAATTTTTGTCATTTTGTTTTGTTATTTTGTCATTTGCATTCCCTTTTTGTTTAAATGTGTCTATAATTTACTAATTTTATTTCAGTTTGAAATGAAATAAAAATGGAAATGAGAAACTTGCCTTGACAACTATTTAATATTTTATTTCAGTTAAAGTTCATTTTATTTTTATTTTAGGGTTTTCATTTTAGTTCAACTACAATAATCCTGGCATGGTGTAAGAAAATGTAACTTAATTCAAAGGGCAAACAAGTTTACTTTTCTTCCCCTTTTTTCTTGTTTCAAGCATTAACATTGGAAATCCTTTTCCATTTTTGATCACCATATAACTGCTTAGTAACAGTCTTGCAACAGTCCCTGAAAGTCTAAACTCTCCCTTGTGCTTCAGGTTCGATTGGGGTTGATGTCATCAGACTACTTCCTCAATAATGTAAAGTGCAATGCGTTAGTGATGGAGAATGAAGCCCGCATGCCTGTTATCATCAATGCAATGAAGACTTTGTTTGACCTCAACATGGATGAACCCACCAACTCAGAACTCATGCATCAACTGACACGTCCACGTCTGCCCTCATCAATCCTATTGGCCATAGGAGGAAGCAGGGGCAGCATTCTCACCAATGCGATTGAGGCATACGATGCGAAGGCAGACTGCTGGGTCAGTGCGACTCAAGAGGCTGAGCGTCCCAGAGCCTCTCATGGTACAGCAGTCCTGGATGAGTTTGTCTACTGTATTGGTGGTTCTGATGATGTGGATTGTTTCAATAGCGTGAGGAAATTCAATCTTATCACTCAGACTTGGCATGAGGTGAGTAATGCTGTAGGTCAACATGTAACTTTAATTTAGCTTCCTTTACAAAACAGTATTGTGGTACAGTGATGGTGCCGGATTGTACTTTGATATGGACCATAGTGCTGAATGATGAGCTGTACTCCACATTACTTCAAAGAATAGATACAAACCATGATACATTTTTGTTTGTGTTCCAGCAATTGTTGTAGCTTTGTATAATATAATATAATATAATATAATATAATATAATATAATATAATATAATATAATATAATATAATATAATACAATATAATATAATATAATAGACCAGAGCATCATGATTGTGTCAAAAAATACCATTAAGAAAAATAATAATAGTATTATTGTACTAATTTGCAACTGATAGCATTGCAATGAGATGGTGTATTGGTGTGTGTTCACACACTGATGTATTTGGTGTGTTGTAGGCGCCCCCCATGTATGAACGCCGCTGCTTTATTAGTGTTGCTGTTCTGGACGGGCTCATTTATGCCATTGGTGGTTTTGACAGACAACAACCGCTTAAAACAGTCGAGCGCTACGATCCAAACACCAATCAGTGGACAATGATGGCACCCATGAATGAAAAGAGGAGTAATGCCAGCGCCACCTCACTGCAGGGCAGGGTAAGAGCACTTACCCATGATTCCACTCTCTTCTGCTGGAGACTCTTAATGCCTGTAAAGCATGAAGGAAATGTGAAATAGATATGGCATGAGGAATAGTGTTAAAATGAAAAGGAATATCATAAAATTTACTGTGTTTTAAACACTGCTTTTCTGATCAGTCTGTGATGATTGTGCACAAACATCATGCATGTTATGTTTGTGTTTGTCAGATTTATATCTGTGGTGGTTTTAATGGGAACGAGTGTCTCTCCTCTGCTGAGAGCTTCAACCCTGAAACAAACCAGTGGACTCTCATCGCTCCCATGAGTACCCGCCGCAGAGGTGTTGGTGTGATCGCTTATGCAGATCTACTGTATGCTGTGAGTATTAAACACAGTTTTATAGTTTTAATTAACTATGATAACCATGACACAAATACAGAAATATGGAACAATCACAGTTTAAAGGTTGCACTTAAATGCACGCATGGATGTGCATATACAAATGCACAGAATACATAAATAAAAAGTGTATTTATTTAAAGGTTGGTGGTTGTGATGATGGCAGTTTTTTGCGGAGTGCGGAGGCCTACAATCCGCTCACTAACATCTGGACTGATGTTGCATCAATGTGCAATCCACGCAGCTACTTTGGCATTGAGGTGAGATGTGGACAGTTAAAATCTGTATCTGGTGAAACTATGAAATAATATTAAAATAATGATTTGATGATAATGAATATGGGGGACTTTTTTTTGCTTCCATATTGAGAAAAATTGGAAAGTTGCACCCTAAAATTGTAGAAGGCTTCGAAGATCAATGTGTGTCAAAACATTCTAACTATGTTTAAATTAAGTGGTGCATCTATAATAAGATTTATTAATGTAAAGTTAAAGACATTAGCTGTACATTATTCATTTTCCTTTTTACTTTCCTCAAAATCCAGGTAGTTAATGGTCAGTTGTTTGCTGTCGGAGGCTGTAATGGATTCAGAATCATCTCTGATGTGGAGCGCTACGATGAGAAGACAGATCAATGGTAACTTCCTCAAACACTAAATCTCACAAATCATTTCATACTGCATAGATATAAGTGTAAGTCTAATGCAGGCTATATTTCATTGCATTCACTGCATCTGTTTTCTATACAGGTTTGATGCAAATGAAATGGCCATTTCCCGCGGTGCTCTGAGCTGTTGTGTAGCATCAGGATTGCCTAACATGGCACAGTATGCTGCCCTACGAGACTCCAGACACAAGACGAGTCTGACAGTGAATGATCTCCCTCTAGCAGATCTGACAATCTGACTACACATGGAGTGTCATGTCTCCTGAATAAATGCATTCAAAAAAGAGGCTGTATTCTAAATGTTAAACTTTCTCTCAGGTGTAGTGTTGTTCATTAAAAAAATTAAACCCTGCAAGGGATCTCTACAGCTCATCAAACAAACATATAGTCTCAAGCAAGTCCAAGTCAATTTTGTGAAAAGCAAGTCAAGTCACGTCAAGTCACTGCTTTATGTCAAGCAATTCAAGTCAAGTCGTAGCTTGGGTTAAGCAAGTCACTGGCAAGTCATTAGGGCTTGCATAGACTAGTCGAGTAGTCGATAGATCGACTACTTCAACCACTAGTCGACGCTAGTCGGAAACAATCGACTACTCGAGCGTCCATTAACCATAAATTAATTAAAAATGGCGAACGTCACCAACAGACACCACAAGTCAGATGTGTGGAAGTATTTCATCAAGGATGACAAAAATATTGTAATTGGCCAACTCTGCAAGAGGCCGTTCACATATTGCGTCTAAAAACGTGTGGAAAAGCCGTGCCACTGTCTTGCGCTCCAATGGCGTCTGTCGTTGCTATGCAATCATGAACTGCGCTCTCCATGACATGACGACAAAGAAGTATCAGCAAAGGATTAATTGATTTCTAGCCCTTGCATTAGCTTTACTACTAGATATATTTCTGGAGATGAGAAGGAAAAACCCGCCATGTACAGCTACGATCAGCTGTTCGGCCGAGCTTTCGATGATGTTATGGAAAGGCCGAAGCTGATTGGTTTTTGTCACATGACCTGCGGTGCGCTTGAGGCATTCTGAAAAGTTGAGATGTTTTCATCTCGCCGCGGCATCGGCACGCCTGGAAAAACTAGCGCACCACGTTGCTTCCATTATGAACGCACTCGCCGCACACCTACATTTGAAATAACGAACTTGAGCGTGAAAAAGACGAGATGTGAACGGTCCCTAGAAGCAGACGTCTAAAATGAAAGGCAAGAACGACTATTTATTTGGCTTTAGACTGTTACATGAAAATTTAAAAATGAAATGTCATAATTATGTTTTGAGAGTTTACTTATGTAATTGTTGCATTAGGCTATGAATTAATAAATGTTTATTGATAAGATCTAGCTATTTCATGTCTTTTCATTTACAGTAGCATGAACCACGAGTAGTCGAGTAACTCGAGTATTGTTTTGATAAGAAATCGACTAGCAGAAATCAGTAGTCGTGCAACCCCTACAAGTCATACAAATGTTTGACGATTTAACTGAATTTATATATTAAAATAAGTTAAAACTGTAGTAGTTACGGACTATGGGATTTTTATTTGCAACAAAAAAATTGCAATATGCATTTCTACTCAAAAGGACTCCACATACAGCTGAGTTGTTAATACAATAAAAATCGAAAAAATAAAAATAAAAATAAAAATAAAATGTAAAACTACATAGCCTAAAATGTGTCACGTTCATGTGCCTTCACCTGTGTGTGTGCACTACACTCCCCAGAATCCTCCGTGGCGCACACCTGGGGTGCGTTTCCCGAAAGCATCGTTGGCCAACTATGGTCGCAAGTTCCGTCGTTACCAATAGAGTTCAATGGACATTGCGATGAACTTGCGACCATAGTTGGCCAACGATGCTTTCGGGAAACGCACCCCTGCACTCACTCTCTCATCATCGATCATCAGCATCACCTGCACTCCCTCATCAGTCTCACCCTTTATATTCAGCACTCAGTCATGTCTATTCATGACACTCAGACTCTCTACTTCACCTACCTGCATACTTACCGTCGATCCCGAGCTTCTTCAGCCTGTCTTCAGGCCATCTTCAGAGAATCTTCATCATCTGCATCTGCAAGAGAAAGAGAGACTTTGTTATCATTCAGTTAAGCTTCATCCAATTATCTACTTCCTGTTTACTCACCTTTCACGCTGTGTCCGATCCATTCTGCTATTAAAATATCAAACTTACCATCTTGCCTGCTTCGTTTGTACGAAACCTGACAAAATGTACCTGAAATAGGTCAACATAAAAGCATGTAAAATATTGAAACAGCTGCTGTACCTAAATATGCCTCAGACATTGCAGAAGACCATTAAAAAGTATTAATCAATGCAAGTATAATGGTTTCTATGCCACCAAATGGCATTCTTCAAACAAGCATCCCCTTTATGGAACATGAACATATATATCCTCAAGTTAGATATTTCCCTTTTTTTTAAAAGGAAAGAGAAAGAGAGGTTATTTGATTTAGTATGATTAAAGTGAGTGAATGTGTGTGCATATGTATGAGTGAAGAATGTATTGTTTGCACGTGCATGGTTGAGTTTGACTTTTTTTAATTTTCGTGTGTGTGTGTGCAGAGAGAGAGAGAGAGAGAGAGAGAGGTGATTTGAGTGTGATTAATATTTGTGAGTGAATGTGTGTGCATCTGTATGAGTGTATTGTTTGCTTGCATGTGCATGGTTGTGCTTGCAAGTTCGAGGTTCTCTTATGAGAGGTTCTCTCGTATTGCGTAAGTTGCTTATGCTATGGGTAAAGTAATCTTTTCTCGAGATATTGAAGCCAAAAATTATCCTTAATTTTGTATTTATTGTCAACGCGTTGCAGCAGCTAGCAGACCTAAAGCAGGCTTACTAGAGCGCTCATTGGCTGCTCTGTGGCAACTGCAGCAGCCTACCACTGAGCCATGCGTGACGTCACGCCCTCACGCGTAACCCTCCAGAACGGGTGTGGCTTAGCGTATATAAGGGTGGGCTCGGGGGCTGCTTACCTGATTTTCAACTCTTCAGCGAAGCTCTCCGCATCGCTGGATCATCTGAGAGAAGCCGACGCCATCTGACTCAAGCGACAAAGCACGCCCAGGACAGCACCTGAAGAAGCCGGATGATTCTCGCCGCCTTCAGCCATCCGTGCCTGCTATGCTATCCGGTGTCATATCCTTTTTACTGCCTGTGTGTTTTCGCCGCTGCGACACACACTCTCTCTTCTTCTAAAAGAGAAATTTCCTACGAGACGTTGTTTCAAATGCCTCGCACCAACTGCGCCTCGTCAGAGGCCCTCTCGTCGGTGGAGACCGTCACATCCTCTGCGCTTCCTCTCTGGTCCGTTACCATGCAGAAGCTGCACTCGCTAAAGGCGGCTGCCCTGAATGTGACGAGATGGATCTCCCCACTCTGCGGGCTCGACTGGCTATTTCGCCTATTTCGACCCCTCTTCCCGCTCTCTCTCCCTCCATTGAGCCGCGCAAACTGCACCGTTCACAAGGGATGTCAGAGCGGACGGTCACGGGGCTAGCTTTCTTTACGTTACAAGAAAGCTACCCCACCCTCGCACCCCGTTCGTGTGCGTCACTCACCGGTGAAAGGAGGAAAGAGTGTTTTTGGCCGGACCAACCTCCAATTCTCACACATTTCTCACTCCCCTCTTAAGTTCAGGCGGCTGGAAACGTGGCACAAAACGTGATGACGCTCTCTGGCTATTTCGCCTATTACGACTCTCTCCCGCTCTCTCTCCCCTTGTTTGAGCCACGCCATTCACAAGGGATGTCAGAGCGGACAGTCTCGAGCAATGTTCAGCACCCGGGGCTAGCCTTTTTTACGTTACAAGAAAGCTACCCCCGCCCTCGCTCGTGCCTCACTCACCGGCAAAAGGAGGAAAGAGAGTGTTTTAGTCCCGCCGAGGCCGGACCAACCTCCAATTCTCACACATTTCCCTCTTAAGTTCAGGCGGCTGGAAATATCAATATTGCAGTAAATGAGCCTGTTATAATACATTCACGCCTGCAAACAAATGGCAACACAAAACACAATGACGCTCTCTTATATGCTCATGCAAAAGCTTATGTGTTTTCCCCCTGTGGCTCAGTGGCGGAATTTTAGGCTTTCGCGCCAGAGACCCGTGTTCGAATTCTGGCTCTGGCGGCAGATAAAAATGATGCTGCTCGCAGCCAGCTTTCTTACGTACAGAAAGCAAACCCGCCCCGCGTGATGGTGCTTGAGTATTTATCAAATCAAATCAAATCAAGTATATTTGTATAGCGCTTTTCACAATACAGATTGTATCAAAGCAGCTTCACAGTATTAAATTAAAATAATATAATACAACAAAGTTTGTTTCTAGTGGAATTTATTGATTGATAGAATAAAATTAAATATCCCCAAAATATCCCCAAACTGAGCAAGCCAAAGGCAGGGAACAGTGGCAAGGAACCGAAAAAACTCCATCAAGTGACCTAATGGAGAAAAAAAAAAACCTTGGGAGAACCCAGGCTCAGTCGGGGGCCAGTTCTCCTCTGGCATTTATGAACTAGAGGCCGGATTGCCGGATTGAGGCCGGATTGTAATGTAGAGGCCATATGTTTATGAGCGTTTAAACATATGAGCCCACGCCGGCCCTGCGCACCCGCGTGGCTCACTTCTTACAGAGATGGACTTTTTCTCTTGTGTTTATCCACAGTCTCTAATATTTCCCCAGCTCAAGCTGGAAGTCACATAACTGTAGCGCGCGTGCCTGCTGTCATGCACGCACCCCTGCACTTAAGCACTGTCCCCACAGTCACAAATGCCTCCCACGCGAAGTCCTTCCAGCAGCTTCAAGAAGGAAAAGAAGGTTGAGTCCCGCCGCAGCCGGACCGCCTTCAAAGTTTTTCGCTCTGTCAGTTCCCTTAAAAGGCGACTGCAGATGAGTATTTTGCAGCCAACGAGTGCGTTATACAACCCGCTCACCTCCACCCAAACGCCGTTTTATGGCAACCCAGAGAAATCTCATAAGAGTACAATTTCTGGTTATCCGGCTCATGCCGATGGTGTTTTAAGTGTAGAAAATGTGCCCGCTTCCCAGTGTTCACCCCTACACATAAGCACGGTTCCCCCGGTGTCATTCACTCATGCAGAGCCCACTCTCATGAAGCTGGCATATGCCGCTTTAGTGTTAAATGTAGGAAATGTGCCCACAAAACAGTGCCCACGCCTACTCACTGACCACTCTGTTACACCTTTATCCCAGGGAACAAAAAATATAAAAATATAAAGCCGACACATACCGGCTATGTCGTAAGACCTGTGGCTGCCCGCGAGCACTCACGCTTACTGATAAACACACCACGCCCAGCGCTACACATGCGCCCCGGGTTTTTTCCCATGAAGCGTTCACCGCCCAAGCTGACTGGGACGTTATATGTAAACTGGCCAGTCACCGCTTTCAGTGCGCCGCTGTATGCAAGCACCGAGAGCGCACTCACCGCGCCAATACCTCAGACTCAGGTTCATGAGCCCACACTGTGCGGCGATCGGGACCAAGAGACCATTCTTCCCCTTGCTATGCATGCAGAAGCGTGGGAAGCTATTCCAGGAGTGTCAGAGTGGGTGCTAAATACAGTGAAGCAGGGCTATTCGCTGCAATTCACTCGCCGCCCTCTGCAGCCCCCGAGCCCGCCCTTATATACGCTAAACCACTCCTATGGCTATGACGCGTGAGGGCGCGAAGCAAAGCGCCCTCATTGGGCGTGACGTCACACAGGGCTCAGTGGTAGGCTGCTGCAGTTGCCGCAGAGCAGCCAATGAGCGTGCTAGTAAGCCCACTCTAGGTCTGCTAGCTGCTGCAACGCGTTGACAATAAATACAAAATTAAGGATAATTTTTGTCTTCAATATCTCGAGAAAAGATGACTTTAACCGTAGCGTAAGCAACTTACTCAATACTCGTTCCCTCTTCTAGAGAGAACCGAGGTTACGTTAGTAACCAAGTACGTTTTTATAAATTGTTTGTTTCCCACGGTTCGGTTCGTATCACGGTTTTAGGGTCACGGTGTTCGGTTCTGTACGGTTCTTGTTGTTATTTTTTCTTTTAATCTTTAACACTCCAAAAATTTACTTCAGCATATGATATATAGCTTAATTATCTAATTATTTATTTATTTATTTCATAAATGGGGCGTGTTTGCAAAACGCAATTTCTCATTTCCCATTTCGAAGTAATATAGTGAGTGAGTGAGTGTGTGAGCGGTTACCGTGAGGAAACTTTCAGTGGCCCTGGAGGTCCATCCATCTGTAGTGAGAGCTACGTGGGCTGTGTCGGACAGTTCTTTGTCAATTTCTCCTCGTGTCTCATCATCATAGGCGTAATTTGCGGGTGGGACATGTCCCCACCACCTTTTGCCAGGGTCGATATTGTCTCCACCACTTTTGAAACATCTCGCGGCACGGATGTACAGTAACAATACAAATAAATAAAGCATCTCCAATTAACTAGCAAATAATTATTTTCGTTCGTTTGTTAAATAAGAAGCAATCTAGCACTGAAATGTGTTTTTTTTTAATCAAGTGATCAAAGTGCTCGTTGCCGCTGCGGTCAGTGGCGCTGATACAGTGTTCTCTTGTGGCACGCGCACATGCTGCACAGTCTTCACTCGGACGCGCACTTCAATCCGTTGTGGAGACTCTCTATTCTTTCCGGTGAAATCACAAAAAAAAAATTCACACAAATCTGTCCCTGCTTGACATACAACCACTGATAAACATATAAATATATGTACAAATATAAAAATATAATATACAAAAAAATATACGAGTGCGGATTAGAACTCAGAACCTGAGGCGGAAAAAGTAGTTCCGCATTACATTCATTAATTTGCACGTGAGTGTTATTTATTTTTATACCGTGTAAATTCATGAACCAACCATGACGCCCGTACAATTTCGGTTCAATACGAATACATGTACCATTTCACCCCTAGTCTGTGCAGCGCCAGTTCTAAGTCGAGCAAGTCTCAAGTCCTAAAATTTGCGACTTAAGTCCGACTAGAGTCAAGTCATGTGACTCGAGTCCCCCACCTCTGCTTGCTTGACAAATATTTATAAAAGACTTGACTTGACTTTGACTTTATATTCATGACTTGAGACTTGACTCGGACTTGAATTAAATGACTCGAAATAACTTGTATTCTGTTTAATAAATATCTGTTTTTGAACGCACGTGACGCAGCAGGCAAGCAGAGAGTGAAGGGGTGCTAGGGGTGACTAGGGGTGAAGCGGTACATGTATTCGTATAGAACTGAAACGGTACGGGCATCACGGTTGGTTCATGAATTTACACGGTATAAAAATAAATAACACTCACGTGCAAATGAATGAATGTAATGCGGAACTACTGTTAGATACGCGGGTTCTTAACGGTCACCTAATCTGTCCCACCTTAGCTCTGTGGCTATAATGAACAGGCTGCAAGTGTGATGTCAAGATTGCAATGCTGAAATATGTTGCGTGTGTGTTTGTGTGTGTGGGTGTGTGTGAGAGAGAGGCGTGGGCGCGATCGAACAGTGGAAACATAAAAACATACTCTGTCATTTAGTTCAGTACAGGACATCATTCAAACTGCAAAGTGTTTACTTATATTTGTGTACACTCGCAATAAAACACAACCTTGTGCTTTTGTCAAACTGTAAACTTTTTTTTGCAATCGTACACTGTCTTATAATTGGTCTTCAGTGTGACTTTGTGACGTTGAGTCAAAAGCCAATGGATAGTTTTTGGGGATGCACATAAAAGATTGTATACACCTTCACACACAAAAAAACAACAAAAAAAAAACATACAGACTTGTGAACCCAACCATGCATCCACAAATAAACAAAACAAAACAAACCAAAAATTACTCGGTCATGTCATCTTCTTCCGCTTATCCGGGGCCGGGTCGCGGGGGTAGCAGTCTAAGCAGAGATGCCCAGACTTCCCTCTCCCTAGACACTTCTTCTAGCTCTTCCGGTGGGGACATCGAGGCGTTCCCAGGCCAGCCGGGAGACATAGTCTCTCCAGCGTGTCCTAGGTCTTCCCCGGGGTCTCCTCCCAGTGGGACGCGCCCGGAACACCTTCCCGGGAAGGCGTCCAGGAGGCATCCGGAACAGATGTCCAAGCCACCTCAGCTGACCCCTCTCGATGTGGAGAAGCAGCGGCTCTACTCTGAGCTCCTTCCGAGTGACCGAGCTTCTCACCCTATCTCTAAGGGATCGCCCAGCCACCCTGCGGAGAAAGCTCATTTCGGCCACCTGTATCCGGGATCTTGTCCTTTCGGTCATGACCCAAAGCTCATGACCATAGGTGAGAGTAGGAGCGTAGATTGACCGGCAAATCGAGAGCTTCGCCTTGCGGCTCAGCTCTTTCTTCACCACGACAGACCGGTACATCAACTGCATTACTGCAGAAGCTGCACTGATCCATCTGTCAATCTCCCGTTCCATCCTTCCCTCCAAAAATTATCCTTAATTTTGTATTTATTGTCAACGCGTTGCAGCAGCTAGCAGACCTAGAGTGGGCTTACTAGCGTGCTCATTGGCTGCTCTGCGGCAACTGCAGCAGCCTACCACTGAGCCCTGTGTGACGTTGCGCCCTCACGCGTCATAGCCCGCCAGAACGGGTGTGGCTTAGCGTATATAAGGACGGGCTCGGGGGCTGCTTACCTGGTTTTCATCAACTGAAGCGATACCAGCTCGAGGCGGGCACGGCAGGTTACGCAATACTCGTTCCCTCTTCTAGAGAGAATTGAGGTTACGTTAGTAACCGAGTACATTCTCTTACGAGAGGTTCTCTTGTATTACGTAAGTTGCTTACGCTACGGGAACCCCTTGTCAGCGCCGTGCGCGCCAGCATCAACCACACATAGTCCCAAGGGCACACTCGGGGGACACAGATCAGTGGGAATAAGACGGCCAACCTGAGTGGGCCAGTACATAAGCACACAGTATCATGTGGCAAAGAATACAGAGCGGCACAGCCGGTCCATACTGACACGTGGTTAACTATCCTCACAGTGTAGTTCAGCCAGGGGAGCTAAGATTAGCGTGAGACTAGTCTGCGCATGAACGAACCTGAGCAGAACATACTCGCAACTTAGACTGACAGAAGTCTAGCCTGCAGGGCGGGAACTTCTAGGTTGTAGAACCTAACAAATGTAGAGGGGGAGGCCCAGCCTGCTGCCGTACAAATGCCGTGAATAGAAATCCCGCTGGACCAAGTCCACGAAGAGGCCATGCCTCTAGTGGAATGAGCCCTAACACCCAAAGGGCACTGCAGGTCTTTAGATGCATATGCTGCCACAATAGTGTCAACAATCCACCTGGACAGACTCTGTTTCGAGGTGGGGAGGCCTTTGGTGCGTCCACCGAACGAAACGAAGAGCTGCTCTGAGCGCCTGAAGGCGGCGGAGCACGTGATGTAAACCCGTAGCGCTCTAACAGGGCAGAGGAGGTTAACATCGACGTTGCTACAGGAGCCCGGCAGGGCCGATAACGTAATAACCTGCGCTCTGAAAGGAGTGCCGAGCACTTTGGGGACATAACCATGTCTCGGCTTGAGGATGACTTAGAGTCATTAGGCCCAAACTCGAGACACGCGGCGTTAACAGATAACGCATGTAAGTCACCCACACGCTTGACTGATGACAGGGCCATCAGAAAAGTGATTTTGAGCGAAATGTATTTCAGATCCACGGTCTGTAATGGTTCAAAGGGATGTGCTTTCATGGCCTCCAGGACCACAGAAAGATCCCAAATAGGAACCGACAGAAGTCGCAGGGGATTCATCCTCCTGGCTCCTCTAAGGAAGATGACGAATTCGTTCCTTCCTATTGCCTGGTCGAGCGTTGACTCTGCGAACGCCGCAATGGCCACAATGTACACTTTGAGCGTGGAAGGGGACCTGCCCTTTTCCAGCAGCTCTTGAAGGAAAACAAGCACCTCAGAGACCCCACAGGTTTGTGGGTCCAGGTCTTTTCCCGCGCACCAGCTAGTAAACACAGACTATTTCGACGCGTAGAGCCTTCTCGTGGACGTAGCTCTAGACTGCTTGATCGTGTTCACAACCCCTTCTGGCAGGACAACGGGTATCCGTTGATTATCCATGCATGCAGAGACCAGCGCTCTGGATGAGGATGCCAAATTGAGCCGCCGGCTTGAGAGAAGAGATCCCTTCACACCGGAATTGGCCATGGGGCTAGATCCGTCAGCTGCATCAGCTCTGGGAACCAGGCATGGTTCTCCCATCGCGGGGCCATGAGGAGCACCGAATGGCCCGCCCCCCTGATTCTCCTGATTACCTGTGGTAACAGCGATATCGGGGGAAAAGGATTTTTAAGGATTTTATTAGTGAATTTTCAGATTTTTTATCCTCTGTTGTGCCAAATGCAGATAGGATTTTGATATTGGGTGATTTTAATATACATGTTTGCTGTCCTTCTAAACCTATGGTTAAAGAATTTCTACAAACTATTGATACTTTTAATCTTACACAGTCTGTTCTTGGTCCTACTCATAAACAAGGGCACACACTTGATTTGATCTTATCATATGGCTTTTCAGTCAGCAACGTAGTTATCAAAGAATTTTTTCTGTCTGATCATAAGATTATTTCTTTTAATATACTGTAGATGTTCCTTGCCCTGAACCACTCTATGTGCCGGTAGCCCGGTATGCCCGTTCTTTTAAGTCATCTACATCCGAAAAATTCCTGGATGCTTATATTAGTTCCCCAAAAACTCACAAAATTGAGTCAAACAGTCTTGGAGCAAACCCAGATGAGCTAGAGCTAGTTCAATACGTTATGTTCAAACATACTATATGTTGTTGCCCCGTTTAAATTTAAGAGAACTAGAAGCTGTGTACACCCTTGGTTTAATGATGATACTAGGGCTATTAGACAAAAATGGAGAAAAGCAGAAAGGAAGTGGAAGAGGGACAAATTACAAATATCTTATGAATGTGTTAGGGATTGTATGATCCAATATCAAAAAGTTGTTCGCAAAAGCAAAATATTTTTCAGAGCTCATCGCTAAAAATGCACACAGCCCAAAAATACTATTTAATACTATAATTAATGTGCTGAATCCGATTTCTAATTTATATCCTGATCCCTCTCCTACGGCCTGTGAAAACTTCCTAAAGTTTTTTTGCGACAAAATTGATGCTATAAGATCATGTTTTTTGGACTCTTCTTTGGACCTACTTCAGTCATCATCATCACAGAGTTTAACAAATTTATCTGAGTTTTCTGTAGTGTCTCATAGTCATCTGCAACAAATTTTGCGACAAATGAAGTCCACCTTTTGCTCACTGGATGTTGTTTATCCTTGCCTTTTAATAGATATACTTGATTCTATTACTCCTAGCTCAAAAAATCAAATTTTGATCCAACAGTCTTGAACAACTATCGCCCCATCTCTAAATTGCCATTTTTATCAAAAGTTTTGGAGAAGGTTGTGTTTAATCAGCTTTCTTTCTTCTTACAGGAAAATGGTATTTTGGATAAATATCAGTCTGGTTTCAGATCACAGCACAGTACAGAGTCTGCACTGCTTAAAAAGAACCGTGGGCAACGAGACAGCAGCTGAACTGTCTGAGGATGCAGGGACCATTCTCCGGGGGGAACATTGTCCCTGGACAGTCTGTCTGGACCGTCCAGGCACCAGGCGTCTAGGCACATGCGCGGCTCTCAGCGAGAGCAGGGAGTGCTGAGCCCAAACGAGGAGGCGTTCCGCCAGAGCATTGAGATTTCTGGATCTGACACCGCCCTGGTGGTTCATGTAGGCTACCACTGACATATTGTCCGTGCGGACCAGCACGTGGTGGCCCCATAGGCGTGGGAGGAAGTGCCTCAGCACGTTCTCGACCGCTATCATCTCCAGACAGTTTAAGTGAAGGCACTTTTCCTGTTCTGACCACTGGCCAAAGACCGGTCTGCCCTCGAAAACCTAGGTTGGAGGCGTCTGTCGAGATAACCTTCTGGTACGAGATAGCTCCCATCGTCACTCCCGACTGGTACCACTCGGCAGCTATCCAGGGCTCCAGAGCTGAGATGCAGCTCTGAGTCACTCTGATACGCAGACTGCCGAAAGCCCAAGCTCGGTGTGGTACTCACACTCGCTGTGCACTCAGCCAGCACTGTAGCGAGCGCATACGTAGCATGACAGCAGGCACGCGTGCTACAGTTATGCGACTTCCAGCTTGAGCTGGGGAAATATTAGAGACTGTGGATAAACACAAGAGAAAAAGTCAATCTCTGTAAAAAGTGAGTCACACGGGGGCGCAGGGCTGGCGTGGGCTCATATGTTTAAACGCTCATAAATACGAGGGGCGGGTTCGCTTTCTGTACGTAAGAAAGCTGGCCGCGAGCTCGGAGAAGCGAGCAGCATAATTTTTATCTGCCGCCAGAATTCGAACACGGGTCTCTGGCGCGAAAGCCTAAGATTCAACCACTGAGCCACAGGGGGAAAACACATAAGCTTTCAGTTAGCGTGAGCATATAAGAGAGCGTGGCGAGAATGAAGGTGGCGAGAATCGTCCGGCTTCTTCAGGCGCTGTCCTGGGCGTGCTTTGTCGCTTGAGTCAGACGGCGTCGGCTTCTCTCAGAAGATCCAGCGATGCGGAGAGCTTTGCTGAAGAGATGAAAATCAGGTAAGCAGCCCCCGAGCCCGTCCTTATATAAGCTAAGCCACACCCGTTCTGGAGGGTTACGCAGGGCTCATTAGTAGGCTGCTGCAGTTGCCACAGAGCAGCCAATGAGCGCGCTAGTAAGCCTGCTTTAGGTCTGCTAGCTGCTGCAACGCGTTGACAATAAATACAAAATTAAGGATAATTTTTGGCTTCAATATCTCGAGAAAAGATGACTTTACCCGTAGCAACTTACGCAATACGAGAGAACCTCTCGTAAGAGAACCTCAAACTTGCAAGCACAACCATGCACATGCAAACAAACAATACACTCTTCACTCATACAGATGCACACACATTCACACACAAATATTAATCACACTCAAATCACCTCTCTCTCTCTCTCTCTCTACACACACACACACACACACACACACACACACACACACACACACACACACACACACACACACACACACACACACACACACACACACATTCACTCACTTTAATCATACTAAATCAAATAACCTCTCTTTCTCTTTCCTTTTTTTTTTTTTTTAAAAAAAAGGGAAATATCTAACTTGAGGATATATATGTTCATGTTCCATAAAGGGGATGCTTGTTTGAAGAATGCCATTTGGTGGCATAGAAACCATTATACTTGCATTGATTAATACTTTTTAATGGTCTTCTGCAATGTTTTAGGCATATTTAGGTACAGCAGCTGTTTCAATATTTTACATGCTTTTATGTTGGCTTAATTTCAGTTACATTTTAGGCTATGTAGTTTTACCATTTTTTTTAATTATTTTTTTATTGTATTAACAACTCAGCTGTATGTGGAGTCATTTTGAGTAGAAATGCATATTGCAGTTTTTTGTTGCAAATAAAAATCCCATAGTCCGTAACTACTACAGTTTTAACTTATTTAAATTGTCCTAGATTAAAGACACATCTCTTTAGCCAAGCATTCACATAATACTACCTTTTATACTACAGTTGAATCAGATTGAATGCATTAATATTATGAACAGCAGCTACGCTAATTATTTCCCATCTGCTTTTCTGTTGTTATCTCGGGACACTAGTCCCGAGGTAAATACAGATCGTCAGCTCCAGTTTGTATCCAGCCTCCCATGGAAACTACAGATGCCCAAACACCCGTGCAGAGACGACTCGAAGCCAGTGAATAGACGACTCGACGCCTGTGAAGAGACGACTCGGCGCTGGTGTCTGGCGATATGTTTATGCCCTAAAGTAATACATGAGTAACTAACTGTATTTTTCTATGTACATTTCTGAAATGCACTTTCTGTAAAGCTGCTTTGAAACAATATGTATTGTGAAAAGCACTATACAAATAAATTTTAATTGAAAATTTGAATTATTTTAATATATAAATTCAGTTGTGTTATGTATTTACTCTGATTTCAATGCATAGAAGTAGGCACTACTTTGTGTCGTGTTAGAACATTGCGCTCCACTATGAATGTGTGCTAAGTCAGCGGATTGATGTATTAACGACTGGTGTGCGACACTTGTTCAGTAAAACAGAAGCATGTTAAACGTTACTGCGAGTCTGTGCTTCTTAAGAGTTATGTTAAGTGAATAAACATAACAACTTGCCAGTGACTTGCTTAACCCAAGCTACGACTTGACTTGAATTGCTTGACATAGCCTAAAGCAGTGACTTGACTTGACTTGACTTGCTTTTCACAAAATTGACTTGGACTTGCTTGAGACTTGTGACTTGCACATGTGTGACTTACTCCCACCTCTGCAAGCAAGTCTCAAGTCCTAGTGAGTGTTTGTGAAATTCTAGCTATAACGCTTCACTTCATTTTTAAATGCAATAAAACATGTTTTATTTATTTAATAAATTTAGCCATAAAATAATAATAATAGTGTGCGGGGTTGTTTATCTTTGGAGTCTACAATAATAACTAGTATAACATAAAGATGTTATACGAGTTATTATTGTAGATTTCAAAGATAAACAACCCCGCACATTATTATTATTATTTTATGGCTTATTATTATTTTTTTCTATTATTATTATTATATTTTAAAATAATTTATAAAAATTATAAAATAATTATTATTATTTTATTTTGGCAAAATGTACTTGTTGGAAATGTTGATGATTTTACATTACCTACTGTAAAAAGTTACAGTAGGTAATGTAAAATCATCAACATTTCCAACAAGTACATTTTGCCATAATAAATAAATAAATAAATAGACACATAAGGTCAGTGCCAAAATAAATGAAGGATGAGCATTGTTTTATTTTTTATTTTTATTATTATTATTTTTTTTTTTATTAATTCAATGCCATGAGAACAAGAGGTATTGCATATTCACAATATGACATTAAAATTAGCTGCCAGGAAATGCATTTTTTTTTAACATAAAAATCCAAATCCTTTCAAAGCATTACATGTTTTCAAGGTTTTTCTTTTTTTTTTTTTGCTTGTTCCAAAAGACTTACATATAATTTAAAGTCATTTTTAAAGTGTGAAAAATTTGGTTTGCATTGAGCCCACTTCTTTTTATGTATAGAAGGATGAGCATTGTAGAGTAACTCTAAAAGTCTCGGTCAGCGCGATGTGATTATGAATATTCATGAGCTAGTTCCTTCTCCAGCCCTCAGATGGCAGTAATGAAGCTCAGGCATCGTCAATGAAGATGAAGAAGAGCGGAAGGCGGTACTGATGTTGTGAGACGCATGGAAAACAGGAGTGTGGAAGAAAGTTGAAGAAGAAGCGTATGTATGATAAATAAAGTACTGTAAGCAGACATATAGCAGAGAGGGCTTATTCTTCTTGTATTGAACAGATTACATCTGTACGCCGGATTGTCAGTGATGTGATCAGTCTCGTGAGCAGAAATGTAAAGTAAAATAGACACTTGTCACACTGTACACTCTCCAAAACACAAGCGATGACTTTCCTCTGAAACACCACAATGAGTCTGGCTCTGCACGAGCTGCTGCTGTGCTGTCGAGGACTGGAGAATGAGAAAGCCACAGAGAGGAAGGTGTGTGAAACATCTCTTTTCTTATGCATTATTAATCAATGACCCGATGATTGACATTCGCCTCAACTTCAGACATGCCAAATCATAATCGCCAATAAAACATCAGGGTTAAATTGAGAATGCCTATTAAATTCAATTGCTGAATATGAGGAAGGAAATGCGAATTTGAGTGGTAGGAGGGAGATTTAAATTGAGTAATCATTCAATAAAATCAATAAAAACAACATGTGAGGTACTCTCAGAAACCCTTGATGATGATATTGATTATTAGTATTTGACAATGATACATATATAGAAATTTAGATGTAACTTTATATATGGTAATGTTTTCAGTGTATGTTTTTTATATTTAGTGGACAGTTACATATTTCCAAATGCTGTAATTTACCCTACATTTTTATGTAAATATCTAGTATTATAGGTAAATAAAACAACTTAACTTTTGATGTCTATTAGAGATCGACCGATATTGACTTTTTATAATCAATACTGATTCTGATTATTTGCATGTTTATATGTCGGATATCTGATATACAGAACCGATATTATATTTGTTTTGACTAATAACAGAACTGAACAAAACTCTTTTAAAACTTATCTTATATGCTGTAAATTCTGTAATGTTCATACATAGCAAAACACATTTCTACATCAACAAATAAAGAGCACTGTCTGTCACTAAAGAGGCTCTTCAATAAAAACTTAATTGGGACAGGATTTGATGGATTACGTGTCTCTATTTTTTTAGCACCAAGTTTAAACTACATATGACACATGTAACATATCTCATTTGTGTGTAAATGGCTATTATGTTAAATAAAACGGACTAATTAAGGGCGGCAAGTTATTTTCTCTTTTCTCCGATTATGGAAAAATGCTTACATATCAGGGGAAATATCGGTCACACCGGTTATCCGTCGATCACTAATGTCTATGGTACATTGCTTGTTTTGGCAATGTAGAACAATGTGTAATCAATTTAAAAATATATTCAGTGAATAGACATACTGTAAATGAATCAAGTGGTGTAACAGTCAAGTAAAAAGAAATTAACAATTTTCTTGAAACCGTTTGCATTGCATTGTCATTTTGACTTGAAGCCCACTGCTAAAACTTCATGTTTATCATACAGGGGTTTTCAAATCAAGGGATAGTTCACCCAAAAATGAATATTCTGTCATCATTTATTCACCCTCAAGTTGTTCCAAACCTGTATGAGTTTCTTTCCTCTGCTGAACACAAAATATGATATTTTGGACCCCATTGACTTCCATAGTATGTATTTTTTTTCCTACTATGAGAGTCAGTGGGGACCAGAAACTGTTAAAATTAAGTAATTTATCAATAGGCTAATTTTGCACATTCACACTGTGAGGTTGCTTTGAAACAATCAGTATTTTATAAATTGATGTTTTTTTGTTTTTCCAGAAAGAGGTGGATCGCTTCAGGAGACTCATCCGTTCTCCAGACACGGTGGAGGAACTCGATCGGACGTCGGGATGCAAAGCCTCCAAAGGCTCCAAGCAGCTCACCTGGGACGCTGTTTTCCGGTCTATCTCAGTTTGTATTTTTCCGTTATGTAATTCCATGGTGCGAGCTGACAGTGCGCTCACAATGGTTTTTCCTTACAGATTTTTACAAAAGTTCCTTCAGAAAGAGACAGAACTTCTACAGTCAGGAAAAGCCAACGTATCCGCCACCACGCAAGCAAACCGGCAGAAAAAGATGCAGGAAATTAGCAGCCTGATGAAGTATTTCATCAGATGCGCCAACCAACGTAATGTCTGAGCTACTAATATGTCATGACAGTATTGTAGATATCAATGGATACAGAGCAGTGTTTATTACTGTACATTAGATGCACCCCGCTTCTGTTCTGCAGGTGGTCCGAAGTTAAAGTGTGCCGAGCTGCTGTCCCATGTGGTGGAGGTCCTGCAGAGTCCGTTCAGCTGTGGGGCGTACGGCGAGGACTACAGCAGTATTCTGCTCAAGGACGTCCTGTCTGTGCGGAAATACTGGTGTGAGATGAGCCAGCAGCAGTGGCACAGTGAGTGCGAGACCAGTGTACCATCCCCATTTCTCTGTATTCCCTATTCCTGAGGTTCTTGTATTGCACTCTGAAACATTAAAGTCCCCCTGTAGTCAATCATTTTATCCTTTAAAACTCATCTTTATTCACCAAAATTACATATTTAAACTGGTTTTACTTGAAAACAATTTATTTATGCCTTAAAATAGCTTAAATTTAACTCTACATCTTTGCCTCATTTAGTATATGTGGTTCTATGAATATGTAAATGAGCCCCGCCTCCACTCACTCACTCAAGCTCAGAGATCCACTCGCGATCACACGTTGATCTGATTGGTTACAAGGTAGTTTGTGACGTCAGAAACACCAGCGATTTCAACCCGTGTTTTTGAGACTGTCTTTGGTTCACTGCAGTTTTAAGGAGAAAATACTCAAAATATGAATTTGCACATGGTTTGTCTTAAAATATATTAAAAACACCAACACTTAAAATATATAACCAACATTAAAAACTTGATTTTCACCACAGGGGGACTTTAAAATAACCCAGGTCAGTGTTTACAGTATTTTGCAATAAAGACACGCATTATCCATACTTTTTTGTTTTTTGCTAATAACGTTACATGTAGTTTTGTTAATAATGTTAATCAGCCTTCCTGTTGTGGTTTTGTTTGTTGTGCAGGTCTGTTGGATCTGTACTGTGGGCTGTTCAATAGGAGATCCAAGTCCATCAACAGAGTCCAAGTGAGTCGCATCCTCTACACGGTTGTTTGGGGCTGTTGTGTCCAAACGGAGGGATTGTCCCACACTCTCTTCAACTTCTTCCTGAAGGCTCTGAGCAACACCAGGTATCGTTTAACGCACGCCAAATCTGTTTTTTTCTAATAAAAAATCACATGCTTAACTTGTGTTGTGATGCTGTTCCTCAGGGCAGAAAGACAGCTGATGGTTCTGGAGAACCTGGTGTCTGCAGTGAACGTGTTTCTGCGCTCAGTGCTTCTGTCCTGCAGGAGGAGGGCGTGTGCTCTGGGCGAGGAGGTCCTGTCCGCTATGCTGTGTGTTTACACTCAGATGAGACCCAGCTCCGCGCTGAAAGGCGAGCTCGTGAAGTTTTTCCAGCTGCAGATTTGTGTTCATCACCCAAAAGGAGCAAAGACTTTAGAGACGGGTAATGATACAACAGTCATTTTAAAATGCACTGCTTTTTTGTATTTTTTGCTCTCGCATTTGTTTAAACAGACACACCATTGTAACTTGCAATTTCTTTAATAGTGTGAACATTCTGTTAAAGATCTTCTTCGGTGCGATGAAGTTAGTCAGTCACAGCACTGGCCATTTACTTTCGTTTGTGCAAGAGGCAACTGATTTCTCAAATTGATGAAAAATTATAATTTCTTTTACAAATATTGGACCTTTTTGTTGCAAAAAACATTGCAAACTTTATAAACTAATCATAAATAACATGATAGAAAAGTCTGAAACTGCATTTCATGATCCCTTTAATACTTTTATTCAGCATTAAATTGATCTAAAGTTGCAGTAAAGACATTTACATTGTTAGATACATTTCAAATAAATGCTAAATACATATTCATCAAAAAATCCTGTCAATTTAATGTAACACGCTTTCCACCAAATTATCACAGCACAGCTGTTTTCAACATTGATAATAATAAAAATATAGTTTCTTGAGCAGCAAATCATCATATTAGAATGATTTTTGAAGGATCATGTGACACTGAAGAGTATTTTAGCGTTGCCATCACAGGAGTAAATTACATTATATTAAAATAGAAAACAGTTATTTAAAGTAATAATATTTCACAATATTACTGTTTAATTTGACTTATTTTTAATGTAATTTTATATTTTCATTTTATTTATTATTAAATAAATGCACTTTGGTGAGCATAAGAAACTTTTTTTCAAAAATATTAAAAATAGAAAAGTTTACACATCCCAAACTTTTGAACAGTAGTATATATTTAAAGATACAGTACCTGATATTTTCTTCTTCTATTTGGGCAAAATGGTTTAAACCCCAAATAATATACAAAAAATTATAGAGGATTGTAAGCTTGTTCCAGGGACGGAAAGTCTTGGCCAATAACATGCTCAGGAAAAAGGAGAATTTGCATATTGAACTCAGGGACAGAAATGCTAAAATGAGCGAGTACATCATGAATCCATTTTTCAAACCGTGTTTTTGTATCTGAATCACTACGGTCCACTTGTAATAAGTGTTTATATTGGGACTATTTTAGACTGGTTCGGGTCGTACTGCTGCGGAGGAGCCCAGTCATAGACTCGTCATAGACAGAAACAGAGAGAAGTAGCTCCGGCTACAATGTTCCTCCGCAAGACGCATGCAGTTCTGTTTATTAACCGGACTGCAGCTTTAATGAAGTCTTGACCATGACTCTTTGCTGGCTCAGGTGCCCATGCGGAGGACTGGGTCAGATGGCAGGGTCAGCTCTGCACCCTCTATGATGCCCTCGTCAGTGAGATCAGTCAGATCGGCAGCAGAGGGAAATATGCCACTGGCTCTCGGCATATTGCTGTGAAAGAAAATCTCATTGAACTGACCGCTGACGTCTGCCACCAGGTGATTCATGGGTGTTTTAATGCTGTTGCTTCTCAATCGTCATTATTCTTCTTGTTTAATATTAATTAGGTACCTTGGTTGGAGTACTAAATACCAATACAGTAAATCAATACTATGGTATATCAATGTATTAGTATTACCATCATCACTGTATCTGTACACTGTACTGTTTTTATAATATTGTTGATTTTATTGTCGATTTGGTTAATGTGGTCTTGTGTATCACTTGTTTCCATCAAATTCTGATTTGTTGATTTCTAAAGACGAATGTGCCGTGTTTCTGTAGTTGTTCAGTCAAAGCACTCATGTTCAGGAAGTGACATCATCAGTCTGTCGGGACACTCAGCGGGACAGTCCGCAGAGCAGCAAACGCCGGCGAGTCGAGCAGCCGCTGACCAATTGGGAGGGGATACGATCCAAACTTCAGCCACACCACAGCGACTTCGACATTATACCCTGGTACAGTTTTATTTCAATTTAAAGCACAAATAATCCTTCATTAACAAAATTTATATATATATTTTTTTTAACAAAGTCTTTTTATTGTTTTAGTTTCAGTTTTACATTTAAATTAACACAGCAACAAAGAGCACCCCTCCCCCCACCCCATACTGGATCAATAAGAGATGTAAACAGTAGTCAGGCCTCTAGGTAACATCATACAATTCTTAACACAGGTTTGTGTAAACAGTTATACAAAATTGTCAGTTGACACACTTTCAAAGTAAGACATAAATGGCATCCACATGTTATAAAACTTCTCAACCGACCCTTTTACACTGTATCTAATCTTTTCCAAATGTATATGACACATGACCTCTCTAATCCAGTGTCCATATGTTGGTGGGCATGAATCCTTCCACCTACACAAAATAAGTCTTCTAGCTAGCAAAGAGCAAAAAGCGATCATGTTCACCTGGTACCTGCTAAAAGAAGCATCCACCTTGATCACCCCAAATAATGCAGTCAAAGGGCATGGGTGCACAGTTTTTCCACATATTTTGGAAAATAGATAACCAATATCCATGAAGTTTTGAAGTCCAAAACATGTGAAGAAGTGTAGCAGGGGTTTGTTTGCAACGATCACATGCAGGATCCAAGTCCAACTTTATCTTGGACAGTTTGTCTTTGGACCAATGCAGACGGTGTACCACTTTAAACTGAATAACAGCATGTCTCAGACACACCGAAGATGAGTGAATGTTCTGTATGACCTTTTGCCAGACCACGTCCGATATGTCTTCATCCAAGTCAGATTCCCACCTGTGTTTCAGAATGTCCAGACTGGTCTCGTGGTATGAACTGAGCAGTGTGTAAATCCTGCTCAAGACCTGTTTAGTGTCTGTCCTACAGTCAAATATCTTATCCACAAGGGACTGAGCGGGACACTGAGGAAAACAATCAGAATTGGCCATAACAAAGTTTCTCAGTTGCAAATATAAAAAAAAACTGTGATTTTTTTAATATTAAATTTCTCTACCAGTTGTTCAAATGAGGCAAACTTATTATCAATGTACAGATTATAAAGTGAACGTAGTCCATTCAACTATTAAAAGCCTCATCAGTTACCGAAGGGATAAACATGTGGTTATTTGACACAGGGGCAGCGAACAATAACCCGGTAAAACCAAAAGACCGTCTACATTGATTGCAAATCTTAACTGTGTGGACAACAACTGGGTTAGAAGAGTATGTTGAAATTGATTGTTTAAAGGGTAACCGAGAGCAGAGCAATGCTGTAGGAGAGCTGGATGTAATTGAGGCCCTCTCCAAAGTCACCCAGCTTGGTAGAGCAGTGTCCCTTCTCAACCAATACAACCACGCTCTAATATTAGCTGCCCAGTAATAGTACATGAAATTAGGAAGTGCCATGCCCGGGGCAGCTGTAATATCTTTTTGTTGATCCTTGGATGCTTTTTATTCCAAACAAAGGATGATAGCTGGCTATTCAGGTTGGAAAAGAATAATTTAGAAAGAAAAATTGGCAGGGTTTGGAACACAAAATTTATATATTTGTATATTGGGCCGCTGGCAAAACCAGCAATGCAAGTTTGAAAGGTGGCGCCCTGACAAATCTCGCGAGAATCACGACTTGGTTTACGGCACGACGTCACATACATCAAGTACTACCTTTGACAAGTACTATCACAGCAAACATTCAGATCTGTGTTAGAGCTGCCGCTAATCCGAGATGGTCCTCACTGCAGAACACGAAATCCAGGATCCAGATCCAGATCCAACTCCCCCCACCTTACATATACCTAAACCTACCCATCTCCACCCCCTGATCCCTAAACCCACCCCTAAACCTACCCATCTCCACCCCCTGATCCCTAAACCCACCCCTAAACCTACCCATCTCCACCCCTTATATCTGGATCCAGCTCCGCCCCCTGGATCTCGTGTACTGCAGTGAGGTGCTACTGGATAATCCAGAGAGAGCAGTTGTCATGTATAGATGTATAGAAAAGGTTTATTGTCCGTATGTCATCGGTTGCGAAATAGAGCAAATCACCTTTTGAAAGTAACTTGATGCTTCAAATTGTAAGATTGTATCAATTACATCGTTACACCAGTAGGTGTTGACAAGTGACTGTAAATTATTTGTAGATTCAAAAATTCTAGATTCATGCAGCTCTAGTCAGTACCTATTTTGGTACCAGAGCAAAAACTGTTGAATTAGTGGTGAAAATCAAGTTTTTAATGTCGTTTATATGTCTATGTGGTGTTTTTAATATGCTTTAAGACAAACCATGTGTAAATTCATAAGTCAACACCATTGCTGAGTATTTTCTCCTTAAAACTGCAGTGAACCAAAGACAGTCTCAAAAACACGCTTTGAAATCGCTGGTGTTTCTGACGTCACAAACTACCTTGTAACCAATCAGATCAACGTGTGATTGTCAACGAGTGGATCTCTGAGCTGGAGTGAGTGAGTGGAGGCGGGGCTCATTTGCATATTCATAGAACCGCGTATAAAATATGAGGCAAGGAAAAAACGTTTAAATATGTCGTTTTGGTGATTAAAGATGAGTTTTAAGGAATACGGTTATTGAGTACAGGGGGACTTTAAAAATGTTTTCCAGTTTTGTCTCGTCCGTTGGTTATCACTGTCACTTATCGCAGTTTCCGATTCAATAACGGATTCTGACTAACTTACTGACTAGAACATCTGATTGGCCATTGCGTTCACACACTAAACATATATGATTGCGATTGGTTACAATGCTCAACACTTGTAAAAACGCGCTATAAATAGAGAGCGTTTGAAAGCAGCGTCTCTCAGCAGGTACAGAATATACCCGGTACTCGGTACTGCAGAAATGCTGGTACTATCAACAAATTTTTTTTTTTTTATTACCGACTGTTTGACACCCCTAGGGCCAGATTTACCAACAGTACACTTTTGCACATCATCAGTAGATCACGAGCAGAACTTTCCACTCCAATCTGTGCTTTATAAGAGTTGCGCTCTCACGCTAATCTGCCCTGTTTAGTAAATCTGGCCCGTAGTATCTTAATATTGCGAGTTTGCAGTATAGCATCTCTTTATGTGCGTCAACAGGTTACAGGTGGCAGCCGCTCTGATATCCCGATACCCCTGGATCCTGCCTGTGGATGAGCTCGTGCCTCTGCTGGGTCTGCTCTGCCAGCTTCAGGGCGAACAGCAGCGCCGGGGCGAGAGGGGCCCGTACGTCCTGCGCTGTCTGAGGGAGCTGGCCCTCTGCCACGCCACGGGCTCAGCCAACGCCTCGGCTCACACTGCGGAGCTGGCCCGTCTGTGGGCCAGGGTCTGGGCTCTGGCTCTGCGTGGAGTCGGCTCAGCCCAGACCGGCACTTTGAGTCTGGAACTGCTGCGCACAATAGTGCAGGAATCTCTGGAGCCTGTTGACCGAGAGTTCTGGAAAGTGTTCTCTGGTGCCGTTTGCAAGCCTTCTCTGTGAGTGTTCAGCATTACAAGCTTAGCTTGAGTGTAACAATATTGGAGTTTCTTATTCAATTAATTTTTAATTAATTGTGGAAAATGTGGAAAATTATTTGCACTCATCTCTCAGTTTATAAAAAAGAAATAATTTACAGTAATATGCTGAAGGATATATATGACTGTGACTTTTTTTGGCAGTGTAATTCTTATGTTTATAAATGTAAGCATCATTAAATTTTCTCTACAGCAAATAAATATATAAAAATATGATTTTAAATCATATTCCATAGGAATAGGTTAATAAATGTTTAATTTTCAACCCATGTTTATTGTTTCCAAAATTATCACGAATCATTTGGTAACACTTTCTATGAAGCCCATGCTTATAATGAATTATAGCCCCATTTATACTTATTTATAAGTAAGTATTACTATACTATAAAAATATTTATAAAGACTCCTTAAGACCTATTCTGCTTTATAAGAACAGTTATAGTTACATTTATATTTTTATAATTATGTAGAAGTCATGCATTTGCTTTTTCAATGCGCATGCTCATTAGAGATGCGCGGATGGGCTATTATTTCATCCGCAACCGCATCACAAAACTCATCATCCGTCCGCCATCCATCCGCACCAACGTTTTTGACCAATTTTCAAAACCGCAACCGCAACCGCCGCAACTGCTGATGACAGCCGTGAGACTAGAAAGCTCTTACTTCAAATATCGGCAGTGAACTCCGTCTCCGTCTCCGACCGGCGCACAGGGACATAAATAAATAAATTATTTAAATAAATAAATAGCCTAAATTAAACGTGTTTTGGCAAAACTGACCTTATCTGATAGGCTACTGTACATTATTTTCATTGTAGCCTAATAGAAAACGCATTTTGGCACATCATTTAGGCTTTTTCGTTGGTGCGCCATCAGCTAGGCTTATGCCTACAAAAGACAGATGAAATCTTATATTAATAATTGATCCATGTCGGTATACACAGCCTAATATTTTACACTTATAATGAAAAAATAGCCTATACAATCAAGATAGCCTATTTACTTTTTAATTATTAAATCCAGGACATGGTTAGTTAATGAAACATGGATTAAAATTAAGATACAATTAATACCAAACTAAATTCGCTTTAAAGAAGGGCTTTGTGCTTTCTGTTTGAGGTCTCTGTGACAGTTTGAATGTCTTTTAGTGCCGCTCTCAGAGTCCGTAATGGAGAACTGTCACGTAATATTGTTTTTTCCTCATAAATGCAAACACGAAAAATAAATGACAAAAGACTTTTTAAAAAAGACAAACCATCAATTTTTGGAAAAAAATGTATGGATTTATAGCGTTTTGGTAAAAAAAAAAAAAAAAAAAAAAAGTATGGATAACCTAACTATTTCCTTTGTTTTTAATTCTCCTTTTTTGAGTTTGTCACGTACCTCCTTCGCCGGTGTTACCATCTCTGATAATAACAAGCAGTCTGCATAGACTCTGCATAGGCGAGAAAATTTGACTATTTCAAAGTGTGCTTTGCAAAAAATTCCAAAAGCGATTTTTTTGGATGTAGGTATAGTCAGATAACAATATCTTACAATGTATACATATATTTTTGATTTATTTGGTTCAACCGCCCGCCACCCGCCCGAATTTAATTAAAATATTATTTTTCATCACGTCATCCGCCCGATCCGCGGTTTATCCGCGGAGTCCGCGGCTATAACCGCCAACCGCGCATCTCTAATGCTCATAATCCATTATACACTGACTTAATCAAATATAAAATAGTTCCAGCGACACTTGTTTGCTGTACCAATTAGTTATCAATTATGTATTTAATGGCTACTGTTTGCATTAGAGGTCATGAATGGTAATTATAATTTGTTAAAATCTAAATCTCCTCAGCCATATGCATGGTATTACTTATAGCAGTTTGGAATTATACTTTTAAAATATCGTTGCTAGTATTTTCTAAAATTTAAAAATATTGTTTTTCCAACTGTTTGTATTAATGATTTCTGTGTTTTTCCCATTATTTTATTAAAGGAATTATTGTTCATTAGTTACATCTACAAGTAAACAACTTAAAATGCATAATGATTCATTATACTAAAATCTTCATGATTTCTTAACATTTGCTTTATGAAAACTGCATCCCATGTTTTCACTTTACTTAAAACCATCAATGATGCATTTATAGAGGTTAGTAACTCTATTATCACTATCAATAAGTATTTATAAGAACACAACACTGCAATTAATAACAATATATTCTCTTATTTGACAGAAATAAATCTGAATTACTGAAAAAAAAGTCGTAACTATAATATAATAACATTATAGAAATGCTGGTTGAATCTTTATAAATACATTCATGTAACCATACGACTGACTAATTAATACTTATAGATCAGTGTATAATGGATTATGAGCATGCCAATTATAAAAGCAAATGCATGATTTATAAGTAATTATAAAAATAATATAAATGTAACTATAACTGTTCTTATAATGCAGTATAGGTCTTAAGTCATTATAAATGTATTTATTAAAAAGTAATACTTACTTGTAAGTACAAATGGAGCTATAATTCGTTATAGGTCTTCATAGAAAGTGTTATAAATCATTTTAGCAATTTCGACATTGGCGAAAATTTTGAATGAGCAGAAATTTTGAAAAACAATTTATACATCACTACTTTTAAACCTTCTGATACACCCCATAGACTTCCATTATAAGTCAATCAGATTTACTTTGTTTTTCCAAACTGAAGGATGAGTCAAAATTATTTTCTCCAGAATTAACATTCAATAGATGTTGTTGATTGAACTTAAATTCAATTTCCATTTAACTTGGAATATGTAGCGAATGTCTCAAAACTGTCAGTAACGTTCACTTCTTATTGTTCCTCCTCAGCGTTGGCGCCCTCAGCTTGGCCCAGGCCTTGTTGAAGTGCTCCGTCCCCAAAAGCGTTCACAGTCGTGACGTCATCAGTGGAGTGCTGATGGAGACGGGTGGAGAGCCGCCCACCCTGAGAGACTCCGTCATCAGCTGGCTGCTCATGAACGAGCACAACGAGGAGACGGAGGAGAACTGCAGACCTCACCTCATTATCACCAGGTCCAGCATCACCAGTTAGCATAGCATAGTGGCCAGTTTTGAATGGGAAAGCACCACTCTGGTTTCCTTCAAAAATGTAGTTTAGTGATTAGTCATTTTATTCAATTTCTCGAATTCTATTGGGAAGCCACTGCATTTCATCTTTGAATTTCAACTGAAGTTGCTACTAATGTAGTGTAAATATTGGTACCCTTCTGAATAATATTTTTTGTCTTTGTAGGGATTTTCCATTGAACCTCATTCCTAGAATTCTAGTGTCGTTGACATTGAAAGACAGCAGGGCAGGACTAACGTTTCTGATGGGCAGACTGAAGCCAGAGAGGTGAGTGTAACACAACTGGCTAACATACTACTCATACTATTGTCTACAGTGCATAGTATGCAGATTTTATGTAAACATGGAGTACCCAGATCACCAACTATGTTTGCACATTTTTTGGGGGGTATATTTAGGGTTGGGAATCGAAAATCGATTCCAATTCTGGAATCGAATACTTGAGGTCAGGAATCGGTCTTGACTAAATGTAAAATGTAAATGATAAGTCATATTTGAGGTTGATGGAAATTAGGCGAATGTTTGAATTTCCTACCCGGCATACTGTAATTACCACAAGGACGACTAACCGAATGATAAAATCTTGGTCGACTAAGCTTCTACTTGTCGACTAACGTTTAAGCCATAGTGGTTTGCTATTGGTGGATCTCATGTGAGTGACAGTTTGTCCCAGAAAACACATCATCATGGAAAAGAAGAGATGTTCCTGCACAAGGCAGAGGAAGTTTTTTTGATTAAAGATTATGAGGGAACATAAATAAAAATGAATAAATACAAATAATGACATGCACAGGTAAATCATTTATAATAAATACTGCAATATTACATTAAAAAAATATTGATTTCATGGTGACTTCAAAAGTTGAGAATTGTTACTAACTAGTGCAAAATGCCCGTGCAAAATCAGCTTTTGAGTGTGTTTTTAGTAATTGTTGGTTTGGTGTGTTTGAGTGCTCATTGTTACAATTACACAGCAAAAGTTCAGTGACATTTTTATTTGTGCATGGTAGAAAGCACACAGTGAACTCCGAGAAAGTGCTATATGCTTGAGCAAACAGTTTGTGAATAGGCAACTACAAATGATGCCCGTGAAAGAGACTGTGAACGCATTGAATAGGATATGTTTAGTTGGTGAATAGCATAGGCTACTATTACACAGTAGCGATAACGTTAAGCGCACCAGAATGAAATATAATATTCAGAGGTAAACAGCATAGCTGACTTATAGATTCAGTTAACATCCACAAATGAATAAGCGCGTAAATTCAGGGAGCAGTGCAAAGTGCTCGTGCAAAATCAGTTTTTGTGAGCTGATCGCCGTCAAAAAAGTTCAGGAGATATTTCTTAGTGATGGCTGATTTCAACAGTTTCAATATGATAGCATTTTGAAAAAAAAGTGTCATGAATTTATTGCAGTTTTGGGGAAAAAGAATCCGTTTTTATAATAAATCTTTGAAAATCCAAATCTGGATTTGAATTTTTTATGTTACTATAACCTAAAGATGCTATGTGAAAGTTTGAAACAGAAAATAGTGGTTTTCATCTTGCCACATTCTTGGTAAAGAAAACACATTTTTACTCAAATTAATCAAAATGGATTTATCACGTTCTGGAACCAAACTATAATATTCAGAAGTAAACAGTGTAGCTGACTGAGTGTTTATGTCAGAATGTTTATTTTTAAACCACAACCTTTTAAAAATGATATATTTAACGATATCTTTAGCATTTCTCATCCAAACAATGTCAAACTTGGCACTGCACTTACTCGTGCCCGTGGCAAGACACCTGTCGAATTTGAAATCCATCGGACTAACGGTTCGAGAGATATGCGAATAACAGACACACACACACACACACACAGACAGACAGACACACAGACAGACAGACGTTTCTGTAATTTATAGATAGATGTCTCTAATAATATTAATGGTTCTGTCTGATATTATGTCTTTGTGTCCTATACAGTTTCTCTTCCCAGAGTTCTTCCCTCACTGAGGCGAAAGACACTTTGGGAGAGGTTGAAAGTCTCTTCCTGCAGTTCAGTTTTGATGACACCCCTCCCAGCACTAAAGTTACAGCCGATAGAGACGGTGTTCACTCAGAGAAACCACAGTTCACTGTTATTCCAGCTCTCAGAAGCAAACTCGAGGACAGTCTCCTGTCTGTCGCGAAACAGCTCTTTAACTGCTACTCTCCTGATGTAAGTATAGTAGACTATATATACAATATGAATGTCAAAAGCAATGGTAGCATTTTGATAACAACATTAAAAATATATATTTTTAAGCACCGCTATACTATAATAGACACATTCTGCTTCACAAATGGCAAAACTGAGGACTGAAACAAACCAATAAACATTTGATTCACACTATGTAAAGTATGAACTCTTTATTGCAGTTAGATCTGATCTGTAGTGTCTTCATTTATCTCCCCTCTCTCTCTCTCCACAGAGTTCAAACACTCCTCACGAGTGTGTGCTGCGCTGTGCTTCGCTGCTCACTGGAGTTCTGGCTGCGTACGTGTGTATGGGACTCCTCACAGAAGAAGAGGCCTGTCGCTCGCCCCTCTTCCTTAAAGCCAAGGTGGGGTTTTCCATCCATGACATCCATTTATTTTCATCAATATTGTTTTAAAAAAATCACGTCTAAAGGAAACAGAAGCCATTATAATCAGTGACGCTGTCTACACTGGATACAGTTTACAGATGTTCAATTCAGTTTCTGATGTATCCACACACTCGAGTCTGTTGACAACAGGACAAGTGAAAAGTTAAAAAAATGCTTTGACACGTCCTGTTCAAACAGCTCATTTTATTTTATTGGCTTCCCATATCGTGTCTGAAGTTTGTTCAGAGCATTTGACTGCAGATTGTTTTGTAAATGAGGCACAGTGTAATGGTGAGTTTGCAAAGAAATTTTTAGGGGCTTTCGCACTGGATAGTTATATGAACTTAGTTATAGGAATTAGCCACCAGTGTGTTTCCCCGAGAACTAATGGTTCCTTTAGGAACATTTTCCTGGTTGCATTCGCACCGCCAGTAGAACTCTGAAGTGATGTGAGCCGCGCTCGTTGTGACTTTTATTTTGACGGCGCTGAGAACGCCAGAGCCTGAGCAAACAAACAGCGCTCGCATTCTCCGTGTTCATTAGTTTACAATCTGTGTAACAGTCCTGTCTAATACGTTATTAGATAGAACTGTTATACATTGAAAGTAGACAGTAATGAAAAGTTATTAGCGTGGTTGATGCCCAGCGTTGCTAGCTGAGCAGAAATACATGATCATGTTTAGCTTGGATTGTTGGATTTTCTCCTCAGCGTAAAGGTTAAGATGTTCATCTGTCACTGTTTTCCATGTTCGTAGAGTTAGTTTGTGGAGTAAATATAAAGGCTATAATCTGTGTGTTTACACAGCCTTTTTAAAAATGGCGGGTACTGGTGTTTTGCGTGTGTTCGGCCAATCAGCAAACACCAACGTCACTGGTAGTTCCTATAGTGCTGGTTTAGACCGACTCTGAAGTAGGAGATAAATTACTTCCTCCAAAAGGAGTTCCTAGAACTAAAATCGTTCCCAGTTCCTGCGGTGCGAATACGCCAAAATCCGGGTACTTCCGCCATTAGTTCTAGGAACTATGAAAAGGTTCCTCCGGTGCGAAAGACCCTTTTGAAAGATGAAGCAGCCTTGGCTCTGACAGCAGCTATCGCAACCCGTAAGTGAACAATTTGATAATGTAAATTATGTTTTTATATGGATAATGTGTTCAAAACACTGACTCATGTTCAATAGCAAGTGGGCATTGATACTGTTTCCTATGCAGTGAAGTTAGCCAATCATAACAGTGGCTGTTTACTGACAAGCCTTAAAGGAGATCATTTCAGACAGAGGCTCAGAGTGAGGGTTGAAAATATTTATTTTTCAGTTCATAAACATTTGTTTTTTTTGTGCATGAAACTTTAAAGTTCTCCTGTAGTCAATAATTATATCCCTTAAAACTCATATTTGATCACCAGAATTACATATTTAAAAGTTTTTTCCTTGGAAAAAAATGTCTTCATGCCTTCAAATAGCTTGATTGTAACTCTACACCCTTGCCTCATATATTATACGCAGTTCTATGATTATGTAAATGAGCACCGCCTCCACTCACTCACACCAGCTCAGAGATCCACTCATTGACGATCACACGTTGATTTTTTTTTTTTTTTTTTTTGGATTTTTTTTATTTTTTTATTTATTTTTTTTTATTAAATGCTTGTAGAAGATAACAGGAAAAAGAGAAAAAAAGAAAAGAAAAAACACAAAAACATTAACAACAGCCATTGTCATTACATTACAACCATACTCCAGAGACCCTCAGTCCAGATTAAGTTCCTTCAGTCTTTCAGTCCAGATTAAATGCCAAGTCCTTAAAGACAGCCACTGTTCTTATAGCTTTTAAGTTTTTAGAGAACTCAATAGACTCTTAAGTAAATTTTCATTTCATGTTTAAATCTCAAAAAAGAGGATTACATTTAGAAAATTTACATTTGTGAATGTGAAATTTAGCTAACAGAAAAATAAGGTTTATAAAATAATTATCACTTTTCTTTTCACATTCATGAAAACCAAAAATTACATTTCTATATGTTAATTCAAAGTTAGGATTCACATAACATTTGATAAAATCACAAATGTCACACCAAAATGTCACTGTGAAAGAGCAGTTCCAAAATAAATGTAAAGTAGTCTCAGGTTTCTCTGAACAGAAAGAACAGAGGGTATCAATGTCATTCTTAAGTCTTTTGAGAGAGCACTTATCTGGGTCAAACCTATGAATTAATTTAAAGGTAATTTCTCTCATTTTGTTAGTTATCAGGTATTTGTGAGGTAATGTCCAAACTTTTTTCCATGGAATATCACTTACAAAACCATTCCAATAAGAAATTCCACGATCACACGTTGATCTGATTGGTTACAAGGTAGTTTGTGATGTCAGAAACACCAGCGATTTCAAACCGTGTTTTTGAGACTGTCTTTGGTTCACTGCAGTTTTAAGGAGAAAATACTCAGCAATGGTGTTGACTTATGAATTTACACATGGTTTGTCTTAAAGCATATTAAAAACACCACATAGACATATAAACAACATCAAAGCTTGATTTTCACCACAGGGGGACTTTAACATTATAAATGAACCTTAAGGAACATATATAAAAAAAAATATTTAAAAAAAGCCATGTACATGTATGACCCCTTTAAATTGACTTAATTTACACAATATCATTATTAATTGTATTCCCAGAAATGGTAATAAATAAATAAAATCCATTTAAAGGGATAGTTCACCCAAATATGAAAATTCTGTCATCATTTATTCGACCTCAAGTTGTTCTAAACCTGTATGAATCTCTCTCTTCTGCTGAACACAAAAGAAGATATTTTGAAAAAGTTTGGTTACCGGACAGTTAATGGACCCCAATGACTTCCATAGTGTGAACAAAAAAATATTGTTTTCACAATGATTTGGAGCTTCAATTGAAAATGTATTTATGATTACAAATTAGTGGTGCAAAAAATGTCAGAAATCTGTGTTTTTTTTCTTTCTACCATCAACAACAGCCTTAATTATTTTATTTAAAATGCATGTAAATAACTCATTACTCTAGACCCTGGTAATTAATTACTTTTTCCTTCCTTTGTAGGCATTGGTTCAGGAATTTAGTCATTACTTATCAATGGCAAAGAGCAGATTGGCTGAGAATGATATCATCACATCAATTCAGTCAGTGATGCTGTTGTGCTCTGATAGTATTAGTAGAAGAGAAAAGGTAAGCTACAGTATATCACCAAATACAAGGTATGACTGTTAAATATTTTCTTATTCGATATTTATCTGGTTGCCATTTATTCTTCTGCTGAAAATAATAAAAAAATGTTTTGAAAAAGGTTGGAATCTGAACATTGGAGCGCATTAACAAAAAAAACATTAACAAAAAAAATAAACCTGACAAAGATTTTATTTTCCGTGGGCTATCTCTTCAAAAGTCATTTCATTTATGCATTTGGCATAAGATTTTATCTAAAGTGCCTTATGTTGCAAGTCAATGCGTTCTCTGGGAATCAAAATCCCATGACCTCGCCGTTGCCAGTGCCATGCTCTGTTGTTTGAGCTATGGGATTGCACAGTGAATATACATATTTTTCTGCTCCAAAATATGTCATTGGCTCGTGTGTAAAACTTCCTTGTGAGCCAAATTGTTCTTTCAAGTCAGTTCTTTTCAAAGGTTTGGTCAAACAGGTTCATAGGTCTGAATGTTGCATCCTTATCCAGTAACCTCAAAATAACTCCACTGATTTTATATTTTTTTCTAGGATGACAAAGTTTCTACCATATCTCGCATTTTATTCATGAAGACTTTGCCTGTGAGGTTGCTGAACGACCTGTGTGACATATCTAAGCAACTGGTGAGACTTACTGACGCGTCATTACAGATGTCCATGAACATTTTTACCTTATTATTTATGTTTTTCCGTTAGAGATGATACTGAGATTTTACAACCAACCTTCTAGGTGTGGGTGATATGATAAGTTTGTCACAAATTCAGAACAGCGTGCGAATGAGGCCGGTATATACTGCTACTGTAAACATGTGATGTAAATCTATGTGGCATTGTACAGTATGTTGGGACGGAGGTGCCAGAACTGATTGCACTGTAGCACAATACTACGATTTCTCTTCAATGGCAGATCGTGGAGACATTTTAATGTTTCACAATCTAAAATCATATCACACACCCCTACAAACTTCTGTTATTTTTCTTTTCCAGAATGACACTCATCTAAAATGCACCTTTTACTTTTGCAGTTGAGCAGCTCGAGTAAAAAGGACCACACAGTCATGGAGAACGACCCAATGGATGAAGATCAAGTGGATACGAGCAGAAACCAAACGGACAATCAGGAGGAGATTGATCTGTTTGAAGATGGAGATGGGACGCAACTCAGCACTTCCAGAACTTGCCAGTCCAATGACGAAGCTTGCGATTCAAAATTCAGCACAGGTGCTCAGCGAGACTGGAGAACTCAATATAATCAGGGATGGGGTTTCATGTTTCGCAGCTGTTAAGATCACGTAATTGATTTTTTCTCTTCATTTTCGATCGTAGGGACCAAGAGTGCATTATCCGAGGAGCATTTATCTACACAAGACTTGGCCTTCCTGTCTGTGCTTGGATTCCTGTCACTCTGTGGATCCTCAGAGCTCAACAGTGGATTCTCCTTCAAACCTCTGGACACTCAACGCAAATTGCTCAAACTACTGGACCTCACAGACTTTTCTCAGATGCTTCACCTCCACATGGTGATTATGATTTCTTAATGTACTGACTCCATAGACTGTATAAAACAATAGACATAGTGTCCATGACGTCACTCGTAGATTTCTGGAGAGCATTTTTATAGCCCAAAGTGGGCGGAGCCGGCCGTCGCCATCTTGGCAGGGCGTCACTCCCGGTAACCGGAAGTGGGCAAAGAGGCGGGATTAGCTGAGGTGACGTGACAGCTAATAGACAGCAGACAAACGGCTAGTAGTGACATCAGCGGCAATTCACCTGTCACTCAAGTGGCCACGCCCTTAATTATGCAGAACTTTAAGGCTTAATACAATTTAAATTGATGAGTTATAAAAAAATTCTAATTCAAGTTGTCATGAAGAGTAAAATTAGCTATACAGACCAAAACCACTTTTTGTACCCGGCTGAAAACATATTTGTTTCTGCTGTAAAGGTGGGCATGTTAACATTGGCGGTCTATGGGATTTTGCAGTCTGTCTCTAGAGGCCAGTCGATGAATTGCAGTTTAAGTCACTTCCGTTTTGGATTCAAGAGAGAGACCGGAAGGTTGCCGCTTGACTGACTCTTATATAATTGAAACATTGAATTATGTTAAAGACTGTTCATGGGGTTATCTAGGAAAGTAGCCTCTTGTAGACAAACCTTCAGACTGATGGCAGAAGGTCTGGACTCTATAGCATCTTTTATTGGCCAAGGACCACCCAGAGGCCGTCTGACTGACATGTGACGCAACCAATCACAGTTTGTTTTGTTCTGCGTCATGTTTAGGGGCGTGGAAATGTAAAGTTGATGTCCCTACGATAACAACCCAGCGTGCATCTAATAAATTATTCTTTTAAAGTCCCCCTGTACTTAATAATTGTATCCCTTATAACTCTTCTTTGATCACCAAAATGACATATTTAAATGTTTTTTCCGTTTTTCTTCATGCATTACTTGTGTAGTATCTTTCCCTGCTGAAGAAACTCCCAGCTGAAGTCTCATCTCTGGATCCTGAAGAATTTGATACTCTTCTCAGGCCTCTGGCGTAAGGATTCCTCCGTTTCCCTTATGTTCTGTTCAATATCTTAAATTTGGTGCATTAAAGTTCATTTTAATAAATGATCGAACAACTAATATCTCAATTCTTCTAAAATGTATTTGAAAATGTAAAATTGAAACCAACTACAGTACCTGTCAATAATACTTTGGAGTAATTAAGATTTTTTTTGAAAGAAGATTCTTATTCTCACTCAAATGCTGCATTTATTTGATCAAAAATAAAATAAATGAATACAGCTAATATTGTGAAATATTATAAAAAAAAAAAAAATGTTTTATTGGTGCTCAATTATTACTAATGGTTCTTATTGTTATCAATGTTGAAAAACGTTTTTTTAATAATTTTGTGGAAACTGTAATGCATTTTCTTTCATGATTCTCTGATGAGTATGAACAGCATTTTATTTGAAGTAGAAATCCCGATAACACTTTACAATAAGGTTTCTTTTGTTAACATTAGTTAACTACTTTAGTTAACGTGAACTAATAATGAACTTCTACAGCATTTATTAATCTTAGTTAATTTCAACATTCCCTAATACATTATTAAAATCAAAAGTTGTATTTGTTAATGCACTGAACTAACATAAACAATGAACTACTGTATTTTTATTAACTCACTTTAACAAAGATTAATAAATACAGTAACGCAGTAATACAGTAATAAATACAGCAAGTACAGTAACGCATGTATTGCTCATTGTTAGTTCATATTAGTTAATACATTAACTGTGAACAAATAAGACTTTATTATAAAGCTTTACCAAAATCTTCTGTAACAGTATACATGTCTTTACTGTCACTTTTGATCAATGTATTGCGTCTTTGTTGGATAAAAGTATTAATCACTCTCTTTTTTTAAATCTTACCCCAAACTTTTGAATGGTAGTGTAACATGATTTCACAAATATATTAAGCAGTAAAAACTGCTTTCAACATTGATAATATTAAGAAATGTTTTTTGAGCGCCAAATCATCATATTAGAATGATTTCTGAATGATGATCATGTGACACTGAAGACTGGAGCAATGATGCTGAAAATTCAGATTTGCAATCACAGGAGTAAATTACTTTTTAAAATATCTTAAAAAAAAGAAAACAGTTTTTTTAAATTGTAATAATATTTCACAATATTACTGTTCTTACGGTTTTGTTTTTGATCATTTAAATGCATCCTGAGCTGAAGAGAAGCATTAAAAAAAAAAAAAAAAACTTGAATTATTCCAAACTTTGGCCAGTAGTGTATTCCAATAACAATCTTTTTCTAATTCCTTTTGGTGTTTTTCATACAGAGATGTGTGTTCTCTGTATCGGCAAGACCAGGAGGTGTGTGCCGCCGTCCTGCGCTCTCTCCTGCCCTCCATCCGCTGTCTGGGCCGAACGCCCCCCGTGAGCGAGCAGGACGACGACCTGGCACATATCAAAGGAACGCTGCTCAAAGTCGTGTCCGGATTCTGGTGAGGCCACCAAGACCGCAATGAACCAAATTATTCCTTTTGGAACACCTTTAATTTTATAGCGTGTTTTACAATAGAAATTGTGTCAAAGCAGCTTCACGATAATACACAGGTAGCAGAAACAGAAACAGGTACACAAAGTAGCAGAAACAGTCGCTGTGTTTCCATTCAAAGTGGGCAAAATTGAAATATTATAAAAATGTAAGTTGCTGTGACCAGGGGAGCCACTCTGGCTCTTTTTCGTACATCATAAATGACATCTCAGAGCGTGCAGGCAAAACGCATAAACGCTGGCATGTTCTCTTGCTTTGGGATGCTGGTGTTTGGGAACGCAATCGTGTGAGACGCTTCTGGAGGGAATTAAACCAAATCATTCTGATGACAGACTTTGCATTTCAAAACGACCAAACCAACATTTGAGGCGCTGTGCGATGTGATTGGATATCTGGATTAACCATCGGACCAATCACATCCTCTGTTGAGGCAAAGTCATGTTTTTGTTGGGCATCAAGGGATGTATTCAGTAAATGTGTTTCCATTGTAGTTTTACAATTCTTATCGGATAAAAAAAGTTTTGGTAACACTTTATTTTACAGTGTCCTTGTTACATATGTTACAATGTACTTACCATAGTAATAATAGTAAATTATGCATAATTACATTGAACTAACCCTCAACCAAATCCTAATCCAACCCTAACCCTATAGTAAGTACATGTAGTTGCTTAATATTACTCAGCACTTAAATATATAATTACACTGTAACAATGACACCTTAAAATAAAGTGTAACCAACGTTTTTTTATGCACATTTTTTTAATTTATGGCTTTTCCATCCTGCATTTTATGCCATATCCCAAAATGCACATTAAAATGAGGTCGATGGAAACATAGGTAGTGATGCAAACTTAAAATATGAGAAGTTCAAATTCAGCTGTAAAGCAGCAAGATAATAGTGTAATTATTCAGCTTAATTCAGTTCAGTGATGATTCAGTTCAGCTCAATAACTGTGTAACGTTCATTCATAATGAAACTAGTTCAATTCAGCTATAAGCAGATCTTCTGAAGACAATAATATCGTTATTCAGCTCAATTCAGTTCAAGTTTTGTTCTTATCCGATAGTATCAGTGAAGTTATCATTAATCAATCACAAAAAAAAATGTACCATGGTAGTACTATGGTATATGGTACTGAAGTTCTTACTCCAAGTTCCTTTGAGTAAAATTCGAATATCATGATACTTGAATATGGTCATCATTTAATTTAGGCTGTGTCCACTAAAGCGTTTATTTAATTGTTAAATTTTTTGCCAGCAGAAAACGCCTTGCTCTGGGCGCTTGAGAGCAGTTTTTACAGAATATCGGAGGAAGTGTCACTAGTTTCTGATTTCGCAGATAGTTTTAATGTTGACACAATGTAAAGTATTTGCTCTGGCTCTTGTTTTAAATGATTTTGTTCTGTTGCTGTGCTTGTTGTTGCCGTCTGTTGTCTATTTTTTATTAAGTATTAATTTAATTCATTTTTATATATATAGCTGCTCAGGAGAAAACAGGGATGTCATCGTCTAGCTCAGTTCAGTTCTCATATAATGGTGTCAATAAATACTTTTTTTTTTTTTTTTTTTTTACAATAAATACTTGTTTTGTTAAAAAGAAAAAAAAGATGTAAGTTCAGACAAAATTTAAAAGAGATTCTTCAAGAGCTTCTTAAGGTTAAATGCACTCTTTTTGTACAGCATCTTAGGGAAATCTGGCAAATGTACCTCAGCGGTGAGAGTGGCACTGATGCAGTGTTTACTGGCTTTGCTGGAGGTAAGTACAGTATCATTTTGTATTCCAGTAAATAGTAAATGTACTATTTTATAGTATAACAGTCAGTTACATCATCTTCCGACGTTCAAGTCCGTGTAAACGGCTGTTTCCAGGAGAGGTTTGCATATGTGTACTCGCTGTCTCCCCCAGGTGGACCCTTGCTGTAAGTGGGCGACGCTGACGCTGAGGGACGAGGAGCTGCCCGTGTCTGTGGTTCTCTCGGCTCATTTAGCAGATCCACATCACCATGTGTGCATGTTGGCGGCGCTGTCTGTGGAGAGGTGGGCTGAGCTCAAGATATAACCTCTTCTGATGAAACTTTTCTTCCTTTATTCACATGGGCTTTTCAATTCTAGCTTGTTCCTTAAAAACGGACCGGAAGGCAAGATGATGCTTCCTATGAAGAACCAGCAGACGGCCTTTGAGAACATTTACCTCAAGGCTCAGGAAGGAATGAGCGGGCAGGTATAACTCTTTTACCTTCATTTGAACGTCTAAGGAATAGTGTGTTTATATGCAGTCTTACATTGAAAAATACTGACATGTATGTGAAGGATATAGTAACTGACTTAAATAGCGCTACCTCAATTTTGAGTTACTCTCATTTCATTGTCCATTCTTTGTCAGCGTTGTGTAAGCTTATTATGTGCACAGATCTGACTTCTGTGAGAATCCAGCATTTACCAGAAATTAAAGATAAACTTATTTATGACTAGACACCCCTATTTTTTTTGTTCATTAGAAATAAAACTTTTTTAATTACATTTAAATGTTGTTCAAATTAATGTGCTATGAAATTTTATTTTTTAATAACTCGTTGCCCATTGCATCAATGAATTTTGATGCATAAAGAAGTTGAATCAAATGACTTTAGATGTTAAAATACGCTTTCAGAACTAAGGGCAAAACTCAGGCTATACTGTGTTTGATCTTTACCTGATTATAGGTCATTTATGGCATTACCAATCCAATAATTATGGAAAAGACTTGGGTTGTTAAAACACTAAAATTTTAGTAGCTGATATCAATACCAGTGAGTTTCAAGATTCTTAAATCCTATATCTTATTGAACATACTCCTTTATTTTAAAAATTACATATTAAATAAAATTAATTGTGTAGAGTTTTTACAAGTAAATATTCAATTAAGCAGTCAGTTATACAATAAAGAGCACAAATTACAAACAGTAGAACAAAAAAATAATAATAATAGAACAGATATTCAAAGATCTGTAAACGCTCAGAAAAAAGAAAAAAAAAACACCCAATGAATTTTTAAACTAAAACATCTTAGTTTAGTTTGTGGTATTAACTTACTTTGACATCCTAAGAATAGACTTCTAATTCTTTAATGTTTGATCTTTTACCTGATTATAAGTCATTTATGACGTAATTAATCCAATAAAAAGACTTGTTACAACACTAAAATTTCAGTAGCTGATATCAATATCAGTGAGTTTTCAAAATTCTTAAATCCTATATCCTCTTGAACATACTGTATTTGAAAAATTACATATTACATAAAATTGATTGTGTAGATTTATAAATGTTGAATTAAAAACATGTTATGTAGCAATCAATTATTAACAAGTTTTTACAAGTAATTATTCAAGTAAATAAAGAGCACAAAATTACAAAAAACAAAAAAAACAATAGAACAGATATACAAAGATTTTAAGTGAACAAGTTTGTAAACGCTCAGAAATGTATCTATAAAAAAAAAAACCTAAAGAATTTTTAAAGTAAAACATCTTTAGTTTTGGTATTGACTTGGTTTCAAATCCTAAGAATATCCTTCTAATGCTTGAATGCTGTTGTTGTACAGAAGAGCTGTCCTTCAGAAGACTTACCCGACGAGACCTTTAACCGAAGGGCGACCTTGCTGAAAAGCGTCTCTATGGTGATGTCCTGCAGCCCCGTGTGTGAGAAGCAAGCCTTGTTTGCACTCTTTCAGTCCTACAAGGAGAACAGCATTGATGAACAGCTCATCAATAAGGTAAAGACAAGATATTCAACACTGAACACTATCCAAATGTTCCTTTGTGTCCTCCATTAAAACGTTTTTCCGTGGTGACCTCTGCAGGTGCTAAGAGGTGTGTCCCGGTCGCTTGGGTACAGGGACTCGAAGAGTTTAATTCATTCACACCTGTATTACCTGGTGGCTGAGTGGCTGAACCAGAAACAGTCCGACTCGAGGTACACGCTGCAGTCCTTCCCCTACACACTGCTGGGCTTCTGCAGTCTGGACGAGTTTTACAGGTTTGTGCTCCTGCCATAGGCTGAATCTCACATGCTGCTCATATTTCAGCCCAAATCAAAATAAATCATATTTTGCATACATGGTATGAGAAGGCTATTTTAAAGGGATACTTCACCGATTAGCGTTAAGCTTTGTATCAGTAGAAACCCGGTAGTATTTTTGAATGACCGTGCTTCCCTCCCTCATGTCCCCCTGAGATGAGAGATTTCTGTATTGTGTGTCTGGAAAAAAAACCCTCAGATGACGCAAAAATCATCATTTAGCGTCATCGGAGGCTTTTTTGGCCTGAGGCGAGAGACTACAGCCAGTAGGAGGAGCTCGTTCCGCATGTGTTCAACCCGCCCATAGGGGGATCTCATGATAAAACGGCGTCTTTTCAGTTTCGACTCAACTAGTAGCCTAGTTGCATCATTTCTTCCGATACTGCCCTCTGTAACTGGTGGGCGTGGCCTCGTAGGGCAGCGAAGCAAGTGCATTCTGGGAGTTGTTGTCTTTTCATCCACATGAGCCAAAAATACATTTTCTGGCTTTTCTCAGTCTAGAAGGCACCAACTTCTAAAATAATTTCACATTTCTACTACATAAATGACCCAATTTAAATACACATGCATCTTTTCAGCGGTGAAATATCCCTTTACCGTTATTTATTTTCATGGCTATTGAGCATATGCACGGAACGTTCTTAATAACTTCCGCAATAATATAAGCCAGCTGGAAAACTTCCGGTGAAATGTCACTTGTTGGTGTGTCTGTATCTTCAAGTAGCTTTAGCAGCATCATTAGTGTAATACTTAGTTTATAATCAGAATATAGTCACTTAAATAGTCAGGCCTAGCATTCATTTTAGTTAATAAACGTGAAACACCATAGAAACGTCCCTCAGTGTTCCTCCTCAGCAATCATAAAAAGAGTCAACACTGTAAATTAAAGATTTATTGTGCACTTTAGTTAGATTTATTGAACAAAATAGGAGTTTTCCTGACAGCTTCTGTGATTATAAAGGGAGAGCGTGGTGCTCGCTTTCTGTGTAATTCATTTGCAGTTTGAAGTAAAGTTTTTGTTCTTCATGAGACTTTTCCAACTTCATACTTTACTACAAAAAAGTGCTAAACCTTGACAAAATGTATTTTTAAAACTAGGGATTTTATAATGTTTAATATTTATTCAAAAGCAAAACGTGTAAAAAAGAATATTACAGGTAATGGCTAATATGAGCCAATAAAAATGCTACTCTGCCGCCATCTACTGGTTATAGTGGTAATTAATGTCTTTTTTATTTAAAAATAAAAGTGTTTTCTATCAAATGTTGGATTTCCTACATCTTAAAACATTCGGTTTTACAAATGGGGACAATCTCAGAAGGATGAACAAATAATGTTTTTGGTCATCACAAAAAATAACATTTGAAGTGCTGGAAACCATCTGTGATGGTTTCTTATTCCAGCATTCCCATTAGCTTTAAGTCTTTAATGCAATCAATAAAAATGGTTTATTGACAAATTAGGTGAGTGTGATAACTACATTAAAATGTAAATCAATATTAAAAAGTCAACCATTGATGATTCTGTGTCGATGTACAGCGAGTGCAGAATGACAGCTAACAGTTCACCGGAAATGCCCAAGCTGGCTTATCGAAAACCAGGAAGTACCCGTGCATATGGTCAATTAATCAATGAATCATTATCATTTTCAATTTTTCATTGCAAAAATACATAATAGTAGAAAATTCTCAGTATCGGAAAATGTTCAGAAGTTCTGAAGTAAATATTTGTACGGAAGTAAAGTATTGTACTGATTATACTGTAACTATGTTTTATAATTTTAGGTCATCCTACCATGTGCTGATCCCACACCTGGTCTTCCTGAATGACTTTGAGGAGGTGAAATCCATTGGGAATCACTTGGCTCAGGACTGGAAGCAGCTGCTGGCTGACTGCTTCCCCAAGATCATGGTGAACATCCTACCTCACTTCGCCCTTGCTGGGCAAGACACCCATGTGGCCCAGCAAAGAGAGAAGGCTCACAGGGTGTACGATATACTGAAGGACAGCAACTTCCTGGGAAAACAGGTGAGGATACAGTTGTGTTTCAATTCATTCAACTGATATTTAGTACATTACTGATCTACACTTAAACTGTATCTTTCTGTAGATGCAGTTGGTACACAAATGATAAAATTGGTACACAGCTCAAGAATTATTTATATACACAGTTTTCTTTTTCCTTCAGCAAATTGACAGTTTGATTTGCAACAACCTGGCTGACATTGTGGTGGAGCTGTTAATGACACTGCATGAGACTGCAGGAGGAGCGTCTGCGGATAGTGGAGACCTACAGAAATTTACTGGGTATATTTATTTCTTATCATCATGCCACCTAACAGATCATTACAAAGATTATAACACGTGGAATCAGTTTATTTGAGATAAAAGAGAGTTGATACGCTATGAAAACATACTGAAACTTTGAGAACTTTCTCTCTTAGTGAAAATAGCTGTTTCCATCCAACTTTTTTATGCAGAAAAAAAAAACTCTGGAGGGAAACGGCAAGATGCACATAAATTTAAAAAATGCGCATAAAAACGTATGCGCTCAAATGCTCATCCAGCATTGACAAATTCACTGATAATTCCACTTGGAATTTATTATATTATTGCCATCCTATAGGAATCATAAGAAATTTCCTAAACATGTTGCATTTTTGTAATTAGAGAGTTGGATCCCGCGCCAAACCCGCCATTCTTCAGCTCATATGTGATCAAAGCCACGCTGGATTACCTGAGCAAATGCCACAGTGCCAACCACAAGTCTCTAGTCACCATCCTGTCAAAGACTCCCGTGAGCCTCACACTCAAACTTCCATATTCATATTTCCCCTGAGCTACCGTATAAATGTGCAGCAAGTGCATTGGTGCCTGTCTGTGTTTGTTTCAGATGTCCATTCAGAGGATTCTCATAGCGATCTGTCAGAAGGCTGCCGAGACCACCAACGCCTACGAGCGGCACCGCATACTGATGATGTACCACCTGTTTGTGAGCCTGTTGCTCAGGGAGGTGAAGGACGGGCTGGGCGGAGCATGGGCGTTTGTGCTGCGGGACATCATCTATACACTCATTCACCACATCAACAGCAGGTCTGCTCACACACACACATTAGGGCTGTTTTAGGGCCCTATCACACACTCGACGCAATGCAGCGCCAGAAGCGACGCAAGTGTGTTTTGTTAGTTTCAGTCCACAATGCGCACACACTCTGCTTATTACACACACAGGGACCCGTTTCCTCGCTACAGAAGCATTCAGTTTTTCTGCTTGCAAATTCCTCCATGTAAATAGCGAATCCGCCATGGCGCGAGCGCAACTGGCTTTTAAAGGGAATGGGAGATGAGACTCTGATTGGTTTATTGCACGTTACGCCCAAAACACACCCATTACTCATTAAGAGAATAGGGACAACCCTTTTAGACCATGCGCCGGGAGCGCCGACCATTTTTCCCGTCGTTAAACTAGCAAAAGTGGATTTGGACACGCACTGAGTGCACTTGAGCTGTGCACCTTAGACCATGAGCTTAAATCATTCAAATAGGGCCCTTTGGGTTATCAGCTAGATGACAAATGAATAATTAGTGGTCATTAGTGGGAGACAGGTTGAGAAACAGAGTCTACAGGCTGATTTTGCTGGGAATGACTGAGCTCTTGTGTTCTGCTGCAGATCATGTCCTCAGGATGAGGTGTCCTCTCGCAGTTTGTCCCTGTGCTGTGAGCTGCTGTCGCTGGTCTGTCAGACGGCTGTTGAATACTGTGATGATGCTCTGGAGAGTCACCTGCAGGTCATAGTGGCCACTCTCACAGCACAGGTCACCGAACAGTCTGCCATATCTCAGCAGGTGAGAGAGAACAGAGAGAGGGTTATCTTTAACTGCAGAGGTTCTCAACTAGGGCTTCAGCAAACGTCCGAGGGGCCTCAAGATTACTTAAAATGATTCAAAATAAACAAGTTTTAAGATAAAACAATGTCTGAAAAAAATATTCAGCTCTTCAAACTTCTAGAATTCTGAAATTTTATTCTTTTAATTTTTATTATAATTGTTTAAGTTACTTATTGTAATCTACGGACACTCCTAGTCTCTGTAAATTGAAGAAAAAAAAAAAGTGTTCGAAAACAGCAGATGTACCACAGGAAACCTATTACCATAAAAACAACATTTACTTATGTGTATTTCAAATAAATCTAAATAAAGTTAAAGGGATAGTTCACCCAAAATGAAAATTCTGTCATCATTTACTCACCCTCAAGTTGTTCCAAACCTGAATGAGTTTCTTTCTTCTGCTGAACACAAAAGAGGATATTTTGAAGAATTATCCATTGACTTCCATAGTATTTTTTTCCCCCATGCTATGAAAGTCAGTTGGGTCCATCAACTTGTTACCGGTTTGGAACAACATAAGGGTGAGTAAATTAATTTTTGGGGGAACTATCCCTTTAAAGCTCCACATTTTTTTATTTTTGGCCCTAACACATATGGCCACAAGAGTGTGTGCATTTTTAAGCGATAACACAACAAAATCTAAAATATCAAGGATTTTTAAAATGATGATTTCGAAATTATGGAAATTATTACAGTTATGACAAGTCAAGGAAATTGGTATAGTTAAGAGAATATACATTTTTCAAATTAAAAGTTTAATTTAATCTCTACAAAATGCGTTTAAAAATCCTTTTTCAGAATTCATGGAATTCAACGACTGGAAAATAACTGATTTGGAAATATCTAAATATATTTGGAAATGAATAACTGAAATGTAAATGTAAATTGAAATGCTTTTTTGTAATTAGGGTTTTAAGTCACTGTTAAGTTTCTGTTAAGAGTCGTGACACAAGAGGTGGATGCAAAACTGAATTACAGTACTGATTTAAAGCACATTAAAGTCAATTACGATGTTAACAGTGTTCACTAACAAAATAATATAATTTTCAAGTTTACAAGTGTGATGCATGATTTGACTGATTATTCATTATATGACATGTTGCACATGCGGCTGCTTTTAGGTCCTCCGTCTGCTAAGGTTCCTGGTAATAGAAAACCCGGAGAACAGCATGTTGAGAAAGTCCATTCCCCTGTTGGAGCCTTTCCCTGACCGACCAAACTTCAGAGAGCTCAGAGCCGCCCAACATGCCCTCAAATACAGCTCTGGAGCCTTCTCTCTCAGACAGGTCAACATCAGAAATGCTGCGTAAACCCACATTATTTAACATTAAAGGTGCAGTAAGTGATTTCTGAGAAATGCTGTTGAAAGTGGATTGGGCTGAGCAGCACAACACACTTGTAGCCAATCAGCAGTAGGGGGCGTGTCCACTCATGATGGGGGAGGGGGAGCCAATCAGCAGCAGGGGGCATGTCCACTCATGATCGGAGAGGGGAGTGAATGAGCCAATAAGAAGTAGGAGGCGTGCCCACTCATGATGGGGGGGGGGGGGGATTTGAAGAATGACTGTAGAAAGAGAGATGGCTGAGAGACATTACAAAAGAGAAAAGGTCAGATGAATATCACTGGGAAAACAACGGTTATGATCAGGCAAGAGCTTTAGGACTAGGGATGTACCGATGCCATTTTTTCAGAACCAATCTGATCCAATACCAAAAATTCTGAGTATCGACCGATACCGATCCGATACCAGCGCAGTTTTTTTTTAAATCAAGTAGAATTTCTATAACTCTGTGTGTGTTGAACTGATAATCACTCTTTTGTGTGTTAAACACAATCTACTTAATACAGACAACTTCATTATATATAAAAAAAAAAAAAAAATCAAAAAAATATATGATCATAATCTATGACAAAAATGCTATTATAAACTAGATTAGTGGATATGACTGACAGCCGCAGCGGAGGGAAACGTTTACGTGATCTTGAATTTTATGACTTAAATATTCATTTCTTTCTCACATTATACTATAGAATGGCTTCAGAACACTTATAATATAGTTCCGTGAAACTTTATGGTGCTTTATAATGTTTTTGTGCCTTTTGTGGGGCTTAACGATAACACAGAATAGTATACGCACAGTAACGGATTTGGATCGGTCTCCTCTGACCGATACCCGGATCCGACAAAGAATGGGAGTATCGGAGCCGATACCGATACTGAGTATACCGGGTGTGTGATACTGAGTAACGGATCGGCGCATCCCTATTTAGAACCCACGTTAATATAAACGGGAAGGCCTGAAAACGGACATGAGTAACATTGGTTTTGCGGTTTCACAGAACCATTATATGCTGTTGTTGTAATGTTAGCTATTGTAACAGGACAGTTTTGAGTGTCATGGTTTGTCTGGAGCTTCTGTGCAACAAACTCTTCCTTGTATATGCTCTTGTGTACTGTATGTTCATCTTTTGTTCTTCCTTGTTATTTGTGTCATCTTTGCATTATTTTTCATATTTTGCTTTCCTTCAGCTATGATAAAGAGACATCCACTCTTGCATTGCATGTTAATGCATTTTGTGGGCGGAGCAATGAAGGGAGGTGTGTGTTTGTATGGGTTGATTTCAAATGTCAACAGTGTTTCTCAGAAATCGCTTACTCTGCACCTTTAACATGTCTAAATATATCTACATGTTGTGTTGTGGGATTATAATGAACTAAATTTAAATTAGAGAAGTTGATTTTGAAATTAAGTAATTCATAATTGGTTGATGATCCTAATCACAGCTGATATGGGATACGGCTTAACATTGACAATTTGTTTTTATTATGTAATTCTGCTCTTATTAAACATCGTTTCATGTGCCTGTTCCTTCTACTTTTGTCTATTGCAGGAAATCGAGCATTTTCTGTCTGTTACGTCTTGCGATTCTTTGCCCCTGGCACGTTTGGAGGGATTGAAAGATTTGAAAAGGCAACTTCACAGCCACAAACATCAGATAGGACAACTCTTGAAAGAATGCCATGGTCAGAATCACATTATAATTCTTTATGCTACCGTCAGATAAAGGTGCTATAGCTCTTTATATATTTAACTCTACTAGCACTGTCTTAATAATGCTCATGTTTATATCTGATATGTGTTTAGCCGATCCTGCCAGCTGTATTCTGGTGAAGCTGGTTCTTAACCTCCTTCAGCTCTGCAAAATCGCAGCTAACCACCCTGGTGGAGGAGACATCTTGAGTAAGTGCTTTCTCTGTTGCCATACACATAAAGACCCCATTGAAATTACTTAAAGGGTTAGTTCACCCAAAAATGAAAATTCTGTCAGTAATTACTCACCCTCATGTTGTTCCAACCCCGTAAGACTTTCGTTCATCTTCGGAACACAAATTAAGATATTTTTGATTAAATCTGAGAGCTGGCTCACTTCTTCATAGGCTTCTCTGTTATTGAAACTTGCCGGTCCAGAAAGTTAGTAAAGACAATGTTTAAAATAGTCCAAGTGACTACAGTGGCTCAACCTTAAGTTTATCAAGCGACGAGAATACTATTTGTGCGCAAAAACAAACACGACTTTATTCAACTCTTCATTTTCTTCTGTGTGGACCTCTGAGTGAGTTCACGTTGTGTAACAGCGCGGCGCTTCTGTGTTGTACGTCAGCACGTAGGCTCACTATTGGCCGACGCTGGTCATGTGTGATGCTGGCCCAGAAGCACATTACTCTATGGGAACTCACTCAGAGGCCCACACTGAAGAAAATGAAGAGCTGAATAAAGTCGTGTTTGTTTTTATCATTTACTCCTCAGAGGCTGTTGGTCGGTGCCTGGGAGAACTTGGGCCTGTTGACCTGTCATCCATTGCGTTGCATCATGGGAAAGACCAGCTGTATGCTAGAGCAGCCCATATGTTCCAAGATGTTCCTCTTCAGTGGATCTTCATCATCCTGAACTGCATGGACAATGCACTCACACATCACAGGCACTTCATTACTACTTCCTTTAGCAGATCTTACACTTCCACTTGGGATGCATGATATATCGGCCACCATATTGGCATCGGCCGATATATATGTTCATTTGTAATGTTATTGTTATCGGCTCTATAAGCAAATTTGGCCGATAAGTTAAAGCCGATAAATAATGGATTATTTCCTTCAGATGAACACTGTTCGCCATGATTGTTTTAATTTGCTTGAAATTGAACTACCCAAAACTGAACTACAGTTCAGTGCAACATGTGCAGCGCAAGTCTGTCATATCGGCTACATCAAATTATAATGAGAACATTATAATTGTGTGCTTGGGACATGACTTGTCATGGTGAGACTTTTGTTTTTGTAATCAGGCTCTCAAAAATTATATACAAATTTGGATTTATATTTATCGGCCAATAGATCGGTTATCGGCTTTCAAATATAAAGAATTATCGTATCGGACAAAATTTTTATTTCGGTGCATCCCTGACTTTCACACTGTTCTTGGATCAACTTCATGACAAATTCACACAAACAATTTCTAGTATTTGCTTTCTAATAGTATTTATTTTGAATGTGCCTGCATCACTTACATCATAGTTCTCTCTTTTATTTCAGTATTACGGTGCGTCAGGCTGCTGGTGTGTGTTTAAAGGACATCTTGGCCACACAGTCTGGGCTTGATTTCGGAGAGGTGTATAAAAGTAAAAGGGACCCGTTGCTGGCATACCTGAACCCCTTCCGCTCTGCCAAGAGACGGGCAAGTGTCTCACATCTGCATATGTCTACATGAAATCCTTTTTATGGACTCTTGATCCCAACTGCACACTGAATATTTGTGAATTAATGAACCATTAAAGTACCTCTGTTATGCTACTAGTAACTTATTTTATTTTGAAGGTATCCTGCAATAGGTTTACATGCATCCAAGGTAAAAAAATTGATATACTTTACAGCATCACCTTGTCTGAAATAGTTTGATCAAGTCAAAATACCGTTCCTTTCCTCTGCTCTGATTGGTCAGATGACTCAGTCTGTTGTGATTGGTGTACTCTGCTCTGATTGGTCAGATGGCCCAGTCTGTTGTGATTGGTGTACTCTGCTCTGATTGGTCAGATGGCCCAGTCTGTTGTGATTGGTCTACTCTGCTCTGATTGGTCAGATGGCTCAGTCTGTTGTGATTGGTCTACTCTGCTCTGATTGGTCAGATGGCCCAGTCTGTTGTGATTGGTCTACTCTGCTCTGATTGGTCAGATGACCAAGTCTGTTGTGATTGGTCTACTCTGCTCTGATTGGTCAAATGACCCAGTCTGTTGTAATTGGTCGGCCGCTTACAGCTCATGTCAGAAATGAAACATGCATTATCATATCTTAATTTCAGCTTCGGATCTTCCTCAGCACTTGATACACAGTGATATGAACAGTAATGATGGCACCAGTTTTACCGTATCAATTCGAGCCTGATCCCTTGTGAAATGTGAATTTGCATTCACAGCGCATAAAACAGCATCTTCTCGACGTTGTCGAATCAAACTCTTCCAGGCCTCAGCTACAACTACAGTGTTTGAGGGTCGAAGTAGACGTTGTTCGAGGGCCACCAATGAAAGACCATAGACTGGCATTATGCACATTTGTTACAAAGCAGCTTTACTGATGACTTGTTTCAGTCAGTTCAGAATCGTTTTTTTCTTTTAGAAGAAAATAATCTTTGAAACTTTGCAGACTTTTTACATTCACAAACAGCTGTATTACACACTGCATGAAAGGTAATATCCGAAAAAGCATAATAGAGGTAGCCTGAAAAGCCAGACCCACATCAAGATGTTGGCATTTGCAGGGCTCAATCCGAGGGGCGGGATAAACGGTTGTCTTTCAAATTCCCTCTGCACGCAATAGGATAGCGCTACAACCAACCAGAGCGTTTTCCCAACAGCGGAGCTAGTTGATAGATTAAACTTTTGCCGTATCTGGTCGGCAAAACTACGAACACATCTTCCTTTTTTAAGAATGACTTAAGTGCCGTTCTTTGTTCTTTTCTCAAAGAAAAGTTTAACTCCAAGCAAGTCGCGGCCACAGCCGATTCGAAAGACTGCTGTTCACCAGCAGTCGTCATTATGTTAAGCCCGCCCACCGACTCTATACACGATGTGATTGGCCTGACTAGAGTTTGGTTTTTCCAACTTGCAAGCCAACGAAGAGTTGCTAGACGACACTGGCTGCTAAATAAAATGTGCTGCCGCTAGGGTGCGTCTAGATTTCTAGGCTATAATAGAGGTACTTTAATAAACAAATGATTGAATAGATATTTTAATAAATAAACCTTTAAATGACAGCAAAAAATAATACCTGCAGTTATAAAAATAACCCATACTACGGTCCACACCTTATAGGACTTATGTGCTCTTTTGTACAGGAGCCCATGATGACCATGGAAGTGAGCTCAGAGTCCAGAGACAGGCTGGACAGCTCTGACCTGTGGCTAGTGACACCTGGTGGACACAAGGACTGGTTGAAGAACCTGTGTGTGGCCCTGTTAGACAGTGGAGGGGTCCGAAATGAAGCTCTGCTTCTCACCAGACCTTTATGCGAGGTACACTGATGAAAAAGTTGCTGTATTTTGGTCATCCAGTGTATAATGCTGATGTGTGTTTGTCTGACCCAAAAGCTTTAGTGTAAACGTAAAGCAAATTCTTTATTGCTGTAGGTGAACACAGATTTTTGTCAGAGGATGCTGCCGCTCTTTGTTCATGATATCCTCCTGGGAGATGTGGAGGGTTCCTGGAGGCAGCTGTTATCCACACACATCCAGAGTTTCTTCAGTCAGTACCGCAGACCCTCCACCCCCACCAGCCGCCCCACCACCCCCATGCTCTCCGATTCAGGTGCAAAACCATGTTAGTCTTCATTAATATGACAATAACAACTCGCTCTGCTGCAGTGCTGCCTTATTAGAGATTCTCTATTCTGTACAAGTGAACGCTTTTTCTGTTTTAACAGGGAACATTATTGATGTTGCCAACCAGAGCCAGATGGACAAAACCTCACTCCGCAGCATGCTGGCAGTCATAGACTATCTCAGACAACAGAGCCGCCCAGTGGCACCTGGAAGGTTGGAAAAAGTTTAATTTCTATCAAATTCTGTGTGGCCAAAGTATATAATTATTATTAATGCTCTTATTTTGATGTTTTGAATATGCATGCACCCCTACTGCCCCTAGGGGTGGTAACATTTATTGCTGCTCGAGAGTTTTGCGTTGAGGATTTCCAGGCAGATTTTGCAGATATATGTATATATATACAGTGAGGAAAATAAGTATTTGAACACCCTGCTATTTTGCAAGTTCTCCCACTTGGAAATCATGGAGGGGTCTGAAATTGTCATCGTAGGTGCATGTCCACTGTGAGAGACATAATCTAAAAAAAAAAATCCTGAAATCACAATATATGATTTTTTTAACTATTTATTTGTATGATACAGCTGCAAATAAGTATTTGAACACCTGTCTATCAGCTAGAATTCTGACCCTCAAAGACCTGTTAGTCTGCCTTTAAAATGTCCACCTCCACTCCATTTATTATCCTAAATTAGATGCACCTGTTTGAGGTCGTTAGCTGCATAAAGACACCTGTCCACCCCATACAATCAGTAAGAATCCAACTACTAACATGGCCAAGACCAAAGAGCTGTCCAAAGACACTAGAGACAAAATTGTACACCTCCACAAGGCTGGAAAGGGCTACGGGGAAATTGCCAAGCAGCTTGGTGAAAAAAGGTCCACTGTTGGAGCAATCATTAGAAAATGGAAGAAGCTAAACATGACTGTCAATCTCCCTCGGACTGGGGCTCCATGCAAGATCTCACCTCGTGGGGTCTCAATGATCCTAAGAAAGGTGAGAAATCAGCCCAGAACTACACGGGAGGAGCTGGTCAATGACTTGAAAAGAGCTGGGACCACCGTTTCCAAGGTTACTGTTGGTAATACACTAAGACATCATGGTTTGAAATCATGCATGGTAAATGGTAAATGGACTGCATTTATATAGCGCTTTCACAGACCTATGGCCACCAAAGCGCTTTACATAGCCTCACATTCACCCATTCACACACCGACGGCGGTGTCAGCCATGCAAGGCGCCATCCAGCTCGTCGGGAGCAGCTGGGGTTAGGTGTCTTGCTCATGGACACCTCGACACTTGGTCAGGTGGAACCGGGGATTGAACCACCAGTCATGTAGTCAGATGAGACCAAAATAGAACTTTTTGGTCATAATTCCACTAAACGTGTTTGGAGGAAGAAGAATGATGAGTACCATCCCAAGAACACCATCCCTACTGTGAAGCATGGGGGTGGTAGCATCATGCTTTGGGGGTGTTTTCTGCACATGGGACAGGGCGACTGCACTGTATTAAGGAGAGGTTGACAGGGGCCATGTACTGCGAGATTTTGGGGAACAACCTCCTTCCCTCAGTTAGAGCATTGAAGATGGGTCGAGGCTGGGTCTTCCAACATGACAATGACCCGAAGCACACAGCCAGGATAACCAAGGAGTGGCTCTGTAAGAAGCATATCAAGGTTCTGGCGTGGCCTAGCCAGTCTCCAGACCTAAACCCAATAGAGAATCTTTGGAGGGAGCTCAAACTCCGTGTTTCTCAGCGACAGCCCAGAAACCTGACTGATCTAGAGAAGATCTGTGTGGAGGAGTGGGCCAAAATCCCTCCTGCAGTGTGTGCAAACCTGCTGAAAAACTACAGGAAACGTTTGACCTCTGTAATTGCAAACAAAGGCTACTGTACCAAATATTAACATTGATTTTCTCAGGTGTTCAAATACTTATTTGCAGCTGTATCATACAAATAAATAGTTAAAAAATCATACATTGTGATTTCTGGATTTTTTTTAATTTAGATTATGTCTCTCACAGTGGACATGCACCTACGATGACAATTTCAGACCCCTCCATGAATTCTAAGTGGGAGAACTTGCAAAATAGCAGGGTGTTCAAATACTTATTTTCCTCACTGTATGTGTGTGTGTGTGTGTGTTAGGACGGTAAGGTTTTTCAGGATAGAAATATAATCTTTTGTAAAATTTTAAGTGTCTTTTCTTTCGCTTTTGATCAATTTAATGAGTCATTGCTGAGTAAGTATTAAACAATGTTAATGTATTTGTTTTCCTGCTTCAGATGAAAAATTACACACTATAAAACTTTTTGATTTTGCTGGCAGATTATGCAGATGTGTGATTTTACGTTGCATTGATTTCCATCTTTAAAAATAAGCCTTAGCATGACTAAAGACATTTCACCATGGATTATGAAACCATGTCGGATGTGGTGGAAATGTTGATGACTTTCAGACAAAACTAGGAAAAAGGGACATAAATGTAATATACTGTATGTACTGTGTACACAACTGAATATTAGCTATGTTTCCATCCACCCATTTTAATGCAAATTTTATGATGTCGCATAAAAACCCCCTGGATCAAAATGCCAAAATGCGCATAAATTCTAAATATCTCGCACGATTGCGTTCACAAACACTTGGTATCCGCCTCCGAACGCAAGATATCATGATAGCGTGTATTGCGTTTCGTCTGCCGCTCAAGACGCAAGTCATTCATGATGTACGAAAAAGAGCCACAGTGGCTTTCCCCGATGACAAAAACTTCCATTTTTATTAGATATTTGCGTCAATGTACCAGAAAGTGGTGATTTTGTTCTCTTGAACAAATGTTTTGGGGAATATTGAGTTTTTCGAATAAATTAAATTTGTAACATTTGGACGGAAACATAACTATTGTTTGTAAAAAATAAAATGTAATAGACCTTGAGAGTGTGTCACTGGGCCAAAAGTGCCCGTAGCTGAAGAAACTCATTTGAGGAATTGAATAAGATTACTATATTTTTTATTATACATTTACTGATTGTAGTGAGGACAGAACTACATTTTCTGTGCGATACCATGATTCTGCTTTGTTGAGCATTTGTAATGAGATCTGGTTAAATAGTTAAAGAAATAGTTCACTCAAGTTGTTCCAAACTTTTAAGTGAACTATTCATTTAAAGTACGTTGTTACATTGTAAAGTGCAGTAATTGTGATTCAAACTGTAACATTTTGTATTTTTTTTTTTAAAGTAATGAATATGGGACGGTGTGTGACTCTAATTTCTGGCTGGATCTGAATTACCTGGAGGTGGCTGGAGCCGCCCAGGTGTGTTCGGCCCATTTCACCGCTCTCCTGTACTCTGAGATCTACGTGGACAAGATCAGATCCAACATGGAGCAGAGCCAAAGGTACTGCCAGTGACACTCTGACTTGCTTATTCACGGTTGTTGTTTGAAGAGCCGTATAGTGACCAATGGCATGTGTTTGTCTCAGCTTACAGTCTCGAGTGTCGAGACGGATCACGTTTGATGAGAGCAGCCAGACTCTGTCCATCAGCAGCGTGAATGAGAAGAGTTTAGAAGACTCTGGCATCAGTCTCCAGGTGGGTGATGATGGGTATCAGAGCCTGGAAGCGAAGTGGAGCGACAGCCATTTCATCACTGCGCGTCAACTCCACTCTTCACTGGCTACGTTTACATGCACAACTTTCGTTTCAATCGGACTGAATTCATTCCGACTGATGAATTCGAACATGGATGAGAATCCGAAACAAGGACTGGTGGGCCGTTGTCCTGCTCCACTTCACAGACGCTGTGAAAGGAGAATTTCAGAATGACGGGACACTCATTTATATGACACTTTATTCAACTGGAAGAACAGCTCGTTCAGCGCGTCATACGTCATTACGCTATTTCAACGTCATTGCACATGCGCAGTCCTTTCAATTTCGGTTTTCAATCCGATCAAGTGTTTCTCAATCAGATTAGAAAAGGAATAAACCACCCCTTTCAATCTGATCGAAATTTCATTCGGATCAATTAAGGTGTTTACATGAAGGCTTTTCAAGTCCGATTGAGCCGTCAACCCGATTACTAACGGATTATCTGGTTGCATGTAAACGTAGCCACTGTAGCTCCACTTCTCTGCACCGCTCACACACTCTCCTTCACTGATTATAATGCAGAAAACACTGGGATGTTCAGTAAGACTTTGATTGGTCTGTGTCAGGATCTTCTGATTGAAGTGTACAGGTGCATTGGAGAACCTGACAGCCTGTATGGATGTGGAGGGGGGAAGTTAATCAGTCCTCTGACTAGGTGAGACTTTTCAACTCAACAGATGATCTTTTAAATAAACCCAGCTGTTTTAATAAATGTAAATATGAATATACACTGTATGCACAATGGGCCTCATTCAAGAACGAATGAGGAATTCATATATGAATTAACAAATAAATATACAAATGAAGTAAATTCAGAGTAATTTGTGCAAAACAATGGACCTTCCCAAAACTCCTTTGGGGTCACAAATGCTTCATTAACCTATTTTTGTTTATGTTATGTAGATTTGATAGTTAAACGTGTGAACGGGAATGAATTCCAATTATTCGTAAATAGGGCACTTTTACGCGCTCATTCAAATTAGCATAATCACCACCCATAATTACTACAGGATTGCTGTGGGATCTTCTGGACTTCCTTCTCAGGTTTGGCTCCAGTATATTGCATAAATGCAAAAGAGACTAATTGGCCATATGCTTTAAGTACTGGTTAATATAAGGTAACTACATGGGTTAAGGTTAGGTTCAGGTTCAGATTTAGAACCTAGTTATGACCCAGTTATTGTAATAACTATAATAAATACATTGGAACAGGACTGTAAAATAAAGTACTACCATAGTATCTTTAATAAAAAGAAAGCCAGACAGTGCAGGTGTTTTCAGTCATTTTTGTTTATTAAAGTTTTTTTTTTTTTACATTTAACTTATTGGATAATCAATTCATTTGGACATTATACTGTATATTATTATGTTAAATGCAGTGTCAGTTTGCCTAAAAGAAAACAAAGCTTTCAGATGATTTTGTTCACATAAAAAAAAATTCCACCAATTGAAAATACAGACACTTGCATGAATCCAAAAATATAAATCAAACCAACTTTACAAACAATTTACACAAATTCATTCTGCTTGTTTTTCATTTCATAAATGCATAAAATTTATGAAATGTAGTTTCATAAATTGTAGTTTAACAGTGTTTTTTTTGGTAACACTTCACAATAAGGTTCATTAGTTAACATTAACAAACAATGAACAGCTGCATTTTTATTAATTAACGTTAACAAAGATGAACAAAAACAGTAACAAATGTTTTGCTCATGGTTAGTTTATGTTAGTTAATACATTAACTAATGTTTAATAACTGAACCTTATTGTAAAGTGTTAGCATTTTTTTTATCAACGAACGTCAACAAAACTGTATTGTAAGTTAATGTTAATTAATGGTCCTTATTGTAGTGTTACCCTGTAGCTATTTGTGTGTGTGTGTGTGTGTGTGTGTGTGTGTGTGTGTGTGTGTGTGTGTGTGTGTGTGTGTGTGTGTGTGTGTGTGGTCTCCAGAATTCGGACGTATGAACATGAGGCCATGTGGGAAAAGGCTTTGGTTTCGTATGACCTTCACTCCAACCTCCCAGAGGTCACTCGACAGATCGGCATAGTAGAGGTACTGTTGAAGCTTCTGCCAAATTATGAGGATGCGATTTAAAGTGGTGGTCTCTGGGTAACAGCGGTCGGTGTGTGTCTCTCTCAGGGTCTGCAGAACTTCGGTTTGTGTGGCATTCTGCGCACGTATCTCCACGGGCTGGAGAGAGAGGGGGTGGAGTGGAGTCCTGAACTCCGAGAGCTGCGCTTTCAGGCCGCCTGGAGAAGCACACAGTGGGACTGTGACCTGCCTGAGAGGTGTGTGTTTGGACCAACACTCTTTAAAGCCGGGCGCACACAAGTTTGCTGTCTTTTCTCTCGGAGGAAGTCGCTGATGCACGTATGGTCGCGGCTGGCTTTGTGTGAGAGGAATAACGAGACGAGCACCTCCAGACCTCCCGATAATTTTCAAACATGTTTCAAAAACGATTCTGACTCTCCCCTATTGCCAAATCATACACAACCACGTCTCATAGGCTAGATCAGTGGGACCGCGGGACATAATTGCGCCATTTTACCATTTCTACAGATTGAAGTGAGCAACGCATCAAAACAACAGAGCTATATCTATAATATGTTTATCTAGAGCCAAAGTGCTTCATTCAAGCCCTTTCCCTTCTTGTGTGTCTCTCCCTCGCTTAAAACGTAAAGCGCCACATTAATGGCTGCAGACCACACTGTTATTTTAATAATAACAGTATTAGAAACATGGTGAGCAGCAAAATAGATACTTTTGCTAAAACACTGCAGAAAATGAGACATGAGAATTGCTAATGCAATTATTTTGATCTGTCATTCAGATTATTCTGATCGTTTAACTAAACCAGTTAATCTGTGGCGTCTTTTTCATACATTTAGAATTATTAATCAGCATATGAAGAGCATTTCATAATATAATTTGGAAAATTATTTAGAGATGGCAAGGAAAGACAAAAAAACTTTTAAATTACTAGTTAACTTTGTTTTGTCCTCATGATGAGAGTTTTGATTATTAGACTTTGTTCATTGTTTGTTTTTAGTAGGTTATTGCTTTGAGCACGATATAAAAATGGTCCATACTTTTCTTAAGAGGTAAACCTGAACATATGTTTTTGTTTTCTCAGTCCCAAGGCCTTCCATGTGCCATATACACGTAGGTGTCTAAATGTAAAAGAAATAAATAAATAAAAATAGCCCATTAAAACATCTGATCTAACCTTTTTATATTCATATCCAGTTGGTAGAAATACTTTTTTGGATGCATTTTTTGTAAAAATCACTGTTTTGGCTCTATGGGCCCGAAATTCTCATCTTTGATGATTATTTTGAGTGTTTAGGTTATTTTTTTTTAGTGCCTCGATGGAAATGTTTAACCCCCTGAGGTCGGCTATCGCGCCGGCGCGATAGGCTCGTTTTTTTCCGTATGAGTGCAAAAAAATAATAAAATAAAAATATTAATTTTTATCTTATATGCTTGTGTTATACATCAATCTATCCTGTTTAGTGTGTATTATTTTTGTGTACACTCACAATAAAAACAAAGTGTGGTGCTTTTCGCCAAATAAAGAAAAATAAACACGAAGCGAGTTCTGCCTTCTCTCTGTCCGTTTAGTCCATTCTGAAACGCGTCCGAAAATGAATCATAACTCAGCGAATACTTCTCACACAGGCACGTGAGATATGTCTTTATGAAGCTTGAAATCTCCTCTTTTAAATGAAGTAATTTATATAAAAAACAAATGTTTTCAACTCATGTAATCCGTTTAAAAGCAAGGAGAGGTACCGTTTTTCCTTCTGCCTCATTATCTCTATAATCAGCTGCGGCCGCCCCGCCCCCGGCGCGATTCACATGTAAATAGTTAGGTGATCTAGTATGCATCGCATACGCCCCCCGATCAATGCCATTAAAAGTTTCTTCATCAGACTTACTGATAGTTCATCGCGTTTTGAGTATGACACGCTTCTCCGGTAATAAAGACGCCCTTCAGATGATTCTGGACAGCGAGGAAGAATGCACCTTTTCCTCAGAGGAAGATTGTAACTCAGACGACGAACGGCAGCATTTTGAAGAGCGAATTCCGCCGAGAACACAATTTCGGAGTAAGTTTTACTCAAAAGTCTTTTGTCTTTTATTTTTCGTGTTTGCATTTATGAGGAAAAAACAATATTACGTGACAGTTCTCCATTATGGACGCGAGCGCTATAAAAAAAGCACTAAAAGACTTTCAAACTTTCACAGAGACCTCAAAACTGAAAGTACAAATCCTTTCTTTAAAACGAATTTCGTTTTGTATCAATTGTATCTTACTTTTAATAATTTTTTCATTAACAAATTTCCTGGATTTAAACTGCAAATTAACATTTATATTTCTTATAATAAAAATGAAAGACCTATGTTACAAACATATGAAAGACAACATTTCGTTGATTAGTTTTGGATAGATTATACATTTTTAATGTAAAGTATCTGCCACCTCAAATAAGCTTTTGTTTGCCAATATTTGCTTATGTTAAATATAATATGTTTTGTCAAAAATAGTTATCAAATAATCAATCAAATCCTTAACTTTGAAATATGTATGATAAAATGTATACTTTAGTTTTTACAAAGAAAGATTACACTTGAATTGTTGTTGTAATTGTAACCTTTTTAATAAAAAAAATATATTTACAAGGTAGATGTAAACAAACTATTAAAAGGTAAATATAAGCCTTTTCTTTAAATAACTTTTATTGTGTTTTATTATTGACAAATTTGGGGAGAGGATAAATATTCCAAAACTGAAAATACAGTATGAGAATTAACTGCACAATTACTAGACATGTTTTCCTTGGATATTATAGGCCAAATTGCAAGCACAATATGTGGAAAAATAAAAAAGAATTGAGATGCTTCCAACTGTTGCTCTTGCATTCTTGTGGCTCAGTGACTCACCTGAATGAATGGCTCATTAAGTATGCGGGCCCCACTGTCTCCTAAGGTGTGAACCACTACATATACATGACCGTTGACGCCCACTCCGCATATTGGCTTTCCAAACAGAAAGTGCTTTGCAAAATTCAAATCAATGTATTGTGTTATGTGAATGATTAGGCAGGGTGATTTTCACTTCATTTTGAAGAAAAAACACTAGGCGATGACATCTTTTAGACAAAAGTCTTATTTACATATATTTAGAATGTGTTTTATGGCCTTATTTCAGAAACTTTAGTTTTTTGTTTTTAAAAAAACCATGCATAAACATTATTCTATCAAAAATACAAACATGTACATGCAAGTTGTTCACATATTATGGTAGCCCTGTTTGTGCTAAATAGAGTGAATTTACACCTTTGCCATTAATATGTTTATAAGCAACTGAAAAAAGCACAAATGTCAGGGCATGTCAGAACATCTCAAGGACCCCAAAAACCCCTCAGACTCCAGAGGGTTAACTATTCCAAAAAAGTATTGTCCAGACCTCCGCTAGGAAGGAAATATAGAGAACGGACCTCTTGGAACTTGAAAATTTGAAGGGGCAAGTTTACAGTTTATGTCAAGTTTAGGCTTACAACCAGGGTTATGTGCTTCAGGGATAGCAGCAACATGGAAAGCTCCAGTGTCCGTGTTCAGCGCGAAAGCTCATGTCATCGCCGCCGGCTCACCCTGTAATACAGTCGTGCCTTGTACCAGCTGTTTTGACGAGATTATCAGGTTAACTGACTCGTAACGTGTGCAATGGCTCCCAAACCTCCCGAGTGTCCGAACTCGCGCAGTGTGCGCCGCCTTAACCATGGAACGGAATTATAATCATTACTTACTTTCAACTGGTGTTCGGTTCAACTAGTGAAGGTTTTTTTCAGTTTTACTCTACCCTCTCTCTTTTTTTCAGAAATGAGAAGTTGAAGCCTGGCATCAATGAGTCCTTGTTCAATGCCCTCCAAGCTTTGAGAGATCGAGAACTGTCCCTATTTGAGCAAACCCTCAACTACGCCAGGTAACCAGTTTACACTGTGTTAAGCCCTGTTCACACACCAAGGACGATAACTATAACAATAACTATAAAGTTAATATAATCATTCTAATTCAATGACAATAGGGACGTCCACACCACAATTATAATGATAACAAGGCCTGTCGCGATTATTAAATATCTATTATTTGATTTAACCGTGATTATTAAATATCTATTATTTGATTTAACCGCGATTATTGCCCTCTTTTAGAAGGTAAGTGGCTAATGCGTACAGTACAGAATGAGTACTCTGCGTATAGGAAGGTGAAACCTAATTTCACCCAAGTGCAACATGTTCCTAGATCAACATCATTGTAGATCGTGGAACAACATTTCAATCAACCAATCAGATTTGAGGGGCAAGTTTACAGTTTATGTCAAGTTTAGGCTTACAACCAGGGTTATGTGCTTCTACATCAGTTATTCACTATCATTTCCCTCTGATTTTAGAGAAATGTTACGGGTAGGGTTAGGTTTAGAGGTAGGGTGTAACGAGTTAGCTCAAAGGGGAAATATTAATAAGCACTCATAAATCGTTATAATTAGCTATTAATATTTGGGTCAGTTAATTGGATTAACTTGATGTAGCTAAATTAATATTACAATCAATTAATCAGTTCGTCCAACAAACTCTTTTGATTATTCATTTATTCTAAGAAAAGCGTATCTTTCATGACCACGCACCGAAAAATAATTATTTCTTAGCATGTACAGCGCTTAGAGCATGTAACAAGATCAAGATCGTAAAATAGACTTTGTTGCTAGCAGAGAATCAGAACCAAATACATATTGTGCACAAGTTTTATTAACTAAATCACAAACATAACTAAACTAAACAAACATACATACATTCATACATACATACATAGGTAAAATGGTGAGTGATATGGAACCGGAAGCAGGAAATGGAACTATGGAAGAGATCCATCAGCTTATCATTTTCAGAGCGGTTATGGTTGGGATGCAAATTTTGGACAGGAATTTTGTTCCAGGATCAACAAAATATGTTGACCCAGCCCAGGAACATGTCTTGCTTTGTAAAATCATGGTGACCTAATATGAAGTAGTAATATTCTCAACTCAACTCAAAATGTATTTATCAAGCACTTTCAAAACCACAAAAAAAGTAGACCAAAGTGCTGTACGTAAATTCAACACTTTGGAGCCTGATCATGCAGTGCTTTGTAGACCTAATTAAAACCTTGTATTGTATTTTGTATATTACAGGTAGCCAGTGAAGAGATATCAACACCGGTGTTAAATAATCGCTTTTCCTGGTATTAGTTAAAAGTCTTGCTGCAGCATTTTGGACATACTGAAAGTATACAACTAATGCTTAAATATAAAACATTACAATAATCCAAAGTGTGGAAATACAAGAAAGCATAACAAGTCTCAAAGTCTTTGGTTAAAAGAATAGATTGCAGTTTATACAATTTCTTGAAAGTTTTCACAACTTCACATAACAATGCACATTACTAGATAATACTCTATAACTTTCAACTTTTCAACCCATCTGACTTTAAAATGTTTTATCGTTTAAAGTGGCAGACGACAAAGCTGCAGCGTACTCTTATAATAAACAATGATATAATGCATTGGTGTGGATGCTTATATAGTTATCTCTATAGTTATCATTCTTGGTGAGAATGGGCCTCTACACTGGTAAAATAAGTGGATGTTTTTGTGGATACTTCTTGTCCTCACTTTATGACTTGAGTAACACTTACGAATATAGAACCTGTCCACGAGGCATCATCCATGTGACCTGTGTGTGTTTGCCTGTTCTGCCAGAGGTCATGAGGTGGAGGAGTTGTGTCGTGGGAGTCTGGAGGCCGTGTCTTCACTGTATCCCGCTCTCTGTAACCTGCAGAGGATCAGCGAGCTGCGGGGCGTCGAGGAGCTTTTCTCCAGGTCACGTTACAGTCATAGAAGCAAAAGCACTGTTCCCTGAAGCACTATTGCAGGGATCTACACTATGACAATTTGACTCTAAAGTTCTTAGATTCCTCAAGAGAAAAAATCAAGTTTCAAGATCTCAAGGTTTCAAGATTTGATATGATAATTGAGTATCATATCAAATCTTGAAACTTGATTTTTTTTCCTGAGGAATTTAAGAACTTTAGAATCAAATTTTCATAGATTCTAAATGTTATTGTATATGTTTCTATCAAGTCAAGGTCAAATTTGTGCTATGTAGCTTTTGTGACTAAACTATCTGGGTGCAAAGAGCATCTTTCTCATTGACAGTCACTTAAAATATGATTCTATGATGACATGGCAGCTTGTAAATGTTCCTCAGCCAATGAGCACAGCCCTAATTTTCATGAGTATGTAGTCCTTAGTCACATGTGATTTTAGGTTCAAGTGATCAGCTTGCCAGCTGAACTGAGCAAGAACTGAGTATCTGATATACTTCTGCACAGGGTTATTATCATTATCATTAACAAAAACTATAAAACTATATTTTGGCTTGGACTAAGAACATGAGTGGCATATGTTTGGCGGTTAAGGTATAATGCAATATAAGAGCGTAAGTGTGTCTGTGTGTGAGTGTAGGTGTTTTTGAGTTTACTCTTTGCATGGTACTCTGTAATGATAAATATTCTTGAGTTATTGTGAGTATTGATTGTATTGTTTATTTTGTTTTGTGTCTTGTTCTTTCTGTTAACACTTTAATTTCCCCTCAGGGATCAACAAAAGAAGTCTTGAGACATATTGATATAAATGGAAATGCAAACGAATCGTTTTAGTTTTTTATATAGACATAAACATTCTTTAAAAATCAGTTTTACAAAGCAGATGCAGTTTTTTTTTTTTTTAAAGCAACCCCATGTTAATGCAATGACTTGACTCCTTTTTTTGTGAGATCTGGAAGTGCTTTGACCCTTAATGTTAAAAAAATAACATGATATCACACATACATAGCTGCAGTGTTGGGTTTAATGCATTATTAAGTAATTCATTTCAGGCATTTAATTACTTTTCCCTTAAAAAAGGTCAAATAAGTGATTTTTTTTTTTTTTTAGATCAAAATACAAGAAATTAGTGTATATGACTGTATATTAATATATAGTATGTTTCTGTTCTTGCCAGGCCTGTAACTGACTCCAGCCTCAATGAAGTCTACAGGAAGTGGCAACAGCACTCGGATCTCCTTAGCGACAGTGATTTCAGTCTGGTGGAGCCCGTCTTAGCCTTGCGCTCCTCCGTACAGGAAACACTGATTTCCTCAGAGACGGACCCAGAGAAGAAGAAATACCTGCTTTCTGCCTATTCCTCCCACCTGATGGAGCTGTGCAAGCTGGCTCGTTCTGCAGGAAACACACAGGTCTGCCCGTGTCTGTGTGTCAGTTAGCCAGATTCATGTGTCACTGGTGTAGTGCATTATATTATCATATGAACATGTCAAATGAATTTGTATAGCATTTTTCACAATACACATTGTTTTAAACAGAAAATCATGATGTTGATGCTTATAACATCTTACTGCCTTAAAGTCACTTTTAGCAGATCTGGGCAATAATATAGTTTACATTTTGTGACGATACAAGCAAGTAGTTTGCTATATACTGTAGTACACATACTACATGCCCTACACAAGTTTACTGTATGTATGCAGATAAAGTTGGACATCCAAGTTTATATAAAGAGCTGACCGATAATATAGTTAGATTTTGCAATGAAATAAAAAATCATTTAGTTTATGTATATATGATATATGTATGTGTAACTATATATATATGTGTACCGTGTGTGTGCGGATAAAGTTGGATATATGTCCAGCTTTATATATAGAGCTGAGCAATAAACAATTCACATTTTGATACGATATAAACGATCAGTTAGCAAAGATTTAATATACTATAAATTGCTTTACATGAGTATGTATGCTGGTAAAGTAGGATGTATTATATATAAATGTTTAATTTATCCCTGGGAGATAGAGCGGCACAATTAATCGTTAAAAGATCGTGATCTCGATTCAAACACCCACACGATCTTATTCCTATATGACAACGATTCGGCTCTGTCTATTAAACCTTCAACAAGTACGATCACACTGATTCAGATCTGCGTCCACACAGTCTTTTTAACCACACAGTATCATCATTTTTGTGTTGCAATGATTCAAATGATCACAGAAGTACTGGGGTAAAAGGTTATAGTTCAGATACTGTATAAACACCGATGTCGATGGAAACTTGTTTCCGCCACAGAATAAAAAATAAAAAAGGTAATTGTGACTTTTTATCTCACAATTCTGACTTATTATCTCAGAATTGCGTGCTTTAATGTCCCAATTGCATGTTATAAAGTCAGAATTGTGAGATATAAACTCGCAATTCTGAGGAAAAAAGTGTGATGTGTATGTGTGATATATTTTTTTCCTTAGAATTGGACTTTATAACTCGCAATTGCAAGTTTATATCTCACAATTCTGAGAAAAGATGTCAGAATTACGGGATATAAACTCGCAATTGCGAGAAAAAAGTCAGAATTGAGTAACCTGAGTGCACTGTATGTATCCGGGTAAACTTGGGTATACCCATAGTTGTATAAATCAATCATCATTTTGAACAATAAGACTTTTGCTTCATATATTAATACCTAACAAACTTTTTTGTGAAATATTTTACCTGAAAAGTGTGTGTTTGTGCTCTGTCATGACATAAAATGCCCCTTTTATGGTATTTTCTTATATAATGCAAAGGCGTATGTCATGCATATGTTGTTCTAGCTGGCCGAGCGAGCCGTTTTCCACATGAAGCAGCACAGCCTGGTCAGTGGTGGCGTTGGCAGCCGCTCATGGGCCTGCCAGCTGGAGGAGGCTCAGGTGTTCTGGGTGAAGAAGGAACACGGGCTGGCTCTGGGGCTCCTCAAACAGATGATCCAAAAACTAGAGGATCTGGTGAGTTGAAGTGTGGTTAAGGTGGCTTCTATAGTCCGTTTCACAGGTGTAGATAACTCGCATATCTGCTGAATAACACAGACATCTTTGTGTGAGCAGGTGTGTGTGAACCCTGCTGTGGTGCCGGTGTATTCTGAGTGTTTGAGACTGTGTGGAAGCTGGCTGGCTGAGTCCTGTCTGGAGAGCCCTGCTGTCATACTGGAGAAATATCTGGAGAGGGTAAAGCGCTCATATATTCTGCAAGGCATGATGGGAAATAAAAGGAATTCAGTGACATAGAAGTAGTCTAAGTGTGCACTATTTCTTTTCTAGTGTCATTACGTATGATATTCATATAGAATAAGCTTTATTACACAGTTCTATACAATGGTAAATATCAAAGTACATGTTTAATCAAAATAAAACCAAAAACCCGATATTATAATAATAATAATAATAATAATAATAATATTTATTTTATATAGCGTCTTTCTGCCAATTCAAGGGCGCTTTACAATACAAGAATGGAAAAATACAACAATAAAGTAGGAGAGAACAAGTGTATAGTACAGCAACACACACAAAATCATTAAAGGAAGAGCACTGTAAAAAATGTCTAACCTCCCCAACTCAAAATTTTCTAGTGACTGGTCACATCTAAATTTTTCAATTGGCCCAAGTGAAATTCTGTAAATTTAATTTGATAATTTACAGAATTTCACTTGGGCCAATTGAAAAATTCTGTTGTATTTTTGTATTTTTCCATTGTTGTATTGACCAGTCTCTAGAAAATTTTGAGTTGGGGAGGTTAGATTTTTTACAGTGATGTGTTTTTTCAGTTCTCTTGAAGTCAGGGATTTTGGAGATGTCCCGGAGTGATTGTACAATTCTACAATTTGGGAGCGGCAACACTGAACGCCTACCTCCAAATATTGACAGCTTAAAGCAGGGTGTAACAAGAGATCCCTTACTGGAAGACATAAGCGAGCGACGTGGGGAGTAGGGGTGACGGAGATCATGAATATATTGTAGAGTGACAGTGGAGAGCTTTGAAAATGATGAGGAGGAATTTATATTGGATTTGATAGGAAACAGACAGCCAGTGTGGCTTGCAGAGGATGGGGGTGATATGAGAACACTGTTTGGGAAAGGTGAGATCCATTAAAGCAGAATTATGAATGTTCTGGAGCCTATTGATTAAATTATTGGGAAGAGCGTTGAGCAAAAAAGAGAGCATTGCAGTAGTCAAGACGTGATGTAATGAATGCATGAACAAAGGTTTCAGCATCAGTGGAGCTAAGCATAGGACACAGCCTGGCAATGTTGTGGAGATGGAGAAACGACAAATTGGTGAGAGAAGAAATGTGTGAAGTGAAGGAGTGTGGAATCGAAGTTTGGCCAATACACCATCAATATCTAATGCGGATCACCATAGTGAAGTGGAGGAAGATACGGCTTGGTGTGATTATCAAATCGCAAAGGCTGCAATTTAATTAAATAAATGTATGTGCTTAATAAATGTATAAATGTATGTGTGTTACTTTTTTTACAGTTGAAATATATTAAGTAGTAATCTTTTTTATATTATTATTATTATTATTACTATTATTATTATTATTGCCATATTAATATAAAACCACAAAATTGTATCCAAATCCAAATACAAACAAGCACAGCAAACCTGAATTTTTTTTTTTAATCACATTTTATATCACAATTTTTATAAGAAAAATTCGATTTTTTTACCCAAATCATGCAGCACTACAGTCGAAGTCATGGTCATACCATGGTACCATAGCCTTTGTGTTTGTATTAATGATGTGTTGTTGTTGGATAGGCTGTGGAGGTGATTGAGGACCACTGTGGAGATTCAGACGCTAAACTCCAGAGCCAGAAGACCCAGGCTTTCCTTTCGCTGGCCCGTTTTTCTGACGCACAGTACCAGAGCATCGAAAACTACATGAAGTCATCCGAGTTTGAGAACAAGCATGCTCTCCTGGAGAAGGCCAAGGAGGAAGTGGACCTGATGCGGGAGAGGAAGGTCGGCAACAACAGGTCAGCATGAAACTACCTTTTTTTAGAAACCTTTTGCTCACCAGTGACACATATACGAAGTGTTAAACACGTCTCTTTTTCATGTGCAGATACACAGTGAAAGTTCAGAGAGAACTAGAGCTGGACGTCAAAGCATTGGCTAACCTACAGTCCGACCGCAATCGCTTCCTTCTCAAGGCCGTGGAGAACTACATTCAGTGCCTGGAGCTGGGAGAAGAACATGACACCTGGGTCTTCAGACTGGCCTCCCTCTGGCTGGAGAATGCAGATGTCAAGACCGTGAATGACATGATGAAGGTATGACAACATCTCCCAGAAGTACGGAGGAAGCAGAGATGAAAGTCTCTAAATACGGTCAAGATTCTGTGTTGTAATTTGTGTTTGTGCTTTTATTAGAGTGGTGTAAAGAAAATCCCATCATATAAGTTCCTGCCCCTGATGTACCAGTTGGCTGCTCGGATGGGCACTAAAGTGTCCAGTTCCGTGACCTCGCAGGACGTGGGCTTCCATCATGTTCTAAACCAGGTAACAGTTTCCTTTGATTTTATTCAGAATTTGAACCTCATAAGTGAAATCTAGCATAGACGCACAACTGACATATGTTCTGTCATCAGCTGATCTGTCAGTCATCCACTGACCACCCCCACCACACTCTCTTCATCATTTTGGCACTGGTCAACGCCAACAAGGATGAGAGTTTCTCTCGCAGTCGTCTATCCAAGAGCAGTGCACGCCAACCTTCACCTCTGGACTTGGTATAAAACACAGAAGACATAATCATAAGTCTTTTACGGTTTGGCTGCATTGGCTAAACATTTGTTATGAGAAGATATTTCTGCTCTGCTCTAGGAGTTTCTATAAAGTCTAAATCAGTGGTTCTCAACTGGTTTGGCCATGGGACGCACATTTTCCCATTGTCATTAAGCCGTGACCCAAATTTTCAGGAATTTGAATCAAGTATTTATTTCACAAAAATAGTTGACACACACACACATACTTTACTCTACATATTTCACTTTATTTAAAATACACATAAACTGTAAGAATATCACTAACTCCAATGAATAACAGTATAAGGGAAGGCTATTAAATAGCAGTCCCAAACTAGTTTTTCATAATACAATAAAGTTTGTAAGTTGTGGAAATAGTTGGAAACTAAGTTACCATGCTAAATACACAATACTAATTTGAACTGTTAATCAAACATGGAAACATACTATGTAGAAATCTAGTTTTACAGTAGCGTTATGTCCTGACTAACCTTTTTGTTACCAAAACCTTAATGACATGTGTTGGTCTGCAGGAACGGGCCGAGGTCGCTCGAAAGATCATTGACGTGGTTCGTAAAAAGAGACCCAAGATGGTCAAAGACATTGAGACACTTTGCAATGCCTACATCACGTTGGCATACATGGACGCCAGTCGCCATAAAACTGAAAAGAGTGAGTAAAAGTCAACCATCTGATGAGATTCACTTCCTGTCTATTCCCATTATCAGTTTGCACTTAAAGGTTCAAATTTTTAAGCAATAAAAGTGTGTTTACTTGATAAGTAATAGATATATTGTATGTTGAGTTGATTTTCAGTTCATTTTAGAAAGTAAAAAGTAATTTAATTGCTGTTCGAATGTTTGCACAAATGGTTTTTCCTTTTTTAACCCTCTGGGGTCGACAAACTCACCGGCGCATTTTGGTGGATTTTAATTTTTTTAAATATAAATACAAACATGTTCCTAACATATTATTGTAGCCCTGTTTGTGCTGAATACAGTGTAATCAGACTATTGTCAAACTAACTAGCTTCTACTGAGGGATGATAACTTATTAGTTCACCAACATTTAAACCTTTGTTATTCCAAACCCAAGTGAATATTCTGGCCACTCTTATTCTCACAATGTTGTGAAAGTGTTGATGAGTTAATATTGTTGAGTTAATATTGTTACCCACCTTGACATTTTTATTTAAACTTTGTAATTATAATTTGTATCTGTTTATTTAGTTTATCTTAGTATTTAGTGTTTATTGCCAAAAAAAAAAAAAAAAAAACCAAAAGACATACATCATGGTTTAAAACGTACTCGGTTATTAACGTAACCTCGGTTCTCTCTAGAAGAGGGAACGAGTACTGCGTTTTATCAAAACGCTACGGGAAAAGTCTCTTTTCACGAAACACTGAAGCAAAAATTATCCTTTAATTTTCATATATGTAAAACGCGTTGCGGCAGCAGCAGACAGCTGAAGCAAGACGGCTTGTCCGCTCATTGGCTGCTCTGCGGCAACTGCATAAGCCTATCGAGCGCAGGCTGATGCAACATCAGACCAATGAGGGCGCTTCGCGCCCTCCTCGCCACTTCCCGCCGAGACGGGCGTGGCTTACCTCTATAAAAGGAGCTCGAGAAGGCTGATTCACTTGATTTTGATCGCCGAAGCGAACCAGAGTGAACCAAACGCACGGCAAGGGAACGCAGTACTCGTTCCCTCTTCTAGAGAGAACCGAGGTTACGTTAGTAACCAAGTACGTTCTCTTACGAGAGTTCTCTCGTACTGCGTTTTATCAAAACGCTACGGGAACCCCTTGCAAAACGCCGTGCGTGCTGGGATAAAAACACTGATCACCGGAAGCTATTTCAGGCATACAGTGCATAATCACCAGATAGACTCACACAGAGTCAGGGAATAAGGGGGGGAGCCTTAATTCCCTATACTGTAGCGTCCGCAGGCTTAACATGACCTCACAGGGAGAGTCTAAAGACAGGAGGGGTTTCCTCCGTCCTTATATAGACATGTCCACAGACGCGAATATGACATCACATAGCCAGGGTAGGGAGCCTGCACTAATGTGGGAAAACGTGGGTCTTGCACAGTTCTGCCCAGTATAGTCGTTAGCGCGTTGCGCCTGTAAATAGATTACACCGACAAAAGCTTAGCCTGTAAGGCGGGAACCTCTAGGTATAAAACCTGATAAATGTAGACGGAGAGGCCCAGCCTGCCGCCGTACATATATCCTGTAAGGAAATCCCGCTGGACCAAGCCCACGAGGAGGCAACGCCTCTCGTAGAGTGCGCTCTGACTCCCAACGGGCATTGAATGCCCTTGGCAGTATAAGCCAGCGCTATGGCGTCAACTATCCATCTGGATAGACTCTGTTTCGAAACAGCCGTTCCTTTGGAACGTCCGCTGAACAAGACAAAGAGCTGCTCTGTCTGTCTGAAGGCAGCAGAGCGGGACATATAAGTTCTTAAAGCCCTAACAGGGCAAAGAAAACTCGAGTCCCCTTCCTCACTCGACGCCGGCAGGGCAGCCAGGGAAATAACCTGAGCCCGAAAAGGCGTGTTGAGGGATTTCGGCACATAGCCGTGCTTAGGTTTGAGTATGACTTTAGAGTCATTAGGACCAAACTCCAAGCACGTCGGGCTCACAGAGAGCGCGTGCAGATCGCCTATGCGCTTCACTGAAGCGAGAGCCATCTAAAACACTGTTTTGAAAGACAAATGTTTGAGGCTGATAGACTGGATAGGCTCGAAAGGGGCACCTTTCATGGCCGCCAGGACCGTAGAAAGGTCCCACATAGGGACTGAAGGAGGTCTGGGTGGATTCAGTCTCCTAGCTCCCCTGAGGAAGCGGATGACTAAATCATTCCTTCCCAGTGACTGACCCAGCGTTGAACCGGAGAACGCTGAAATAGCCGCCACATACACTTTGAGCGTGGAAGGGGATCTGCCCTTATCCAACAGCTCTTGTAGGAAGGAGAGAACCTCCGCTACCTCACATTCGAGGGGTGAAAGGCTCCGAGCTGTACACCAGCTGGAGAAAACCGACCACTTTGAAGCGTAGAGCCGCCTGGTCGACGGCGCTCTAGCCTCAGTGATGGTATTCATGACTCCCTCTGCGAGACCAACGGGTATCCGTTGAGCGCCCACACATGAAGGGACCACAGTTCCGGGTGTGGGTGCCAAATCGAGCCCCTGGCCTGCGAGAGGAGATCTCTCCTCAACGGCACTGGCCATGGAGCGATGTCTGCTAACTGCATCAGAACTGGGAACCATGCCTGGTTCTTCCAGAACGGTGCTACAAGCAGCACTGGGCATTTTGTTTTCCTGACCCGTTCCAACACCTGTGGCAGGAGGGAGACGGGGGGGAAAAGCGTATAGCGGGCAGCGCGGCCACCTTTGGGACAGCGCGCTGTCGGTCTTTGAAAAGAATGCGGGGCAGTGAGCGTTTTCGTGGGACGCGAATAGGTCCACCTCCGCTTTGCCGAATCTCTCCCACAACAGCCGGACTGTTTGTGGGTGTAGAGACCATTCGCCTGTAGGAACATTGTTCCTGGACAGTCTGTCCGGGCCCACATTCAGAAGCCCGGGTACATGCACTGCTCTCAGCGAGCGTAAGTTGTGCTGAGCCCATAGTAGGAGGCGTTTCGCCAGCCTGTACAGGGATATGGAATTCAGACCGCCCTGGCGATTTATGTAGGACACCACAGCCATGTTGTCCGAACGGACTATGACGTGTTGGTCCTTGATGTGGGGACAAAAACGCATCAGCGCATTGTGCACTGCCAGCATTTCTAGGCAGTTTATGTGTTGAAGCTTTTCTCGTTCCGACCATAGGCCGAAGAACGGTCTGCCCTCGAGCAGCGCTCCCCATCCCGAGGTGGATGCGTCCGTCGACACCATCCTCACCCTCGAGGAAGTCCCCAGGCTAACACCTGATTGGTACCAGTCGTTCGCCATCCAAGGCACCAGGGCTGTGACACAGTCCTGATTGACCTTGAGGCGTAATTGACCGGACACCCACGTTCTGCGCGGTACCCGCGCTTTCAACCAGAACTGCAGCGGGCGCATGCGGAGCAAGCCCAGCCGGAGAACTGACGATGCTGAGGCCATGAGACCCAGCATCCTTTGAAATTTCCTGAGCGGGGTGAAAGCGCCGCGGCGGAAAGACTTCGCCGCGCGCTGAATGTTCAGCACATGCTGTGGCGACTGCTGTGCTGTCATAGACTGTGAGTCCAGAACTATACCCAGAAACGAAATCGTTTGACTGGGGTTCAGTGAACTCTTCGCCCAATTGACCGTGATACCAAGATTCTCGAGGTGATCGAGTAAAATGGCTCTGTGCTCTACGAGCTGAGATCGTGATTGGGCTAGGATCAACCAGTCGTCCAAGTAGTTCAGCACTCGCATGCCTCTGAGTCTGAGAGGAGTGAGCGCTGCATCCATGCATTTCGTAAATGTACGAGGTGCCAGGGACAAGCCGAAAGGCAGGACTGTATACTGGTATGTCTGACCCTCGAAGGCGAATCTCAAGAATCGCCTGTGATGTGACGCTATCTGTATTTGAAAATACGCGTCCTTCAGATCTATCGACATGAACCAGTCTTCCCGGCGAACATGCGCGAGAATTTTGCTGGTCGTGAGCATTTTGAAACAGCGTTTCACTAACACTCTGTTCAGTCGTCTTAGATCCAGAATGGGTCTGATACCGCCGTCCTTTTTGGGGACTAGAAAGTATCTGCTGTATATCCCCTGTTCGCTTTGATCTCGGGGAATAAGCTCTATTGCCCCTTTGCTTATCAGTTTTGATATTTCGGCGCGAAGTAGGTGTGCTACTTTCAGCGGTACCGAAGTTTCGACGCGCGCTGTGAAGCGCGGAGGGCGTCGAAAAAACTGTAGCGAGAAGCCTCTCTTTATAATGCCTAAGACCCAGTCCGAAACCCCTGGAAGCGCTGCCCATGCATCTGCATGGTTGGCTAAGGGCCGGATACAGAGCGCGCTCTGTTCGCCGTGCGACAGAGGTGCTACGGGGCTCACAAACGTAGGCGTTATGCCTGCGGCATTTGAGGCGGGGGGCGCGCTTAATACAGCGGGCGGAGTGCTCGTCCTCGACCTTACAACAGTGCTTGGCTGAGTGAGGGAGGGCTGCGCGAGTCCCGTGGGACTCATGTGTGCGAGTAGATGTGGGCTGGGAGCGGACACATTTACTGCTTTGGGCGCGCTGCCTGTGTAAGCAGCGCGCGCGCTCATAGGTCTCGTTTTTACAGAGAGCCTGTGATCTGATAGACATAGTGTTCGTGGGCACTGAGTAGTGGGCACTTTTACTATGTGGGGAGCGCAATCGACCTGAGTCGATTTTATTTGCGCGAGCCCTAAGTGCAGGGCTGTGCTTGTGTGTAGGGATGGGCACTGAGAAGTGGGCATCGACACTACATTTATAGCACCATCGGCCGTGGCCGGGACACCAGAAATACCGTGAGTAAGTGTGGGCGCGGGAGAGCGGGCACAGTTACTGCAATGAGTGCACTGTCTGTCTGAGCAGAGTGAATGCACACAGGTTTCGTCTTTACAGAAACCACAAGGAATGCAGAACATAGTGTTTGTGGGCACTAGGCAGTGGGCACGTTCACTATGTTGCGTGCGTGATCGACCCGAGTCGAATATATGAGCGCGGGCCCTGTGTGAAGGGCTGTGCTAGTGTGTAGAGATGGGCACTAGCACTGGGCATCTTCTCTACACATATAGCATCATCGGCCGTGCTCGTGGGCAGCAAAAAAAACACGTCTGCAGTTGTCTCTCGGGGAACAAACAGAGTGATTTGCATTCGGCGGCATAAATATTTTCTGCCGGCCGGCCTGGGGTTCGAACCTCCGATCCCCCGCGCGCAAGTCTAAGAATCTACCACTGGACCACAGTGAAGATACATAGACAAAGTCAGCGCGAGTATTATCCGCACTGGCGTTTGCTTGCAGGCATGTACCACATGCTCGTGGGCAGCAAAAAACAGGTCTGCAGTTGCCTCTCGGGGAACAAACAGAGTGATTTGCATTCAGCGGCATAAATATTTTCTGCCGGCCGGCCTGGGGTTCGAACCTCCGATCGCCCGCGCACAAGTCTAAGAATCTACCACTGGACCACAGTGAAGATACATAGACAAAGTCAGCGCGAGTATTATCCACACTGGCGTTTGCTTGCAGGCATGTACCACGTGCTCGTGGGCAGCAAAAAACACGTCTGCAGTTGCCTCTCGGGGAACAGACAGAGTGATTTGCATTTTCAGACACCTGCAAAATGCCAGAATGTGAGAAGAGTGGAAATCGCCCAGTTTCAGCGGGGCTGAAAACACTCCATTCTCCTTTCTCCAGTGACGCGGGGGAACCGTAGAAACGGTGTTCGGTTGCAGGCAAGCGGGTACTACGCACTCGCTGGCTGCAAAATGCATCTCTGCAGTCGCCTTCAGGGGACTTACAGAGCAAAGCATTGGCGGCATAAATATATATGCCGCTAGACCGGGATCCGAACCCCGGTCTCCTGCGTGGAGAACCTATAATTCCACCACTGAGCCACAGGGGGATACAGGCTTTGAAAGTGGCGTCAACATGTATTCTTCGGCGTTTGCTGGCAGGCAAGCGTGTAACAGACTCACTTGCTGCAATAATATTTCCAGTCGCCGAACAGGGAACTGAGAAATGTGAGAGAAAAGAGGTCAGACCGACCAACGGTGGGACTAAGAACACTCTTTTCTCCTTCGCCGGTGAATGACGCGTGCAGAGGCAGGGTAGCTTTTCTTGTAACGTAAAGAAAAACTAATCCCGCCATCCGCTTCCAGGAAGGGCAGCCTCGGAAGGATGCCCGGTGAGTCCTCAGAGTCACCGTAGGCAATTGGCTCGGAGTGAAGGCGTTCGCCGTCAGCGAGCGCGAGCGCTGCATGAGAAGGCATCTTGAAAAAGACGCAGCTCTTTTAGGGGTGTGTGTTGCAAAGCGAACACACACACACACACACAAACACAAGAACAAGAATGTAAAGGATATGGCGTCGGAAAGCGCAGCAGGTACGGCGGTAGAAGGCGGCGTTGGCCAGCGGCTTCAAGGGCTCGTCCCGCTGAAGTGCTTGCATCAGACGACGCGTGCTTCCTCGTGATCCAGCGATGCGTGCGCTTCGCTGAAGAGATTAAAATCAAGTGAATCAGCCTTCTCGAGCTCCTTTTATAGAGGTAAGCCACGCCCATCTCGGCGGGAAGTGGCAAGGAGGTCTGATGTTGCATAAACTCATTGGTCTGATGTTGCATCAGCCTGCGCTCGATAGGCTTATGCAGTTGCCGCAGAGCAGCCAATGAGCGGACAAGCCGTCTTGCTTCAGCTGTCTGCTGCTGCCGCAACGCGTTTTACATATATGAAAATTAAAGGATAATTTTTGCTTCAGTGTTTCGTGAAAAGAGACTTTTCCCGTAGCGTTTTGATAAAACGCAGTACGAGAGAACTCTCGTAAGAGAACTAAACCTTTAGACATGCCTAAAATTTTAATATGATTGCAAAAACTGCATATTTAAAATACAATATATAATGTCCTAAAGTGGACTGATTTTTTTTTTCTTTTTTTTTAAGATTAGGCACTTACTTTTACTGACCATTTGTTACACAAGTGTTTTAAGATCCATTTTTCACCCACAAAATGTGTACTACCTGTACTTTAAGTCATTTTGGTTTAAAGCACCAGGTAATACTAATTAGTAGTTATTTAATTAGCAATATTATTTTTATGGTTCCTATCAGAGTTTTACACTAATAGGGTGCAATAACACTACAGGATTGTGCTTTAGCATGCTGTTAAAATAGGTAAGAAACAAAATAGTCTTTTCTTGCATCGTGACATATGCTTCTCGAACAAGAACAAATGTAGGGCAGGACCTGATTTTGTCCATTGGAAATCTATTGGATTGTTGTGGTTTGCTATTGGTGGATCTCATGTGAGTGACAGGTTGCTCCGCCCACACACCAGTAAACACATCATCAGAGAAGAGAAGAGATGAGCTGCAAGAGGGAGGGGAAGTTATTTTCATTAAAGATTATGAGGAACTTGAATAAAAAAAAATAAAAAAAGATGTGCATGGATAAATAATTTATATATATATATATATATATATATATATATATATATATATATATATATATATATATATACATGTATGTGTGTGTATGTATATATATATATATATATATATATATATATATATATATATATATATATATATATATATATAGTTATATATTACATAAAAAAACAAGAATTGTACATTTTGATTCATGGTGACTTTCAGGCAAGTGGTACTTATAGACTTAGTCAAAATGGTCAACGTTATAAATGTTATATTCTGACTACAGACTGTTTATTGTTAAATATGATTGTCTTTTCTGTGCAGAAGCCATACCTATTCCACCAGAACAACCCATCATGCAAATCAAAGACCTCAATGACGTCGTCATTCCCACCATGGACATCAAGGTGACACGTGATCACTGAAAGATCTTCTTTCTTGTCAGAGAAACCTGTGCTCTGTGATGTGGTTACTTGAGTTTGTTGTTGTGTGCGTGGCCGTTTCTTGCAGGTGGACCCATCAGGCAAATATGAAGACCTTGTGACTGTCAGGTCATTCAAACCTCACTTTCACCTTGCTGGAGGGGTCAACCTACCCAAAATAATCGACTGTGTGGGTTCAGACGGCAAGAGCAGGAGACAGCTAGTCAAGGTCTGGTTATCCAAGAACACCATCACCAGTTTTTCCTTTTTCTTAAAGGCACACTGTGCAAGATTTGTACCTTAATATAACAGCTTCGAAATTATTTCGATGGTAAACGAACTCGTAGTTGGGCAGATCATCCCGATAGCAAAGCCGCTGGCAAAACCAGCAATGCAGGTTTGAAAGGTGGCTCCCGCCAAATCTCGTGAGAATCACGACTTGCTTTACGGCACGACGTCACATACATCAACAACATATGAAGCAGCCTCTATGGAAGACACTAGCATGCATTTCAGACGTGAATCATGGCAGAGTCGATGAAGAAAGCGCGGTCGGAAGAGTGCAGAGACGGATCTGCGTGAGTGGTATTTACGACAGTAACGTTAAATTCAAGCACTCCACAGCGACTCTAGGGGTCGCCGTTTGAGAAAAACAGAAACTGCATAGTGTGCCTTTAATAATAAACATCCAGTCAAAAAGCTGATTTCCTATAAGTTGTTTTGTGGGGGTTTTTTGGACACTAAAATCCTGGAGAACCCCTTCGTTTGTTTTAGATACAGAGTGGGGACAAAATCGGCCAAAATCGCTTGCACATGTCTTAATCTTCTTACTTGTTTAAAACTTGTCAGTGTTGTTAATAACTGAATCTGAAGTGAGGTAATGTGTTCTGACACAGGGTCAGGATGATCTGCGGCAGGACGCAGTGATGCAGCAGGTCTTTCATATGTGCTCCACTCTTCTCCAGCGCAACGCAGAAACACGCAAGAGGAAGCTCAACATCCGCCGTTACAAAGTAAAGACACCTTTCATACACTATCCTGATAGCACATCTGGTTTTATTAACTAAAACATTCATTAAAAGCATTCAGCAGATGTTTTGATGATGTCTATGATTTAAGCTTTATGTGCATACACTTAAACTTAATACCATGGTCTGTCTGAATACTCAATTGGCTGAAAAGTTGTGCATTGAAATCTTTTAAAGTCCCCCTGTAGTCAGTAATTTTATCCCTTAAAACTCATCTTTGATCACCAAAATTACATATTTAAAAGTTTTTTTTTTTCCTTGAAAAAAAAAGTATTCATGCCTTAAAATAGCTTGAATGTAACTCTACACCCTTGCCTCATTTAGTATACGCGTTTCTATGAATATGCAAATGAGCCCCGCCTCCACTCACTCACTCCAGCTCAGAGATCCACTCGTTGACGATCACACGTTGATCTGATTGGTTACAAGGTAGTTTGTGACGTCAAACCACGTTTTTGAGACAATACTCAAGAGAAAATATTCAGCAGTGGTGTTGACTTGTGAATTTGCACATGGTTCGTCTTAAAACATATTAAAAACATTTAACACTTAAGACATATAAACAACATTAAAAGCTTGATTTTCTCCACAGGGGCACTTAATTACACAGGTAGTTCCAGTCAGTTTAATCACCGTTCTATATTAATGCACTGCTTTCATTGAATCGCACTCGCACACAAATATTGCGCTGCAAACATCAATAGCAGCTTTAACTTGTTAACCATGATATAAGCAGGTTAACCCACGGCTAGCTGTGCATTAAACGATTTGAAAACATGATTTAATGCACGAATTGACAATGTGTGTGCGCTTACTGGGTCAAGTAAAATAGCTTTTAGAGCTGTAATGAATATGTAAATATGACTTTATCAACACTGAGCCATGTGTTTGTACCAGGTGGTGCCGTTTTCCCAGCGCAGTGGTGTTTTGGAGTGGTGTTCTGGTACTGTGCCTATTGGAGAGTTCCTGGTGGACCCACAGAAGGGGGCACACAAGCGCTTCCGCCCACAAGACTGGCCCAACATGTCCTGTCGCAAGAAAATGATGGTACTGGATTTTATTGCCTTATTTCATTTGACATCCTGCTAATTCATTCTTACAGGCATTTTACTACGACCTGTTTGTTTGTAATATTAGGGATTGTCTTTAAAAAAAACTGAAATATTTGACTCATGTTCTCGTTGTGATGATGTAGGAGGCTCAAAGGCTGGAATTCGATGGCAAACTTCAGGCTTTCACAGAGGTGTGCCAGAAATTCCGGCCAGTATTCCGATACTTTTGCATGGAGCGCTTCCTAGATCCTGCAGTGTGGCTGGAGAGACAGCTAGCGTACACTCGCAGTGTGGCCACCTCTTCTATCGGTACTCATACACACAGCATCATTACTCGCAAGTTTTCCATTTGACCATAAACTGATTATTGGTGACATGCAGGGTCGGAAAATAACGGGGGCTTGGGGCAAAATACACCCGAAATGAACAAAAATGGTCTCCAAATTCAAGATAAGGGGGCAGAAAATGCCTCTGTACAATTTCTAAATAAATCTAATACAGCCTGTCATGAAATTAATGAAAATGTTGATTGCGACATGACATTTAGATGCAGCATTGAGCATTAAAACCAATCACAGACGTTTCTGTTGAGCTTATGAATGCAGAGGCCAGTCCGAGTCACCGCTGAAAACACTGGGGTTTTGTTCATTGCTCACACTCACTGACTAAATGATGCTGTCACATAGATTCTCTCATCATAAACAACAAAGTGCAGGTGCGATATAAGTAAAGGATTCATTGAAGTCATGGACCACTTCAGTGATGGGGAATGCTATCATATCACTTTCTGTATGTAATTTATTCCTAGTTTTGTTTCATATGCTATTAAAATAACTACTGTGAAATGTTCTAATGTGTAAAAAGCGTTAAACAAATACATAAATGTCTGTGTAGCCAAAATATGACGTGCCATTTCTCCAAAAAACATTTTTTTAAATGTATTTTATTAAATGACATTAATAATAATCACTACTACTACAATAATAATCACCACCTTTGAGTAACTCTCAGGGTTTGTACAAGGTGTTTTAAGTCCTGGAAAACAGCCATATTTACGAAGAGGGACTTGAAAAGTGCCTGACTTATTTAAATATAATATACAGTGCTATGCATAAGTGAATACACCCATGCTAAAGTTGACTAAAAAGAGGAATAAAAAATCATATTTTGGAAATTGAACGTAATGCCTTAATTTACAAAATTAGGAAAAATCCAACCTTTAAGGACACCAATTTTCTTTGTGAATGAATAATGTATCGTAAATAAAAAATTGTTCTTCCTTAACCCCCAGAGGTCGGCGGTATCGCCGGCGATACCAGCTCGCTTTTTTTTAGCAGTGTAAAAGAAACTCAAAAATACTCGGTTGACTTTGATTTTCCATTGGAGTTTCATACATCAATCGATTCTGTTAAATGTGTATTATTTTTGTGTATACTCACAATAAAAACAAAGTGTTGTGCTTTTTGCCAAATAAAGAAAAATAAACACGAAGCGAGTTCTGCCTCCTCTCTGTCAGTGTAGTCCATTCTGAAACGCGTCCGAAAATGAACCATAACTCAGTGAATACTCAGTCAAACAGGCATTCAGACATACAGGCATGAAGCTTGAATTCTCATCTTTTAAACGAAGTAATTTTTATAAAAAACAAATATTCACAGTTTATGTAATATGTATGCAAAGAGAGAGATGTCAGTCGTTCTCATCTCAGCTAATTAAGTTTTAATGTGCTCCGCCCACGGAGAGCACGCGCTATTCAAACGCAAATGTGAGCCGATCCAAACAAACCTGTAAAACGCCCATCAGCTGGATAACACACACCGCGAGTTCACTTTCAGACTTATGTACTTTACGATGCTGTGAGGAATAATACTGTCTTGATAATAATCCTGCAAAAATTTACCTCAGAAGTTCTGGAAGTATCATTTCGAGGAGCAAACGGATCCCGCTGAGGAATTAGGTCAGTTCTGTTTGCTTTGTTCTAATCGGAATGAATGAACGCAAAGATGCGTGCTGTTGTGGAGCTACTACAGCTGGCAAAAATACTGTTTTAATATGAATCGCGTTACTATGAATGAATGAACGCAAAGATGCGTGCTGTTGTGGAGCTACTACAGCTGGCAAAAATACTGTTTTAATATGAATCGCGTTACTATGAATGAATGAACGCAAAGATGCGTGCTGTTGTGGAGCTACTACAGCTGGCAAAAATACTGTTTTAATATGAATCGCGAATACAAAGAAAGATTACACTGGAAATATTGTTACAATTATAAATGTTGTTGTAATTGTATAACCTTAAAAAAATTTTTTATATATATATATATAAGGATAGATGTAAACAAAATCTTAAAAGGTCATTATAAGCCTTATCTTTAAATAATTTTATTATGCTTTATTAGTGACACATTTGGGAAGAGAATATATTCCAAATCTGAAAATACAGTATGAGAACAATTAACTGCACAATTACTAGAAATGTTTACCTTGGATATTGTACAATTTGCAAGCAAAATTTGTGGAAAAAACAACAAACCAGTTATATATTGTCCTTGCATTCTTGTGGCTCATTCACACACCTGAATGAAAGGCTCATTACCTATGCAGCCTCATTATGCGGCCCCATTGACTCCATAGGTGTGAATCACGCCCACCCGCATATGGCCTTTCCAAACAAAAAGTGTTTTACAAGATTTAAATCAATGTATTGTGTTATGTGAATGATTAGGCAGGACGATTTTCACATAATTTTGAAGAAAAAATACTAGGCAACGACATCCATTAGTCAAAAGTCTTATTTACATATATTTAGAATGTGTTTTATGGCCTTATTTCAGAAACTTTAGTTTTTTGTTTTTTAAAAAACCATGCATAAACATTATTCTATCAAAAATACAAACATGTACATGCAAGTTGTTCACATATTATGGTAGCCCTGTTTGTGCTAAATAGAGTGAATTTACACCTTTGCCATTAATATGTTTATAAGCAACTGAAAAAAGCACAAATGTCAGGGTATGTCAGAACATCTCAAGGACCCCAAAAACCCCTCAGACTCCAGAGGGTTAAAATACATGGTGCATAAGTTAGTACACCCCTATGTTAAATTCCCATAGAGGCAGGCAGATTTTTATTTTTAAGTATTTAAAAAAAAAAAAAATTTAGGATACTATGCATCCTGATAAAGTTCCCTTGGCCTTTGGAATTAAAATAGCCCCACATCATCACATAGCCTTCACCATACCTAGAGATTGGCATGGGGTACTTTCCATAAGATCATCTCTCAATGCAAATCAAACTAGCTTTTAGGCTAACTGAAATAAAACCATGCCAATCTCTAGGTATGGTGAAGGCTATGTGATGATGTGGGGCTATTTTAATTCCAAAGGCCAAGGGAACTTTATCAGGATGCATAGTATCCTAAAAAAAATAAAAATAAAATACTTAAAAATAAAAATCTGCCTGCCTCTATGGGAATTTAACATAGGGGTGTACTAACTTATGCACCATGTATTTTAAGGAAGAACATTTATTTATTTACGATACATTATTCATTCACAAAGAAAATTGGTGTCCTTAAAGGTTGGATTTTTCCTAATTTTTTTAATTAAGGCATTACGTTCAATTTCCAAAATATGATTTTTTATTCCTCTTTTTAGTCAACTTTAGCATGGGTGTATTCACTTATGCATAGCACTGTATATGAAATGCATTTGTGAAAAAAAAACACACAAATGCAATCTTTTCACGCAAAATGAACACTGCAGCCCGTATGATAAACCCCCTTCAGACCTTTTCTCGATACGGTACGCCAACATTATGATATAAAATATTATTTATTGAACAATAATAGCCATTATAAATGTTCTCGAACATTAAATACGTTGTAAGTTATAAGCAACACGAAAGATATTGTTTGATAAGTGCGATCCCTTGAAGACTAAACAAGTAGTGCTTGAAAAGTCCTTGAAAGTCCTATGTCAGATTCTGTTCTACCTTAGCTGTAAAGATGTCTTTTGTTAATGTTGATAACATTTTATTGATAATGGTCTGTAGTATTCTGATTGATTGAAGTACTTGGTTAAATGTCTGTAGGCCTATTTGACGTAGAGGGCAACACGGATACATTTAATTAGATAATTACAAAGGTAAAAATTAAAAATCCCCCTGGAAATCAATTCCGTTCCAATATTAATGGAAAAGTTCATTTCTGCGGGACAGAACAGAGATGCATCTGGCCTCAGATTTTCCGAACCCCTTTAAAATACAATATTATTCCCTGAATTGCATAGACTATCATGTGAATGATGTGAAAGTAGTGATGTGTCTTGTGTCTGACAGTGGGTTACATCGTCGGCCTGGGCGATCGGCACATTCAGAACATTCTCATTGATGAACAGACTGCAGAACTGGTCCACATTGACCTCGGTATGTGTACACCGAAAGCTAACGCTTCAGAAGGTCTTGGCTCTTTTTGTGTTTTACATTTCCGCCTTCGTCGTCTCTCCGCACAGGTGTTGCGTTTGAGCAGGGTAAAATCTTGCCCACCCCTGAGACGGTTCCCTTCAGACTGTCTCGGGACATCGTGGATGGGATGGGCATCACAGGGGTGGAGGGCGTCTTCCGGAGGTCAGTCTTAAGGACGTGTTTTCACATTTGAACCCACTGAACCTGATCTAAACCGGGTTTTGGCAACTCTAAACCTACTCTGAAGCCTATAACTGAAATGAATCAAGTGTAAAAACACCAAAATGGGACTCTTGATGTTTTGTGACATTATAATCAATTTCTGTGAAAGGAACTGAACAATTATTATCTTTTTTTAGATGTTGTGAGAAAACAATGGAAGTTATGAGGAGTTCTCAGGAAGCCCTGTTGACCATTGTGGAGGTAAACACAAACAGATTAATTTATCCCATCTCACACCTGACAGGTGTCATTCGTCGGTAGAGTGATGTTTGATTTTGTGTGTGTGTGTGCAGGTGTTGCTGTACGACCCTCTGTTTGACTGGACCATGAACCCTCTGAAGGCCTTCTACCTGCAGCAGCACGATGAGCAGGCGGAGCTCAATGCCACGCTCAACCCCACGCCGGGCGCAGACGAGATCGACGCGCATCGCAAGGCCAGGTAACACTCGTTTCACACACTTAAGAGTCCGGTGTTCTGTTTCATTCGGTTGAGCTGTTTCACGTCCTGTTCGTCAGCTGTGGTCGCATTTTCATCCTTTTTTCTTGCCGGTGCGACTGAATTTTGTTAGAGGTCACACTGGTGCGACCACTAGGGCTGTCACTTTACATTCGAAAATCGATTGCACAATCGATCGGACCAACCAACACAAGTTTCGAAAACGAAAATAGGGAATCGATTTTAACGGTCTTTTCTCGGAGCGCGTCACGATACGCTCGCAGCAAACGCGCGTCACACAGCAACTGCAGGCTCTGACAAACACACATAACAGCAAATTATACTTCTGCATAATGTGGCTCTTTTTACAGCAAAACTGTGAATTCTGCCAGTATTCAGACAGTCTCATGCATACAGATACAGATTCAGGCTACGGTCTACAATCGCCTACGTAGGCGAAATTTGTTTGACATTTCTAATCGTAAACACAGCCATGCTGAAGACTGCAGTGATGTTTTTCATTGATGTTATGGCAGTCCACTCGGCTTATTGTTTTTCGAGAATGTTGCACTCCTGTTTGTCATTGTGCACGAAACTTCACGCCAATGAACACTTATGTCTCAAAAATCAAACAGGATTTTTTCACAAAAGTGACAGCCCTATAGCGACCACCACATCACCCAACTGATTAGAGCTGCCAATTCTGTTGCATATCGTCGCTGTCGGGCGGAAACCTCGTACGTCCAAATTTGGTCGGTTTCATATTTTTTCACAAATCGATGCTATTGGTCAGTCCCCACGTGGTTCTGTTATTTTTACAAATTATTAACCAATCTAAAGTGTTGAAAATAGCTTGAGGGCAAATCTCTTAACTTCATTGGACACTTCAACTGTCTGAGAATCCTCGTAACTCCACCTCTTCTTCACCTCGCGGCATTTTGTCTCAGGATTGAAAGTCGCAACGATTAAGAAATCCTCGTCGAGCAACACGTAAAGCAAGCCTTAACTCTGATTTTATCTGTGTTAAACTATGATATCAGTTATTGATGTATTTTAAATGTCTTATTACTAGGCTTATTATATGTGTGCATTGAAGTTTTAAAATGTATCTAATATAATACTTGAATTGAATTAAATGTTTTGGATACCAGCATTAAATTATTGTTTTTATTATTACTTTACTGACTCGAAGTTGGCACTGTGCATGTAAAATACCCCAAGTAAGTTAGCAGGTTTTATTTATGGGAGAAAAAAGGTCTGTCTATTGGCGCCAAGTAAGCCTATCTTTGGATAACTCTGTCTGTTTTTTAGACAATAACGAGTGAAAATAGTTAGGTTAGATACATTTGAGTAGGCCTGTTTTGTTAAAAATCGATAGCTGCAATGCTTCGGTGCAGAAGGAAGCCCGTGAGCCACGAAGGTAAGTTTGTGTGCAGATTAGGCTAATTTCTGCCTATTAGACAGCCTAATGTTAGTCGGCTCATCGTTTTTTGTTCTGCTTCACTTATAACTTAGCTCTTAAACCTTTAAAATGGAGTTTAGGAAGATGTATGTAACCACAGTTTGTTAGCTTTGGTTAACTATTGAAGCCTTTTCTCTTGTCAAAAGGCTCAACGCGACCGCAGACTTTGATGAGCACTGCTGGCAGCAGTGACGTCTGTGTCCGTACCATTCTAATCAATGACAGCGTAACATCTCCCTGCTCCCGAGTCATAAAGCTCGTATCTCCGATTAAACATGATTTTGGGGAAATGTTGTGTTAATGTTGGTACACAACAGTATATGATAGCAATATAAGGTATAATACCAACTTTAACGATACAATGTTTAATAACTCAAAAAATATGCAGTTTTTTTAATTTCCTGAAAAATAATGGTTTTGGAGATACGAGGATTCCGCCCGACAGCGACGATATGAGAAACATCAAACGGCAAACGAAACGATAGCGGAATGAAACCACGCTTCGCAGTGTGGACCAATGCTCGAGCTCAGTACAGGTTTACTCTCGATCATTTACTACACAGAGCTGGGAGATCAATTGAGAAAGCATTTGAATTTGCCTCAGTGTTATTAACGTCGCTGCAAGATCTAGTAAGAAGCATTCAAATTCGGCGCTGAATTCTCTTGTTATAAACCAACAGCACTGAGATTTAACCAGGAGAATCATTGTGCCGTGAACTAACAAGTTGTAGAAGGCTCTTCAATCCACAAATCACCCACATTCACCATGGACTTAATGTAGGAACGCTAACTGTAACCATGGTATTGTGGCAGAAATAGTTGAATCCTTTTACATTATTCATTTCAGGGTTTGTACAACCTTTTGAGAGGGAAATTCAAGCACTTTTTTCAAGGACTGCTTCACACTATTTCCAGCACTTCAAAGCTCTAAATTTGATCCAATTTATACCAATATTTAAATTCATTTAAAAAAGGGTTTTTACGTGTTACTGTTTAAAAAAAAAAAGTTATTTATCTGCATCTCAACTGAAGCTCTGAGCATTACTAACAAATGTGAATTTACAAGAAATAAACGTGATGATATTAGTTACTGCACTTGTTAATGCAAAACAATAGTAATTTTATGCTAAAATTAACTTTATGATTAAAAAACACCCCAGATCTGGTGCTACTGCTCTCAAATGTTACTCTGGAGCCCTGAACATACATTGAATTTAAGGCACTAAAACTTAATGTTGAACATGAAGCCCTATTTTGAATGTGGCACAGGTATAAATCGTGAAACACTGCTTAGGAAGAACGTCTGCAAGTCTGTTGCAATTAATCATAAACTACACCTCATGAGCTTTGTGTAGTTTTAAAGCCTGACAATGAAACAACAGTAAGAAAAATATTTTAAAAAAATATTTTATAAAACAAAACTTGCATATGTTTTTTTATTGAGAATCCTTTTTGATACATTAGGCTTATAGTATGATAGAGGAGAATATAGAGCTCACACTCACGAAAAAAAAAAAAAACATTTTAACATGATTCAAATATTAAATTGGTGCAGTTGCTGATATTTATATGGCCAAAAAGTAAGATAAAATTCAAATTTCTTGTAATGTAAATCAATGAGATCTTTATAACAGTATAGCAGACTACTTGCATAAAATACATATAAATATCTGTTGTCAAGTCTTAGTATGATATTTATGCTTAGTGTTATGATCAAAGTTTTGTAGTTTTTATTTTGGAGGGAAAAACATATGTAATGCAATGATGATTGTACAAAAAAGCATGATACATTTTGAAAAATTTTCTAAACAAATATGTATATTTAAAGTAAACTTTGAGTTGCTTCAGTCCAGTATGTGTTCATCTTGAAATATTGTAACAATATAAAAGTTATTCTTACATTTACTAAAGATTTCACAGCAAAAAGACTTGCTTTTACTTGTTAAAAAAAATAACTATTAATCAGACGGTATGTAGTCGATTTTGTACAATAGGATTTTCAGCAAGTTTTAATCATGTTAGTAATTTAGAGGATTTTTCCATATCAAATATGTAATATACAATGTCTCATAAATGTGCTGATTGTTACAATTGGGCCTCTTAAATTATGATCTGCACAATGACAGGATTTGGCTATAACTGCTAAATACAGTCAAACCAAAAATTATTCAGACACCAGATATAATTTGTGATTTTTGTTTACTAATGGGTGCAGGACACTATAGTTCATTTATGTTAGTGAGGAGAGCAAAATAAAGTAAACTGTGGCATATTATACCCAAACATTCTTCATACAGTGGGTTACCAGTAATATTTATACAAATTTGGGGCCAAAAAGTATTCAGACACTTTGACCTGATTGTTTTTCTAAGTGTTTTGCTTCATTTGCTAATGTGACCTTTTTACACACAGACTGAAGAAAATGAAGCATTGCTTGGTAATCGGTTGAGCTAAACTGGTATTATTTAATTGTGTAGTTAAATTTAACATCTGACAGATATTCAACATAATTCATCTGTGAGACAGACTAACAGAAGGACGGACAAAACCAGTCAAAAACCAGAGTTCTTGTCATATTTTATTACCATTTTCTAAACTATAGCGAATAAACTGTGATAATGTGAGAAATTTTGAAGGTGTCTGAATACATTTTGGTTTGACTGTATATCCATTTACCTCAGTACTGGTGTAGTTACAGTATTTTACCTTTGTACGGCAGTATAGAGTTGGTAAGAGTCGTGATCAGAACTGTATGCACACACACCCTAATCTGAATAAAGGTTTTAAGTGAAAATACAGGTGTATTAAGCTTGTGTACACATTTCTCCAGTGCAAGGCCATGTTTCTAACAGTCAGGTTAAAGTGTGATTGTGTGTTGTGTGTTGTGTGTTTGTGCAGTGACAGTCAGAGCTTTAATAAAGTGGCGGAGCGAGTGTTGCTGCGCCTGCAGGAGAAGCTGAAGGGTGTTGAGGACGGGACGGTGCTCAGCGTGGGTGGCCAGGTAAACCTCCTCATTCAGCAGGCGATGGACCCCAAAAACCTCAGCCGCCTCTTCCCCGGATGGCAGGCCTGGGTCTGACACACTTTAATTCTTACACCAAAGAAATCTGCATATGAAATAATACAGTGGAAATGCCTTATGACTGTATTCTCACGCGCTTTGTGACATGGAATGTTTATCAACTCTGAATGTCCATCTTTAATACATGTTGCACTATTAGCCTGTATATAATTAAATGATTTGAATATATTTAGCACTTAGCAGTGTTTATTATAGCCTAATACTTCTAGTGAACGGTTGAACAGTCTGATCTGTTTTTGTAAGTGTTTGTTAAAAACATTTCGATCGATAAATTGAAAATTTGTTTTATTCAATGTCACCACAAGCTTTGAATTGTATGTACTAAATATGAATGTTTACTTAATAATAGATGAAAATGGAATTGAAAAGAAAGAGTAAAGTTAAACAAAAAGCTCATCACATGCATTGATCAATGTTTGGTTCATGTTGTATTGTGTACCTTATACACAGTACAGTCATAAATCACGGTTAAACTGTAAAGCTCTCAATCATTTCAGTTTAAAACACATTTTTGATAGTAAAAAGATGACTAATAGTTTCTTTCATTTAACACGTGGAATTGCATTTGGTTATATTCCACAGGAAATAATAAACATTGGACTGCCATAATATCAAATCTTGATCAAGGGTTTTCAAACAATGTGTTTTCACACAGTATAAATGGGGCGTTATATATTAAAACTATTTATAGGTATTACTTATAGGTAATAAGAACATGAAGTGTTGCTCACACAAAAATAAGAGAAACACATGAACAAAATTACAAAATAATAATAAATTACAAAAACATGTACATAAAATACTCAAATATACAGTCACTATACTGTAAATTATAAGGTGATAAACAGAACATTGTTATATTTTATGTAAAGCTATGGATATTTTTAAATGTATTTATTTTATTAACTGTATTGCTAACCAACTTTACCATATAGTTACAGTTTAACTGTAAAATATTGCAATGTAACTCAGAAAGCAGGTTTTTACTGTAGCTTTTATACATTGTATTTCTGATACAAGCACCAGTTTATTTCCAATGAAAGAAACCATTTCCATGAGCAATATACTGTTATTTAAAGGGTTTTCTGAAAGCATTGTAATGTTAGCGCAGGGATATGATTTCAGCAGTGTTGGGAAGGTTACTTTGGAAATGTAACAGGTTACAGATTACAAGTTACTCTATTTAAAATGTAATAAGTAGTGTAACTATTTCAATTACTTTATTAAAGTAATGTAACTGATTACATTTGATTACTTTTCTAATTAATGTTAATCATTTTCAAACATTTATTTAACCTTATACTCAACACTGATTACTATCATAGCTCTTAAATATCCTTCATAATGTAATTCAAGCCAAGAAATAAGAATTCATGCTGATATTGTCCACTTTGAAACTTTCGTAAGGCACTGTATGTCTGGCGATAGAAGCAGATTTGTACCCCTGATAACCTCATACTGTCTCTACTGTACACCTACTACAGTATCCCATGAGACTTAACCACATACAGTACAATCTCTGCTTCATTAATCAGTGTGTGGGTGCAGTTAATGAAGTTATAAAGAGTCAGTGGAAGGACTGCAGTTGAGCTGCACAATCATTAGAGATGCTTGAGGTTCATTAGTGGCTTCATGAGGCAAACATACTTTAAAACAGTTGCCGAGAGGCTGTTACATAACTCACAAAACGACTTCAGTGTGTGTGTGTGCTTGCAACTCCTCAAAAACTCACCACAAAAACCACAATCTGAAAATCTAGCTAGTTCTACTGATTTTCCCAAGTTGATTAGTAATTATCTAGCCATTGATTTATCCAAAGCTATTTATGGCATACTACACTACAGGGAGAGTCCATATCGAGGATCTCTAGAGGCATTACTCCAAACACTCCACAAGTTGTCCCACTGAAAAACCATGGTTGTGGGGGATAAAGTGGGATATTGGAAAGTACTGAAAAACATACAAACTTTGGGGTACCAGTTCAGTTCGACAACTAAGTTACCATCACCTGAGAAATTAATAAACATTTAACTTCTCAGCAGCATTTTTGTACAGAGTTCTCGCGAGAGCACAAGTTGAATTTGCTCAGCGAGTTACTCTGGCGTCGAGTAATGATGCTCATTAAATATGCCCCTCGATCTGAGCTGCACCAATCACATCGGGTTATCTGATATAGGCGGGCCAGAGGCGAGATGACGACAGCGCTGTGACGTCAAAGTCATTAGTAAACATTGCAAGATGGCTATGGATGAACACCAGTTGTTTGAAATGGCTTTGGCCGCTACAAACGAGTTAGACTTGTCTTTTTATCTAAAAGAGGAACAGAAGACGCCGCTCGAATCATTCCTTTGCAAGAAGGACGTTTTTGCTGTTTTGTCGACCGGGTACGGTAAGAGTCTAATCTACCAATAGCTCCGCTGGTAGCTGGGGTTTATTGTTGTGATTGGTCGTAGTGTTATCCAATTGCGTGCAGCAAGATTTTCAAATGCACGCTTGGTGCCGCCCCTCGAGCTGGCCGATTTTCATTAGTCGACGCCAGACCATTAATCTTGTAGATTTAGGTCTGGATTTCCAGGCTAGCATTTTTGATCATATTCACAAAATTGTAATGGACTCGTCCTGGTCGATATTTAATTCGGTAACATCTGGCAGTTTTGATTTATATGCTGTTGAATGTTTGATGCTCACGTTAGCTTACTTGTGCGTATGCAACTTCTATAAGCCCCTTCTAGTTTACGCAGATCATCATCGTCACTTGTTTTTGGATCCGGAGATGCTGTAACAGCGCCCCCTACCATATAACAGTGAAAACGTGTCATAAATGATGGAAGATCTTGTCAATGGAGTTTGACCTGGTTGTTTTTGGCAGTGTTCAGCATTTCCTGGACTGAATATGAGCTCATCCACAGAGAGTTGAGCACTGCACTCAAAACATGTGAGATTGAGGAAAGAATCAGTTACCTTTCAGATTTTCCAGACTAAAGCAGTTCAATTCAAATCTGTCCAGAGTAGTGAGTAGAAATATCAAATTAAATATCAAATTTTAATAATAAATAATAATTAATTAGCAATATACATGTAGGCTATATTAAAATTATTTGAATACATTTATAATCATTCAATTTAAATTAAGTGTCAGATTTATTAGGGCAAATTAGCGTGAGAGCGCAATCCCATAAAAGTGCAGATGAGGGACAGTTCTGCGGGTGAATCTTCTGATAATGAACATTTCCATAATGACCAACACAATCTACCAAGAGCAGAGCAAATTAACGCAGATTTGCAAACAAGCAGAGCCGATGATAATCAGGTGTGGGTAATCTACTAACAATACAGGAACAGAACAGAAAATTGAAGATAACATGGCTTGGCAAACGATATGTTGGGATATCGTCGTCTTCTGGCATTTAAAATACACGATTCAAAACACGAGTGTATAAGATTCTGTCCCTTCTTCCATACGCCCTCTGTTCTCTGCAGTTCCTCCTACAGCAGTGCAAAATGGGTTAAGATACGCTTTTGGGGTGTGTTAAACAATGGCGCAAATACTAGTAAATCGACTAATGCAAACCTTAGTAAATCATGTTGCATGATTCAATTAAATATTCTCCTCCCATACATTTTGCGTCTGAAAGGGAAACTCTTAAAAATACATATGCAATAAGGTCAGCAGCAAAAATAACTGCCCACGTCTAATTTATTAATGACGGGCCATTATTATAAAGTATTACCGAAACGCCTTCAGGGTGATACAAGACCCCACTGCGAAACTTGCCACATAAGTAAATAATTTAATCCAGAATATTATTTTAACATGATTTTTTTTTACCTCAAGATGACTCGCAGTAGCCGCTGTTATCGGTTGTTGTCCTGCAATAACAGAGCACTAGATGGCACGATTTAAGAATCAGCTGATGTTGATGAGGCACAATGAAATTGAGTATTGCAGGGAGCTGTGGAAAAATAGAATTGCTTTGTCAAGTCTAGTGGACAGCCTCAAGCTGTTGCGGTGCGGCGAAAAGACTAGATAATATGACAAGGCATATCTCGCCCTCAGATTCACCAGTACAATGATGGGTAATGAAGAGAGACCACAGTGTGTTGTGTGCCTCAAAAGACGAACTTCTAACCATTATGAAGTCAAACAAGTGAAGACGCCACTTAGAGACTCATATCACATACAGAAGGAGAAACTTGTTGATGTTGAGAAGTTGTAGTACTTTATTAATTACAATATTTTAAATAAATCCTTTAGAAATTTGCAATCAAGTTCCTGTCTGAGAGTGTCTTTTTGTGGGTGTATCTTTATTCATCAAAGAATACTGAAAAAAAAACATGAAGCGGCACAACTGAACGCTTCAGCTGCGCTCAAAGGATCTGCTCTTGTGTTGTTAAAGTTTGGCTATTTAAGAAATGTATCAATAATGATAATAAAGCAATATGCCCTGTTGAAATTGTGTGATATATGGTTTATTTAAACTGCAAAGGAAAAGCATAAATATAAATGATTGTGAGATGTGAAGGGGGAGGAGAATTTATACGTGCGTCAGGTTTCTGGCCCACAAAGACTTCCACATAGGAGACACCTGTGCATCCTCGCTCATAACTCCTCATTCCTCGCGGTGCAATTACAGGATTGAGATGTCCTTCAAGATGGCTGATTCGATCGGTTTCCGGGTCACATGCTGGAGGATGGAGGAGTGAGGAAACGAGGAAGCATCAATTTGAGTATTGAGACGCACCCTGACTGAAGGAAGTGTGCACTAGTGATGGCGTCATCGCCGTGAGACGAAATCAAAGGCAGATTATCAAAAACGTGCAAAAAACATCAATAAAACCAAAAAATATGGGTATTTCATGGATTTTATGTGTAAGAAATAATGCATTTATATATATTTATAAATAACTTTGTGAAGCAAAAGCAAAAAAGCAAAAGTAAAAACGAACAAATTTACTATATCAATTTACTTTATTTTTTGAACAAGAACAGTTTGAACCTGTTATTTATACAGTATAATAGTATTGAATATTATAATAGTATAATTTATATCATGAAGCAAAATGATATGCAAGAATAAAACTAATAGATATTGTCTTGAGTTGATCTGAATCTCAGTAGAAACTGCTGGTCTTTAAGATGAACTTTACACAATGTGACAAATTTAGAAGATGTTTCTTTTGTTCTGCCACTGTTGCTGGTTAGGACGTATTTATATTGAAGAAATGTATTACTTATATTTATTGTGTCACGTTTAGTGAGGACGCGGCATTAGACTTGCTGGATCTGAAGAGGAACTACTTGCTGTGATTGTTTTTTGTATGACTGTGTAGAGAAGATGATTGACAAACTCTTCTCCCACATGCAGTGCAGTGATACGGTTTCTCTCCAGTGTGGATCCTCTCGTGTGTTTTCAGGGATCCTGAATGACTGAATGTCTTGTCGCAGTGTGAACACTTGTAAGGTTTCTCTCCAGTGTGGATCCTCTCGTGTGTTTTCAGGTGCTGTGACTGACTGAATGTCTTGTCGCAGTGTGAACACTTGTAAGGTTTCTCTCCAGTGTGGATCCTCTGATGAGGTTTTAAAGTTTCAGCTCTAATGAAACACTTCCCACACTCAAAGCACATATGATTTCTTACACCAGTGTGTATTTTCTGATGTACTTTTAACACCAAAAGAGGGATTGTGCTGATGCAAGCTGTTAAACTTAATCTGGCCCTAAATCACACCGACAGGAGATGTCGTCGTCTGAGACAGCAGAGAGTAGCCAGTTAAGCAATGAGGTTTCTTTACAAAGATAAAGTAAGAAGTTAGGTTTACTTAATTATTCAGTAAAACTATATGTTATTGCGAATATTATTGTTACTTGTTCATCATTGTGTCAGTGTTTTATTAGCTAGCTTCTTTGCACGAAGAACAACATACTGTAGTGACGAAACGCGTTTGTCCGTTCAGGGCCACTGTAGAAACATGTCGATATAAGGGGACCCGCGGTGTGTGTAGATAGAAATGGCTCATTCTAAAGTAATAAAAACATAACGGTTCATTAAGTAAGGTATTTATACACCAGTGAAAACAGTTTTGTATATGATATTGCATTGCTTATTCACATTTAAAAGTCTGGAAAAACTTAACTGAATGTTTCTCATGATCTTGCAATGTAAAGGCCCAGATTTTTCCAGCCCATCTTCACAGATGATTTTCTTTCTTATGCGAGATCGTCTTCTGATGTTTAGTGAATGTTTATACTGCTCTTTTCCATACAATGAAAGGGGATGGACCTAAAAAATACTGACCCAACAATTGGATATTAAATTGGTAGGGTTTCCTGTGCTTCTGTTAAAACAACAATAACAAAATCAATTAAATCCTTTTATCCGACTCTAAATAAACTTGAATTAGACTGAGATTCTCACTAAATATTGAGCATTATTTTAGATATTTGATTCACATACCTAAATTATAGTCATAGTCTCACACCAGCTTCACCTGCATGATCTCAGCATCACAAACCCGCCATAACTTTACAGGAATTAATTTCGTCACGTACATACTTGCCAAATCAGATAATAATTGACTTAATTATTTTAAGTGTGAAAAGCCCTGTAATCTACTAGAAATAATAATTTCACAAGATTCCAGTGTAACAATTTATTTAGCAGGTAGGACTACACATGTAAATTCAAGAATTAGGAAACAAAAGATCAATCCAAAATCAATTACAAAAAGCATAAAAATAAGTCAAAGAAGCATACCAGGCAATAAAAAGTGCAAATTTTTCTAAAGATTTTCTCCTGGCTCTTTTGCCAGTCTTTCTTAAACACCCAGATCAGAAATTAAAGAAATCTGAGGGAATTGATAACTAAATCAAATTTGAACTGAACACAATTCCATGACCCCAGGGGTCACAGCTTAACTGGAGCAAAAGGTCATTTTTAATCAAGGGGAGATTTTACACAAGAAAGGCACAACCCTCAAAGTAGAGAAGAGTTTCCCTGTTTTAAATCTTTATTATGATCTGCCGTGCTGGTACGCAAGGAAGCTTCGTTTCCACCACAAAATAAAACATTTTAAAAGATAATTGCGACTTTATTTCTCACAATTGCGTGATATAAAGTCAGAATTGCGTGATGTAAAGTCAGAATTGCGAGATATAAAGTCAGAATTGTGAGATATAAAGTCAGAATTGCGAGATATAAAGTCAGAATTGCGTGATGTAAAGTCAGAATTGCGAGATATAAAGTCAGAATTGCGAGATATAAAGTCAGAATTGCGTGATAAAGTCGCAATTGCGAGATATAAAGTCAGAATTGTGAGATATAAAGTAAGAATTGCGTGATATAAAGTCAGAATTGCGAGATATAAAGTCAGAATTGCATGATAAAGTCGCAATTGCGTGATATAAAGTCAGAATTGCGAGATATAAAGTCAGAATTGCGAGATATAAAGTCAGAATTGCGAGTTATAAAGTTAGAATTGCGTGATAAAGTCGCAATTGTGAGATATAAAGTCAGAATTGCGTGATAAAGTCGCAATTGCGCAGTCAGAATTGCGTGATATAAAGTCAGAATTGCGAGTTATAAAGTCAGAATTGCGTGATAAAGTCGCAATTGTGAGATATAAAGTCAGAATTGCGTGATAAAGTCGCAATTGCGCAGTCAGAATTGCGTGATATAAAGTCAGAATTGCGAGTTATAAAGTCAGAATTGCGTGATAAAGTCGCAATTGTGAGATATAAAGTCAGAATTGCGAGTTATAAAGTTAGAATTGCGTGATAAAGTCGCAATTGTGAGATATAAAGTCAGAATTGCGTGATAAAGTCGCAATTGCGCAGTCAGAATTGCGTGATATAAAGTCAGAATTGCGAGTTATAAAGTCAGAATTGCGTGATAAAGTCGCAATTGTGAGATATAAAGTCAGAATTGCGTGATAAAGTCGCAATTGCGCAGTCAGAATTGCGTGATATAAAGTCAGAATTGCGAGTTATAAAGTCAGAATTGCGTGATAAAGTCGCAATTGTGAGATATAAAGTCAGAATTGCGTGATAAAGTCGCAATTGCGCAGTCAGAATTGCGTGATATAAAGTCAGAATTGCGAGATATAAAGTCAGAATTGCGAGATATAAAGTCAGAATTGCGAGATATAAAGTCAGAATTGCGTGATAGTCGCAATTGCGTGATAAAGTCGCAATTGTGAGATATAAAGTCAGAATTGCGTGATAAAGTCGCAATTGCGCAGTCAGAATTGCGTGATATAAAGTCAGAATTGCGAGATATAAAGTCAGAATTGCGAGATATAAAGTCAGAATTGCGTGATAGTCGCAATTGCGTGATATAAAGTCAGAATTGCGAGATATAGTCAGAATTGCGTGATATAAAGTCAGAATTGCGTGATAAAGTCAGAATTGCATGATATAAAGTCGCAATTGTGCGATATAAAGTCAGAATTGCGTGATAAAGTCAGAATTGCGAGATAAAGTCAGAATTGCGAGATATAAAGTCAGAATTGCGAGATATAAAGTCAGAATTGCGTGATAGTCGCAATTGCGTGATATAAAGTCAGAATTGCGAGATATAGTCAGAATTGCGTGATATAAAGTCAGAATTGCGTGATAAAGTCAGAATTGCATGATATAAAGTCGCAATTGTGCGATATAAAGTCAGAATTGCGAGATATAAAGTCAGAATTGCGTGATAGTCGCAATTGCGTGATATAAAGTCAGAATTGCGAGATATAGTCAGAATTGCGTGATATAAAGTCAGAATTGCGCGATATAAAGTCAGAATTGCACGATATAAAGTCAGAATTGCGTGATATAAAGTCGCATTTGCGTGATATAAAGTCAGAATTACGTGATATAAACTCGCAATTGCGTGATATTGCAATTGTTTAAATTAATACATTTTTAGCTAACTGTGATTTGTATATGTACATTTCTGAAATACATAACTAAGACAGTCACCTCTGATAACAGATCATTCTCAATTGTAATGTGGACTCGTGCATTTTCTGTAAAGCTGCTTTGAAACGATGTGTATTGTGAAAAGCGCTATACAAATGTGAATTGAATTGAAAAGAAATGAAGGTTTTTGAGGAAAACATTCCAGGATTTTTCTCCATATAGTGGACTTAAACGGTTATCAATGAGTTGAAGGTCTAAATTGCAGTTTCAATGCAGCTTCAAAGAGCTCTACACGATCCCAGCCGAGGAATAAGGAAAAATCTAGAGAAACCATCGGTCATTTTCTAAAAAAAATAAACATTTGACCGATGGTTTGGCTAGTTAAGACTCTTATTTCTCGGCTGGGATCGTGTAGAGCTCTTTGAAGCTGCATTGAAACCCATTGGTCCCCATTGAAGTCCACTATATGGAGAAAAGTCCTGGAATGTTTTGTCAGAATTGCGTGATACAAACTCTTAAGTCTGTGATATAAGTCAGAACTGTGACTTTATATCACGCAATTCTGACATCTTTTCTCAGAATTGTGAGCTATAAACTCGCAATTGTGAGTTATAAAGTCCAATTCTAAGGAAAAAAAGTGACTTTTTTCCTCAGAATTGCGAGTTTATATCTCACAATTCTGACTTTATATCACGCAATTCTGACTTTATATCTCCCAATTGCGTGTTATAAAGTCAGAATTGCGAGATATAAACATGCAATTCTGAAAAAAAGTTGCAATTGTGAAAAAAAGTCAGAATTGTGAGAGAAAAAGTCGCAATTACCTTTTTTATTCTGTGGCGGAAACAAGCTTATATAGGTACGAGAATGACATCATTGTATCAATCACACAGACACTTTTAAACTGATACCAAACATGAAAGAGAAAATCAAACTCAGTTTACTATATACGTGGCATAAAGACATTCGGAGTGGCGGGACACGGAAGTCTGTACATATACAGAGAGCGTGGAATGTGAAGCCAAGTTTATCATTTAATTGTGCGTTTTTTATAGTCCATACTGCTTGTGTGCTATATAACAGGTCTTCTGAAGCCGTTACAATAGCAATTATTTGAGCTCAACAGCATCCCTCCCCATTTACTTTCATTGTACGAAAAAAGAGCAGAGCCAAACATCTCCATTATACAGGTTTCAAACAACATAAAGGTGAGTACATAATGACAAATGTCATTTTTGGGTGAAACATTCCTTTCAAAGCACTGCATCTAAAAGGAAGCCAAAGCCTCTAGATGTGAACAGTACATAAACTTTACTTCATTGGACCATAAACCTCATTTAGGCACCAGTAGCTTTATTGACACAATTCTATTGAAGACTAAGAATAAAAAGAGCAGCATACTTTGAAGTGAAGTACAGGGTAATGTTGATGCTCCACTGTAATGTGCGATACTCATATTTTGGCACGTTATGATTTCTGATTACTATAAAAGCCACATGTATAATCATGATTCCTTCATCGTTCAGTAGTTTTGTCCTGCTTGAAAAGTTCAATCTACCGTAAAAATTGTCCGGAAATGTTTAAATCCTGGCATCTTGACAAACAGGACTGTGATCTTTGGGGAAAGTCACTCACCCAGAGCTCAGTGCAGTGTGTTCACCCGTTACCTGCCCTGAGTTCCCTTCAGCCCTGTTCTGCCGAGTCGGTGTCTCCTCGTCCTCCGTCGACGCCTGACGTCACTTGATGCGATGGCGCACCAGCGAGGACTCGTCCGTAATCTCTCCGTCTCGGTGGCATCGGCAGGGCAGGATGAGCAGGATGAGGAGTACGATCAGGACCACTGCACATATGCCCATCAGAGCGTATGCGAACACCCACATCATAGGCTCCCTAAGAGACACGCCGCTGGTGCAGTCGGACGCTACGCCCTCGGCTAGGAACGGCCCGGCAATCTCTGCAAACGGTACATCGCTGTTTTCTGTTTGGAGGACAGGGGAGGTATAAACAGGAAGAACCGTAACCAAGATGGCTGCAGTAACACACTAGTCCAATCAAACAAACATTCCTGAGACAGTTAATCCCAAAGTAGACTTTGGTTTCTACATGCACGTCAAGACAGTGGTTCCCAACCCTGGTCCTGAAGTACATCGTTTAAATTAATAAATTTTTAGCTAACTGTGATTTGTATATGTACATTTCTGAAATAATTAACTAAAATACCTCTGATAACAGATCACTCTAAATTGTAATGCATTTTCTGTAAAGCTGCTTTGAAATGATGTGTATTTGTGAAAAGCGCTATACAAATGTGAATTGAATTGAAAAGAAATTAAGGTTTTTGAGGAAAACATTCCAGGATTTTTCTCCATATAGTGGACTTAAACGGTTATCAATGAGTTGAAGGTCTAAATTGCTTCAATGCAGCTTCAAAGAGCTCTACACGATCCCAGCCGAGGAATAAGGAAAAATCTAGAGAAACCATCGGTCATTTTCTAAAAAAAAATAAACATTTTAAAAAAATAAACAGTGACCAATAATGCTTGCTTTCAGAATTTGCATGAATAAAGTGCAACTAGATGGTTTGGCTAGTTAAGACTCTTATTCCTCAGCTGGGATCGTGTAGAGCTCTTTGAAGCTGCAATGAAACCCATTTGGTCCCCATTGAAGTCCACTATATGGAGAAAAATCCTGGAATGTTTTCCTTAAAATCCTTAATTTCTTTTCAACTGAAGAAACAAAGACATTAATATCTTGGATGACGTGGGGGTGAGTAAATGATCAGGAAAATTTAATCTAAGTTACTTGACAAATTTTTGTTGGCCAAACTACGAAAGGTTCCCTCGGCAAAAACCCAATAGGATTTCGGATTATTGCAGAAAATAAGCTTTTGTTGGTCACAGAGCTTATGATTCTTACACATTTTGTTCATCATGATATCATCTTCATAAATAAACAACTTATTAACTTTTATGAATTATTTATGAATTTTGAAGACTGAATACAATCTTCAGAAGAGTTAATGTACGCTCTGCACCACGGTGAGTGGTTTGCAAGAGCGCGACTATAGACAATTAGGCTGTGAAAGCAGATCAGTGAGTAGATGTGTTTTCATGTTCGGTGTGATGTTATTTAACCTTTTACATTTAAACATTTTTTTTTTTTAAAGTCAGCCACTGCAAGCGTTTTTGATCATTTTCACAAAACGTTCATGTCCGCCAGAATATTTTGTTGTATGAACATCTGAACATGCAATATATCAAAAGAAAGAACAAACCCTCTGCTTGAACAGCTACATGCATTCTTATTACTGATGAAGCCACTGATGGATTTTATGTCATAGAATACAACGCGAAAATATCTTGGGCTATCGTTCTGTTCACCACAGACCTTCCAGACAGGCAAAGAAAAGAAAACATGATGCAGCCAGACAAAGTCGGGACAGACAATGGCAGAAATCCCGTATTAACATAGGTGTGGCTTTTTCCAGATGTAAGATGCTGATGCAGGAAAATAAAATAAAAACGACGGTGAAGTTGCATGTTTTCTGCTGGACAGGTAAGTTAGTCCAACTTTAGCAATGTAACATTAATTGAAAACTGTTGTTTGGTTTCTTTAGCTACAAAATGGGCATAATCATAGCGAGAAGTAACGTTTTTCCCTTGTCAATGTTGAAAAATATGTCATTGGATTGTAATTTCATGTAACAGGACAGTGTACCAATCAAGTGACCAATAATGCTTGCTTTCAGAATTTGCATGAATAAAGTGCAACTGATTTGTTGGCATTGCTTCACTACTGTGCTAACTAGCTAAAGTCAGCGAATAAGACACTGACACAATGGGCCCTATTTTAACGATCTGAAACGCAAGTGTCAAAGCGCAAAGCGCAAGTAACTTTGTGGGCGGGTCTTGGCGCTGTTGCTATTTTCCCGGCGGGATAAATGACTCTTGCGCAGGCGCAAATCTAAAATGGGTTGGTCTGAAGTAGCTTCATTATTCATAGGTGTGGTTTGGGCGTAACGTGAAATAAACCAATCAGAGCGTCATCTCACATTCCCTTTAAGAGCAGGCACGCTTGTTCTAAAGCGGATTCCTATTATAGCGGCGGATTTGCCAGGCGCGCGCCAGGAGCGGTTCACAGCCGAGGAGAGCAACGCTCTCGTCAGGGACGTTGGGGATGGAGAAACCCACCCAAATTAACTTTGGTTAAAAAGGCGTATGATAATTTGGGTAAATGTGTAAGCTAGATGTATGCTTTTATAATAAATTGTCTATCTATCTATCTATCTATCTATCTATCTATCTATCTATCTATCTATCTATCTATCTATCTATCTATCTATCGTAATAATGTATGATTTGCAAAAATGAAAACTGCTGCTTCTGTGTAGATGAGAGAATCAAAGTGCGCGTTGTGCACACGCTACATTGATTATGGCCAAGCATGCGCCCTTAAAATGGCATATGAATAACATGCGCAACGCGCCACTGACTTTAAACTATTTTTTCCTGGTTAGTGGCGCAATTGTTTTCTAAACCTGCAAAATAGCATGAAGGAACGTTTGCGCCGGAACACGCCTCCTTTTTTGCGCTGAACCGCCCAGGGAGCACAAGTTCATTCCCTAGTTTAGCGACGTGCTTCTGTGGAGGGAAAAGCGCGCTTTGCGCGGGTGCAAAATAAGAATGATACATGCGTCGGTGTACAAAGTCAATTGCGCTGGGTGCAAGCTGGGCCCAATGTCTCAGACGACGACATGTTTGTCCTGTTTTGGCCACCGTAGCTTCTTCGAAAGGGAGCGGTGGGCTGAGCCGTTGGTTGCAATTCGCAACCGAACCGCTAGATGCCGCTAAAATCTACACACTGCACCTTTAAATTAAATAGTCTCGTAGCAGAAAGCTGATCCTAAATGCAGCTGTGACACCCCTGGGCACACGTCTTTGAGGCTCCCGAACCCCTGTGTCTGCTTGTGTCCCACCTACCTGCACATGTGCTAACAGCAAAGCCCACCCTCTTTTGTGCACGGTCAAAGATGACATAGAAGCCCTCCATCACAGTGGCTCCAATGACTAAGCCATTGGCTGAAGGGGAGACTCCGAACCGGAAACAGTCCAATGTCCCGTCAATATCTGTGACTGACTGGACGTACAGCTGCAGAGAGAAAAACTGATGTCAAAAGAAGATCTGCGAGCTATGAACAATATGCAAAGAAAATATGCAACATCATCACATCAAAAACCATAAAAAATATATCATGGGTTTGGAGCCTAAGAGTCCTGTGTACAAGCAGGGGTGCCGTAACGGGACAATTCCCCCCACCATTGGGGGGCGAAACACATTGATTCAACCAACGCTGAATTTCAAAACACTCTTCCTCAGACACAAACTGTCCACCAGTAAAGACAAATGTTTGGTAAGAGATTGTCCCCAAAAAATCCTGAAAATTGACTGCTTCAAACCAATGTTAGTAATATTCTAGAATTAATATTTTGAAATAGCTTTTATTTTTACACTTCAGTTTTCATTAGAATTTTATGTGCTCTTGTCATTTCTATTAGTCTTTGTTATAAATATAACAAAGATTAAATTATTTTTATTTCAGTTTCTCTAAGGATAGTCCTGACCTGTGGGTGGATAGTGATGCGGAAGGACTGGCTGGTGTTCGTTGCTCTGAGGTAGATTGAGAGTTTGGGAAAAAGCCTCCATGGTGATTCTCCTCTCATCCAACACGCAAGCTTGGTGCCGTCAAAAAATCCAGCAGAGAAATCCTCGATCTAGTAGAGCAGGAGAAAGCAGGGTTACATCCAATCAATTGTAACTGAGGAGTCGTTTTAGAGTAGACTGAAACCCTTAAATATGCACAAAATGTGTGTTTCTGTGGTAAATAATTTGCCAAAACGGAAGGTCATACCAATGATGTTTGCAGAATAGCCTCCACCACAGCACTAAACACATTTACAGGAAGTCGCAGTAGAGTCGTCCCGCTATCCACAATGGCTTTATCCGAGTTGTACTGAACAAAATGACCAAAGGGAGATAAAGATCAATCAAAAACAAGATCACTACATTCTTATCGCTGCCGTATATTTTATCGAATGCTGTAGTTCCTCCACTGGCAGCCATTAAAGGTACAATTTCAACTCACCCTTAGCTCAATTCCAGTAATTATCAATGTGTTTTTCTAAAAGGATGGACTCGATTTTCTGGTTGAATTTACTTATTTTTTGGGCTAGACTGTGTTATGTACCTCTTTGCAATCTAGGTTTAAATTTTGGTCTCCAACTTCAAGCTTCAAGACTTCCACTTGATAGTACCACTCTTCCAGGATTGGCGTGTACCAAACTGAACCCCGGTACAAGGTTGGCTCAACTCCTCCCATGACCTGAAATGCAACACAAAGACATACTGTAGAAGCATGTCATCTGAGGCATATCATCTTTGCTTAGTTTATAGTAAAAATCTTCCAAGATATTAAAGTCTCCCTGTGGTGAAAATCCAGCTTTTAATGTTGTTTATAGTCAACACCATTGCTGAGTATTTTCTCCTTAAAACTGCAGTGAATCAAAGACAGTCTCAAAAACACGGTTTGAAATCGCTGGTGTTTCTGACGTCACAAACTACCTTGTAACCAATCAGATCAACGTGTGATCGTCAACCAGTGGATCTCTGAGCTGGTGTGAGTGAGTGGAGACGGGACTCATTTACATATGCATATAACCGCGTATATTAATGAGGCAAGAGTTACATTCAAGCTATTTTAAGGCATGAATAAACGTTTAAATATGTAATTTTGGTGATCAAAGATGAGTTTTGAGAAATTTGAGAGTTTTGAGTTTTGACTATAGATACTCTTGATATAAATTAAGGCAATAAACTACAGGTGAATACGGGTTTAATTTAACTAATAGATAAACATACTTTCTCCAGTTGATTAGACACATCAAGACAATTGTTTTGTATTGCAGGTTTTCTGAAATGTTATGTTTAAATATGCAAATAGGGCATTATCTAAATAAATATGCATACATTTCAAGAACAGAAATCTGAACTTTGTCTAATATATCAACAAGAATTTTGAATCTGGCTTTATCCAAAGGTTTTTACAGAGGGGATTTTTCGATATCTCTTTTAATCACCCCATAAACCAGAAAATACTGTCAACAGCCAGAAAAAAGTGTCTTAACTTAAATCTTTTTCACACTCAGGTAAAGTCCCTTTTTCTTTTATTGAAATAGTTAGTTAAGTGCTGGTGTTCATTACTACGTTTTCAACTCCACTATACAAAAATAGGGTGTTTTCTAGTTTTATTAGTTGCATTTATTGTTCATTTATCTGTTTAAGTTTAATTCTGCTTTTCTACTTGACAGCAAAAGTTATCAAAAGTCTCTGTATAAGTAATTAAATAATTATAAATTAAAATGAATACAAAATTATTTTTATTTATTTATAAATAAATAAATAAAATTTACAAAGGGAAAAACTATTTTGACAGAAAAGGTATCATCTGAATCCCCATGTTCTCTTTTTTGAAGTAACAATAATATAATTGTGGATCTACAGTATCTATTTCCTTATATTTAAGAATATTAGATAAAGCATTCTCAAAATACATTCAAATGAAGATAATAAAAAAATAAAACTGACTAGATCTGGCATTTGCCTTCTGCAAATAGCCTCTAATTAAGAGGCTAGTCAAATATTTCCAAAAGGCTTTGGACATTGTTCAGCGGTGGACACAGGACACACCCCTCCCCACCGCTCTTCCCATCTGCTCCTCTCTGCGGGACACGTGGCCGTCTCTTCTTCCAGCGCTCCCGTATTGCTAGCAGAATGTGCTGGCAGCAGGGGGCTCTCTTTAGCTTAATTAGCTTCTCACTAACGAGACACGCCATCCTATAGGAGGCAGCGGAGGTGTGAGACACAGAGACGCACTGAGCTTATTATGTTTCTTGAGTAGCACTGAGAAACCCAATCTCATCTGTCTTTGAGAGAGTGTAAATGGGTCTGATTTATGAGAGCAGGAATCCTGAATGCTACTTACGGCACCAACTTGTATGATTAAAATCAATAATACCTGTTAATAACAATGTTCTCAAATGTTTTACCAGGGGACACTTGTGATCAGGGTCTCTAATTTTGTAGACAATGGGCTCAAACTCTGGTCCACTCTTCAGATTTGTTCAAATTGTCCATAGAGACTGCTGCTCCTTGTTTGAATACACTTTTCAGTCTAATATTGTGGTGCCATCTATAATAATCTATTTCTAATAAACCTACACATAAACAGTCTCTTCTTGCAGTTCTTGGGCAGAATAAGCTGTACTGAACATTTTCTATCATTTAAAGTCCCCCTGTGGTGAAAATCCAGCTTTTAAAGTTGTTTATATGTATATGTGGTGTTTTTAATGTGCTTTAGACAAATCATGTGTAAATTCATCAGTCGACACCATTGCTGAGTATTTTCTCCTTAAAACTGCAGTGAACCAAAGACAGTCTCAAAAACACGCTTTGAAATCGCTGGTGTTTCTGACGTCACAAACTACCTTGTAACCAATCAGATCAACGTGTGATCGTCAACGAGTGGATCTCTGAGCTGTGTGAGTGAGTGGAGGCGGGGCTCATTTGCATATTCATAGAATACTAAGTGAGGCAAGGGTGTAGAGTTACAGTACATTCAAGTTATTATAAGGCATGGAGAAATTGTTTTCAAGTTAAAAAAGTTTAAATATGTAATTTTAGTGATCAAAGATGAGTTTTAAGGGATACAATTATTGACTACAGGGGGATTTTATCAATTTTAAAAACACTGTTGCTTAACTCAAAATGCTTTCCATCATATTGACATTAATAAGTTATCTAACAAACATTGTTTCCCTAATTTAGAAACATTACCAAAAGTATGCTAAAAAAAATAACATTTAATTAAAAAAGAAGTTCTATAGTGTTGGCAAAATTAAAACAACTCTTGCCATAAGTATTTTTGTGATATTACCAAATACAGTAACATTTATTTTATAGCTGAAGTTATTTAAAGAATGTTTTGTGACTAAATTAATAAATATTAATAGAGATACTTAATATTGCAACTTATTTCATATGAAAATTGAATCGTTTTCATGTTAACATAAACAAATGGGTGTACACACAGTAGCAGTTCACTCCTAGTAGTTGGATTAGTTTTGTACTAATTTGGATTGTATATTTTTGCAGTTCAATGTAAGACTGCTTCAGGTTTGGTACACACCAAGCTGCCGCCCGCTGGGTCAGCTGTAGTGCTGGCTGAGACTCCTGCTCCGCACATCTGGAGAGAAAACACATCTGGAATCCCAGTCTGCCGCACAACAGAGTTGAAGAAGGGTTCCACTGACGGGTCGGGCTGAGAGGAGAAAAAGATAAAATGCATCCTATTTAAGGAGCTCTTAGTATTTTCAGATCATATAATACTAATAGTCTAAATCCAAATGGTCCCACTTTGTATTAAGTGGCCATAATACCTGTGAACTTACATGGTAACTACATGTGTACATAGTATGTAACTACATTGTAAGTACACATTGGTACATAATATCTACAGCTGTAATATTTGTGTACCTACACATATGTAACAACCCACAGAATGGTGTGTGTAAGTATAAATGTGTAACAGGACATTGGTAACATGTATATATGTATATGTATATATGTATATATGTGTGTATATATGTATGTATATGTATATATATGTATATATATATATGTATGTATGTATATATATATATATGTATATATCTTGTGCATAACTATTATTGTGTTCACTAGTAGAGTACATAAACCATTATCAAACTCAAAACACCATTGATGTTTGAGGATCTGAGCCACACCTTTGTGACATTTAACTTATCACGTACAGTTTGCACACATTGCTAACATAACACACCTTTTATAAATAAAACACCTATGTAACACCATCATGTGACTTACCCGAACCAGTAGAGGATAAGCAAGCCCAAGAATTCCCTGCCAGTTGATTCCAGGCAGAAAGAAGCCTTCTGAGGTGAGGATTGCAGCTATGTTGATGGTGATGTTACCACTGGGCCCTTTTGGAATGGTGATGCGGTCAGTTCCCAGTTCCCCCTCCCATTCTCCCTGAGTGTATTTTACTGCAACTGCTCTCCCAGTGCTCTGATATGAACTGGAACTGAGCAAACCATCATAACATCGGTTTATCACTAATGCACTACAAACATAATTCACTAACAAACATTAAAAGACTGGAATTAATGAATGTAAGTTTTGTCGGGATGCTTTGTTATAAAACAGTGTGATGTAGTTGTGAAGTGTGATGTGGGGATGTGGTCTTACAGTACTCTGTTATAGTAGTGTGTGATGTGGGGATGTGATCTTACAGTGCTCTGTTATAGTAGTGTGTGATGTGGGGATGTGATCTTACAGTGCTCTGTTATAGTAGTGTGTGATGTGGGGATGTGATCTTACAGTGCTCTGTTATAGTAGTGTGTGATGTAGGGATGTGATCTTACAGTGCTCTGTTATAGTAGTGTGTGATGTAGGGATGTGATCTAACAGTGTTCTGTTATAGTAGTGTGTGATGTGGGGATGTGATCTTACAGTGCTCTGTTATAGTAGTGTGTGATGTAGGGATGTGATCTAACAGTGTTCTGTTATAGTAGTGTGTGATGTGGGGATGTGATCTTACAGTGCTCTGTTATAGTAGTGTGTGATGTAGGGATGTGATCTTACAGTGCTCTGTTATAGTAGTGTGTGATGTAGGGATGTGATCTAACAGTGTTCTGTTATAGTAGTGTGTGATGTGGGGATGTGATCTTACAGTGTTCTGTTATAGTAGTGTGTGATGTAGGGATGTGATCTTACAGTGCTCTGTTATAGTAGTGTGTGATGTAGGGATGTGATCTAACAGTGTTCTGTTATAGTAGTGTGTGATGTGGGGATGTGATCTTACAGTGCTCTGTTATAGTAGTGTGTGATGTAGGGATGTGATCTAACAGTGTTCTGTTATAGTAGTGTGTGATGTGGGGATGTGATCTTACAGTGCTCTGTTATAGTAGTGTGTGATGTGGGGATGTGATCTTACAGTGTTCTGTTATAGTAGTGTGTGATGTGGGGATGTGATCTAACAGTGCTCTGTTATAGTAGTGTGTGATGTGGGGATGTGATCTTACAGTGCTCTGTTATAGTAGTGTGTGATGTGGGGATGTGATCTTACAGTGCTCTGTTATAGTAGTGTGTGATGTGGGGATGTGATCTTACAGTGCTCTGTTATAGTAGTGTGTGATGTGGGGATGTGGTCTTACAGTGCTCTGTTATAGTAGTGTGTGATGTAGGGATGTGATCTTACAGTGCTCTGTTATAGTAGTGTGTGATGTAGGGATGTGATCTTACAGTGTTCTGTTATAGTAGTGTGTGATGTGGGGATGTGGTCTTACAGTGCTCTGTTATAGTAGTGTGTGATGTAGGGATGTGATCTTACAGTGCTCTGTTATAGTAGTGTGTGATGTGGGGATGTGATCTTACAGTGTTCTGTTATAGTAGTGTGTGATGTGGGGATGTGATCTTACAGTGCTCTGTTATAGTAGTGTGTGATGTGGGGATGTGATCTTACAGTGCTCTGTTATAGTAGTGTGTGATGTGGGGATGTGATCTTACAGTGTTCTGTTATAGTAGTGTGTGATGTGGGGATGTGATCTTACAGTGCTCTGTTATAGTAGTGTGTGATGTGGGGATGTGATCTTACAGTGCTCTGTTATAGTAGTGTGTGATGTAGGGATGTGATCTTACAGTGTTCTGTTATAGTAGTGTGTGATGTAGGGATGTGATCTTACAGTGCTCTGTTATAGTAGTGTGTGATGTGGGGATGTGATCTTACAGTGCTCTGTTATAGTAGTGTGTGATGTAGGGATGTGATCTTACAGTGCTCTGTTATAGTAGTGTGTGATGTGGGGATGTGATCTTACAGTGTTCTGTTATAGTAGTGTGTGATGTGGGGATGTGATCTAACAGTGTTCTGTTATAGTAGTGTGTGATGTGGGGATGTGATCTTACAGTGCTCTGTTATAGTAGTGTGTGATGTGGGGATGTGATCTTACAGTGCTCTGTTATAGTAGTGTGTGATGTGGGGATGTGATCTTACAGTGTTCTGTTATAGTAGTGTGTGATGTGGGGATGTGATCTTACAGTGTTCTGTTATAGTAGTGTGTGATGTGGGGATGTGATCTTACAGTGTTCTGTTATAGTAGTGTGTGATGTGGGGATGTGATCTTACAGTGTTCTGTTATAGTAGTGTGTGATGTGGGGATGTGATCTTACAGTGCTCTGTTATAGTAGTGTGTGATGTGGGGATGTGATCTTACAGTGTTCTGTTATAGTAGTGTGTGATGTAGGGATGTGATCTTACAGTGCTCTGTTATAGTAGTGTGTGATGTAGGGATGTGGTCTTACAGTACTCTGTTATAGTAGTGTGTGATGTAGGGATGTGATCTTACAGTGCTCTGTTATAGTAGTGTGTGATGTGGGGATGTGATCTTACAGTGTTCTGTTATAGTAGTGTGTGATGTAGGGATGTGGTCTTACAGTACTCTGTTATAGTAGTGTGTGATGTAGGGATGTGATCTTACAGTGCTCTGTTATAGTAGTGTGTGATGTGGGGATGTGATCTTACAGTGTTCTGTTATAGTAGTGTGTGATGTGGGGATGTGATCTTACAGTGCTCTGTTATAGTAGTGTGTGATGTGGGGATGTGATCTTACAGTGCTCTGTTATAGTAGTGTGTGATGTGGGGATGTGATCTTACAGTGCTCTGTTATAGTAGTGTGTGATGTGGGGATGTGATCTTACACTGTTCTGTTATAGTAGTGTGTGATGTGGGGATGTGATCTTACAGTGCTCTGTTATAGTAGTGTGTGATGTGGGGATGTGATCTTACAGTGCTCTGTTATAGTAGTGTGTGATGTAGGGATGTGATCTTACAGTGTTCTGTTATAGTAGTGTGTGATGTAGGGATGTGATCTTACAGTGCTCTGTTATAGTAGTGTGTGATGTGGGGATGTGATCTTACAGTGCTCTGTTATAGTAGTGTGTGATGTAGGGATGTGATCTTACAGTGCTCTGTTATAGTAGTGTGTGATGTGGGGATGTGATCTTACAGTGTTCTGTTATAGTAGTGTGTGATGTGGGGATGTGATCTAACAGTGTTCTGTTATAGTAGTGTGTGATGTGGGGATGTGATCTTACAGTGCTCTGTTATAGTAGTGTGTGATGTGGGGATGTGATCTTACAGTGCTCTGTTATAGTAGTGTGTGATGTGGGGATGTGATCTTACAGTGTTCTGTTATAGTAGTGTGTGATGTGGGGATGTGATCTTACAGTGTTCTGTTATAGTAGTGTGTGATGTGGGGATGTGATCTTACAGTGTTCTGTTATAGTAGTGTGTGATGTGGGGATGTGATCTTACAGTGCTCTGTTATAGTAGTGTGTGATGTAGGGATGTGGTCTTACAGTACTCTGTTATAGTAGTGTGTGATGTAGGGATGTGATCTTACAGTGCTCTGTTATAGTAGTGTGTGATGTAGGGATGTGATCTTACAGTGTTCTGTTATAGTAGTGTGTGATGTGGGGATGTGATCTTACAGTGCTCTGTTATAGTAGTGTGTGATGTAGGGATGTGGTCTTACAGTACTCTGTTATAGTAGTGTGTGATGTAGGGATGTGATCTTACAGTGCTCTGTTATAGTAGTGTGTGATGTGGGGATGTGATCTTACAGTGTTCTGTTATAGTAGTGTGTGATGTGGGGATGTGATCTTACAGTGCTCTGTTATAGTAGTGTGTGATGTGGGGATGTGATCTTACAGTGCTCTGTTATAGTAGTGTGTGATGTGGGGATGTGATCTTACAGTGCTCTGTTATAGTAGTGTGTGATGTGGGGATGTGATCTTACACTGTTCTGTTATAGTAGTGTGTGATGTGGGGATGTGATCTTACAGTGCTCTGTTATAGTAGTGTGTGATGTGGGGATGTGATCTTACAGTGCTCTGTTATAGTAGTGTGTGATGTGGGGATGTGATCTTACAGTGTTCTGTTATAGTAGTGTGTGATGTAGGGATGTGATCTTACAGTGCTCTGTTATAGTAGTGTGTGATGTAGGGATGTGGTCTTACAGTACTCTGTTATAGTAGTGTGTGATGTAGGGATGTGATCTTACAGTGCTCTGTTATAGTAGTGTGTGATGTGGGGATGTGATCTTACAGTGTTCTGTTATAGTAGTGTGTGATGTGGGGATGTGATCTTACAGTGCTCTGTTATAGTAGTGTGTGATGTGGGGATGTGATCTTACAGTGCTCTGTTATAGTAGTGTGTGATGTGGGGATGTGATCTTACAGTGCTCTGTTATAGTAGTGTGTGATGTGGGGATGTGATCTTACACTGTTCTGTTATAGTAGTGTGTGATGTGGGGATGTGATCTTACAGTGCTCTGTTATAGTAGTGTGTGATGTGGGGATGTGATCTTACAGTGCTCTGTTATAGTAGTGTGTGATGTGGGGATGTGATCTTACAGTGTTCTGTTATAGTAGTGCGTGATGTGGGGATGTGATCTTACAGTGCTCTGTTATAGTAGTGTGTGATGTAGGGATGTGGTCTAACAGTGCTCTGTTATAGTAGTGTGTGATGTAGGGATGTGATCTTACAGTGCTCTGTTATAGTAGTGTGTGATGTGGGGATGTGATCTTACAGTGCTCTGTTATAGTAGTGCGTGATGTGGGGATGTGATCTTACAGTGTTCTGTTATAGTAGTGTGTGATGTAGGGATGTGGTCTAACAGTGCTCTGTTATAGTAGTGTGTGATGTAGGGATGTGGTCCAACAGTGCTCTGTTATAGTAGTGTGTGATGTGGGGATGTGATCTAACAGTGCTCTGTTATAGTAGTGTGTGATGTAGGGATGTGGTCCAACAGTGCTCTGTTATAGTAGTGTGTGATGTAGGGATGTGATCTTACAGTGTTCTGTTATAGTAGTGCGTGATGTGGGGATGTGATCTTACAGTGTTCTGTTATAGTAGTGTGTGATGTAGGGATGTGGTCTAACAGTGCTCTGTTATAGTAGTGTGTGATGTGGGGATGTGATCTTACAGTGTTCTGTTATAGTAGTGCGTGATGTGGGGATGTGATCTTACAGTGTTCTGTTATAGTAGTGTGTGATGTAGGGATGTGGTCTTACAGTGTTCTGTTATAGTAGTGCGTGATGTGGGGATGTGATCTTACAGTGTTCTGTTATAGTAGTGCGTGATGTGGGGATGTGATCTTACAGTGTTCTGTTATAGTAGTGTGTGATGTAGGGATGTGATCTTACAGTGTTCTGTTATAGTAGTGCGTGATGTGGGGATGTGATCTTACAGTGTTCTGTTATAGTAGTGTGTGATGTAGGGATGTGGTCTAACAGTGCTCTGTTATAGTAGTGTGTGATGTGGGGATGTGATCTTACAGTGTTCTGTTATAGTAGTGCGTGATGTGGGGATGTGATCTAACAGTGCTCTGTTATAGTAGTGTGTGATGTAGGGATGTGGTCCAACAGTGCTCTGTTATAGTAGTGTGTGATGTGGGGATGTGATCTTACAGTGTTCTGTTATAGTAGTGCGTGATGTGGGGATGTGATCTTACAGTGTTCTGTTATAGTAGTGTGTGATGTAGGGATGTGGTCTAACAGTGCTCTGTTATAGTAGTGTGTGATGTAGGGATGTGATCTTACAGTGCTCTGTTATAGTAGTGCGTGATGTGGGGATGTGATCTTACAGTGTTCTGTTATAGTAGTGTGTGATGTAGGGATGTGGTCTAACAGTGCTCTGTTATAGTAGTGTGTGATGTAGGGATGTGGTCCAACAGTGCTCTGTTATAGTAGTGTGTGATGTGGGGATGTGATCTAACAGTGCTCTGTTATAGTAGTGTGTGATGTAGGGATGTGGTCCAACAGTGCTCTGTTATAGTAGTGTGTGATGTAGGGATGTGGTCTTACAGTGCTCTGTTATAGTAATGTGTGATGTAGGGATGTGGTCTTACAGTGCTCTGTTATAGTAATGTGTGATGTGGGGATGTGATCTTACAGTGCTCTGTTATAGTAGTGTGTGATGTAGGGATGTGCTGCTGCAGCTACAGCAAAGTTGCTGCTTCCAGTATCAACCAGGATGTTCAGCTGCAATGACAGAAAACAATGATGTTACACTCATTTTTTATGCATTACTTGGTAATAATGACATTTCAAAGGAATACTCCGTATTAAATTTAACTTCTTATCATCTGTAACATGCTGTTGATTACCACAGAAAATAAACAACATCACTCAGCTAGTAAAGAACCGATTAAATGTAATTGTTTATCTTGAATGCAGTGTATGTCACTTTGGATAAAATGTAATGTTAAAGAAAAAACAACAAATAAATAAATGTACTTTTAATGGAATGCTTTTTTGTTAAGCAGAAATATAGCTTATTTTTCTTAAAAACTGTTGAGCTGTAAAATCTAATTTATTTGTTTTTTAAGTGGGACTACTTTTCTAGCGATATAATTGTTGTGGATGGAGTTATCTCCATGTGAAAAGTTCTTTAAGGATTGTTACGTCACATCCCATATCATATGAGAGTTACCGGGTTCATCAAGAGCTTTAACAGCTTATACGCTCCTGGAAAGGTCTTCCACTAAATGTTGGAACATGCAGGGATATGCTCCCATTCCACTTGATACTGAATGTGTTAAGTGGGGCTCTTGTCTGCTTTTTTCGCAGGCAGTCATGTTCTGCCAGACTCATGTTCACAGGATTATTGCCATGCTGGAATAAAAAAAGGGACCTTCCCTGCTGTCGTGTGAAGTCACACAGTTCTCTAGAATGCCATTGTATCGCGTAGCATTAAGATTTGTCCTTGGAGAAATGACTGAAATAACCAAACCCATTAATTAGAAGGGGGGTCAATCCTTTTGGCCATATAGTGTTCAAATATATGGAAATAAAAAAATAAAAAGAATGTTGAGCTACTTTTTGCATGTTTACAGTGGATATAAAAAGTCTACACACCCCTTTTAACAACCAACAGCGATTTATTTTTATTTTTTTGTGATGTAAAAATGTAAATCTTATCAGAACTTTTGCATGTTTAAAGTCTCATCTACTTTCTTAGCGCACATTACTAGACTTGACTAGATCCGAGCAAGTTAATACAATAGAAAAACAATTGTTTGTCATGGTAATCTTTAATCAAAATCTGCAAATTTGCTTCCGCTCTGGATCCGTTTGATGGTTTGGGTAGAATATACTTAACCACTCCCCTCCAACCATCAGTCTGCTATGAGCGAGGGATGGAGAGGAGGTGCACTAAAATAACCCCCCGCCCTCTATTCAATACTCCGTTTCACTTGGAAATACGTCACAATGAAGTCGGTTGCAACTTCCAGTTCACTGGGACTTTAATGTAAAAATTACAACCTATAAAGTTACACTGCACCCTTTGATTTTATTACAGCACTTAATCTGTTTGGATAGGAGTCTATCAGCTTGGCACATCTTGACTTGAACAAACTCGTCTCCATACCGGCATGATGACTCCGACTTCCAACCAGATGGAACTGAATAAATATTCTGAATGTTCTGATCCAATCTGACTTCTGACCTGTGCATACACTGTTCGCTCGTTGGCCAGAGGAGAACTGGCCCGACTGAGCCTGGGTTCTCCCAAAGTTTTTTTTCTCCATTCTGTCACTGATGGAGTTTTGGTTCCTTGCCACTGTCGCCTTGGCTTTTGGCTTGCTTAGTTGGGGACATTTAATATTCAACAATATTATTGATCTGCCTTAAAGGTGGTCGATGACGCAATTTTCTAATAAAAACAAACTTTGTTGTATTATTTTCATGTTATCACTGTGAAGCTGCTTTGATACAATCTGTTTTGTAAAAAGCGCTATATAAATAAAGGTGACTTGACTTGACAATATTTTCCTACTCTTCTTTGCAAAAATGTTCCAGATCAGTCAAATTGTGAGGGCATCTCCTGTGCACGGCCCTATTCAAAGTTCCCCCACAGATTTTCTATGGGATTTAGGTCTGGGCTCCCAGACAGCAACATAGTTTCGGCCCACATCTGGGCGATGTGGAATCCACGTGTACCAGATGTGGGCCGGATCTGGGCCGACACTATGTTGCTGTCTGGAAGGCCATTTCTTTCTTTGCTGAAGCCATTCTTTTGTTGATTTAGATGTGTTTTGGATCACTGTCACGCTGAAAAATAAAAGTTCTCTTCATTTTCAGTTTTCTCCCAGATACCAGAAGGTTCTGTGCCAAAATCAACTGATTCCCTCCACCTTCACTAAATTCCCCAGTTCCAGCTGAAGAAAAGCAGCCCCGAAGCATGATGCTGCCATATCACCATGCTTCGCCGTTTGTATGGTGTTCTTTTGCTGATGTGCTGTGTTGTTTTTGCACCAAACATAACTTTTACAATTTCAGCCAAAAAGTTCAATCTTGGTCTCAGACAACAACACTTTTTTCCTCATTGTTTTGGAAAAGTGGATATATATTTTTGCAAAGATTAGCTGGGCTTGGATATGGATGTGTCACACGTAAAGAGCAACCAGTACTTGCAGAAAGAGCTGAAACTCTTTTAATGTTGCCGTAGGCCTCTTGACAGCCTCCCTGACAAGTTTTCTCTTTGTCTTCTCATCAGTTTTAGGAGGACACCATGTTCTTGATAATATCCCTGTTGTGGCATACTTTCTCCACTTGTTGCTGACTGACTTCACTGTGTTCCATGGTATATCTAATGCCTCACATGGGTGATACCTTTCAACAATGAGATCCCGTTAATCCGAGTTATTCCTATGTTCTTTGTGGCCCATGACTCTTATAGTAGCATGCAACCAGGAAGATGTCAGAACAATCTTATAAGAACAGTTAAGGTTTATTTTGAGTCACTTCAGGTGAAAACAGGAGTGTACTTTCACATGAGCTTGATGATTAATTCTAAACACAGCTACATACCCAATTATAAAAGGGTGTGCACACTTAGGGGCCAAGCACTGAAAGTGCGGAGGCACCTCTTGAAATCGTTGGCGTTCTTATTATTCTTCCACTTCTTCTTCTGTATGGAAGTCTATGGCAGTTAAAAACCTACTTTTTCTAACTCGTCCTAGACGGTTGCTGCGTTTCGGCGCAGCGCCACCTACTGGTCTGTATATACGAAAAATGGCTATTTTTGCTGAACGGTTTGTCCAAAAATCATATACATGGTCTTGTTAGATTCAGGGCGTCATGCCGAGTCGACTAATATCCATTTTTTCCATATCTACCATTTTAGACATCGGCCATTTTTAATTTTGTACCAAAATGCTGTATTTTATGAACACATGAACGTATCGTTACGAAACTCTGTATGGGTCATCAGTACGATGCCCTGAAGGAGCCTGAGAAATTTCGAACAAGCGCCACCTAGTGGTAAAATAGATTTTTAAAATGCTTATAACTCTGGGTGTGGTTGACTTATTTTCACGGGAGTCATCTCCTTAGATTCTTTGCCGAGTTCAATGATTAATGACCTAACATGCTAGGTTTTGCCTTACGGTTTGTGTAGCGTTGTGATTTAGCACTTAAAAAACATTTACCAATATCTTCGAAACCATTAGACCGATTGAGACAAAACCACCGTAGGAAGTTTGGAAACATAGGTCGTTGGCCCAAAACTACTGCCCAAATGACAAAATATTAATAGTAAGTGGCAAGAAAATGCAAACAAAGTCAGGTGTGGGTCATTTAGATATTGTCACCAAACTTGACACACACATGTATGGGCTCATTCTGAGGACACATAAAAAAAATGGTGGGATTGTGCCTCTTGTTGGCGCTATAATAGAACAAAACATGAAATTGCCATTGACATCAATACAGTATTGTGATGCTATACTGTACGAATGCATTGGTGTAACATTACGAAACTCAGTATGTGCCATCAGCACCATGCCCTGAAGGTACTGAAATGTGTGACTGGTTTTCAGTGGCACTGCACAGGTTGTAATTTTTTAAAATAGAGGTGCAAAAGTTCTGACAAGATTTATTTCTAGATCATAACTTTCTACAGTAGATCCGCTGTATTTAATGTCTTCGCAGTCAGCCATAATAATGTAGTGTCTTTGAATTATCTTTATTTGGGAGCCTTTCTCAGCTAATATGGATATTAATTGTGATTAGTTTGATTAATTACTATATCACACAATTTTTATTTTTGACCAAAGTTTTTTAATCAATTGATAATCCCAAATCTGATGTCACCAAGTAAAAATATTTTAGTAGTTGATCAGAATTAACGTTATAAGAGTTTCTGGAAATATTGGATATGCGTAATAATAATAATATATATGTATATATATGTATATATATATATATATATATATATATATATATATATATATATATATATATATATATATATATATATATATATATATATATATATATATATATATATATATATATATATGTATATTATTATTATTATATATTATTAATTTGCATAAACTTTTAACAATAATATTATATATGACATTATATCAGAATGGTTTTCTGTCTAAACAACAAAAACATTTAAGAATTGATTTTAAAATAAACAAATGCTTGATTTGAGTAGTCTAGATTACAAATTAGTCTGGGATCCATCTATCCATCCTTCCTTCCGAACTTCCGAACACACCATCTATGTATCTTCATTTTTTACAAATCTAACAAATCTTTAAAAAAAAAAAGATCACACATTTTCAGAGTACCGAAAGCTGTACAAACAACTGTCTTGTATTGTTTTAGTTTATATTAAATCTTTGTGCCTCAAATGTCAACCACCTAAAAACCATCAAACCCTGCTGGCACAGAGCCCTCCAATTTAGCCTCTCCACACATGTTTCTGTTAGCCAGGCGCTTGCGAGGCGGTCACAGCAGTTGGAATAATGTTGTTGGAGCGCTGGTTCAACGAGGGGGAACTAATGAGATAACAGAGCTGTGCCATCTCACCCAGTTGCCAAAGAGGCCATTATGGGCATTCCTCATCGTTAACGCCATCATAATATACACACAGATCTGCTCCACTGCACTGATCCTAACAGCTTATTTAAAAACACTTAAACTCTTGAACCTAGGAACGCATTTTAATGCCATGTTTGAATTAAACATTATGGAAAATCTTCAGTTGTTATTAAGTAATGATTTTTAGATCTATTCTGAGGAGGAGGAATAAGTGAGAATGAAAGGCCCCGGCTATGTTTGAAATACAATACTACTGTACTGCATACTGTCTACTGTAATATGGGAAATAATGCACATAGTATGAAAAAAAATAAACAGTTGTGTCCTAAATGACGCACTATACACTTAACCGTTGTAGTGTATGAATTTTATATGGTTATTTTGTCATTCAACAGAGTCTGATAGCCACTCCCCTCCGCTTCCCTTGACAAATCTTGTCAGTGCCAATGTTTTGTCACAGGATGCACATTAGTACACATAGTTTCACATTAGTAAGTACACTGATAAGAACAAGCATTGGCCAATAATGTGTCTGCTTTGTATTTGCTTAGTAAAGTACTTCAGAAATAGAATGAAATACGTTTTTTGTTTTTCGAAACATAGCCTCTGTTTGTGTAGGGTGTGAAGGAAATTCAAGAGGAACAATCATCTTCTGTTTAACTAGACCTTTCTAAGTAAGCCGAAACTTGATCAGAGTTGACCATTATTGTGTGTAATTCCTCATTCCTTACCAGCTTTAACTCAAGATGATTATTGAGGACAAATTTTCAGGCAAACAGCACAAAGTGCAACCGTTGTTTCGATCACGGTTGCAATCACATTCTTCAGTGGAGAGATAAATACCATAACAATAGTTTAAAAACTCAGGGGTCTTTCAGTATTAACAGTGGTGCTTGCCTTACAACTAATAAGTCTGGAGGATACATTAAAGGCCCACTGAAGTGCCTTGGATCACACAGCTTTGTTTGATGCGTTGACGTAATTTCCACTGAAACAGGAAGCTAAGGCGGGACATATTGAATGGCTCCTCCCCCTTTTCAAATAGCCAATTGCATTTAGTTTACCTCACAGACTGCAAGTCGTACTTGACAGCGACATGGAAGCGAATCCGAGCGCTGATGATACGTTGGATTCAATAGTAGGGCTGTGAATAAATTCTAGCCATTTAATTCTTAACCAACATACAGTTGGAAAACAAAATAAAACTTGAGCGTTTGAGCAACCGCAACCGACCGAACGGTCGCTTTGGCCAGGTGGTGTTTATAGGGGGGCGGTTTATAGGGGGGCGGAGCTTTAGATTCTAGAGAGCATTTGATTGGACAGAAGATGTGATGAGAAGCTGAAGTCCGCAGTGATGTCATAAAATCCAGTGATCCGTTTTAGCGGCAGTGAGAGACTAAGTTTTAAATGCTTGTATCTCCTAAATGCGAATTTGTCATTGTTTTGGAACACACCAGCTTATTCATAACGTTAAGGCTAACATATTCATACTAAAAACTTATTTATTTTTTTATTTCAGGGGGCCTTTAAAGGAACACTCCACCATTTTTTGAAATAGGGCTTATTCACCTTCTTTCCTACAATTAGATAGGTGGGCAAATGCATTTTTGTCTCAGTGCATGCATTGTTTTAGTTTGACAGGGTCGGTGCTAGCTTAGCTTAGCATAATGAATGGAATCCTTTGTTGCCAGCTAGCATGTCAAGAGTAAAAGTGATATAAAAAAAAACAAAAAAAAACACCTAATTACTTCTTGTGGCCTGCGTATTCACAACAAGTACAAATAGCGATGCAGATTAACACTAGGCGATTTCCTAGGCAGAGATTGACTTACTTGGGCATGATATCTCTGCGCCCAAGTAGCAGTGCTTCGCCTGTGCTTCCCCCTAATATAGTCAATATCTGCCTAGGAAATCACCTAGTGTTAATCAGCATCGCTATTTGTACTTGTTGTGAATACGCAGGCCACAAGAAGTAATTAGGTGTTTTTTTTTTTTTTTATATATATCACTTTTACTCTGGACATGCTAGCTGGCAACAAAGGATTCCATTCATTATGCTAAGCTAACCTAGCACCGACCCTGTCAAACTAAAACAATGCATGCACTGAGACAAAAATGCATTTGCCCACCTATCTAAATGTAGGAAAGAAGGTGAATAAGCCCTATTTCAAAAAACGGTGGAGTGTTCCTTTAAGGACAACTTCCTCACTATGGCAATGTTCCCGTCATGACTACTGGCTTCTTTCGGTAACATTAAGTGTGTCCGCAGCAGGGCCCTGGCACACACATACTCCCGCTGGTTCCAGGAATCGGGCCCCTTCCCTGCGCTCCTCCTCTCTGCGCTCCCATGGCTCCTCTGCTGGTGAAGCGGGCTCTAATCACCCCTATCGAGGTGGCTTAGCTAATTGGCAGGCGCTCTGTCACTGGGAACGCATCTGCTACCTGTTTGTACCAATTAGCAGATGTGAGCCACTCCAGTCCGACGCCTCCGCACATACGACAGATTCCGCAATTAGTGGCTCGTTTAGAAAGAGCGCCTCAATTAACATGAGTACCCTTAATTACATATTCGCAGAGGATGCGGGAAGATCCTGGCCTCTCGCAGTTCACCTCACTCATTCGTTTGTGATGAGATGAGAGAATAAACATGATGTTCAATGACACTGGAGATTTTATTACAATATTTCCAGAGAGACACACCGTGTGAAGGATTTATGATCACTTACAGTCAAGCTTCATTTTCTGAAGAGAGAGGAATGCAATTACAGTTATACCAATTTCTGTTGTACAGTTCATTCAGTTAATATCCAGAACAGATCCAGCAATTGTCACTTCAGTTACGTGTGTGTGTGCTTTAATTATGAATCATCCCAAAACAAATGAATCACATTTCCAAATTTGGTCAGATTTCATATTTAAAAAAACAATATCATTTAGCAAAGAATCAAATGTATTGAACGATTCAAATAGTCAGGTTGGAAAACAAGGCTGTGAGATGTAGACGGTACAGTCCGATCACTTAAAACCTTTCACCATCTACACATCTAATACTAACCAAACACTTTTGATCAGAAAGAGAAATGGACAACGGCAATTGTGACTGGCCATAAAGCCTGTACAGACACACGCATCTCCTCCAGGCCCTAATCTGAGTCAGCTGCTCTGATGGAGGGGCCCGCTGTCATGTGAACCCATGTGAGTTGGCTCTTACTTATTCTCAGCACAAAGATCAAGGGCTCTTTGGCGCCCAAGGCGTCTCATAGAGACTTTCACATCACATGCTTCTTGAACTGATTTGCTCTTAAAGGCTGAAACACTGCTCTGAGATCAGCCTGGCCTACAGTACCCCATCTAATCTGATGTTTTTGAAGCACAGTAACAGCTAATCAGAGATCAGCCGAGTTTTGAACGAGACTGTGAAGGGCAAACCACATGAAAACGGTTTAAAACACATGCCTAGAATGTCATTTCATTAGATGATAAAATATCACATCATGCTGATGCTTTTCTCAGAACTTCTGTAACTTCACTTTTCTTTTGCAATGTCTTTTACCTGTCCCAAGTTGTGTTTATGTGGATGTAAATGATGTCAGTTCCTCTCAGAGTAACCACAGGTGCAGTTCACCACAACTATGGTCATTTTCCAAGTCATCTTCATTTATATAGCGCTTTTAACAATGCAGATTGTTCCAAAGCGGCTTTACAGAGATACAAGGATAGTTTAAAGTAACATATTTTCCACAAGTGTTTGACCTCCAGAAAGTGTCAAAACACAGTTTGCCCTAGTTTTGAACAGCATATGTAAAATGTAGCGCATCTGTTGTTGTGAAACGTGTGTGCTTGTGTTATATTTCTTATATTTCTTTATTAAATAAATAATGGCTGGTTTGATAGGCTATCTTGCTCGTGCGACTTAAATGTCTACATACTTTTGAAGAGGCTTTGACAGAGAATCCAGTAAAAGTTACAATGTAAAACAGATGCCGAAGGGTTTTAACTGGAAACTGAAATGTTTTGACACTTCATGTACAAAAGGAAAACATGAAAAAGATGAGGTTTCAAAATGTATAGGCTACATACCGTTTGTCCCGGAGTCCCAATGACCATCTCCATGTAATATCCCCTACCAGAGTCTCCTTTTAAATTATTGATCATGTCCAGAAAGTTGACGATGCCCGCTGGGTCTGACGCCAGGGACAGTCCGCTCTCCACTGCCTCTTCATTCTGTCGCAAAGGCCTGAGGTCCAGCTGCACAGACGGGTCGAAATTCCCAGCAAATATTTTCAAAGGTATTTGAAACACTGAATGGGACGTCCAGAAGGAGAGAGAAAGTAGCAGGAGACCGTAGTAGAGCCGCATCTCGCCAAACTTCACCTTGACAGACACTCAGCTTTGCTTCAAAGTGCAGAACTCTGTCATTGACGGCTGAAGTTCCATTCTGATTATTACTTATGGGAATAATCTTCGGCAGAGAGTGTGTGAACCAGACAGATGCCGCGGGGAAATAAAGTAGGCTATGTGTGTGTAATGTGTTCAATTGATAACTTCCTGAAAGAGCACATGACGGATATGACGAGCGTTCGCAAACATTCCAGGGCCAGAGGCGTTGGAGAGGGAAACACTAGAGTATACTGGGATATGTGTCTCAAAAGTTAGTGTACTGTCTGCCTAGGCAGCATTTGTGGGCGGCCAGGCTGATCAATCTGATAAGATGAGAGTCAGTAAAGGGGGAAAATCTTTTGTGGAGTAAATTTAATCTTCAGTCTAACGAGAAAATGCACCTAATTGTTGATGATAACTATTTGTATTTTCTGAAGGAATATCTATCTATCTATCTATCTATCTATCTGTCTGTCTGTCTGTCTGTCTGTCTGTCTGTCTGTCTGTCTGTCTATCTATCTATCTATCTATGGTAGGACACCCTGTGAACTTGAAGGGACCTGAGTTGATATAGTAAATAAAATTCAGCTGATTAAAAAAGAGCAATGACATTAATTCATAACCTTTTTGGGGACCCTAAAGCATACACGTCATTTGCATAAAAAAAGAAAAAAATATATATATATATATATTCACATAGGCTACAGCCTACATATGAGCAGAGTTATGCTCATAAATCTCCTCGCATTCGGGCCATTGTCTTGCAGTACCGCTGATCGTCAGATGAGGGCACAGTACACCTCTCCTCACTCCTCACTAACCCCATCTAACAAGCTGTGCGGTAAATGAGGGAGATTATCGGAGTGAGCAGGCTAATAGTTTACAGTCCAAATCGCCTTTCCTGGAACATTGCTCCCTAATCTTCCACGAACCCTGATTGGAACAAGCCTTGAGGAGCAAGACAGAGAACCAGTCAGAGGTAAATGCACCAGCGTCCTTTTACCTCAAGACAACACCCATCTTCCTCCACAGAGCCACTGCCATTTTAACCCAGCACGTTCAAACACCTTTGTCTGGAAAGATGGTGGGTTATAGCATTTTATATTTGGTGTAGTCACCACAATCCTTTGAAGATAAAAAAAAAAAAAAAAAAATCATTATTAAAATGCAAAACAATCAAAAATAAAATGATTTAAAATATATAAGAATATTAAATATTTTTAGTAGAAAACCAAGTAAACTAGTAAAACATGTGACCAAATACACGTATTTATCTTTAACAATTAACTTAGAGTGTCTCCTAATATTTCATATTAAAAACTAATATTTAATTAAGGTTATTAACAGCATATGCTCGCTTCCTCTTATAACATCCCCCTCAGTCTCACGCCATGTTCACCCTGAAACTGACCACCTGTTGTACATTTCTGCCGCTCGACCTAAGACCTGTTCAATAGAGTAATCTGCAGGCCGAATTACTGATGCATCTCTAAGTCCATAATGCTTGTCTTAGACGCGGTGCATCTGTTGGCATCTTGCATGGTGATATTGTGTAATTACAGGCAGGGAAGAGGAGCTGGACAATCTGGGATTAAGGGGGAAGGAAGGGATGTGTGTAGGAGTGACCTGTCCACATGATTTTGCTCTAGTGTTAATTTCCACCCTGGACCATTTAGTGTGCAGGTGATGGAGCAGCTTTTGCTGTGGGTTATTAAGCAATGATCCAGTTCCAAAAGTGGGCAGAGGAATTTCCAAAACACTAGGAGAAACTTATCACCCAGACAGCAACATGGTGTCGGCCCAGATCCGGCCCGCATCTGGGCCGTGTGGAATCCACGTGTCGTGTACCAGATGTGGGCCGGATCTGGGCCGACACCATGTTGCTGTCTGGGCACCCTGCTCTAAGCAAAGTTTACTTTTTAGTTTCAGTTTAGTATATTTACCATATATATCCAAAGAAGTGCAGGAAATGGTTACAAGTAACTAGAAAAGAATAGTTGTTAAATAAAATAGGCTAACAGTGTACACAAATAAAGCATATAATCTAAAATAAAATAATAAAATATAATAAAGATATAAAGAAATTCAATTAAATAAACAAAACAGAAATAAATTCTAATAAATGATAAATGGAAAAATTATTTAAACATGATAAATCTTATAAAATATAGTAATAGAGAATGGGGCTTGAGCTTTCTCTTATTTCCTCTCTTCTTCTTTCTTCTTCTTCCCTAAATTCTCTCTGCTTTGCATGTATTCATTTTCCATCTGAATGTTTACAGCTAGTTTTATGTTGTTTTATATCTCCAGTGTGTATTACTTGCGTAACTGCTAAATTGAATCAGGCAGAGCGTTTCTGCTAAAAGCTTGTTTAAAGATTCATCATTAGTAACTGGTAAACTCTCACTGGCTATGTATTTAAAGAAGAGTCCCTGAGCAACAAACACATCCAGTTGATTAGAAAATAACTTTCCTTGATATCTGAGAATCTTCACACATTTTCTCTTAAAGGGGTTTACTTTGAAGAAGAGGTGGTCATGTACAGTACATGTTGATATTACAGTAATTCCAGTCAAATTCTTCAAAATAGACATGTGTTATTTGATTACACCAAACTAGCTAGCTGGATTCACAAACACTGTACAAATAGAATATGTTTAAACCAAAGATCACATTATGTCACTATTTTTCTCTCTATTCCCACTTCCTTCCATGGTAATTTAACCCAAATGAGATTGGGATTGTTTAGGAATAAAACTTTTAAGATCTTTTAAGAAAAAGAGTTTAAGATCAGATCTATGATACCCACATTAAGGAAGTTCAGAAGAAACATCCAATACAAATTTGAGTCTATATGTTATAATTGAAAAGTATAGGCCAATAACCTATTAACCATCAATCTCAGTTTTCTTCTGGGTTCATCTTCAGTCCTGTCTGTAATAAAGAAGAAGAAGAAGAAGAAGAAGAAAAAGCAGCTTTTCTTCTATTTTTTTCTCCATGACTGCAGTCAATCACCAGAGATTAATTGGAGAACAAATGGAGACATTTGCACAAGTGTCATGCGTATCCTGATAAAGAGTCCAGTAATCTCAGTTGTCTCCTTGGGAGACTTTAAAGTCTCAAATGGCCTTGCCAAGATATCAAAGTCTACAACCAAACATAAGATTTCTTATCACACTTATCACATTGGTGATCCACCTTCATTTCATAGCTCTGTACTGTCTTCTCTTTGGATTTCTCATACTGAACCATATGAGAAACATCAGGAAAAGTTGATTTCTTTTTCATTCTTTCTTTCTTCCTTCCCTCCTTCCTTCCTTCTGCTTGTTTTGTACCCTACAGCATTCAGCTACGGTACACTAGGTTTCCCACACCCGAGTCTGTTGCGGTGTGTAACTGTCCGTACTGCAGTGAGCATCGCTGCACACTACACACTACTACACTACTGCTGACGACCCGCTCCGCTGGCAGGGTTAAGCTCACCGTCCCTGTACCTGCCAGCTTGCTCTCTTAAGGGGCATCGCCCGCTTGCCATCTCTGAGGTATCACCCTCGCCCGCCATCTGCGCCCCGACAGACGCTGGTGCGCCACACTGCGCCGCAGCTGTTCCCAGGACAGCGGGAGGTCGAGTGGTGAAGTCTTGCTGCCACCCTCGCTGCCTCACGGTGCCCCCTGGGGCCGGAGCCGTCCTGCACTCGGCATCACAAACACCTTCTGTGATATGACCGCGAGGTGTGTTGATCACCGGCTCCTTTGAAAAGGAACTAGAGGACATAGAGGAGAAAAGGCCTAGAATCGCCATTAAAAGTTCAATCCACTTTTGGCTGCGTTCACAGTGCAGTCGAATCCGTTTTTCCCTCATGTGACACAGATGCGCCGTGGATGACAGTGTGTAAAATCCCTTTGAAGCTTGACCTGACTCAATCTAACATGACACGATTTACTCTTGAAGAAGATGGAGGACGAGGACAATAGACAGTTGAACGATGAGATGTTAGACCCAAGGGGTTTAGGTGTCTCTGGTTAGCATGGCCCTGTTAACCCCTGCCAGTATAAATACACAGTTAGGACAGAAAGAACACGTTTTGGTTTCACTTTATTTTGATGGTCCCTTTAACACACTATAAGTAGGGCTGGGTATCGAGTTTGATACATTTTAGGCACTGACCGAATTGCCTCAATATCTTTGAGTATTAAAAATGGTCTTGTGATGCGTTACCAAATTTTGATATCTTTGGGGTTAATATCGTCAACGACAGTGAGCCAATAAACACTAGTTTACGGCGGTTACGCCCAGAGACGTGGCTCACACGTGAGGCTGTATGGTGTAAGCGTCCCAACCCCGATGGTTGGAAAAGATGTGGAAAAGATGAAAAGTGTGGCTACATTTCACCAGGCTTGATGCCGACAGCACGCGATGCAATATTTACGACAATATAATTGCTGCCAAGACCGCCAACACGACAAATCTGATGAAGCACTTGACAGTGCACGGAATTAACTTAAAGGGATAGTTCACCCAAAAATGAAAATTAGCCCATGATTTACTCACCTTCAACTCATCCTAGGTGTGTATGACATTCTTCTTTCAGGCGAATACAATCGGAGTAAAGCTTCCAAGCTTTATAATGGCAGGGAATTGCTGTTTCTGTTTTGATGTCCATAAAAGTCCATCTATCCATGATAAAAGTCCTCCACACGGCTCCAGGGGGTTTAATAAAGGCCTTCTGAAGTGAAGCGATGCGTTTGTGTAAGAACAATATCCGTATTTATAATTCAATAAAGTAAAATAACTAGCTTCTGGCCAAATGTGGTTCAGTTTGGGAGTTTAATTTGTCCGAAATCAGCCGCATTCAAAACATTTGGTGAATATTGTCACAATAAAGGCTTACTTTTTTCTTTTTTAAATAAAAAATGAGTGGTATTTGGCCTCAACAAACTTCCAAGGGGGCTGCTGGATGACTTAAATGTAAACTATAAATGCCTAAATACTAAAATTTTCCTTCAATAATGATTGTTTTTACTGAAGAACATAGCTTCTGGATTCACAAAATGAGCTGTATTTAATTATTTTAGTATATTAATTAAATTAACCACATAGAAATGTATGAGGCACACACCCAAGTTTAATACCTAGAAATGGAGGTTTGTTCAAATCTGCTAAAGCAATATGGATGCTTGCCTTTGAAAACATCAATAAATATTCTTCAGTGTCCCCTAAAGCAGCCTGCAGTTTCAGAGTTGTACATTTATTCAATCTTTAGAGGTAAAATCATATTCCAAAGAAATTGGCGCAATGCTGCAACAGACACAGTAGAATTACATTGTAGCCTCAGTGTGGTGGATGATGGGAAAAAAGTGTCAGGTGTTATTGAACGCTGGTGTCTGTCCTCCCCCCGGAGGCTGAATGGATTCTGCCGAAATTATCACTGTCAAGGCCAATCCAATAAAGGTACAGCCTCTTCTATAAGCCCTCTCCCTTTCAGACATTTCCCTTTCCCTCTCCCATATAGAAACGTGTGTGTGTGTGTGTGTGTGTGTGTGTGTGTGTTAAATGTAAACCATGTGATCTGCTTCCCTCCTACCCAGTGTGTGTTGTGAGACAGTGTTCTGGTTCAGATAACAACGCTGTAATGAAACAAGGGAGCTCCCAGGCAAAGCACACACACACACACACATACACACACACTCACGATAGCTGTGCTGTAGTAGGGAATAAGAAAATGCATAGTGTGCTTTGCCCTTGGCTGCGTGCGAGTGATTGTGCATGGAGAACGGGGAATAGAGAACCGAGGAAGGAAAATAGGGGGGACTTCATACATTTTTATGACCGCACGAGATAAGGTCAGTTGTGTGCCATCGTTACTAGGCAACACTGCAACCCGGTATTGGATTGAGTTGTGAAGCTGAGCAGTCAAATTCACAAGCTTTATTGGACTCATCTTTTATTTATTTATTATTTTATTTGTTTTACAGTTGCTCATGAGCAGAATGACACACTTGCTGGTCATTTAATCTAATTGTCAAACACAAAACGATATGCTGTACATCTTTTGTTGATCCTGGAACAACATTCCTGTCCAAAAACATAGTCCTAACCATATCCACTCCCCTAAACCTAACCCTACCCATAACTTATCAGTAAAATATGAGGGAAATGATAGTGAATAACACTGACGTAGAAGCACCCAACCCTGGTTGTAAACCTAAACTTGACATTAACTGTTAACTTGTCCCTCAAATCTGATTGGTTGATTGGAATGTTGCCCCAGTATCAACAAAGATGTTGATCCAGGAACATTTTGTAATTGGTGAAACCACATTAAATGATGATCACTATAGCAATCACTTTGATCTGGGAACCGGCTCTGAAAGAGGCACATTTGACAACTTGTCCTGGGCTTGACAATAACATTTTTGCCCACCAGCCACTGTGGCTAAAGGTTTCCCAAAGTTCCCAATTTTCACTGGCCACAATTTTGACATCGATACCATGGGGGAAAACTGACATATAGATATTTTTAATATTATCTCGTAATTTGGCAGTAGGTTTATTAGGCTGCTGTCACTTTAAGACCGAACACACAGAGCCATTATACTGTTACACATGTGCTTTCTTTCTCAACTGTTTACTTTCACGTAAAACATAATCAACTGTGTTTACGTGAACACTCGCCAAGACCGGCATTTTGATATTATTTTATGTGAATTTGACTGTTTACGCGCAATAAGCAGTGAAAAATAACTAAATTTAGTGCTGAGAAGCGGCTTCATGTGCCGCACTTTGGGTGTGAGCAGAAAATCTGTGGGAATGAGTTGCGCAATACACGCAATCCCACACCGAAATTCAAGCCCTGTAACATATTCATGTGATATTCATCCGGAGCGAATGAAACGAGTGAGAGGAGGCGGGTTTGTGAGTAACTCGCGGCCAGAGAGATGAGAGAGAGAGAAAATTTGCAGCTAGTATTGTGGATCTGTTCTGCAGAAAATGAGTATTGGAAGCGTTTCAGATATTTCAGTATCGATATGTATCGAAAAATGTATATTTTCGACAACACTACATTGCACTTAGTTTATTATTTCAGATGCCTTTTTAAAAGACTATAATAGAAAAATTTATATATTATATATATTAAATTCAACCAGCCAAAGTGGCTAGTAGGAGTGACTGTGTTACACGCCACTGCTGAAATACACACGCATTTGGCGGGTTGGCGGGTGTTAATGTCAAGCCCTGAACCTGTTTACTACCCAGACAGCAACTTAGTGTCAGCCCAACAATGACGATACTATGTTGCTGTCTGGGTAAGATGCCTTGATCTGGTCAATTACTGGCATAGATGTATCATTTGGAACTTTTTTAGAACAAATAAAAATGGCTGTAAAGTAAATCAAAATAAGTAAATTAACTTTCGTGAAAACTATGTCTTATCTAGATACTACAAAGTATTGCATTGTACTCATTACGTATGTGTTTGATTTGGAAGTCATGCTGAAACCTGAGGTACCTTCATAGACAAAAAGTGTATTAGCATATTAACGTACTATTGCTATTTCAGCATTATGCACTGTTTGTGAATTTTCTGTATGCGCTGAATGCCTGGATGACCGATAGTTTTTTACAAAATGTGAAGTATTCAACAGAACACACCACCAAAATCCCTTTCTCTCATCGCCTCCAGGCAGCTGTTTTGGTCATGCAAGACCAACTCCTATTTACTGAAATCTCTAAAACGTCTAGCACTTCAACACTATATTTCAAATCAGCAATAAAATCTGATATGCTGGAAAAAAAGTGTATATTTCAGCTTGGTCCAGCCAGTGGTCGCAGGACTCTTTCTACATGTTGAGTTTCTACAGGACCTGGAGTGTCTACCAGCATCTGCAGTGATGTGATGACGTTACCAATTGCCGATTGGCTATTTCATTTAGTAGGCGGGACTTCCTTTTACTATTGCGTGCTGCAGTTGCTCCCATTCATTGTAATTGGAGTGAACCGTCTTGACATACACCAAAATACTGTATCCCAAAGTGTAATGCACAGGATTTGCAATGTATGCAGTTTAACAATTTAACCAGAAGTAATTCCTTTCACAATTTTCATTTATTTGGGATACAGTCATTTGTATTATTTTACTAAACCAGGGGTTCCCAAACTTTTTTGTAGGCCTATTAATTATCATCATCATCATATTTTTTTATCAATAATAATAATGTTTTAACTCTAATTATAAAAATGAAGACAGAAGTATATTTCTGTTGTTAATTACAATCACATCATAAAATGAAAAATTAATATTTGATAATAATTGTAATGATTATATTTTTCATTACAGGTTACAATATTAATATTTCTATCTTAAATTCTTCACTTCCAAAAGTTCAAGCCATCGAGATTTTAAATCCTCAAGCTTTTAAATTTGGCAGAATACTGTTTAAATGCTGTGCATTTATTAGAGTTATATGCAGTTATGTGAATAAGTAAATAAAGCAAACCTTAGCACACACAATGTTTACAAAAGGTGCATCACGATTATGGCACAGCCCCATATATTTATTTTAATTGTACATTTGATATAATTAATCAATTGAAGATTTTCTGGTGAACCCCATTTGGGCTGCACTCACAACATTTAAGATAATTCAGTTCAAAATATATTTTTGTTAAAATTTCCATCTTTCCAAGATGATAAATGAACAGCACTCAGATGCAGATGATCTGTATATATCACAGCCATTCGGTTATTGCCCTGTAATGTTGCTAAAGTGTGCTGTGTGCTGAAACTGGGGAAAACACAAAGCACACAGCCCTGTTCTGTTCTTGTCCCCCCCAACCCCGCCTTCCCACCACTCCCTCAACATTTCCCTCTCTCTCCTCCCCTCATTCTAGCATTCTAACCCTCTCAGTGCCCTAGTTTAGTACTTCAAGGTTGGCCACATATATTCTAGCCCATGCCTTCTGGCCAGCCAATGGCAGGCGAGCAGTGGTTGCAGTGTAAGGGTGGGGCTGTCGTGTCACACAGCAGCGCAGCGAGTGGCCAGTGGGAGGCTTTGAGGATGGTGGTCGCTGCCACGGGTGTGGGATGCTTGTTTTACTGTGGCAGGTCACATCAGGGAAGAACCTGAGAAGAATAGACGGCGTGTGTGCAAAGAGCAGACATTACAGAGGCTGAGAGCCGAAAATTGACTGGCTGGTTCATCATACGTCTTTAGCATGTAGGGAAAGGCATTCAAGAATATTGTAAGAATAGAATTAGGAATTAAATGTAATACAAATAAACTCACTCGTGAAAAATCATTACTATACTGTCAGGGTTATTATAGTTAACTAAAACTAAAACCATAAATCATTTCCATTACTTAAACATTAACTGAAATAAAATAAAATATAGCAAATCTTGTACTTTCTTTTGCATTTAGATTGATTTGTGCCCGGTTTCACTGATAAGGCTGAAGTCTAGTCCCATACAAAAATGCATATTTGAGCTGTCTTAACTGAAAGCAACTTGTCTCAAGATGCACACAAACAATGTTTTTTTCTTTTTTCTAAGGCACGTTTATAAAAGCTACTTAAATGTCTTAATTTAACTAAGGCCTAATCCTGGCTTAATCTAATTCCTGTCTGTAAAACAAGGCCTTGATGTACTAAAATAGCTCAATTTAAAATTTAAATAAAAAGCTATAAAAACTATACAGACATATTTACAAAGACGCCAGTAAAAATTACAAACACACAACAAAATGACTAAAACTTTAACTAAAATTAAAACGGAAAATATAAAAATGCAAATGCATTCAAAATATTAATAAAAACCTCAATGATACTAAAATAACACTGTACCATATGCTATATTATATACTATTTTCTGGTTTTAAAAGTTAATTCTATGAAAAATACAAACTAATTTAATCCTTAAAGTGACAGTTCACCTAAAAATGAAAACTGTCTTTTTCAATCCTGTATATATATGACTATTTATGTCACAAACGTCAAGGTTGTTGTTTTCCATACAGCAAAGGTGGATAGCAACTACCAAAGCACACACACACACACACACACACACACAAAATCCATAGACTTGTGCACTATTTTCAATTCTTGTAAAACTAAATAACTTTGTGTAAAAACAGTCAAGCTGTTATTCACTAAAGATCTTTCCCTTTGCAGTACACATAAAATCTCATTCACGACTGTGCATATTCAAAGAACGTGACACATGTGAATATTTTAAACTGAATGCAGCCTGGACATTTTGCATTATGAGTGTTCAAGAAAATTGTTCGGAGACTATCATTAGTGGTGTTATTATAAGTAGGTATTATAAGTTGCATGACTCATTCAAATATGCATAACTCATTCTGGTTGTGAATGATAGCTCAAATCACATGGCTATTACTATACTAAGCATGTGGGGGGAAAAAACAAGAACATTATTTTGCCATAACACACTCTGGCACATCCTATCAAATACCATCCTATTGGTATTTGATAGGATCAAATACCAATAGGATTCTTAAGAAAATGTAAAAAGATGATATTTTTGCAATTCTGTTTGGTGCCTCCAGTGGACAATATTCCCAATTATTCTAATGAAATGCCTATTCCCTATTCATGAAAGGACAAAGTCAGATTTTAGAGAGCCTTTTCAATTAAATGATCTTATCACAGTAGACTTTGAGCTGACTTTTAGCTCAATAATGTTACAGACTGTCTCCGTCCTGTCAGGCTCAGTCAATCTGCCCTTGTCCCAAAGGTCATCTCTCTCCTACAAGCACAAACTCTGCTCTGATAGAGACAGCACGTCTGCAAGACTTAAAGGAATAGATCACCCCAAAATGCACCCTTATGTGGCTGAATAAGTTCTTTATGCACCATTTCCATATGAACAATCTTAAAAAAAAGTATGATTTACACACTCCAAAATATATTCCAGGTTCTCTAAGGACCATAAAAAGCTTGCCTGGCCTACGCTCGTATCAAAGATAAAAAAAAAATGCTATATAACCACACACGAGACCCAATACAGTGATTACATTGCCATGGCATTTCTAATATTTGTTATCAGTAAAACATATTCTGATGAACAGTGGGACATAATGGCTTAGTGGGTACCACTATTGCCTCACAGCAAGAAAGGCCCTGACTCACACGGGAACCAGCCTGTGACGGTTGAGGAAGCCGCACATCCTCTGAATGCGCCACACTGACCTGAACATGAGGAGGTGGTAAGTCTGCTTCCATTATGATTCAGCTGTGAGCTATGTGACTCTATGTGAGCTCTCTCTATGAAAATTAGGGTACCGCTGCCACTTGGGTGAGTGGCAGAACAAAAAAAACAAAAACAAAAAACAAGATTCTCCACCCGGCCCTCCACCGAGGGAAGGAGCGGTGCATTCACCATCTCCTGGGAAAGAGCAGCTCCTCTCACCTCTGGGTCATTGTATCAGGGATGCATTGAAGCCTTCTTGGGGTTTTGATGCTCACCTGACGAGTCGGCTGCATCACCTTCCCGCAGGCAGCTCAACGCTGCAGCCGGGTTGTGGGCTCGGGCTGCAGAGGAGCTGATGTGGCAGCCACAGACGGACACCCTCGGCGACGATGACCTCGGAGGCCTATAGGGGGCAGTGGAGGGAGGGAGGATGTGTTTAATCACCACTGTCTGCTTCTGGACTGCCGAGAACTGCTGGGCAAAATCCTTGACGTTGTCACCATAGAGGCCTTGCGAGATGGGGCATCAAGAAAGCGGACTTTGTCGACCTCCCTCAACTCAGCAAGGTTAAGCCAGAGATGGCGCTCATGGACCACCAGGGTAGAGATCGCCTGTCCGAGAGCCCACGCTATGACCTTCGTCATGCAGAGAGCGAAGTCGGTCGCCAAGCAATTCCTGCATCAATCCCGGCTCAGAACTTCCCTCGTGCAGCTCTTTTAGAGCTTTGGCCTGATGAACCTACCATGGCATGCAGAGTGGAGGCGGCCTGTCCAGCAGCACTGTAAGCCTTTGCTGTTAGAGATTAAGTTAACTTACAGTCTGGGACGATTCCACCAGGTGGCGGTATTTTGCGGGCATAAATGCACCGCAACCGCATGCTCCACCTGTGGAATGTCCGTATACTGCTTGGCCATCCCACCATTGAGGATAGGGAGGGTGGAAGAGCTTGTGAAGTGGGACCGGGTATTGAAAGGTGCCCTCCTTTGTCAGCTCGTCATGCACTTCCAGGAAGAAAGGCACTGGGGGCTGTGACTTGTGTTCTGAGTCCAGATACCAATCAACCAGATGTGAAAGCTCGGAACAGGGCGGAGGATTCCACTTGAGCCCGATGTTCATGGCGGCCCGGGCAAGCATGGCTGGCAACTCTGCATCAGACTCAAACTGAGCTTCTGCACCTGAGGGTGGGAATCCAGCCAAGTCCTCAGGAAAGCACTGGAAAGCACAAGCCCACCCTCTGATGCTGTAATCGATACCCAAATGAGCAATCATGTGTGATGCACCGTAAAAGTCATCCGGGAACTCCACCGGGAAAAATGTACAAGACGAAGCCTGTGGGGATTGACCCGGCAGAAACATCACAATCGCAGGTTTGACGGTCATGTTCTCACAATGAGAATATGAGCCATCCATAAAAGCTGCCTCAGTGTGGGTGAGACCCAAACAATTGAGACAGCAATCATGACTGTCCGAGGCTGAAAGATTTTGACCGCATCTAGAAACACAGGCCGAAAGACATCTTTAAAAAGACACTCTCCTTCTCTGTTCGACTTTATTATATGAAATCTTGAGGAAGACAACATCAAGTCCGACTCTCCTGAGCCAGAGCTGACCGCAGAATCTGTCCTGACGTCCGAGCCTGCCTCAGGTCCATTCTGGAGTCAGTGCTGATAGACCAGTCCACTCCAGAGCCAGAGGAGAAGCTGTGGCTCATTGATTTGTGGTCTATGGAGCCAGTCCCTACCAAAGTTCCCAGCCCAGAATTCTCTCCTCCTCAGCCTGTCCTGTTGGGCTTATTGGATGAACTGGTCCCATTTTTTGATTCCATGTCTACTTCATTATTTCCCTGTACAGAGACCTTAAGCTTAGGAAAAGTGCTTTATAAATAAAATGCATTAATATTATTAATTATTATTATTATCTGGAATCATCCCTCACCCATTTGCCCCGCCCCCTCCGCTGGCTCCATCCACTTCCCTGGATCCACCTTCTCTACTGGTGCTGGTCACCTGCTCGGCTCATCTCTCTCTGCTGGCTTCCTTCAGCTCTTCTGCTCCGCTTTGGGCCTCTCTAACACCAGTTTGGCCTTGTGAGGCGGATTCCCTGGCTGCACCTCAGGCCTACGGGCCCATGACTCTACCTTGGCTTGTTAGTCCGTTGACTCCGCCTTTGCCCATCAGCCCTCGGGCTCCCTCGATCCTCCAGCTCCGCCTTGGTCCATCATCGTCCTTGTTCAGCCGTGGACTTCTGGGCCTCCGGTTGCGCTTCAGCCCTCCATCCTTTCGGCTCTACCAGGCTCCTCCTTCCCTCAAGTTCCTAAGTGCCTTCTAGGAGGGGGGAGTTATGTAAGAGTTGTCATTTTGTTCTTGTGTTTCTGTTTCTTGTATTCCCTTTCAGTTTAGTCCCTGAATTCTCCCTAGTTAGTTGCATTAGTTACTAATTAGTAGGGGTGTGACGAGACGCTTACTCCACGAGACGAGACGAGACACGAGATTGGGTTCACGAGAACGAGACAAGACGAGATTTTTACACAATTTTTAAGAAATCCTCAATGATGAAATATATGAATGGAAAATAGTCTTTTATTCAACTGAAAATCACAAAATGCAAAACAATTTAGGTGCATTTTGAAATCAACTTGTAATGAATGTTATTTTACTTCTATTTTAATGAATTATATGCGGTAAAGAACATGCAAACACTGCAAAATGTTTTGCTATAAACTCTACCCTCTGGCTTCTCCCCTGTAGGCCTACGATTTCACATGAGAAATCTAACTCCTTTCCACAAATCGAACATAAAAAAAATAAAACAGTATAAATAAAATAAATATAAATAACTGAAATAACACTTTAAATGCAAACAGTAAGTGTGTATCCATAATCAAAGTACTGCTCTCTCAAAACTACAAGTTCAAACAGAGACAAATTTTTTCTTCAAGCATGAAAAAGAGATAAATTAACTACACAGAACAGCCTAAGATTATGGTCATGTTCCTTTTCAAGAATATAAGCATGTCGACGATTTCTGGCAGCAGTTGAGACCTTTGGGCAGTAACTAGGGCTGCAACGATATGAGGAAAAGCTGCGATGTGCGATAACATTGTTTAATATTGCGATGTCGATATGACTTGTGATATGTGAATGTTAGCTATACTGTTCCCATGTCTTAGTGCTTTAATAGGTTCTTTGCGTGATAGGTCAAATGTTTATTACCTGCCTGGTTCAGATGACACTATTTTAGCGCGATTTTGGCACATCCGTTTCGTGGAGATTCGTAAAGGACAACGGGCGTCCGGACGCAAGATTCGATCGTTTCATTTCGTATAGTGTGTCATAGTGGGCGACAACCTACGCGTCTGCGATGCTTCAGGACATCACGACAGAAAGACTAGCATGTTTAATTTTAACGGTCCTCCACGACGGGTTGAGAGTGTGTGAGAGTGAGTGTGCGCGAGTGAGTGAGAGTGCGAGCAACAGTGAGTGTGCGTATGTGCGAGCGCGAGTGAGCGTGTGTGTGCGCGCGAGTGAGCGAGGGACAGTGAGTGTGTGTGTGATGGGCCCGGCACACAAATGATTTAAAAGTGGCAGGGGCATCTTCAATACTAATTTCACCCTCACATCACAACAACTCACGAGACAAAGTTTCACCTCGACGAGAAATCTCATCGCGTTTTAATCTTGCGAGATCTCGTAACACGAGATCTCGTCACACCCCTACTAATTAGTTTCACCTGTGTCTTTTCTAGTTTCCTTTGTTTGCCCTGTGTATTTTAAGCCCTGTGATTAACCCCAGTTAATCCTTGTATGTTCTCATTTGTTCATGTGTTATGCAAGTCTCCCAAGTTCCTAATATTAACTCTCCATTGACCTCCTGCATGCTGTTTTTGTTTGTCTACTCCTGAGACTTCTTTGTGCTCTTTGGCTACCACCCTACCTTACATTTACATTATTTTTATGTAAAAGTTATTATTATTATTATTTACAGTGATGCCTATAGTAAATGTCAAACCCAAAAGAGCCATTCTTGTACAGTGGGAGAGGACAGGGAAAAAAAGTTGTCTCCTGAGCCAATCAAATAACATAGGTTCAAAAAGACCATCAATTTTAAAATTACCAACACATTTTTAAATGAATAGCAACACGTGAAATAGTTAAATAGGACATTAGATGTTTTTGAATCTGTTTTTCAATCTATACTTTCATCTATACTTGGCAAATGTCTGTCCATTATGTGTGTTCTGGTCCCTCATTTGTGCTGCTCTAAAAGCAGCTGTTAGTCTACATTCATACAGACACATCACATTAAATTTCTTAATATTGTCTCCAGATAAGACCAGAAACATGAAAACATGTAACTTTTGAAGGAGAGATAACTGTTAAAAATTATATGTTTATTATTTATTTATTTATTGTAAAATAAATGATGGCTTTATTAAGATATTTTTAGTTTTAAGTCACTCAAAACAGTGTGCTAAGACTGTGTCAGTGAAACCGTTAGTTTGGGAGGAAGTTGAGGGCTGAACTGTGTTTGCACATACCAGATATTGCCAGTCAGTTTGTTGTGAATTAAGTTATAACTGATGTTACATCAGTCATTTTAAGTCTCCCCTTAAGTATAGCATGCGTAATGTAGCAACATGCCTCTGACACAACTCGCATGAAAGGTGTCTGTTACACACTTTAGCAATTCATTTTCCATTCTAATTCTACTTTTGTGTTGCATGGAAAAAAATAACTACATACAAGTTGGGACTGACACAAGGGTTGATTAAATAATGACAATCTGTAAGGTGAATTCTGGCTCTCATGGGCATGTATTTGAAAATGGCGCATTAGTGACAGTACAGCCAGCGGATAACTTTACATGTTGTTATATTTAGTTCTCAACACGCGCCTCATGTCTTTATCGCCACTATTGTTTAAGGTAACAAAAGAGATCATATGGTGTTGCTCTAGACGGATCTATTCCTGGCTAATGGGCAACGTAGTGAAAGGTAAACCTGATCCTCTGCAGGATGTCTGGAAGTCAGCGGGCTGACATTTGGCCGCCGATAGACCGGTGTGTGTTTGGTTGTAAGGGAACACTAGGCCTCAGTGGAGTTGTCAAAACAAAGGGGCCGCTCTCACCAGGACTGACTTACTGACTGTCAACTTGCGTATGTGTATATTGAAATGGCTGATTATGACAGAGGAGTGGAATACTTTGATGCGTGTGAAAGAAAAAAAACGTTGCTCCTTTTCTGGACCTTTGGATACACCTTTACTGATCAGCAGGTTCAATAGGGTTAAGGGCCAATAAGGCATTGTATGCCAATAAGGCATTTATTTATGACTTTAAAAAGTAAGGGGCACAGTGACTGAAGAAGTCAGTCGCCCCCTTCTAAGCCACACCCCGGGCTCGTTCATGATGCCGACACTGTTATTATTGCATACTGTTTTATAATGTACTGGGGTGCAAATACTATCTGCCACTATTTACACCAGTGTTTCCCAACCCTGTTCCTGGAGGCACACCAACACTACACATCTTCCTAATTAAACACACCTAATTCATCTCATCAGCTCGTTAGTAGAGACTCCAAGACCAGAAATAGATATGTCAGATGATGTAGACATCCAAAATGGTGTACCTCCAGGAATTGAGTTGGAAAACACTGATTTACAGTATTAAGTATTTATAAAATCTAACTACTATTTAAACTAGTAGGACAGAAATTCCTGCTATTTTGCATCTATCACAATTTGCACTTGTTGCACTCGTCATTGCTTGTATTGTGATTGAATGTTACCTTCATGTATATTGAGGGTACAAGTTACCCTGATTTATGACATGACAATAGCAGTCAGTGGTTTTACACAGTGTGCTCCTGAGAGAAGACTGGTGTATTGAGTTTCACACTGCACGTGATCCAGATGTCATTGTGTAACGTTTTTTGTTTTTGATTCAGGGCTTGATTCGGGGCTTACTCGGGGCCATAGGCCAGGATTTTCTGGCCTGTCGAATACCTTGGTCCAAAGCGGGCTAGAGGAGTGGTTACGAACAGAGGCGGTGTCTACCTGAGTCAGGAGTGTGACGTTGTTCCAGAGAGGTGTGTTACGGGCGTGTTTTAGTGAAGCGCTGTGGAGCTTCTGGCCTGACAGTGGAAACGCAGCAGATTTTTGGCCCGGTGCTACTGACCCGAGGTTATTAGCCCAGCACCAAAAAAAAGCCCTGGCTCGCACTGGCCCGACAGTGGAAACGTGGCTATTGACCACAGGTGTCCCTTCTTGTAATTAGTCTGTATATTTAAGCCCTCATGTTTGCCATGTGTCTTGGTCAAGTATTGTTTCCTGTAGTCCACTGTTTGTAAGTCTGTTCATGTTCATGTCTTCATTTTGAGTTTCTCATGCCACGCCATGTTTTTGTTTTATGTTTGATCTTGTTTGTAATAAACTGCACTTGGGTTCTCAATAAGCTTGCCTCCAGTGGATCAGTTACACATTGTCATAAAAGTATTTCACATTAAAGCAACTGTTCCCACCATTGTATAATCTACAGAGGGGTAAAAATTCCTATCTGATTGAAGTTAAATGACAGAATCAGTAGAATATGGATTGCAGAAGAATAATCTTATTACAATGTTTATGTTTTATTTTGTTTCAGTATTTCTTAAGTGAATATGATAAACAAATATATACTTGTGCAGTGATGTTGTAATTTTCATTGAGTAAATAAACAAAAAAATTATTGAGTAGGGTTCAGTTTGGGTTTAAAGCATTGGGTGAAGAAGGACAAGACAAAATAACAGTATCAGTGTATCTTACAGAGGAGGGGTGTCTAAATGCATGTAAAGGGGGTGCCCCAGGGTTCAGTACTTGGTCCCGTCCTCTTCTCGATATATAGCCACAGACCACATCAAAAAGACCATCCAGTCATGCATGTAGTATCTGGGAGATGTTTAAATAATTGCCATCTTTGCAGTCACTTTAATAGCATGACATTTAAATGCTCTAACATGATCTACTCCAACATGCATATATGGCCATAAAACAGGACAGTTTATGCTAATGTTAGCTCTAGCCCCCTTGATGAAGTGCTGAGAATTCAATGCATATTTCTTTTTGTATCAACACCATTAAATGGTGAAAATGTTGCAACAGCTAAAGTCAACAAAATGGGCTTAATATACATCAGAAGAACGTTTTCCAGACAGTTACAGAATTGGTATCTCACAAGACCTCATCTACGTCACAGAGATTTGTTGCTAATAAAAGGATGCAGAGGTGAGGTGTTGTTTTGGGCCACAGATGTAGGCTACTGTACTTAAATTGTTGTATAGAGCCAATAGTGCATACTTTTATCAGTCTGCTAGGAAAAACTAAACATGTACAGATTCACAAGCCATCACCATTTTCTTTTTTTTTTCTTTTTTCTAAAATACTTTATTTCTTTCCCAAAATTCTGAATTTATTTTACTTTCAATTAGATAGTTTTCGACATCATATTTAGAAAAGGAGTCTTGTTTTTTTGTGCATGGTTTAAAGTGAGGTGAGTTTTTTACAGTATGTTTAAACGTATACAGGCTCATTTTGCTAATAATAAAACAGAAAACCAGAACATAAAAAAAACGTATACAGGCTTTGTCAGGCACAACAGTTCAACTAAATTAATTTTTAAGAATAAAAACTGTTAATTGATCGGTAATTGACAGAAAAACAACGTCTTAGACGCAAGTGCAAAAATACTGTAGGCCTACTGACTATAAATAATGGTCTGATCAGATTATTCATACGACATAGTAATATGGCGCAACGACTTAATAACTTTTTCAAACAACATCGCATAAGTGAATCAAGATTTGTTACTTGCTAATACTAGCCTACAGCATTAGTAGCTGGTACATTTTCATAATGGGCAGATCATAAATACGGCTCTGAGTAAAAAGGTAAGTTATCGATGTTTTCCAGAAGTGAAAGACTATAAATTTTAAATCCGCTAAAAGTTTATTCTGTGAACTTTAAAGAATGCTCTAACATATGTTTTTAAATCTTACACACATTGACGATAACATGACAAAAGTACAGTTTGGTTAAAAAAGTTCAATTTTAACAAACCTAGAAATGCACGGAGAAGGTGTTTGACACGTTGATAACTAAGACTCGCGAGCTAAGATAGCGCGCGGGACTTTTTCCCGCGTTCATACTAAGTGCGCACCTGAAATAGGTGTGTCCTCCTCATCCTTCATCCTTCAGAGGAGTGTCTCGGCTCCTTTAAGGCAGTGAGCAGTGAGCCAGGCTGTGGAGGCAGGAGAGAGAGAGAGAGAGAGAGAGAGAGAGAGAGAGAGAGAGAGAGAGAGAGAGAGAGAGAGAGAGAGAGAGAGAGAGAGAGAGAGAGAGAGGGTTATTCTCTAATGCTCTGAGGCAGAGAGGGTTAGCAGCACACGAACCAATGCGATTAAAGCGCCACGCAGGAGGAAGATGCGCCTGCTTGCAGCCTGCTGGACGGCGAGAGGTGCTCAAGAAGATGGTCTGACTCTGGGATCTCACCTTTGTTCCTGCCGCTTCAGCTTTTCCGGACTTTCTTTCCATTCCCATTTCTAATTAAACATCTATAATTTATACTCCCCTGTTTAGTTCCTTTTCTTCCCTTTTTTTTCAAAAATACTTGGTTCCCCTTGGTTTAAATGAAACGCTTGAACGGCACCGTTGCTTTTGCTTTGAAAGTTTTCTTTCTCCTCCCGCATCACCATCTGCTCCGTTGAAAGGCGCTCCTGAATCAGCATCGCACCTGCATCCAGCATCCAGCAGCACCCCCCACCCCCCCACCCCTGAAGCACAGCAGCATCCGGAGAGCATCCGAGCTTTAACCAAGACAATCACACTAGAACATCCGCACATCCTTCATGCGCAACGTCCGGGCGCAAAAGCGCGCACATAATACGCACGGTGGAGATCCTATCAAGTCATTGGCACAGGAAATCTGGACTGGCTTTTGTTTTAACCTTACTGTTGGCATTCTGAGTGGGGGATCAGGAAAAAGCTGTGGACAAAGTGTGCGGAGTGAAAAGAGGAAAATCTAGCTTGGGGATTGAACGCAGCGGGGCATGTGGATATTGGCATTTCTCTTTCTCCAGAGCATCCTGAATGGTTAGTCTTCATTTTCTTCTTCTTCATAATTTCAAACTTGATTTACCCTCATCAGGACATTCAGGAAAAGGTGTACTGTATGCAAATTAATTTCAAGATTTTTAATGGTGTCATGGGGGTCACCTATAGGCTGGGAGAGTTTCCCTCCTCTAATCATTTATGAGGGAAAAAAACACACCTTACATTAGTCACATTATGGCCTTGATGATGCCAGCACTATATAAGCACTGCGTACTGCAAAAAGCCTCATATAATGATTCCTGTGCACACACACACACACACACACAGGGGCCACCAGCAGGTATTGCACAGGTTTCTTGTCGTTTGTTTTACGCATGGGAAGATGTTAATGAACGTGACCTCTTGTTTATCACACTGAGTGTTGTAGAAGCTACTCATCCATGTGCTTTCGATTTTCAGTGTTGCATATCGTATTTTAAAGGTCTTTCCCCCCCCTTTTTTATCTATAATGACTAACGTATTTTAAATTGGTTATATGTGCTGCGCCCTTCCCCATCCGTGTAACTACTGTTTTAAATCAACCAAGTCAAATTGAATTTAATTAATGGCTGCAATATATTGTTTAATTTATAAAGGCTTTGTTTATTTACGATGATTAACTGAGGAATAGTATTTAATTGGTTTATTGTATGATCAAAATCATTTGACTGCACACAATTAACCCCGTGAATATTTAAATATTTCATCCGGGCGCGTCAAATGAAGTTATTTCATCCAGTTATTTTTTGTAATACACCCCTGTTGTACACTTGAGCCTCACAGTAGGTGGATAGCAGAGACAATTAAATATGATCAAATTAAATATAATGCAATCTTGATCAAATGTTATCACACATAGAACACAAATTATGTAGGGCCTATTTGTTTTTGAAAAATGTGTTATATGCTAAATTAAAGTATTTAAAAACAAATTATGTGTTTAGCTTGATGGTCATACTTTTTGAATTGCATATCTAAAATGAGACATACAATGTAATATGAAGCATACAAAAATTAATCAGTGATTAAAAAAAAAATAGTCCATAAGCAAATGCAGGGAAGTAGATGAAAAATACTACACAACGCCTTAATAAGTGTGTGTGTGTGTGTGTGTACTTAAGGGACTGCGCCTGCGTGGATTTTTGTGTGTGTGTGTGTGTGTGTGTGTGCAGCTAGAAATTTAAAGCCATCTTTATATTTTAAAAGGCCGATTGTGCCTTAAGCATGATTTTCCTTTCTTTCCAACCTGTTTTCAGTACTGCATCTTCACAGCAGTGTAAAAAGGTGTGATTCGCCAGCAGAACTGGAGAGATGGTCAGTAGGTGCAAACATGGAAGGGTGTGTACGTAAGGAGGGAGCCATGGAGGGAAAAACAGAATCAAGCGAGACGGAAAAATAGACTTCTCGAAAAATTGCAGACAGACAGACATTGTCGAGGAAAGGTTACTGAACGAGGCGAAAAAAAAGGGGAACAGAGACCCATGCTTGGACAAAAAAAAAAAAAAAAAAAGATTTGATGTAAAATGGCTATTGGCAAATGCTGGAGTGAGTCCTCAATGTGAAGCTTTGAATGGCAGTCATTTTGAGGCGGTGAGGATGTTACGAGAGAAAACAACAGAATAATCCCCTTCTTCAGAGGAGGGAGATAAATACACCCTTTACTCTTGCTGTTTGAGCTCGAAACACCGAGGCTTTTCTCACTCGGGGCGAATATGAAAAAAAAAAAAAAAAAAATATTGAGATGTATTTTGTAATAACTTTGAATTGAAATTGCGCCACCCTGCCTCAGCTGAAACTCATAAAAGAGCAGTAAGAACTCATCAGTCACCATCGCCCAACGCTCTCTATTCTGCCTGTGTTTTGGCTATTTCTCTGCCGTTCATGTGTTCCTATGAAACCAGCTCATGTCTTATGCGTGCAGCAGTTTTTAAGTTAGCTGTTGACATCTTAATATGCTAATTTGTTAATTGGGGAAAAGTTATGAATGTAACTAGACAAATATGATTTGTTCTGCACCCCCTTTTCTGTGATCTGAGAATAATCAACCTTCCCGTTATACAGTACGTGGCCACTTTCTCATCTCAGAAAGCAACTGTATTCTAGAACATTCAAGCCTCTAGTCTAGAAGTTTTATCACATGCTGCTTGGCCTGTCACTATGGAAACCTCTATTATTAGAGCCATAGTCACGTATCAAATAAGGCCGTTGTGTGTGTGTGTGTGTGTGTGTGTGTGTGTGTGTGTGTGTGTGTGTGTGTGTGTGTGTGTGTGTGTGTGTGTGTGTGTGTGTGTGTGTGTGTGTGTGTGTGTGTGTGTGTGAATGAATGACCCCTGACGTACAATAAAAGAGCATCGGTTGAATAGGTATCTTATTGTTACCGTTTAGGAACATGTTTTTATCAATGATTATCAAATCAGCATTTTCAATTTCAATCATTTAAAAATTATTTATAACTCTTTTTTTATTCTTATTTGCAGCATTGTCTAACAGATACCAGAAGTAAAAAGAAACCCTTGGACTGTTTCATGTGCACGACAGCCATGTTGTACAAAGAAATGCATGTATTGAAGTTCTACATCTAATAACAGAATTTGGTAACACTTTATTTTACAGTGTCCTTGTTACATATGTTACATGTACTTACCATAGTAATTATGCATAATTACATGCAACTAACCCTCAACCAAATCCTAATCCTACCCTAACCCTATAGTAAGTACATGTAGTTGCTTAATATTACTCAGTACTTAAATATATAATTACACTGTAACAATAACAAGAATTTCAGCAGAAAAAGGAATTTTTAGCACCTTGATTTAAAGCAAAACAGAGTAAATACAATAAGGCGATTGGGATAGGAATGTAACTGCCTCGGATCTGTTACTCGAAAATTATAATCCGTCACTTGTTGTCCACAAAAACACATGCAAGTCGCACAGCGGATTATAATCTCAGCCGCCCTAAATCCTGTGCAAAAACATGCTGTCGTTATTGGGGATTATTCAGTCCTCGCACTAACTGAATTATTCCAAAGCAATCAGAATGATATGATCCAGAATAATGACTTCATTTCAGGTTTAACTGGGATTTCTTCAAGAGTCTAAGGAGAAATGCGAGGAATGATTTGAGTAAATTTGGCTGTGTGCAACTGTTAATCTATTGGGGGCAATTAAGGCAGTTTGCTGATTAGAGGCCCATCTGTTCCGGTTTGTGAGATAGTCCTGTAAGACCTGTGCCCTGCAATCCTCGATTACCTATTTAAAGATTCGGAGTTCGCGTCCTCAACATCCCCCCCCCCCCCCCCAATCCTCAAGTACATATTTATGTATTTATGTTCACAGTGTCATTTTTTGCTCATTTTGTTCAGTTATTTAGCAATTTAGCTGTTTTTTTTTCTGCTTCCTTGCCACATGTGGTATAACAGGATCTTTTCATCAAGATGAGACTTTGAATGAGTCAAACCACCCACTGATTTTAATGTTAGCCACTGATTTAACCGTTTGTCTTTGGATAATATTAGATTACACTGTTTGTATGTGCTTATACTTATAATCACTTAAGGATGCATGAAGGACTGTAAAGTAAAGTGTTGTTGATATCAGTGCAATTCAACCACAAAATGCCAAAAAGCATATCCCTAATGAAATGAGCTGTATTGCTAAGATGATTTGTTGACTGAGAAAGACTCTGCCGTTGTCATGTTAGAGGACAAACATGTTTAGAGGTCATTTTGAGGACAACATGGAGAAACAGTTGTCCTGTCACATTGTGATGTCAGTTTTATTCATTAGGTATGAATACTGTATTATGAATTGATTATTTAAGTATTTATTAGTATTTTTTTGTTGCTGGATTTCTGTAGCTAGAACTATATTTTGTTTCAAAGGCATGCACATTTAAGGGAACCATCTTCAAACAATTCTTATTTAAATTGAATTAATTATTTATCACATTTAAATGTGGCTCCAAAAAAAAAGGTTTCTCATCCTTCGTATTAACTCTCAGAGAAATGAAAGAAAGGAAATGTGTCTCTTGCTTTTACCATGAAAACATAACTTGAAAAATCATTAATTTAATGTTCAACAATTATAATTTTTCTATTTGAGCTTTTTATAGAGTCTTGCTTATTTCTGCGACTCTAGAAATGTGTGCGTGTATATATATATATATAGGGTTATATAAGGTTATATAAGGATATATATATATATATATATATATATATATATATATATATATATATATATATATACAAAATAAATAAATAAATATATAATACAGGGTTATATAAGGTTATATAAATAAAAAAATATAGGGTTATATCACATTAGATTGTATTTAATTTTTTTTTTTTGACAAAATCAGTTATGGATGAGGACTTTGTAAAAATGAAATTAAAACCTCCTTATTTTTTGACAGGAAAGAAAGGAAATGTGTCACTTGCCTTGACCGTGAAAACATACCTTAAAAAATCATTAATTTAATGTTCAATAATCATCATTTCTTTATTTTAGCTTGTTATATTTTATAGAAACTACACTCTCAAAACACACTCCAAGAGGCTTGCTTATTTCTGAGACTCTAGAAATGTATGGATATATATATATATATATATATATATATATATATATATATATATATATATATATATATATATATATATATATATATAGGGTTATATAAGGTTGTATATATTAAAAAAGGTTATCACGTTAGAATCACATTAGATTGTATTTAAAAAATGTTTTTGCCAAAATAAGTGTGGACGAGGACTTTGTAAAAAGAAAAGAAAAACCTAATTATTTTATGTTTTATGCAGTGCTTTATCTTTACAATATGTGCAAATGACATCAACCTAATATCCATCAAACCAAATGAATGTGTCTGTCATCAATGCCTTCAGTAAAACACCGTCGTATGACTTTTATCTCGAGCATGCATCTCAGTATTCATGTGCTTTCCCTCCACCGCTGTCTTGTTATTTTTAAAAGGAGAGGCAGAGAGAGGAATGTAGGCTGAGGCATCTCTGACCTAGGTGGGAGAAAGTGACAGGGTGACAAATGACCAGAGCTTGCTTTCTCAACATTGTGATATATTTTTAAACATGGCATAGACTGTAAGATGTAAGACCAAGTTGGTGCTTGGTATTTTTAGCTGCCCCCTTTCAGAGCACTGTCACTTTTGCCAGATGTCTGCCATGCACTGAATGTCCAGCGTGATGTGGACATGCGTTTAACGGTACGGTCATGTTCTTATTCATTTCAACGTTATTCACATCACAGTCTCTTTAGAAAATGAAATCGCACACGTATATCTTCTTCCCTGCACTGCATATGCCATCAACCATGTGTTGAAGGTCTTTGTTGCGGTATCAGTATTCAGGATCAATATGGTTTCCATATTCCCATGTCCAAGATTTGACCATGATAACCATAACTTTCTGCCATAGTTGCTGTAAATGCTGCAAAATCATAGTAAATGAAAACAAGATCTTTCAAAGTGTAAATCATTTTGTTAAATTTATTTAATGACAGTTATGTTGTCATTTTTGCATTACAAATGCCTTTTATGCTGCATAATAATTGTGTTCTCAGTTTGCACATTGGATAGACCTTTTTTTATATATATACATCATTTAATGCACTTTCCCCTGTTAAATGGCTGCGTTTGAAACACATTACTGTCCTTCAGCTCATAACAGCTGTCTCAGCTCCAGAAAGCATGAAGATGTTGCTTTTTGATGTGTGTTTTAGCAGTTAAATGTCTCATTAGAGCGGCAGTTGCCTGAGGTTTATTATGTGTTGCTCTCTCTCCTCTATCAGCTGTTCCCCACAAGTGATTATGCTAATTGCTGTTTGATCAGATGATTAAATTATAATTCGATTAATCCAGGGTACTAAATGCTCTGAATATATTTGTGTCTGCTCGGTTGGCTGGCTGGCTTTGGTTGTGTGGAGCAGCGGTCTCCTGTCACCTTGCTAGCACACATGAAGAAGAAGAAGAAGAAGAAGGAAAAAAAAAAAAAAAAGAAACGTGACAACCTGAAATGGAAAGAGAAACACTCTGCAGAGAAGAGGGGTGGGGAGGGGTGCACTGTGTCCTTCCTTCAGAAAACATCACAGCGCTGTAGCCCTACAGATGGACATGGACCACTTTCATACTAAAACGGAAAAACAACAACAACACACACACAAAAACCCTGTCCATTTAGATACAACTGTCAACAATTGGCCAGGTCATATATTATTCTAAAATCAAAAGTAAAAGAAATTATATTTTGCTTGAAGAAAATGTAGTCTATTTTAGGACAATTAGGGTTAATTCGGGATAATTGGGCATTTTGGCAAAAAATAATTAAATTTACCTCTATTCACTATAATTGTATTATTAGTAGTAGTAGTTATTCACATTGTGGCACTATCTTTATTTAGAATATTATAATACATTTTCAATTAAAATTAAAATATTGTTTTCTTCTTATTCAAATCCAGTAGTTAATGGACAAGATGATTTCAATTCTCTATTATAACAATGATACTGTCATTTTCTTTTGGATTACAGGAATGAGAATGTCATTTTTTTTAGTTATTTTTTGCATTATGATAATGTGAATCTGGGGGAAATTTTGCTTAATTCTGAAGAAAATAATTCCATGGTAATTTCAAGAAAATCGTGGATGCGTCTGAATCAGCTCACTGTTCAGTAGTCAGGGCTCTGAGAAGGGAGTCGGCCATTTTAAAGGGATAGTTCACCCAAAAATGAAAATTTTGTCCTCATTTACTCACTCTCATGTTGTTCCAAACCTGTATGAGTTTCTTTCTTCTGTTGAACACGAAAAGAAGATATTTTGAAGAATGATGGTAATCAGTTGATGGACTCCATTGACTTACATAGTATTTATTTACCTATAATTGAGGTCTGTGTGGTTTGACTACCAACATTCTTCAAAATATCTTCTTTTGTGTTCAACAAATGAAAGAAACATATACAGCTTTGGAACAACATGAGGGTGAGTAAATGAGGACAAAATATTTTTCATTTTTGGGAAACTTATCCCTTTAAGGGCTGTCTTGCAGTGCACTGAAACGTTCGCTCACGAAAAAGTCCCACAGTGCACAATGAAAACCAGTGACTTTGTTCCCTTAAAGGAAGTATTATGTGTGGCATGCGATAGATGTTTTAGAAAATCAAACCGTTATTTAATTATATTTTAGCACAAAATACATCGCTAGACGGGTATTGAACATAAACTAGCTAACATTTATAGCTCATTTAAGGCTGAAATGTTAACAAGCAAATAATTTATCATAAAATTACTTTTAAAAGTATGCATTACAATAATGTGTTACTCCTTTAAAAAGTAACTAATTACTTAACTTTTAAGTTACTTTTTATGGAAAGTAAATTTGATACTTTTTTCAGCAGTAAACACATTGGTTAATAAAGTGAGATTAAATACATAAAGTATATTTATGTAATTTAACATATTTAATTGTTGCAGGTTTGCGTAATCTTCTGAGTTTTAATAATTTTTCATTTTAAGGAATACTGAATCTGTTTTTTTTTTTTAAAGTGAGATGAGTAAATGCATGTTCATATTTAGTCTACAACTACAATAATCATCATGTTTACACACAACGCCTCTGCACTTACACACGATTTCATGAGGACAAAAGAGCTGTCAGACAATAAATGGGAAAACAAAGTAACTTGGATTACTTATTTAAAAAAAAGTTACTCAGGTATTTTGTTCTGAATTGAAACTTGAAAGTTACTTGAAAAAAAGTAATCTGATTACTTAACTCGCATTACTTGTAATGCGTTACAAGTATCACTGTAAATTATCATTATTATATATATTTTTTTAAAGTCAGAAAGATAGCAGTTCTGCTGTTGTTCATAAATACCCAGCCCGTTCTCATTCCAAGGCGTCATATACTGACGCTTTTGACATTTCGTCTACATCGAACGCACATGGCACCCTTTAGCGTCAATATGAGACGCAGATAGATATGGGCCAGAAGGTGCCTCCTAGCGGTCTAACCCTAACCCTACCCCAGACCTAAACCTACCCATAACCGAACAAAGCTCTGTGCGTGTCATATTGACACTAAAGGGTGCCATGTGCGTTCGATGTAGACGAAATGTCAAAAGCGTCAGTATATGACGCCCTAGGATGAGAATGCGTTGAAATACCAGTAGTGACATTGTACAATGAGGACGTAGTCATGTCACCGGGAATAATGTCATCAAGTGTCCCAATGTGTCGCGAGTCAGGGTCCTTACCAGTGTCCGAATTTGTGTACACGATATAGGATTCACAACCCCTTGTCTTTCTCTTTCTTTCTTTCTTTCTTTCTTTCTTGAAATATTACATAGATAAACATTGTTTTATACTTGGACTTGCATTCCATGTTGACTTCAAAACATGGGACAATGACAGAAAATAATCTTAATTTAGTAAAAAGCTTAATAGTCTCTGGTGATAAAATCAGTGATGCTGTCTGGATTCATGCTAGACCGTGGCTCTGACAAAACCATAGCGTTTATAGACATTTACTGAATGAAAGCCATTTTTTTACCAATGGGGTGATCAGTTGCAAAGTCAGCTAGATAATGTTACAAGGTTAACATTTCCACTATGGTCTGTTTGTATCAATTATACTGAAAACCATACTACTGAAACTGGATCTGGTGTAGAATCCAAGTCAAAGTAGTCTTTGTCAGTAAATTAGCATCAGTGTCATTAATGTCATTAATCATCATATAGCATTTGTGTTGTAGAGATAATGAAATATTGTCTTATATAGGAGCTCAGTAATGACCAGGTGTACTGAGACGTGGACTGTGATGTTTGGCATCGTTGTGCCGCGAGTTGACTAGCGCACACAGCTAACCGAGCTGGGCATTAGCCTTTGCAAGCTCAAATAGACGGATGTGTACAGATGCTATTGAAACAGACACCTGCACCATGATAAAGACGACACAGAGGAAGTCTTTGACTGAACCCAGAACAGTTTTACGTGCCAAGCAGGGGGAAAAGCCACTATCCGGAGTCACGCTGACCACAATGAGGGCTCTTGTTGGACCTCTCGCTGGCTCTAATGAAGGCAGGATGCTTGTTTGTAAAGATGCTCTACATCATTATGAACCGTCAAGGCAGGACGGCCTCTCTGGACACCGGTCTCATAGTCTCTCCTTTGAGACGTGTGATAGAGGCTTCTCTGTATGTTGACTTCCCTGAGTTTTGACTTCCCACTAAAGAGCTCTTGTATCCCCTAATTTTTATTCCCTCTGCCCCTGTCCAATAACAGACTCTTATTTAGGAAGCGCCAAGATTAGAAGTCAGATTTTATTGATTAGACACCTTTTCTTAAAGGTTGAGAAGAAATATAGCTAACATCATGTTAATCTGCTAACCAGGTTATAAATAATCATTGGTACAGAAAAGTACCAAAAATTAACACGGTACTACTCATGATACCATGACAATACCACGTCCCCCGCCCCACCACACATACTTTGGCTTTTTGGACATTTACCATGGTATATATAAGTATTGTGGTACTATCAGATGATATAACTGTGATTATCACTGTACATGGTATTGCCTCAGTACATTCATAGTTTGGTGAGTTAATTTGTTTCAAATTAAAACATTATTAAAGGCCCCCTGAAATCAAAAGGTAAGTTTTTTAGTTTTCTGTATGAATATGTTAGCCTTAAGGTTATGAATAAGCTGGTGTGTTCCAAAACAATGACAAATTCGCATTTAGGAGATACAAACATTCAAAACTTAGTCTCTCACTTCCGCTAAAATGGATCACGGGATTTTATGACATCACCACGGACTTCAGCTTCTCATCACATCTTCTGTCCAATCAAATGCTCTCTAGAATCTAAAGCTCCGCCCCCTATGCTATAAAGAACACCTGGGCAAAACGACCGTGTTCCAAAGCGCTCGGATTCGCTTCCATGTTGCTGTCAAGTACGACTTGCAGTCTGTGAGGTTAACTAAACGCTATTGGCTATTTGAAAAGGGGGAGGAGCCATTCAATATGTCCCGCCTTAGCTTCCTGTTTCAGTGGAAATTGTACTTTACCGTGTAGTTTGTGAATTTTATACGGTTCTTTTGTCATTCAGCATCAGAGTCTAATAGCGCTATGTAACTAAAACTGTGACAGTTTATTGCATGAAAGCTGCGTCCCAGTTCAGAGGCTGCACCCTTCGAAGGCCGCGAAGGTCGGACTGAGCGTTGTTAAATGGGACGGTCTAGCCTGCAGAGGATTGTTCTTGTCGCCTAGCAACTGTGACAGCTGCCGTTGACGACAACAGTAACGTTTGTATGGGACTTTTTGGAAAGTTACTGTATATTAAACTGTCTGAAAACAAAACAGTGTTCACAAACTGTCTAAATATTTTCACCATGGTCCATTTCTGTATATAATAAAGAGTGTAAAATATATATAATCACATCTTAGTAAGATATGTCAACATTTGAACCGCTTTAAAGTTTTTTTTTTTGTTTGTTTTTTCTACATTTGTTTCATTAGATATTTGAGTAAGTTGAAACCCAATACTTGCGTTTAAAAGTGTAATTGGACAATTTCTTCCAAAACAAATCCTGTCGTCACTGGAGCTCAATGAATTCTGGGGTAATAAAGACCGCAAAGGATCCATCTGTTGTATCCTTCATTGCTCTGGGAAAGAAGGATGCATTTAAGGAGCCTTTGAATTGGGACAGCCTTCGTCTCACTGTTGTGACGCAATCGGCCTTCGAAGGATGCAGCCTCTGAATCGGGAGTTTTTTTTTTTTGATTAATTAAGTGCATCATCCGGGTATTTAAAGTGCACTTTTCCTTTTTTTGAATTTTCTGTCTGAATGCACTACTTGCACTACTATACCTCACAAAATAGTGCACAAGTACATGAATTGGAATGCACCTTGTGTCTTAAAGGGATAGTTCACCCAAAAATGAAAATTATTCCATGATTTACTCAAACCCTCAAGCCATCAAGAGCTATCTACTTTCAGATGAACACAATCAGAGATATATTTAAAAATATCTAGTTCCTATGTTGCTGCCAATCGCTGTTATTGTCACAGAAAACTGAAGATCTTTTCTTCCGTATTGCGATTTACATCCGAGCGCAATGGATTATCGAAAAAGAAATAAAAAATAGGGTGGGGACTTGCATCAGTTGTTGATTGGTTTTTCAGATGTGGGCGTTTCACTAAAAAGTGGAGGCAGATGAACATGAGCTGGCAGGGACGGGGTTTAAGCGCACTAAATGATGAGTCCTGCATACGTCACCAGAGAGAAGTGTACCGTTTTCTGCAAAAGGTCCAGCTATTACATTTTGATTAAACATTATGAGGTAAAATGCACGGATAAATCATTCACAATATGATCTATATATCTAACATTAAGAAAAGCGAATGGATGATTTTTTATTTGGTGTCAACTTTAATGTGAACTCCTCTTTAGGCTGAATTCACACTGTTAGGCCTTATTCACATATTTATATCTACGTTTAAATGTATTCATTTAGCAGGTGCTTTTATCCAAAGCGGCTTACAAATGACTAATGCAACAAAGCAATTCATCCTAAGCAGGCAATAACATGAGAAGTGCTGGTACTACGTTTCACAGGGAGAAAAATAGTAAAAGCACAGAAATAATTTTGTATTGTCAACATCAGCAGGCTGCAGTTCAGTGTTCATGGAAAAGATGAGTTCTTAGCTGGGATATGGCTGTCCGGATAGGGTTAGGAAGATCATTCCCACAGTGAGGAACAGTGAATGTTCAGGAGAGAGATTTGTGTTTCTGTGATGGGACCATGAGGTGCCGCTCACTCGCTGACCGCAGGCCCTTGGGTGTAGATTCATAAGCGTGAGTGGAGGTAGGAGGGTGCAGAGCCTGTGACTGTCCTGTACGCAAACATTACTGTTTTGAACTTGATGCAAGCAGCAACTGTTAAAGGATTAGTTCACTTCAGAATGAAAATTTCCTGATAATTTACTCACCCCCCACGTCATCCAAGATGTTCATGTCTTTCTTTCTTCAGTCGAAAAGAAATTAAGGTTTTTGAGGAAAACATTGCAGGATTTTTCTCCATATAGTGGACTTCAACAGGGACCAATGGGTTGAAGGTCCAAACTGCAGTTTCAATGCAGCTTCAAAGATCTCTACACAATCCCAGCTGAGGAATAAGAGTCTTATCTAGAGAAACCATCGGTCATTTTCTAAAAAAATCTAAATATATATATACTTTTTAACCACAAATGCTCGTCTTGCACTAGCTCTGCGATGTGCCACGCATTATGTAATCATGTTGAAAGGTCATGCGTGACGTAGGTGGAAGTACAGACCTAGTGCTTACAAAGCCAATGTGCAAAGACTTGGTCAAACGCCCTTTACAAAAGAAATACACATAAAAATAAAAGGTAAAAAAAGTTTTTCGCCCTATATTTTCCGCCTACATCAGGTTACCGCCTGACCTTTCCAACGTGATTATGTAATGCGTGAAGTCGTGGATGGGCAAGATGAGCATTTGTGGTTAAAAAGTATATAAATGTTTATTTTTTAGAAAATGACCGATGGTTCAGAAAATGCTAGATAAGACCCTTATTCCTCGGCTGGGATCGTGTAGTGATCTTTGAAGCTGCACTGAAACTGCAATTTGGACCTTCAACCCATTGGTTCCCATTGAAGTCCACTTTGGGGAAAAATCCTGCAATGTTTTCCTCAAAAACCTTAATTTCTTTTTCGACTGAAGAAAGAAACACATGAACATCTTGGATGACATGACGTGGGCTCATTGAAGACCAGCTGAGCTGCTGCGTTCTGTATCATTTGTAGAGATTTGATTGCACATGCTAGAGGTCCAGCCAGAAAAGCATTGCAATAGTCCAGTCTAGAAATGATAAGAGCCTGGATGAGGAGTCCAACAGGCTTATTCAGGAAGGACCTTTCTGATGTTGTGCAATGCAAACTCAATAAAAACCTGTGCTGTCTTTGCAATTTGGTCTTTGAAGGTCACCTGATCATCAAAGATTATTTGATATCTAATCTGAGATGAGACCCAATCAAATATCAGATCTGTGTTTTTTTGTTTTTTTTTACACAAATCAGATTTTGTGGAACTAAAATACTGTTACAGTACTTATGACATCCTTAAATGCCTCAAATATAACAAAAAGCCAGCCAATCAGATTGGAGCAGATGTTTTGTGTGCCAGGCGATAAGTGAATGGAATTAGATTAGTGTCTGACTTGAAGCTCATTCTGTGCAGTATGAACGGCTGCACAAGCTCTGATGATGACACAGCTGTTCCACGATTGGCCGGATTCGCCAATGACAATCTGTTTTGTGTTTATTCAGACGCCTTCCCAGCTAACAGGGAACGTTCTCAGGACTGGCTAATGTTCTGGCAAGGCTCTCTTAAAATTAGGAATAAACGTTATTCCACTAACGTTAATAAAACATTCATTCAAAGATATCTGTTTTTTAAATAAACGTTAGCACAAAAACATTATTTATGCATCATTCATGGAACTTTTATTCCTGAAACGTTTCAGTTGTATGTTCGTTTAATGTTTTTTAAATGTTCCTGCTTGTTTCAGATCGTTCAAAGGACATTTAAAAGTAACGTTCTCATAAAGTTTGAAGAATGATCAAATGGAATTTCCCATTCGAATAACCAAGATTATTTTATTTATTTTTTAAGGCCCCCTGTGGTGAAAATCCAGCTTTTAATATTGTTTATATGTCTATGTGGTGTTTTTAATATGTATTGAGACAAACCATGTGTAAATTCATTAGCCAACACCATTGCTGAGTATTTTCTCCTTAAAACTGCAGTGAACCAAAGACAGTCTCAAAAACACGCTTTGAAATCGCTGGTGTTTCTGACGCCGCAAACTACCTTGTAACCAATCAGATCAACGTGTGATCGTCAACGAGTGGATCTCTGAGCTGGTGTGAGTGAATGGAGGCGGGGCTCGTTTGCATATTCATAGAACCGCGTATACTAAATGAGGCAAGGGTGTAGAGTTACATTCAAAATATTTTAAGGCATGAAGAAAAAAGTTCAAGGAAATTTTATGTAAATAATATGTAATTTTGGTGATCAAAGATGAGTTTTAAGGGATAAAATTATTGGCTACAGGGGGACTTTAAAACATTTTAAAAACTGGACATTTTGAGCGTTCAGAGAACATTCAGAAAAAAAGTTTTATATCTTAATTGGAACGTTAGCAAAACATTCTTAGAACATCTTTTTTGTGTTCTAATCAGTTCTGCTAATGCTAACAAATCTGTGTTTTTATAAAATGTACTTTTTTCATGTTATATTGCGTCATGTTTATAAAAATGACACTGATTAAAAAATATAGACTCCACTATATTGATATTTGCATAGTGTTGAACTTTAATCTTTTATATTATTCTTGTATATTCTTGTAAATAACAATCTGTTACATCCAAACACCTAGTTGAAAAATCTAAATTGATGAAATGTGGCAGTAGCTAATCGTTATATCTTCTTGATACACAGTGCTTATTAGAATTAATTAAAAAAACAGTTGTGTTTGTCATCTGTTCATGCTCTCAGAAAGTCTAGAAATGGATTGGATGTGTAATGTAGTGTGTAGGTTAAATTAATGTGATAATTGTTAATTACTTTTGGAATTAAGAGACGTCAGTCAGTAGTCTTTAGCATCTGCTCCAGAGATCCGACCTGACACTATCGTTGATAAATATTATCTTTGCTGTACTTGGCTAAGTGGCTCGCCATAATAGATTTAGAAGTTTTTGAATATGGAAGTGCTTAGATTGAAAATTGCCTGACTAACAGCCTTGTTCGTGCCATCAGCTGGGCAAATTCAGACATTAAAGTCAGCGGCGCTTTCGTTTTCCGATCTCAGCCCGCTGCCAAGTCGGCTCTTAACGAGCCGCTCACGTTCGCTCGTTTAAAACATGACAACGGGAATCAGAGGCACACCGCAGGGCCACAGTCGGCGCGCTTTACCCTTCGCCGACATCAGAGAGCCGATCTGTCTGCACATATCACAGGCGAGCAGACGGCAGGCATTTTCTCGTCTGTCATGTCCTGCTTAATATTCATGAAAGCAAATTGGGAGACAGTCATTTGGCAAGTGCTGCGAGTGCTAAAGCCTGTGGGGGTTGTAGGAGAGAAGTGCATACTCACAGTGGCAAAAACCCTGTCCTGCTCACCCCTACCTTGTCCTCCGTCCCCAGCCGCCTCCTTCTGCACCTCGTCTCGTCCCGTCTCCCCCCCCCCGCCCGAAGCCCCCCAGGCGGTGTGCTGAGTGCAGGCTTAATTACCCCAGGCCCTTGACAGAGCCTGTCATTGGGAAGCAGATATCCCACATATCCACACCAGACCTGGCACAACCAGTAGGGCGGGAACGAAGCTCCACATCGGCTCAGATCTGTGCAGTTTTAGCACGCTGGACTCTAGACATGATACATGCCATTTGAGATATTTATAGTTTTCATGTGGCATCACACCTGTATAGGAACACCCCCCTGGAGGACAAAACAAGGGTTTCCTCATCGGCCGTCCAGTTAGGTTTAGTGCACTAAGACAGTGATATTAAAACAACACAGTCAGTACACACCTTACTGAAGATGCACACTATATGCAGCCGAACAGATTGCACGTTAAGCGTTTTACCATTATAACCACTATAAATAGAATGCTTAATGTGGTTTAATGCATTAAAGGGTTAGTTCACCCAAAAATAAAAATTACCCCATGATTTACTCACCTTCAAGTCATCCTTGGTGTATATGACATTCTTCTTTCAGACGAATTATATATAAATATTAGTTATATTAAAAAATGTCCTGGCTCTTCCAAGCTTTATAATTGCAGTGAATGGTTGTTTCTGTTTTGAAGTCCATAAAAGTGCATCCATCCATCATAAAAGTGCATCCATCCATCATAAAAGTGCTCCACGAGTCTCTGGGGGTTAATAAAGGCCCCCTGAAGCAAAGTGATGCGTTTGTGTAAGAAAAATATCCATTTTAAAACTAAAATAACTAGTTTCCGGCAGACGGCCTACGCAAGTCGACTTGCGCCACAAGAGTAACTTGTGATGTTTGTAATGATGTAGATGTAGGAGTATCGTAAGTTTAGACGCCTCTCGCGGTTCAAACAAACAGGGCTGGGCAACAAACTCAAGCTCCTCCGACATTTCTCTTTAAAAATTCTCGTTTTAAACTTCTAATTCGTGACTGGTGTTTTGTTTTGCTTTATCCTCTGAGCTTTCCGCGTTCGTCATTACGTTGTGAATCGGGTCAAGGATCACTCTTCCACCGTAAATCGATGCGTACGGTCGTCTGTCGGAAGCTAGTTATTTTAGTCGATAAAGATTTAGATATGGATATTTTTCTTACACGAATGCATTACTTTGCTTCAGAAGGCCTTTATTAACCCCCGGAGACGTGTGGAGCACTTTTATCATGGATAACATGGCCACTACAGAAACGGCCATTCACTGCCATTATAAGGCTTGGAAGAGCCAGGACATTTATTTATATAACTCAGATTGTGTTTGTCTGAAAGAAGAATGTCATATACACCTAGGATGACTTGAGGGTGAATAAATCATGGGCTAATTTTAATTTTTGGGTGAATTATCCCTTTAAGGGTGTGTTCACACCTGGCAGGCTTGGTTCAATTAAAGCGAACACTGGTGCAATTGTTCTGTTAGTGCGGTTCATTTGAGTAAGTGTGAACGCTGCCATCTGAACCCTGGTGCCACCAAACAAGAAAAACACGAGAAAAAACAGGTATGCTTGAGCATTCTGTCTTTTTTAGGGTCACATCTTGTGACATCACATCCTGTTTTTGGTTTGTTTAACTTTGGTCCGTGTTGCATTTATATTTTGGTTGAACCGCACCAGAGTTCGTTTGGAAGCGGACTGAGACCCATCTTTTCAAACGAATTCTAGTGTGTTTCAACTAAAATATAAATGCAACACGGACCAAAGCTAAACAAACCAAAAACAGGATGTGATGTCACAAGATGTGACCCTAAAAAAGACAGAATGCTCAAGCATACCTGTTTTTTCTCGTCATAGTTGCGATGTTGCCCATCACAGTTCGGCTCAGGCATCAGAACCGCGTCTCCTCACAGCAGATCTGTGTTTATGTGTGTGACGGAGGCATTCCTGTCGCTGTTATGACTTCTTTACACATTTTATAAGCTCTTTACGAGTTCTCAGCGGGTCAAAATACCATCATATGTACGCACATACAAAGAGTGCATTTAGCCCAGAACACAGCATTGTTTTGTTTGTTTGATAAGTTCCATGACAAAATATAAAATGTAAAAATGGCATTTTTGTTTTTGTTTTGTATCTTTAGGTTCAGTGTTAAAAATGACTAACACGACTACCAAGCAGGAATAAGTGTATCATTTTCTTTTTTGGTCCTGACCAAAAGAACTACAAGTGTGAACACACCCTGCCTTGTCCACACTAATATGTTTTCATTTGGAAATGCATTTTTTTCTCTCCGTTTTGGTCTTCCGTCCACACTGAGATGGCGTTTTTAGCAACAAAAACTAAGCTTTTTGAAAACGCTCTCCAAAGCGGATACATTTGAAAACTCTAGTTTTCGCGTTGTGGTTTGGACTGTGAAAATGGAGGTACTGTATTTATTTATTAACATATCTTTATTGCGAGGATTAACCCCTTGAGATGAGACATTTCGTTTTCGAGGGGGTCCTCCAGTACATCAAGTATTTGAAAATGATGACGTAAGTTTAGTCATGTGACGCATATTTAACCCATAGATATTCATGTTTATACCGGTATTGTGCCTGTTATGTGCCATTCACTTTCACACTGTTGCTAAAATGTGTTACTTTGCTCACTCTTCATATCACAGTCCTGCAAAGATGACAGAAAATTCACTCGCATCTGCTGTCCTGCGGCAAAACATCAGAGCAGTTGCGTTTTAGACCAAACAGATAATAGTGACTGAGTGCGACCTGGACACATCAGTGAATGGTGAGATATTTTGCTAAATAAAATGATCCTGCCAGAAGAATTGCGTGATAACTTGATCATGTCTGGTTCTGTCCGTATCATCTCAGTGAGCTTTTATGAGGGTTTACACATGCGCTGTAAGGTGAATTTGACGTTTCAGTGTGGATGAGAAACTTAAACGCTAGTGTGGACAGAGAGCGTTTTGAAACGAAAACTCAGTTTTTAAATCTATCCGGATTAATGTAGACGTATCCGTAGACCCCTGACCTTAGACGATGATAATGGAGGACCAAATTCACGATACACCTCATTAATAAAACATACTATGTGTGGGTAAGCAGATGAACCCAGAATGTTAATACAACAAGCAAAGTTTTATAGAAAACTATTATAAAGAAAACGCTTAATGTGCAATTTAGCGAGTATTGTTCATATTCTGGGCTCATCTGCTTGCCTGTATATAAAATGCAATATAAATAAGGTGTATATTGAAATTGATATTTTAATATTACTGGGCACGTTAAACGTTTTTTTACATTAGGCATTTTAAAACGTCTTTTAATGATTGAAATACTGCAGCAGTTCTATGGATGTTTTGCCCTCCAGGTCTCTGCACCAGTCATATGACTGAAAACTATAGAAAAACGGTCTTATAATTGACCGCTGACACAACAAACATGCACACAGGGCGGAAAGCATTGGGCTGTATACACAAATTTAGATTTTTGAGTAAGTTTACAGTGATATTGTGATGTTTTAGAATATTGGTGTAATTTGTTTAGATGAAAACTAGACAGATAGTAAATAAAAATCACAAAACTTGGAAGTTCTTTGTTAATGGCAGTTTGTAATGATACTAGACAGTGGTAGATTTGTTGGTTTATTTGTGGTGTTAGTGTTTGCCTCATCAGCATTGATCGCACCATTGCTCAGATCAAATGCATCAGTGGACCTGAAAGCTGTTTAGGATGGATGATTAGGCAGCTGAAGATGACAAATGCGTTTGTGTGTGATTGACTAGTCACCCTAAATTTGTTCTTTTGTCCATTTGATGCTTTACTGAATAATATTTAATCCATATCTATAGCTATAAGGTCCTAATGTAATTAAAAATTGCTATTGGTTTTGTAAAGTTGCAAGTTTGCCAGTAAGCTTTTAGGAACTGCTGCATACATGCATGATCCATCTCAAATTGTAAGAATAATTTTGTGACCCTGACTAACACAGTGTTGGGAAAGCTACATTTGTTGTTTGCAGCCTGTCATTTAAAGTAATTGAACTGTAAACTAGATCTTTGTAGTAGTTAGTAGTCAGTAAGCTACACACTACTAAGAAGTAGCTAAGTATGTTAGAGCCATCTACAGAAAAAGATCATTATCTGATGATATGATTTATCATTTAATCTGTACAGTAGTTTTGTGGCACAACAGCAATTGTGTTTTTTTTTTAAATAAAGGAACAACATTGCATAGGAGAGATAGATCAGTTTTGGATGAACTGATTCACTGATGGCTTTCTAATGAGAGAGAGAGAGAGAGAGAGAGAGAGAGAGAGAGGGGGGGGGGGGTCGTTTAGGACAAACTGACTCTTACTTGAATAAATCAGACTTGCTAATGCTAGAAATGAGAGAGTCATTAAGGATGAACCAATTCACTTGTTACTGAAAAAAGCCTACACTGTTTTAAAAGCAGTTGTTACGTTATTTGAGGTGAGTAAGTGATTCAAATGTAATTGCCTACTAGAAAACAGTTTGTTTGAAATCATCAGGGGCAAACTAATAGATGAGGGGCAATATTCCTGTATTCCTGATATTCCTGTTTTTGTGCTGATAGAGACAGATAATCCCCCCTATACCCTCATTCCCTATTAATTACATTTGTACACTAATAAAGTCCACTCAAAGGAGTTATTGAAAATGAGTAAGTGAATTTGGACACTGAGTGCACAGGAAAGACTGTCACTTTTTGCATAGTTTGTCCTTATTATAAAAATAAAGCAGATTGCTTTGTGTCATCTGCATTACCTGGTAAACTCCATGAAAACAAACTAGCCTGAGTAAAGCGTTATTAAACAACTTAATAATACATTTAAAAGGAAAGAACACGTGTGCGTTTCATTGGGTGCATGCTTTTTTTTTTTAAGTCTCCCTGTAGTCAATAATTGTATCCCTTAAAACTCATCTTTGATTCCCAAATTGACATTTAAATGTTTTTTCCTTGAAAATGTTTAATAAATGAGGCAAGGGTGTAGAGTTACATTCAAAATATTTTGAATGTAACTCTACACCCTTGCCTCATTTATTATACGCGGTTCTATGAATATTCAAATGAGCCCCGCCTCCACTCACTCACACCAGCTCAGAGATCCACTCGTTGACGATCACAAGTTGATCTGATTGGTTACAAGGTAGTTTGTGACGTCAGAAACACCAGCGATTTCAAAGCGTGTTTTTGAGACTGTCTTTGGTTCACTGCAGTTTTAAGGAGAAAATACTCAGCAATGGTGTTGACTGATGAATTTACACATGGTTTGTCTTAAAGCAAATTAAAAATTAAAATTGTGCTCTTTTCAACAAAAAAAGTGCTCATTTCTAAAAATCAGACTGAATTAACATTACATTAAATTACAATTTAAAAGCCACCCATAAGGCCTGACGACTGAAGTAAAACACTGAGGCTCGGTTTCACAGACAGGGCTTAGATTAAGCCAGAAGTAGACCTTAGTTAAATTAGGACATTTAAGTAGCTTTTATAAACATGACTTATGGTACATTTACACGACAACGATACGTTTTTCCTTTGCGTTTTCCGCCTACAGACGACACCATTGTTAAAAACGATCCCCATTCACACGGATCCGCGAAAACGACAAAAAAACGCTGCATTCCTCTGCCAGGCCATTAGATGGCGATGAAACACGATAGACTGAACACGTAATACACGTGCATGATGTCATCGTCTTCAGAGATTCGCCTTTTTTTGTAGTTTATACTTAGACCGTTTTCAAAAATGTGCACTTTAAAACCCATTTTCAAAAGTTTGTGTTTTCAGGCACCCAAAATGTGTCTAAAACTCATAAAATTTACGTTTTTAGTTGAAAACGGTGTCGTGTAAACAGACACTAAGAAACCTCTTGAGACAAAACAATGACACTGACATATTTTAAGTTGCTTTCAGTTATTAAAACAGCCCAAACAGGCATTTTACTCTGGCACTAAACCTAAAGCCTTGTCTGTGAAACTAGGCATGTGAGTGTGGACATTTATATTCACAAATTTTAGTCGATGTTGGCAACTTGTGGATATTCTCTTTGAGCCCTGAGATTCTGACTGGCAGTCTTTGCCTTTGGCATAAAGCTCATCTCCCGGTGCTCTCAAAGCCAACACTTTTTTAGCATGCTGTCAATATGGCAAAAAGCTCGTAGATTCCTCAATTTCTGAATCTTCCTCATCCCATCATCAATATACATTCTGCTGTTTTGTTCCTCAATCACTCAGTGATTTAGTTGAGTGAATAATTCAATGACTCATAAACACAGTACCTCCAATCAGTACCTCCAAACCTGTAAACATTGCAAAATAAATCAATATTTGAGCATCTCAGTTTGAGTATGATTGTGTGTATGCACAAATGCACAGCTAATTACAGTAGATGGGGGGGGGGAAACCATGCAAATTGTGTGCGTGTTTCTGAAATGCCCTACTAAAGTCACCTTGGCTTGTTGTTAGCCACTTTCCATCAGGTTCAGCCCACGTCTCAGGTGACACGACATTAAAGGCCTACAGGCAAAGCACGGCCAGTGCATTAGAGTCAACTGCCATCCCAATCACTCTCCCTGCCCAAATAAAAGGATGGGTAGATGTATTTGATGTACAGACCTTCACATGAGAGAGCAGTTTAATATTGAATAGAGAGGAGTTTTTCTTCCAACGCAGTACCAAAGAGAGAAAAACCTTGGTTAATTATGAATGCACACAATACATTATTAAACAGTGTCACTTTTTCGTCTTTATGGTTCATCTCATGAAAAATTATGACAATTGTGAATTTTTCCTTGGGGTTGTTGAGCATTGAAGTGCTGTTTTCCCGTAAATTCAGATGTGTGGCCTTTTCAAGAAAGATTTGATGTGACTTCTGCTTTTGGACATTTTATGCTTTATTTTTTTAAAGAAAAAACAAAGCTTTAGGAATGATACCTTGTCAGAGCAAACTCATCTCTCAAACTGAGATGTTGTGGATTAAAATAATATTTAAAATCCCTTAAAACTCATCTTTGATCACCAAAATTACATATTTAAATGTTTTTTTTCCTTGGGGAAAAAAAAAAGTCTTCATGCCTTAAAATAGCTTGAATGTAACTCTACACCCTTGTCTCATTTAGTATTGCCTCCTCCTGCTTTCTTTATTGCATTATGAGCTTCATTTACCATGACTCGTCCTGTGCTGATTGCTTCCACCTGTGTGTTATTATCTCGTTAAGCCCTGTGTGTTCAGTCATTCTTTGCGAAGTCTTGCTGCATGTTAGAGTTACGCTGCATTTTGGGGTTGCTATCTCCTTGTCATGGTTTTGTTCTTCTGCCTGTCTCCTTGTTTTCCTGCGCCTTGGACCTTTTATTATTATCTGGATTGATTACTCTGTGGATTTGACCTTGTGCACCTACATCCGCCATTTTGTCATTATCACATGACCTACCAGCGTCAGTTGCGTCGCTTCACTGCCATTCACAAATCCTCTCCCGTGGCCTCATGGGATAGTAAAGTGTCCATCAAATGCGCATCCAATCGAATGCGCACGTAACTCTTTTATGAGTATTGTTAATTCTGACATACTACTTTTGTCACATACTGTTTTTCATCTACTATATAGTAGGGAAGTATGTGATTTTGGATGCAGCCCTAGTCACATCTCCAAACAGTGCACGTAACAGAAATATTGGAACATGTTTTCTTTACACATTGAATACATTGAGATTTTAATTACATTTTTTTTTTGTATTTATTTTTTTAAAACAAAGATTGTGAATATTAAATCATAAAAAAATATTATATCATGGGAAGTTTTTGTGGAATCACCACCATATTGCATTTTACAACCTGAACCAGCCTTGCATTTTCAAGAAAAGGTCACATGATTAGACTTGGTTGCATCCAAAATCACATACTCATATAGTAGATGAAAAACAGTGTGTGACAAGAGTAGTATGTCTGAATTCACAGTATTCATAAAAGAGTAGGCAAAAAGATTCTGAAGTGTGCATATGATGGGGCACTTTACTATCCCATGAGGCCACGGGAGAGGATTGTGAATGGCAGTGAAGTTATGCTGGTAGGTCACATGATCATGACAACATGGCATACATCCAGATTACATTCTTACTACACACATTCATACTATATCAAAAATACTCGCGATTTCGGATGCAAGTTTTCTTTAATCGCACCGCATGACTTTGCGTTTGCTGGCAAATGTTTTTCAAGCATTTTCTTTTTTTTTTTGTCTAAGAAATTATAATAGACAGTTATACCAATTTAATATGGTTTTGTTTTTGAGAATTTCGTTCTTTTAATGAGACTTTTTTCCCTTCAGAATTTGGAAAAGAAAAAGAGCATCATAACTCGAACTGTCAATCCTTTCTGCTGCTGTCCAACCTTTAAGATATCCCAGATTTGCAGAAGAAACACTGGTTACTCTCTGCAGTCTGAAATATCTTAATTAGGATTTATTCATTTGTGGCGGACACACATGGAGTTTACAATTTGTTTTACATCAGCGGGTCTTTACTTCAGAGCCGGAAGCCACACTTAAAGAACGCTTGTCTATTAAACCGACATGAATTCATCAGGTGCACAAGTTGATTAGTGCAGAATGTGTTGAATCACTTAGGTAGCAAAACGTCCTCTTGGAATGAAGATCAACAATGATTGCTTTGGTTTACAACAGAGTGAGTGAGCAAATTCTCATTGCATAAAGGCCAGAATGTTTTCACGCTCTGTAATATCGGAACAAACGCTCCGCCAAGCCTCTCGCTGGCAAAACAAGACATTTTAACAGATGGTTGCTTCAGCGTGCCACTTGATGAATGATACCATATGCCTCAGATTGCCACAGTAAAGATTATCACCATTACGAGCGCTTGTTCGCGGGTTTCGTTTGTTTGCTTGTCGGTGTTTGCTCATCAAGTGTGCCAACAACTGGTGTGTAATATCCGAGCATGTGGGCGCACATGTGTTTATGAATGCACGTCTTCTTCTGCGCGCACCTTCTGCTTTGTGAGCGAAACCCGCTGATCCTCGGAAAAGGTTGAAACTGCTGCAATTTGAAACCTTGTTAGAAATTTATGAAGTGCTAAAATGTTTCGTCCCGAGGGAAAACACTGCCAGCTGTCACTGGTGAGCCATTTACTGCCAAACGGAGATTGGCTCTCAGATGGGGCCTGTGGCACAGCGTCGAGGAGATTTTCATCAAGACTCGAGCAAGATTTAGCAATTAGCAGGAAGTCATCCATCTTGAACTTTTCTTTGGCTGTGATTAGCTACATGATGCGATGTCAGATTTTGTCTGTGTCTTAGTGTTGACCTTTAATACTCTCCGTATATATTAAGATATGCACTGCATGCATTTGTGCTCATGTCATGTATTTACTATGATATTACATTAATATCTACTTTTTTTAGCATATTTGGTAACACTTTACAACAAGGTTTCATTAGTTAACCATAGTTTATTAATGCAGCTTCTGCAGCATTTATTTACCAACACATTATTAAAATCAAATGTTGTATTTGTTAACATTAGTTAATGCACCGTGAACTAACATCAGTCACATGTATCATATCAGTCATTTTATCATCATCATTTTTTTAGCATTTAAAAATCGTTTTTTTTTCCCTACCCAAAACATATTTTATTTATTTATTAAATATAGTTGTTATCCCATCAATTGCCCCAATTTTTTATAATTCTGTCATTGTTTAAGATTCCTAGTACTGCGGTTTAAATTGTGCATTTCCTAAATTATTTTTTTATTTAGTCTTCTATCTAGGTGTAATTATTCAAATCAGTTTTAACGTTAAGTAGTTAATGTAGTTCAGATAAGTATGATATAGTACCGTAAATAGTTTCCAAACATTTTTTTTGTTTTACTTTTCATCCCACAGTCTTATTGATCAGTAAAGGAACGGGGAAATAAAAACTGGGAATGGGGTATGTTGCAAGTCAGATTCAAACTTGCTTTGTCCATATGAGCTCAGTTTACTTAAATGTTTGTGCTAATCGCTAGGTGCTAACATTGGAAGTTTACACTTGAAGAGAGCCACTTGGCCACAGGTTTCTGCCGTTTGTTTTTTATGTTGTCTCTATATTAAGCTGGTACAGAATATATTTAAACATTGAAAAAATGGCTTCACCATTTCAGTCTCATTAATGCTCCTTCATCCATATTACAGTTCTCACTCACTAACTCTTGTCCTGTCTGTTCCTCAACAGTTTTCGGTGAAGATCTACGTTCCAGCTTATATTTTGTCAATGCATCTCTGCAAGAGGTAGTGTTCTCCAGCACCACAGGGGCACTGGTGCCGTGTCCCGCCGCGGCCGTGCCCCCCGCCACGCTGCGCTGGTACCTGGCCACCGGGGAGGAGATCTACGATGTCCCAGGCATCCGCCATGTGCACCCCAACGGCACGCTGCAGATCTACGGATTCCTGCCGTCCAGCTTTAGTAACCTAATCAATGACAATACATACTACTGCACAGCGGAAAACCCATCAGGGAAGATCAGGAGCCAAGATCTACACATTAAGGCCGGTCAGTCAGCTCAACAGAGTAAAAAATCATAATTAAACAACATGAAACCCACTGAGAAATACGTACACAAAATTGTATGTTTTATTATTATGATAATAGCTTTATCATTATCATTTATTTAAAGGATTGGTACACTTCAGAATTAAAATTTCCTGATAATGTACTCACCCCCATTTCAATCCAAGATATTCATGTTTTTCTTTCTTTAGTCGAAAAGAAATAAAGGTTTTTGGTGGAAAACATTCCAGGATTTTTCTCCATATAGTGGACTTCAATGGGGTCCAACAGGTTGAAGGTCCAAATTGCAGTTTCAGTGCAGCTTCAAAGTCTCTACACGATCCCAGCCGAGGAATAAGAGTCTTATCTAGAGAAACCATCGGTCATTTTGCGCCACCCATTATGTAACCATGTTGAAAGGTCATGCGTGACATAGGCGGAAGTACCGACCTGGGGTGCGTTTCCCGAAAGCATCGTTAGTCAACTATGGTCGCAAGTTCCGTCGTTATCAGCATAGTTCAACGATTTGGTGTTTCCCGAAACCATCGTTCCAACGAACGTTCGCAAACAGCATCGCAAACTCTCGAGCTGTCGTTAGGAGCATAGTTTCTAGTTTACATGAGATGTAGACTGAATAAATCCTTATCTTTAGCCAAATAAGCAAGCTGACATTCAGTACAACCTGTGTTATTTATTTAGAATACATACAAATGTAATTTACGTCTTTTAGTTTGTCAAGAGATTTAAAGCACCGTTTTTGAAGACTGCGCATGTGCAAACGTGCTCTACTATGTAAGAACGAGCCAAATATTGAATCTGGTAATAAAGCAAAATAACTGAGAAAAATTTGAAATAGTCTTCAGATGCCATGTCTGTACCTTATATGACAAAATCTAGCTTTAATTCGATCTCAAACAGATTAATTAAAATAAGTTATTAGTCCACCACGTGCGAGACGTCATAAACCAACGTGGTTGAACGATACTTTGCGACATATGGTTTCGGAAACAGTCGTGACTAGCTAGTTGATTTCTCCAATGATGCATCGTACTATGGTAGTTAAGCAGCGAGCTATATAGTTGTACGGGAAACGCACCCCTGGTGTTTACAAAGCAAATATGCAAAGAACCGCCCTTTACAAAAATAAATAAAAAATAAATAAATAAATAAAACAATGTCAGACAATTTTGAAGTTGGGGGAGAAAATTAGATGGAGTTTTTCACCCTATCCGTATTTTCATCGTGGACGTGCAAGACGAGCATTTGTGATTAAAAATTCTGTGAAGGTTTTTTTTTTTTAAATGACCAATGGTTTGGCTACATAAAACCACTGATCTATATAATGAATGCAAATTGAAACTGCAATTTGGACCTTCAAACAGTTGATAACCGTTAAAGTCCACTATATGGAGAGAAATCCTGGAATGTTTTCCTCAAAAACCTGATATGAAAGACATGAACATGTTCATGAAATGAAATGACATGGGGGTGAGTAAATTATCAGGAAACTTTAATTCTGAAGTGAACTAATCCTTTAACTCTTGTTTCTTATGTACAACAACAATAGATAAATAAATAAATAAATAAATAAATAAATAAATAAATAAATAAATAAATAAAAAGCAAATATTACATACCCTTTGAGTTTTTCAAATCTCCTACAGTTCAGTGTTGGTTAAAAGTGCTCATAGAGCTATGCTTCTGTGACAGCTCTGAGATAGACAGATGAAAACACTGAAATATTAATGCATTTTTCGCTTAGGTCAGTCATGTGTGGAGAAGACAATGCTGGAATTTGGGTCATTTATATTTTTTTGTACATTTCAGCCAACTGAACCAACCACACTCTTAGAAAAAAGGTTCCGTTGGGCTCTATAAAGAAACCTAGGGTTCTCGACTCAATTTTAAAGAACCCTTAATACTAAAAAGGTTCTAAGGAGAAATGTCTTAAATGATTGTAAAATGCTTTCACGTTTAATGGGTTGTTATTATTAACAGAACCTAAAATGTGTTTACAAGCTGTTTAATTCATACGATTAAAAATTAATTAAAACAAAATTCATTAAATGATCCCATGATGGTAAGCTCTAAAAGATTCTATATATGAAGCGCCTGACCTTTAAGGTTCTATTTGGAACCTTTTCTTCTGAGTGCAGCAATAGACCTTATTCACAGCAGCGCCATTTTGATTTTTAACGGGAATGAAAGCGAGGATGAGAGGGATAGACATGCATCTCTTCAGTGGGTTGTACTGTTATTTAATGTGTTTTTGGATGGTTTTGCTGACGAAACATCTTTCCAAGAAGTTCCAGTAGACAAAAAACTACAGACAACATGAGCTGTGGAAAATTATAAGTGATATAGAAGCTTTATACAGCTTTTTACTCGCTTTCATGGCGCTTCTCTGAATAAGGTATATAATTTCTTCTTAAATATAAATAGCACAAAATGTTTACGATAAATTGTGATGCACTTTATTTTATTGCCTATATTGCACAGTTACTAATGTATTTACATTACATTAGAATATTACTTTTTTTTTTTTTTTTTTTTAACAGAATATAATTATGATATTTAGCCTTTAGACAGAATCTGATTTCACCAAATGCAACATGTTCCTGGATGAGCAACATCTTTGTAGATCCTGGAACAACATTTCAATCAACCAATCAGATTTGAGAGACAAGTTTACAGTTTATGTCTAGTTTAGGCTTACAACCAGGGTTATGTGCTTCTACATCAGTTATTCACTATCATTTCCCTCTGATTTTAGGAATAACTTAAGGGTTTAGGGATAGGGATAGGATTACATTTTCGAACAGGAATGTTGTTCCAGGATCAACAAAATATGTTGACCCAGGAACGCGTCTAACTCTGCGAAGTCAGGACGTGCATAGAGTTCTTAGAGTTCATACTTTCAGTCAGTATTTTGAATTTGTAAGATCCACACTGAGTAAAGACGCTGTTTTCTCTTCACCGCAGTATTCCGGGAGCCGTACACAGTGCGTGTGGCCGATCAGAGAGTCATGCGGGGGAATACGGCCGTCTTCAAGTGCATTATCCCGGCCTCAGTAGAGGAGTACGTCAGTGTTGTATCATGGGAGAAAGACACAGTCTCACTTGTCTCAGGTAGGGCTGATCTTTCACATTGCTTTCGATTAAGACTTTTGCAAGGCAACACGAAAGGCAATGAAAACATGATTTAATCGCCGCATCGATATCACTGCCTTTTGCATATTTTTTTAGTTCATAGTTCACCTTCTAGCATCAATGTTGTGTCTCAATCTCCCAACGTTGAAACAAAATGGTTCGCTCAGCATGTTAATTTTGAACTGCCTCAGCTTTTTTTGAAATAGTTGAGTTTGCTTCACTTTACGGTTTCTGTTTGTTTCAACCCTTCGATTGACTGGTACCCTCTTGCTGGATTTGTCACGAATGGCAGCATTCAGGAAAGTTCAAGTGTGGTTTGTGGCTTTAGACATGTAAAAGCTACTGTAAAGTTGATCAAGTACATTCACAAGTAATTCGAAGCTACTAAGATTCAAAGATACACCTCTCAAAGAATCTGGCCATGAACATCTTGTACCAGAGCCTTTATTGAGCTTTGAAAAATCCATTCCCTCACCAATCAATGTACATCACCACTTATGACTAGCTGACGACATCTCCATGGTAACAGTCTGGTAGTAATTGGCCGGTGTGGTTGGTGAAATATGAAATACTATGCATGATATTCCGGCTCATACCTTTGTGAATGGTTCTGTAATTACATGGTGAGTTTCATTTATAAGGATGAATAACTGTTTTATCTGACGTGGTCGCAGCACATGCCGATATCAAACCGTGTGCAAGATGTCAGAAGCATTAAACCTATCCAACACTCATCCCTCGCTAAATATTTAATGACGAAGGACCTCGGACGCGAGGCTGAAAGCTCTCTGGCATGTGAGGCTGAAGAATTGTTTACTCTTGCAGAGAAATGGGCTTTGTGACATATACAATGAGATTTTTATGCTGGATGTGTCTGTGCTTCTTTCCTTTTTTCATTTTTCATCAAGCAGGGTTTGTGAATATTTGTTGTTGCTGATGTGGTCAGCCTTAAGGAACACAGAAGCATGCTTGTAGGTTAGTTGAGGCAAAGTTGGAACATGTATTTCACAGAATGGGAACAACAACAAACAAATGTACAGCCCGTAATCAATCCAGCTGTAATCTCTGGGAGACTTTTACATTTAATGGCTTTGGCTGGATGTGGCTTTTTAGGTAACACTTTATTCTGATGATCCCCAAAAGACATTCTACTGACTATAAGTAACTTTGCAACTTATTCTGCTAACCCTACTAATACTCAATTAATATAAATCAACTAATAACTCTAATGAGAGTTTGTTGACATGTAGTTGCAACTAGAGTTGTCAAATGTACCGACTTCGGTACCGAGTACCAAATTTAAAAAATGTGACGATACTAGCATTTCCCTCTAGCATTTAGAGCGCTGTTGAACGGATTCTAAAACATTTCTGATTCGCTCATGATATACGTCTCTGATTGGCTACAATGATCAAAAATTACATCTTTGACAAATATATGTTGAGTGCATGAACAAAATGGCCAATCAGAGACATGTATGTTCAGCACATGAACATAATGGCCAATCAGAGACATGTATGTTCAGCACATGAACATAATGGCCAATCAGAGACATGTATGTTGAGCGCGTGAACAAAATGGCCAATCAGAGACATGTATGTTCAGCACATGAACATTATGGCCAATCAGAGACATGTATGTTCAGCACATGAACATAATGGCCAATCAGAGACATGTACAGTATGTTGAGCGCGTGAACTCAATGGCCAATCAGAGGTGTTTAAGAATCCGTTCAACAGCGCTCAAAATGCTAGAGGAAAATGCTGGTATCGTCAGAATTTCAGAACCGACTTGGTCCCGAAGTCTGTACTTTTTGACAACTCTAGTTGCAAAGGTTCCTTATAGTTAGTAAAATGTCTAAAGTGGACCATCGAAATAAATTGTAACCAAATAGTATATAGTGTATAGTATAAAAATACAGTGTAAAGATGTCAGATGAGGCTAAATGTGTTAACATTTTAAGAGGAACGCTATGCAAAAATACTAGTTTTATTTCATGAGAAACTGCTTTAGGCATTAATTTGCGTAATTTACATATTTACATCATAAATAGCTGACATTGAAGACCTAAATATAATTTTCATACACTATAATCGATACTCAAAGTTCAGCTGTAGTAAATCAGTGCCATCAGTCGCACACACTCTCGAAGCTCAGGCGATACTTCAGTTCTCGGCTCATTTTAAGTCATAAAGACTCGCTTTGACTGGATCATTTGCAAATTTATCGTTCAGGTTACCAAAATACTTTTATTATAAATAATTAAAATGATAAAGATGCTTAAAAATGCCTAAAAAAGTTATTTGTTGGCAGCTGTAGGTATGGTAACGTTTCTAATATCTTGCCAATAGTTACCACAGTAATTGAATGCCAGGAATGATAGATTTGTATAAGAGTAGATATTGGGATGTGTCTAGATGATCTTGGGTGTGAACTTGACCTTCAGCCTGCATGTCCCAAAAGACCAGTGAATGCTGGTCATGTTTCAGTCCTTCACAATGCACCGCAAACTCTTCAAGATCTGCCACTCTTCTGGTATGAAAAGATCCAGTCAGTTCCTGATGGATACAGTCAAGTCAAGCCTACATTTCTCATTCATTGCACATCCTTCTTTACACAGAAATACATCATATTGTGGCAGAAAAATGGGTTCTGAAAGAAGGGGTCCAAATGACATTTTGATTTCTTATCCTAGCAGCTTTGTTAATGTTACTTCACCAGATGTAATTGGATGTTTCTTCAAATGTGGACCCCCATTTTGGACTTAAAAATAAATGTTATAGTAAAACATAATAGACCGTTTCAACCTTAAATGGGTCATATAATGGTACATGCACTTTTACAAGTTGATTGTACTGAAATGTGTGTTGGCAGTGCCTGTACACAATCATAAAATGATAAATCCATCCAGTGTTTTTTTTTTTTTATCTTCTTGTATGTTTTCCCCCATCTCAAATCAAGCTGTTCGATTTTGTGACGTCACAAAATTGACGCCCCTCCCACGATTGTTGATTGACAGCAGCGTTTCAACACAGACCCGCCCTCGCTTGTGAGCGAGCTGTCAATCAAAGCCTGTGCGTCATTGTTGATACGCTGGAGCACTGTCTATGAGCAGAATGGGGTCTAAGCGATTGTGGTGTTCTGTTCTTGGGTGCAATAAGGAACACAGCAGTCATTTTGATGTTCCTAAATCCGAACCGCTGAAGACGCAGTGGCTGAGTTTTGTTTTCGAAGGGAATACAGGATCAACGTCAATGCTTTCATGTTTGCGCGAATCATTTCACACACCAGACTGCTTTACAAACGAGGGTCAGTATATAAAGCTGGGTTTGCTAAGATGCTGCTCCTGATAAAAGGATCGGTACCAACTATTCGTGTTCCTGCTGCACCTCCAGAAGAAGAAGTGAGTGTAACGTTTTATTAACCTTTATATTAATATTTATATTAATCTTTGCAAATCGCTTGCACGCTTCACGATGAATGCGGCTGTTTACACTCAGGTGCATTACGGCATGTTTTCTATGTACGACGTTCTCAATATAATTCATAATCCCACGTTTATAATGAACAACGCGTTATGGTTATTGTGTTATTAACGGTGTACGCACAGAACAGAGGGGCGGGGTGAGCAAAGCTCATTATCATTTAAAGACACATGCACTGAAACGGCGTGCTGAAAACAGAGCTGTTTTTGACCAGGTAAAATGAGTGTTTTCTTACAATACTAATGAGAATTTTTAATATATTACAAACTTTTAATTTAGACCCTAAAGAATCATATTAGCTTGTACAAAAATGGCATTATATGACCCCTTTAAACAATGTCTATCAGTATATTCTAAATACAATAAAATTATTATTTCACACAGTTTGCATAATTTGACAAAATTAAAGATTCACTGGAAATAAAGCACAATAAAAATATTGTGTTTCAGTGATAGTGGCGGTTACCTTGACTTTTCTACACACATTGACCGAATTTGCATACTGTGTAGTAGGTTTGAAACTTACTTCACGACCGTTAAAAAGTATGTTTTATATTGTATGATTGTGTGTAGGATGAGTGTAATCTGGATGTACTACATTTGCCATGTTACTGTGAAATGGGAATTCACAAATTGTCTCCCTTGGCCTCATGTGATAGTAAAGTGTCCATCGTTTTTTTCCAATAATATGTATTCATACATACTACTTTACTGGCGTACTGTTTTTTGCATACTAAATATTAGGGAAGTATGCCATTTCGGACACAGCGCATGTATGTGTATTGATTTCGATTAAGCACACACTGACACTTTTAAAAAATGTAGTTGCAATTTTTTTTTTTTTTTTTTTTATTAAAGTAGTTTCAATATGTGATTTTAATGAGGCATTTGAGTTAACACTAGCTTTTAAAATGTACAAACCAAATATGAATCATAGTTTTGCTAATTCGGCATTCCGAAATCCCTTAGTAATCATTTTAAAAATGTTAAATCTGTATTGACGCATACAATACTGTGCGTCTGAGCAGAGCGATTGTGCGGTTAGCATGAAGCGTTCAATCTCTCTTCTCTTGTCTGCTTTGCATAAATCAGTGTTCGGGAGTGGACGCGCGAGCTATTCCGGCCCTATAATTCCGGCTAACGCTAGAGATTGTCCCCAGCAAATCACAGAGAAGATGAAATGCATGATTACAGAGTGGGACTTGTCTTAATTAATGAACTGTGATTGAAAATATAATTACAATATGAATTACCTCTCAAAATAAAGACTGTTCCCTAGTCATTTGAAGCGAGGGCCTGTTTTAAATGTGAATGAACGGGGCCTAATGATTCTCTAACTTACCATTAACCTGTCATGCATTTTAAAACGGACCTTTCTGTGTGCGCTTTCAAATTCATGGCCGTGGATCCGTCCCCTCCCGGCTTTTGATAAACAATTGACAGCTCTAATAAAGAGATGAAAGGCTGTGCAGGTGAAAGGGCCTGTGTGTGTGTGTGTTTGTGAGTGTATCCTCCTCTTTGAGTGTCCAGAGCACAGAACAGGTCCTGATGCACCTTGCTGGCTGTTTTTTGTGTGTGTTTCAGGGGTTTGACTACTGAATATTGATGGTGGCCGTTTTTCTTTTGTCACGTTGTCTGTATGAGGGCCTTTTATCCGTTGGCTCACCCATTTGATCTGGTTTTAGTGACTGAAGGGATGCAAAAAAAAAAAAAGAAGCATATCGTTAAAGTCAACATGAAATAAAACCTATTTATTTTCATAATACACTTACACTACCAGTCAAAAGTTTTGGATTTGTAAGATTTTTAATGTTTTTTAAAAGACGTCTCTTCTGCTCACCAAGGCTGCATTTATTTGATTTAAAAAATAAAAAAAAATCAGTAATATTGTTAAATTTTATGACAATTTAAAATAACTGTTTTCTATTTTAATATATTTTAAAATATACAGTAATTTATTCCTGTGATCAAAGCTGAATTTTCAGCATCATTACTCCAGTCTTCAGTGTCACAATCCTTCAGAAATCATTATAATATGATGATTTGATGCTCAAAACACATTCGATATTATTATCAATGTTGAAAACAGTTTTTTTCAGGATTCTTTGATGAATAGAAAAGTTCAAAAGAACAGCATTTATTTGAAATAGAATCTTTGGTGACATTATAAATGTCTTTACTGTCACTTTTGATCAATTTAATTCGTCCTTGATGAATAAAAGTATTGATTTCTTATATTTCTTACTCCTCAAAAATAAAATAAAAATTCTTACCGACCCCAAGTTTTGAAAGGTCATGTTTAATGTTACAAAAGCTTTCCATTTCAGATAAATGCTGTTCTTTTGAACATCAAGGAATCCTGAACAACATTGATAATATTGAGAAGTGTTTCTTGAGCATCAAAGCATCATATCGAATCATGTGACACTGAAGACTGGAGTAATGATGCTGAAAATTCAGCTTTGATCACAGGGATAAATTACACTTTACTATATATTCACATAGAAAACAGCTGTTTAATTTTTTAATAATATTTCACAATATTACAGTTTTTTTTTAAACGGTAGTGTACATTACTCAAAAAAAAAAAAAAAAAAAAAACCCTTTCATTAAAATGTAAAAACTTGCTTTCCTTTTCTGATGACATCACCAAGCCCTCAGCTTTTAGCCCCTCCCCTCGAACCACTTGTCATATGTGTCACATGAACATGAAAGAGGCGTGTTTTTGACCCCCGTCACTCAGATCGCTCAGAAACCGACAGCCCCTTTAATAACTACACTATACACATCGTGTTGCATTCCTGCTAAACTTTGGACCCTCTGTCATTTTTTACAGCGCTTTTGCCTTTGGCTTTTCTCATTACGGTTTGCTTCATGGCCGCAGAAGTGTCCCTCTCTCATGGCTGACATTCACTGACATTTGTCAAACCATTAAGCTCAATTCACTTTCCCTTCCAGCACAGTTCGAGGGGAAATCGCAGCCACATTGCGCTTTACTTATTTAATGGTTTGTTTCTAATAGGAATTTACTGTAAATATTGAGAGTTTGCATTTTGCTAATGCGTTGATGAGTTCGTCTTTTAAGGTGCCGTTTGGACTGGCGCTAACTGGAAAATGAATGAATCATTTCAGCCTTGGTACTTTAATATGTCAGTGTTTTAGCCAGTGGGAACACGTTCAAAATGAATTTTGTGGGAAATTACTATTCTAATATTTATTTAAAAATGGTTTAGGCATTTTCTTAAAGCATTCATGACATGTATGTATATATATATATATATATATTCATATGCAGAATTTTTTTTTATTTTCACCCCCATTCTGAGCCTCTGTCTGAAATCTGTTTTAATTATCCTCCTGTAAAGCTTGTTTGTAAACTTCTTCCATTTGTCCTGTTGTCCAGTGTTTATGGACGTTTTTTTCATCCATTTTATTGTCTACCAGGTGAAAATCTTTATTGCTATATTATTGCATTATATATTACCATTTGAGGTATTATTCATGTCCATAGCCCTTAAGCCCTAATAATGAGAAACAGTAATAGTGATACTTACTTCAGCAAGCACTACTAAAAAATGAAATGTCCACCACATTTCTCAGCCCTTATATTTAAACCAATATTATATTGACAACAGAGGTTATTTTATAACCTTCAGCCTCCAACCCATAAACATTGGTGATATGAAACACTAAAAAAATAATTTTCTTGCTTAGTATTTTTGTCTTGTTTTCCAGTACAAATATCTTAACATTCTTAAATCACATTACCTTGCAAAATTATGCAAGACCCTAAGTCTTGGTTTTCTGAAAAAGGCATACAAATTAAGTTAGTTTATGCTTATCTGCCAATGGTGTCAAGTCAAGTCACTTTCATTTATATAGTGCTTTATACAATACAGGCCATTGTTCCCCAAAACGTTATTATCGCTAAGTAGTTCTTAACCTATTCCTTAACCTCTCTCTTAACGTTATGGCACGATTCCCGACACGTTCGTTCGCTAAGTATATCTTCTGTAAGTCACACTTTCGTAAGGTTGGTCTGGACCACTCTTAGCTTTACCTTATCACTGTTGCAGGTCTATACGAATATAAGTCTGAAGTTTTAATACACCCAGACAGTGTTCAGTTAGGCTAATTCAAGTGTTTTCATGCAAAGATTAAAATTGTCATTACACTGATTGTTGTTAGATTTTTAATTATATTATTATACAATATTATTAATTTAATTAAAAAGCACTTTTATAGGCCAGTGAAAGCATAGGCTACTGTCAGTTAAGTCCTATTCGGACGCTAATATTGTTTCTCATGGGCTTGTATGGTATTTTAAACATTTATAGGGGTGAGTCGGTGATTTTAGTGCCGTCCGAAACCATAATATCAGTGTTTTTTCTCACCCAACCCGCATACAAATCCCTGTCCAAATTAGTACCTTCTGTTTTTTGACAAACAGGTCGTGTGGTAATTTAATTACCGTCTGAATCCACATCTCTGAGTTTACAAGAAGAGATTCAAAATCCACTGTTTAAACCCTTTTTGATCACTGCCGAGCACCGAGATGTAGGCCTACACTTTTATTACTGAAATGCTGGAAAGTATTTCCAAGAACAATATTTAATCGCAGCTCCACCTCAGCGAACAAAAATGGGAAAGATAAGAAAGCACGTACAATTTTGAAATGGTTATTATGGCAGCAATATATGATACAATTTAAAAATATGTAGGCTAGGCTATTATAGGCTATTATAGTTTGGATTATTTTTTATAATATCCCATGAGTCCTAATAAATGCAATTTCAACTATTTCTGAAGTGCTTCTTTTATAAAGAACACCGCTTTCTCACATAAACAGCCCCTGCACGAGAGAATAATTGATTCTCGAGCCATCGATATCATCCAATTCAGCAGCATCGCCACGGACAGCACCCGGTAACGTCGCACGTAAGAAGGTATATCTTAAGAAGCTTCCTAAGGTATGGTTCGGGGAACACACTTAGGAACATAAACAACTTTGGTAAGATATATCTTTCGAGTCTTCTTAGTGCGCTAAGAGTGAGCGTTATCGGGGAACCGGGCCCAGATTGTTTTCAACCCATTGTTCACCAAGTCTGTCCAGTGTCGAGTGTTCAGTTTAATAACTGAGTAAAGATCATCAAATATGATATGAGTTCAATTCAGCTATTAAGCAGCTCTGGAGAAAACAGTGATGTACTGTAATCGTCCAGCTCATCCAATAGTGTCAGTGCAGTCGAGTCAATAATATTGCCGAATATTAAGTGTCCCCAAATAAGCAAGGCGGAGTCAACGTGGCAAGGAACCCAAACTCCATCAGGTGACAGAAATGGAGATTTTAAAAAAAACAGACTCAGTTTGGTGGACCAGTCCCAGTTCCAACTGTAGGGTCTTTCGCACCGGAGGAACCTTTGGTTCCTAGAACTAATGGTGGAAATACCCGGATTTTGGCGTATTCGCACCGCAGGAACTGGGAATGATTTTAGTTCTGGGAACTCCTTTTGGAGGAACTAATTTATCTCCTAATACAGAGTCGGTCTAAACCAGCACTATAGGAACTACCAGTGCCGTTGGTGTTCGCTGATTGGCCGAACAAACGCAAAACACCAGCACCCGCCATTTTTTAAAAAGACTGTGTAAACACACAGATTATAGCCTTTATATTTACTCCACAAACTAACTCTATTAACATGGAAAACAGTGATAGATGAACATCTTAACCTTTACGCTGAGGAGAAAATCCAACGCAACTTTGAGGGGACCAAACCAAACATGATTATGTATTTCTACTCAGCTAGCAACACTACAGTTAGATAGTTCGTAAGCTATGAAAACGGAGAATGTGAGGTGAGCACTTGTGTTCTCAGCGCCGTCAAAATAAAAGTCACAACAACGAGCGCAGCTCACGTCACTTCAGAGTTCCTACTGGCGGTGCGAATGCAACCAGGAAAATGTTCCTAAAGGAACCATTAGTTCTCGGGGAAACACACTGGTGGCTAATTCCTATAACTAAGTTCCTAAAACTGCCCGATGCGAAAGCCCATGGTGTGATTATGATTCCAGGCTGCATCAGAAGCCTTTGATATAATTGAGAATATCATTCAGAATATTTTTATCCAGTTCCCTCTGCCTGAAGATTGGATTCATCATGCCAGTATTGAGACTAAGCTGGCCATTGGAGTGTCCAATCTGTGTAGAGGACTTGTCGGGATCTCAAGGTCTTTGCTGAGGATCTGAGCCAACGGCTGTCGCGTCGACGAGGTCTTCACAGAAAAATCTGAAAACAGGGGTCAGAAAAATAAACTTGTTTTCAGCTTGAATTACGCTTATTTTTCTGCCCCCAGATATTTGTTCTTGTTTTAAGCGTAAACTGACCATTTTGATACATTTCCAGAAAGCAAGACTTAAGCTGCTACTTATTTAAAGTAAATGTATCACGGTTTTAGAACGTTTAGTACTAAAAAAAAAGAAGACGAAAATACTAAGTAAGATCAAAAATCACAGTAAAAGTTAGGGGTGTAACAATATATTGTGTGTCAATATATATCGCAATTAAAATAAAAATTAAAAAATGCAACAATATGTATCCAGGATAGTTTACCCAAAAATAAAAATTACTGTGTGAGAAAAAAAACAAGTTTTCAGATATTTTCAGCTTCAGAATCCTACTGTCCTGTGCTTTGGTCAAAGCCAAAGCAGTCAAAGTCAAAGCCTATTAATTTACACCCGCAATGTAATATTAAATTTAGCATTTTAATCAACAGTAAAAAAAAAAATAGTAAACATACATTTCAGATCACTTCCTACATTCATAAATCAAAATGTGCCCTACAGGGATGTAAAGCTGCTATAAAGCGCATGAGTGCAGAGAGGAGCATCAATGGCATGGACTCCTCTGGGCGACTGGCGCTCCTTATAGAATATATAAAGAGCGGAGGGGCGGTCAGACATGTTGAAACCCAGCGCCATGTTTGAGTGAGTGTGGCTGGGGCCAGAGACGGTGTGTGTGGATGATGCTGGGAGCCTGTAGATAGTGCATTCTCATTAGAACAAACCCACACTCCTTTCATCTTTCTCTAGCCTGCAGATTAAGTTGGAGATGGTAAAGTATCAGGCTTATAGGCTGAAGCTAGAGGAGAAAGATAAATGTAAGCCTTTCTCTCTTTCTCTCTCTCTCTCTGTGCTCTACCTTGTCTTTATGTGTACAGCAAATGTTCTGTGCAGTGTGGACGTCTCTCCTGAAACCTCGCTCACTGCTGTTGGAGGAATGTGTCGGTTTCTCATGGCTTTAACCCTCTTCACACCTTTCTTTACTTATGCTTTTTATGAAATATATTTGTATTATTTCCCCCATTTTAAAATACTAGAACAGAAAACTTACGCTATTCACTAATTGGCTGCTTTACCTTCACTATCGGCTCCAACTCAGCCATTAAAACTATATCGAGCGCTCACGGAGATCAAGCCTGGCACACTAGACATGCCACAGTCTCAGAGTTTGTCCAGTCACAGAGTTTGATTCCAAAACTTGATTGAACTCGTACGTTAAATGCACCGCAAGTCATTTTGGATCTGCAAAATGCATAAATGTAAATATTGAACCTAGCAGCAAAATTGCAGCCTGTGCATTAGCAGACGCAGCAGCAAACGACGGGCCATTTAATGAAAGTGTTCATGAAAATAATAATATTATTAAATAACTCTATGAACTCCAATGTCCACGTTATGTATTTCAGATATACAAATCACACAGTAACTATACAGGACGTATATATGTATAAATGTTTGTAAATAATGCTCTTCATTATTATCTTTGTCTTGTGTTCCAGTAAAAATGCATAAAATCCATCCTTAAAACAAGATTTACCTGAGAGACAAACTTGCTTAGGGTGTTAAGATTCAGACACTACACACTAATTCTTTCTGGATAAACCTGTACAGTATTTAGTGACAGAAAGGAAATAAAATGTCACTTTGGGTTTAGTGTTTTTGCACTATAAGTGACAATAGCAGTATGAAGAGTGTGAATAGTAGTTAGATGCTATTTATACTTGGTGCAAATAGAGGCAAATACTATTTGTCCCTCAGTGTATTGTAGTATATTATAAAACCGTATACATGTTCAGTGTAAATGATTATTATTAATTAAAATCATAAATGGATACTGCTTTATTAGGACATTACTTGTCCCTGTCCTAACTTTAACACTAATGAATATACTAAAATACTAATAAACACTTTATTCCCACTATTAACCCGTTAGGGACTTATTTTTTTTGAAATAAAAACCTGTCCGAGCTGATATGCGATGGGAAATGGGAGAAGAGTGAGTCCTGGAAAAATGGCAGATTTGAACTCGGATGGTCGTGTCAAACGCCTTACTCTCCACGCCACTGATCCCGTTATCACTGGGATTTCTTTCGCAATGTTTCTGGCTCAAACAGACAACGGCGGGTGGAGTTACTGTAAATAACCTCTGCCAACAAGACAGGCTATTTGCACTTGGTGTAAATAGACACTCTGATAAAATATTCCTCATCATATCCCAGTTTGACTTCCTGTAAACACTGGGGCTCTTTCAAAACCTTGCTCTCATTGTTTGTGGCCCATCTTGGTGATTTCCGGAGTTTTGGATGAACAACGAAGCCTGGGGTTATATTTGGTGATGCTCACGTCAGAGAAAAATTACACGCTGCACTGATGCTTAAATATTTTTACTGGGAAATAAACACAGATCTGATTAAGAATATGATTTCTGTAGTTTCATGTACTTCACTTTTCTATATATCCATTTCTGGTATATGTCTTTCTGTCGGATGCTGTATGTTATAAGTAAATTGGGTCACGACTGAAGAAGAAATCACAATCATCTCCAAAGCATCACACCAGCTCATGACTAGACCAAAGGCCAGCTCACTTCAGCGGGAAAACTAGACAGATCATTTTTAAATCTGATTTGTCATATCATTGTTTCGTCCAGATGAAGTGTACTTGCAGCGGTAATTGTGACAAGCTCTACGCGTATCGCTTAAAAAAACAACAACACTAAAGCGTACAATTCTGCTCCACGTGCCTTTTAAAACCCCTGCTTTCATCGCTCAAAATACGTCAGAGAGAGAGAGAGAAGGAAAAAGAAAGAAGGATATAGTGTAGAGGAGGGGAAAAAAGGACCTAAAAAATCAATAGCTATGTACATTAATCACACAGCTGCCACTGAGAATTATGGGAGCATAAGCTGAAGGATGCATTTGTGCATTTGCAGCATGAGTGCTGGTGAACGTTTAGGGAATACAGAGAGAGAGAGAGGTATCGGTTTTCTGATGTCTCCTTTAAGGGTGCCGTGTACATAAAGAAATGGTTTAAAAAACCATGGTTTGGTTTTTATTTCATAGTAGACGCCAAACTCTGTTAATTTCACATATTGTAAACTGAAAATACAGTGTCATTTATTTAAAGTTCATTTTTATGTCGGCCTAATCAAAAATCACGTTTCAAACCTGTTTGGTTCAGTTTGGCAAAAAAGCAAACAATAGAAAAAATTAAGAGAAACAATTTTGTGTAAATAGCATTCTCGCTTGACACCAGAGTGTTAATTTGCAGAATATAAACTGGCTAGCTTTACTGACTGCAGAAATGTTTGTGGGTTTCATTAAGATTGATTGATTGATTGATTGATTGATTGATTGATTGATTGATTGATTGATTGATTGATTGATTGATTGATTGATTGATTGATTGATTGATTGATTGATTGGTTGGTTGGTTGGTTGGTTGGTTGGTTGGTTGGTTGGTTGGTTGGTTGGTTGATCGATCGATCGATCGACACCAGGCTACATAACAGAAAGGATGATGGATATTTTAAAAAGACATTCACAATAAACATTAAGGTCTTTTAAAAGAGAATATTCCTGTCTTTCAAATTCAAATGTAGTTCCTACAGTACGCTGTTTCTCTTCTAAACGTGATTTATTTGCTATTGATTAATGTAGTTCGCTAAATTGTGCAATCTACTAACTAGATTAATATATGTAGGGCAAATGTTAACTACTTGAAAATTATTTTTTGATGTTGAAACTCTAGTTCCCAGCATGCATTGCATGGGGATTGAAATTGTATCTCTTGAAGTGTTCTTGAGCAAACTCTTTTATGAGTTCTATGAATTCAGACATACTTTTTTGTCACATAATGTTCTTTTTTTGTCGCCTACTATAGTAGGGAAGTATGCGATTTCAGATTCAGCCTATGTCTTTGCTGCTTTACTTAAGGAGCAGACTTATGCAGAATTTAGCATATGCTAATTTGTGATATTGCTCGCTAACGCTTTTTCAGTTTATGGTCTTTATGATGAATAATATTGCTTTGTATGAATGTAATTTTTGTCTTATTAAATACAATTTAAGGTTACACTTTATTTTAAGGTGTCATTGTTACAGTTTAAATATATATTTAAGTAATATTAAGCAACTACATGTACTTACTATAGGGTTAGGGTAGGATTAGGGTTTGGTTGAGGGTTAGTTGCATGTAATTATACATAATTTACTGTTATTACTATGGTAAGTACATGCAACATATGTATCAAGGACACTGTAAAATAAAGTGTTACCAAAGTTAAATATAATATTAGAAAAATGTGGCATCAACAATTTTTTTAAGTCGGTCCTAAGTAAAAAAAATAATAAAAAAATCTAATAAATACAACTGTACAAATAAAATTAATATCTTAGATAGAACACCAAATTAAAGGTCTGTTTGTCATTTGTTTCAATATTAAAATACTTTCTCCTATTAGTTATCATGGTAACACTTCACAATAAGGTTTCATTAGTTAACATTAGTTAATTATATTAGTTCATATGAACTAATAATGAACTGCACTTGTACAGCATTTATTAAGTAAGAGATAATGTACATCCAGCCGGTTGTTATAGCTGTAACGGTCACCAGCTGAGAGCCACCAGAGGGCACTCCACATCAGACTATTGTCATTCCCTCATAAACTACATTTCCCATAACCCACTGCCCGGTCTCATCATCCCTGATTGCATCCACCTGTGTCTCATTACCTTGTCAGTCTCAGCCTATTTAAACCATGTACACTCATTCATTCCCTGCGAAGTCTTGTTTAGTGTCACACTGCAATTCCAAGCATTCTCCTGGTTTTCTTTATCTTGGTTTTCGATCTTCTGTCCGGTTTTCTTGGTTTCCTCTGTTTTTGCCTGTGCCCCTTTGACCCTGTTATTGTTTGGACTGATTACCCGGTGTTTATAACCTTTGCCTGTTTTCGACTATGATTGTGGATTACCCTTTCAATAAAACTGCATTTGGATCCTCAACCTTTGTGTCTCGGAGCAGTTTGTGACAATAGCAGAATAAACCCAGACAGGGTGATCAGGATTGCATCAGCCTGAAGGGGTTTATTCTGCTATAACAACCGGCTGGATGTACATTATGCCGCTTATTACACGGATACTTGCCACAAAAGTAAATAAGTAGACATGAAATATTGATCTGAGTCTAAATATTTTATCAGCTCTTTAAGCGCAAAGCTTGTGGCTGGTGGTCACTTACATGGCTTTCAGTAATCATTTGCTATTGACCAATCAGAATCAAGCAATCCACAGAGCCGTGTAATAATCTTTGTTAATCTTCATTTGAAAATGTACTAATACATTACTAAAATCAAAATGTGTATTTGTTAAACACTAGTTAATGCACTGTGAAGCAACATGAACAAACAATGAACAGCTGTATTTTTATAAACAAAGATAAACAAATACAATAATGTATAGCTCAAAGTTAGCTCATTAATACATTAACTAAACCTTATTGTAAAGTGTTATTGTTATCACCTTACTCAAATAAATAAGCAATTTTTAGGTTGATTCCCTGAAAAGTGCACTCGGATATGCACGTTATACGTACAGATATCTAGGAATGAGATAACCCTGGATTAATCCCTCTTACATCACTGTTTACTGATAAATAAGAGCAATATGGTGGCAATTAGACAGTTTAGGATGAATATGATTACCGACCGGTCTGCTCAGGCCACTGGGGACCGAGCGAGACTTAATCTTTAATAAGCGCTGATGGCTTGGTTACTGTCTGATGCTATGCTGCCGTTTGGCTCCGCTCCCCAGTACGGGACTTTTTCCGAGCTTATGGATAACACCACGCTCTGGACCACGGCCAGGGCCTAAAATGGCAGCGCTCCAAATGGCAGATTAGTAATAAGTGTGGCGTGAGCTAATTACGGGCGGAACAACCAATTAATTTCAGTTTATAAACGCCTGTAGATTTGGCCTGTTTTTTTTACCCCAGGTGCCTTGGATTGGGGTCTGTCTCGCCCCGTTGCTGGAGGAGGTTGGTGGCAGGTGTTTTGGGCCGTGGTTGAGATCTTCCATATGTTCAGGTGCACAGGTGCTTTCGGAGCTTCGTTTCTCCTCTTTGGAACGAGGGTCGGCGGTCCTTTTAAAAGCATGAAAAGGCACTCGAAACAAGGCGTTCTTGAACAAAAGACTTATTTGTGCTGAATCCTGCTGTCGAATATTATGTGATCATTTATGTTTACAGCTTTTGTATGAATTTAATGATCAAGGCCATGTCATTACTAATGAATAGAAACATTTTCACTTCTTTCCTCTCAAATCATGGTGTGTGAATGTACTGTGCTTTTTTTTTTAAAATCTGAATAAACATCTGATAAGCATGATATAATGTGATCATCTTAGTTCACTTTTCAAATAAATGTTGTTATTATACAGCACACATTACTGATTACCTTTTTTGGCCTATTTTACATTTTAATGATTTGTAAATCATGCCACAGTCAATATTTTTTTCTGTTTTAAATAGCAAAAACTATTGAGCTCAAATTAGAATAAATATGCATTGACACATAAAAAAAATATATATATTGGATATTAATAATAATAATAATAATAACAATCATCATCTTCTTCTTCATCATCATTTTGGGTTACACTAGGGCTATGTTCACACAGCAGCAGAATACGGTTGTCAGTCCGGTACACACTATAAAGTTTCAGGATTGACAACCGCATTTAAAAGCGGGAGTGAGTTCCCTAAATTATCCTTCCATGTGTGCACTTATTAGCACTTTTAGGATTGTTTTTTAAGCTTGGCTCATTCAGCAATCGAGTTTATGGAGTTATCAAAGTGTACCGGTCGCGATATTTCGGCCTTGATTTCAGCACACAAGCATTTCCATTTATTATTTTTATGGGCTTGTTCTTGTTCGCCGATTTGCTTGCAAGATCTGGCAACACGAGTCAGTCTCGTACCGCTTTCCCTGTGATTTCACATACAAAATATGTATTTTAGCATGCATCTCTCGTCTGTCATCTCTCATATCTCTCGTCGTAAGTCATGAACATCTAGATGAGTTTGGTTCCGTACACACCACGCAGAATTTTTGTAAATGCGGTTGTCACTTCCATAAATGACTGAACTGTGTGTGAACAGAACAGGATTAAGCACTAAAAGGTGAACTGACAACTGAATTTAGCTGCAGTGTGTACGTGACCAAAGTAGATACAGAGCTTTTCACTCATTAGAAAAGGGACACTGGAACATTTACAATGCCTATGTTTTAAAGGTGCAGTATGTAATATTGTTTTTGGAGTTGTTTCCCCGCCCAGACTCAACGCTTACGCCGGTTGCCAGATTGAGGACAAGCATCAGGAACGAGCGCAATAGAAGGAGACGAGCCTTATAATAGCCGCATTTCCATTACCCTTCAACTTTTGAATTGAAAATACGCCCAATGGAAACACACAATTTTCACAAAAACTCCCATATATAGCAAAAAAGTTTTTACGCTCGCATGAGGTGGTTTTTCGTGCAATTCAAAAAAGGAATATTTCGCAAAACTGCAATGGAAACAGTTTTTACGCATTTACAGGTCACCTGATGTAGATGGCGCTGTATGTTTGGACAGAAGACGAAACAGAGTTCTTCAGTATTAAACTCATAAAAGACAAAAGTATTACAGGAATACTGGATTCTAAACCACGAAGAAATGCAAAAATCAAGACCTTGAAGCAAGTATCACACACAAGTTTCCTTGCCATTAATGCTTGGATAACACGCCTACGTCTCCCATCCATTAAAAATAATGCTTAGTGCGGTGGCTGGGATATATGTAAACCTACCAACATCCGTCGCCATGATGTTTGGAATGACTTATTGCGAGAGGCAAACAATTACGTTTCAGTCGCATAAAATCGGTTAATAGAAACGGCGCCATTTTGCAATTGTTTTTTTTATCGACACTTTAAAAATATCGCAAAAGTTTTGCGCAAATCTGTAATGGAAACGCGGCTACTGTAAGTTGATGAGTTGATTTATCTGCCTTTTAATATTCTTCTGATCATGGAGGTTTTTAGATGGACACCGATCTCTTACCCAGTTAATTTGCTGGCTTCCATCTTTTTCTGAGAAACAAGTATGTGAACTTAGCGTGTTTCCTAAATATCTGCAAACATATCATGCTTTAGTACAGTCAAACAAATTACATATAGCACCTTTAAATGTACACAGCTTGCATACAGTACATTTTATACATGGCCACTGGAAACCAGTCAGAATCATCAGAATGAAATAAAGAGACTGGACCTTTGAAAACCGCTTGTTTAGGTCATTAATAAAGAATCATATTTCAATTGAATCATTGTCAGTGCAAATGTTTACAACCCTTCGTCCCATGTATTATATTGTAACACAATGCCATTGAAATCCGGCTGTATAGACGAGAATAAGCAGACCCTGGCCGACTGCTGTCTGTGTGTCTCCGCCATAACTCTCAGCTGTCTCGTTTGACCTTCCATCCTCTTCCTTGTTTACCATGTTAACTATCAGTCTTGAGCCGTTTAGTTCCTGCAGACCCCTCTTAACAAACCAGCCACAGTTGTTTTTGGGAAACCTATTGGATACCTTAATATAGAATACCATCTTACAACATACTATGCACTTTACTGCAATATACCCTAATAAATAACATAACCAGAGTCACTATAAAATAACATTTCTTTGGCCATAATATATATATATATATAAAAAAAAAAAAAATTGTCCGTTCAATGAATTATCCGTCATCATTGGACCCCATTGACTTTCATTGTATAGAGAGAAAAAAGAAAGAAACATGAGACATTTTTCAAAATATCTTCTTCTGTGCTTCGTGTTTCACAGTAGAAAGAAACGCATTCAGGTTTGGAACGACATGAGAGTGAGTCACTGATTTTTGGGGTGAACTATACCTTTGAGGATCTGTTTATATCTGATTTGGCCATTAGAAATGACTTCTGCTGATTTATTATAATGCAATCAGTCAAAGTTGAAGTTGCAAAGTGACAAGCATCCTCAATGCTCATCTGCAAAATGTCGTGAGAGATTTTCCCCCTCAGTTTGTGGTGTGATATCATGAGCTTGCAGGCTGACCTTTGACTCCTGATGACGTACGCTGCAATCTTAATGTAGCGCGGGTCAGCCAATCACAGCGCTTTCTGCAAGCAGCATTTGCTTATCACATGAATTCAGCTGTGCTTTTGTGGCTTTTATGTAAGAAAAAGTGCGGAGCCGGTCTCTCTGTTTCATTTTATCAAATGTGTAACGTCCTCCATCACTCTCTTACTTGTTCCAAGCAGCTGCCGTGTGGATTTTGATACGTGCCTGTTGTATTTAAAATGATCAATTATGGTATTCCGCATACATGAGGGTGAAGGGGAAATCTATTGCTGGTTGTGCTGAAATGAAAAACTGAGAGAGAGAGTGAGAGAGAGAGAGAGAGAGAGAGAGAGAGAGAGAGAGAGAGAGAGAGAGAGAGAGAGAGAGAGAGAGAGAGAGAGAGAGAGGGAGGAAAAATTTGGAATCGATTTTCCCGTTACTTTCTGCTGTACTTGTGTTGCCATGGCAACATGGTCAGGTTTCTCCATCCTCCCAGGGCAAATGTAATTGTTGTCTGTTTCTCAAAGCTAGAGTCAACATTCAGCATCTCACACTCTCATGGCTGCTCAACACATCAAAATCACACATACGCTCGAAAATATTGTTTAAATGGAGTAGCCACAATTAATGCTAGTGTTTTTTTTTTAATAATTGATAATAACAATAATAATAATTATAATATAATTGTTTTACTAACATCTCTAGAAAGATGCTTCCGAATGCTGAATTTTATCCACACAGGTCAATCATTGACCCGAATCATTGTTTGGTTTTAATTTATTTAACGGTATTGACATAATTTAGATCCTTAATTTCAATTTCAATGTAACTTTTTATTGTTTTATTTATTTAGTTAATTATATATATATATATATATTCAGTTAATTTATTAAACATGTTATTGTTACACTCTAAATAGTTCCATTATTATGTTATAATATTGCTATCAATATAGTTAATATAATACTATTCTTTAATATAATACTATTCTTTATTTTCTTCTAGTTGAAGTGGTCAGATTAATGGTGGTCAGAATTTAAATCTAAAAATCTGTAAATTAGTTTAAAAAAAAAAAATATGTGGTTGATCTCATAGTATCCTTAATAACCCTTAAAACTAACACACACACACACACACACACACACACACACACACACACACACACACACACACACACACACACACACACACACACACACACACACACACACACACACAAACACACACACACACACACACACGCACAACCGCACCCACCCACACACACACACACACATACACACCCTCAGACGCACAACCGCACCCACACACACACATACAACCACACACTCGCACGCACAACCGCACACACACACACACACACACACACACACACACACACACACACACACACACACACACTCACAGATGTGTGTGTGAGTGTTTAAAATGTTTATTTAAATTCTTTAAACAATTAAACTATGGCGATAACAGTCAAACAGAATAAATTCAAACAGAAAACATTCTTACATTTAAGCAGAATCTCATTTTTAATGCGTAAGCCCTGTTTTCAGTTAGAAATGTGATTGTTACACTGTCAAAGGAATGATTTCTCCATTATGTTACAGCACAGTTATAACAACACGTTTGTTTCCATCCATTTAGAGCGGTGGGAGGACGTGCAGTGCATTTATGAAGTTATGCTATAGCCATATTGACTTTCCTCAAAACTTGGAGGCAGCAATTAAATGTTCCAGTTGAAGATGTTTGCAGTTGCACCAGAAATGAAAGCCAAAAATAAGACAGCTTGTCCTGATATACAAAGTCTTGATCAGAAAGTCTTTACAAATGGGAAATGGGATGCAAACCGGACAAGCCTGTTCTCCTTCAGGAGTAATTAGCAGGTTGACTGTTAACTAGCTCTGTGTGTGTGTGTGTGTGTGTGTGTGTGTGTGTGTGTGTGTGTGTGTGTGTGTGTGTCTCATATTGAAGTGTCCCGTGGTGATGTGTCCCTCTGCACCCTCCTTTACTAATTAATATTATTCCTCAGGGACAGAAAGCATCCACATGGGTATTACAGGAGCCTGTTGATTCTGGAAAAGCTGGGTTTTTTTGGCTAAAGAATTCCCTGAAGGATATTGTTCTGGCAAGGCTGGTTACGTTTGGTTGCTTTGGCTTTCTTTTTTTTTTTTCTTTTTTTTTCTTTTTTTTTGTCTTCCTTTACTATAATTCATTTGGGAATGTGTAACCGCTGGAAAGTCTGGTGTAATTAAAGTGATCTATTTAATTAGACTGTTAGCATGTCCCTGTCCTCAAAAATATCATATATGAGCTGCAGTAATTGTACATCCATAATTGTGTCAGATAGTTACACCAGATGATTTTATTTGCATGTTACTCAAAGGTGCTTCAAAGAATACCACAATTTTACCGTAGTGCATGTCTAACTGTCATGCAACACTGCAAACAAAAAAAAAACGGACACTTAAAACTTTGTTCAAAATGTTCAAAATAATTTTTATTTCATAAAAGAAAATGTCATTTTTGTGGTAAATGCACACTGTTGCATTTTGTGCAATCTTTAAAGGTTTGGTAGAAGTACTGTATATGTTACAACCCTCCGCATTAGTCATATATCTGAACATGCATATTAAAAGTTTTATTATATCATATTAAATGGGGAAATCTGCTGAATCAGATATATACCAGTTCTGTCATTTAACATCCATTAGCATTAGAACCCAGATGGTAAATGTCACTTTTGTGCTTAATTGTTATGTAAATCCTGTATATTTCACACACATGCAGCTTCTGCTGTTGAGGATGATGATCATGTATGAAAGTGAATCATCATAATGCCTGTGGCTGATTTCTAATTGGTTAAACTGATGGCGTTACTCGCTGTGTCACACTCCCTGTTCTCCTCATATATGAAAAGCATTCAGTGATCTTTCATTTTAGAAATGTAAAGCTCATATTTTTGACATTGGTGATGCGTAGAAGAAACAGTGCATGTAGTAAATTACCCCCCCATGTGTAGTCATGCCATCAGTGTGGCTTTAAAAGCTCCCACTCTTCATAGCTCGCGCTGATCGCTATTAGGGATAATTCCTGATAATTGCCAGGTTATTAGGTCAAATCTATTCCACACGCGTCTGACGGCGCAGTAATGTCACATTTATGCCTTTTATGAATGTCTGTTTTCACAATGATGGAGTCAGCTCCTATATCAGCCTGTGAAGATTGATTTTAAATACAAATATTGTATTGATTATACATTTTATTGATTACATGTTATCACAATAGCAGTGCATGTTTGATAATTTTGTAATTAATCTTTTACATTTCAAAAATAAAGGAATATTGCTTTATACATAAGAAAAGTTATGTAAATTGATATATTTATTATATTATATTATATTATATTATATTATATTATATTATATTATATTATATTATATTATATTATATTATATTATATTATATTATATTATATTATATATATTATTTGTCAATTGCTAATATTGGAAGGCTTTTGTCTTAAACACTTTAAAAACAAATAAATTATCATTTCATATTTACATATAACGCAGGGATTCCCCAAATATTTTTTTTTTTCTTCAGCAGAACCTCTTTGAATTAATATATTTACTGGAAGTAGTCCCTGAGATTTTAATAATAAAATCGAATGTTAATAATAAAATCAATAATTTAACAACACACTTGCCTGTCCTCTGAAATCGTTAATGGTCACATGGTCACAACCTTTTGTGTTTTATTTTTGCTGTAAATTGTATTATTTTGATTGTTATTATTTTAAAATGATCTATTTATTTAAATTTGACATTTTTATGATTTAGCCTAGTTGATTATTTGCTTTATTAGCTTATAAACACCCTGCAGTTCCTTCACAAACCCCAGTTTGGGAAACCCTGATGAAATGTAATGTAATATTTAATGCATGTAATATTTAATTTAATGCATACTATTCATGGTATTGATATTGTATATAAATATGATACAAGATTTGCCTATTCAAATCAATATGATGAGTCAGTTAGTTCAAAAGTAATCTAAAGTAATCAGATTACATTACATAGAATGTAATATATCGCGCTACTTATTACAATTTTGGTCACAATTTGTAAGTAATCTACACTGTTATTGATCAGAACTTGAAAATATTCCTGAAATTCCACTTCCAACTAGTCGGCAGAGGATTTGTAGAAATGTGCATGTTTTTAAAGTTGTGCGTGCATAAAAATGTTTATGTTTTAGCTGTTGCCAAGACAACTAGACCTTTCAGTGTTATCTAAACATGCACAAGTGCCTATACGAATACAGATGAGATTGATCACCACAATCAGGTGTTTTTTATCTGATGATTATGTTATTTATGACGTAAACAAGCCATTTAAACAATTCCTTATTGCTCATTACTGCCACAGTCATTTTACCCAAGACATTCCCCAACACCCTCACACTTTTAAAAAGTACTCTATTAAAACACGCAAAAGCAAATTTACAAAAAAAACAAAAAGAAAGTCTTTTGTAAATGGCTTGCGGACAGATGGAGAGCAGCGTAACTAGTGATTCTTCTGAAGTGGGTGAAATCTATTTGCTTGTTGAAGCTGCTTGCATAATCCTTTAGTTCCAGTTGGCAGCTGTGAGCAAAGATACGGCACTGCGGGAATTTGCATGAATATCATTGAGAGGACAAAGAAATGAGCGCGATAAGCGTGCATGTGCAGACTCCTTTGCATAATCCCACCTAATCCATAATCTGAGCTCTTAGAAAATATCACCCAAATATAAGTGAGGAGAAAACCCATTAATAAGTGCATACAACTAAAATAACGGGAGATCACATCACTTTTTGTAGAGGCGGACAATTCATTATCAATGTTGTTATCATTCATACGCAACGAGCAATTAAATAAGAGCTAAAAAGTAAATAAAAATACTTGCATGCTCAGAAGAAAATTCTATTGCATAAAGGTTTCTCTTACAACAACCTGATAATGCCCTAGCAACCATCCGGCAACCACTGATGCTTGAACAAAAAATTCCTCAGGAGAAAAAAAAAAAAGATGCAAATAAAACAAGTTGATTTTTGATATGAGTACAGAGCTAGTAAATGATGTGAATTGCATAGACCAGATCATTGGCTTAGAAATATTTTACAAATTTACAGTTTAAGAGTTTACAGTAAAATCCCTGACTTTTTATTGCTGACTTTGGTATCATCGCAAATCTTTGCAAGATTGTGATTGTGATTAATCACATCTAACATAAAAGTTTATATATATTTATTATATATATCAACTTTTATGTTAGATGTTTTTTTTTTATTAATCAATTTGTTTAATTTATTAAAAATGTAATTGTTACACTAAAAACTTCTATTATTATGTTATAACATTGCTATTACATTATAGTACAGTAAATACAATAATATTTTTTTAATATAATAAAACATCTTTATTTTCATCAAGTTGAAGTGGTCAGATTAATGGTAGGCAGAATTTAATTTATTGCTTTTATGACTTAATTTCCCCATAAAAAAGCTTAATTACCTACAATATGAAAGTAGAATATGATGCAACTAAAACATTTTATTTGTCAATGTTTAATTTAGTTTGCTTACTATAAATAAAGACAACTTCCAACAATCCTAATGTTTATTGTGAGTCTTTTTTGTTTGCTTTGTTTCTGTTGTTACATTGTAGAAAGAAAAAATAATAATAATAATTAAGAAAACCCACTGTATTTTCTGCAGTCTAGCCAGTTTATGTTCTGAACATCGATATCTGCTGTTAAGGTAGTTTCTTTTCTTTTCTTTTTCTTTTTTTTTCTGGGGAGGGGAAAAATGTGAAAAATAAGTGATTTTTTTTATTAGACAAAATGTGTGCTTTTTGATTAGACCGATATGAAAAAAGTGAAACGACCACATTTATTTAGCCTAAGGAACCTGTTAAATGCAGCGACCTCCCAGAACACCGTCTCAAACACTTGCCAAAGCAACATGCTAAACACCACATATCATTACGACAACAAGCATTCAGTTTTGCACAGGCTTTCTCTTCAAAAAATTTAATTTAGTTGATACAGTAGATGTTCATATATGTGTGTGTATTGGTGTATTTCTTTGGTGAAAAGTCTAAGTAGCAGGAGAAAGCAAAAGTCTCCACATGCACTCTATTTAATCTAATCGCCCAGAGAAACATTAGTGATTTGAAACAAATCTCATTTGTGGTTTTCTGGTGACATTACGTTGAACAGTCAAACATCAAATGATCTGAATGCGCCTCGGTGACGTGTTGAGAGAAGGGCTTTGCGTTTGATGATGCCGTTGGCTGCCACAGAAACGCTCGCCGAAGCTCCTCCGCCAATTGAATGAAAGCAGTAAATCATTCTTTACAGACAGACACGAAGGGCACTCGTTTCTCTTTTCCTCCTCGCCGTACATGCTTGATTATAGATTCATCATAATATATAGTTCATCTCAACACCTTTAGACGCTCTTATCCAGTGCTCTTCTCTGAGCACCTCAGCCCGTGCAATATTAACATTTCATTCCAAAAAGATGGAAGAATAGTGTAAAAAAAAAAATCTGAAATGAAGAAAAGACAATTCTGTTTGAAATATTTATGCGTGTGTAGGCAAGAAAATGGCCCAAATGTGAGACACGAGCAGAAGGGGGGGGGGGGGGGTGGCAGGAAAACATGACGTGTGGGGAGAGAGAGAGAGAGAGAGCGAGGGATGAGGAGATGTGTCTTGTAAGCGGCTCACTCCAGGGCTGTGGCGCATAATCAATGAAGAGAAGTGCGCGCTGTAACCTCTGTGTTGGAGCGCTCTCGCTGAGGCCCGTCCTATTTTTATAGGCAGGGCAGGTCTGTTGCTATGCTTCAGCTGAGCAGGACTAGCGCTGAGAACAGGCCACTCGCCACCAGCACCACTGCGCAACGTTTTCACCACAAAAATATTACATTTATATGTATCAAAATGTGTGCTAAATGTTGAATTCCTGCATTGTGTGTTTTCAGGGTTCGTGGACAGTTGTGATATTATGGGATGGATTCTGTTACCCTGATAAAATGACATCATTAGTGGTGTTTACTACTGTGAAGATTGTTGCAAAATATATATATATTTCAAATAGGGACGCACCATATATCGGCCACCATATCGGTATCGGCCGATAATGTTATCGTTATCGGTCGATATATTAAAGCTGATAAATAATGGATTATTTCCTTCAGCTGAGACACTTCAGATGCGCACTGTTCATTATGATGGCTTTAATTGCTTGAAATTTGATTGGAATCACTTAAAAAAGGAAAATACAGTTCAATGCAACATGTGTAGCGCAAGTCTGTCATATCGGCTACATAAAATTATAATGAAAGCATTATAATTGTGTACTTGGGACATGACTTTTAATGGTGAGACTTTTGTTTTTTGTAATCAGGCTCTCAAAATTTGTATAAAAATTTGGATTTATTTTTATCGGCCAATATATCAGTTACCAGCTTTCAAATATAACAAATTATCGGTTATCGGTTATCGGTATCGGCCAAAATTTTCATATCGGTGCATCCCTAATTTCAAATGAATGTTGCCCTTTTGAATTTTCTGTTAATCAGAGAATCCCCCCAAAATGAGCCGGCGCTTATATATATATATATATATATATATATATATATATATATATATATATATATATATATATATATATATATCGTATAAGCACTTGTGCATGTTTAGATAACACTGAAAGGTCTAGTTGTCTTGGCAACAGCTAAAACATAAACATCTTATTATATATATATATATATATATCTGTGATAATAATAACATATATATTACTCTTCTAACTCATTATGAAAATGTATGCTAAATATTGATCACAATTTGAATTCCTGCATTGTGTACTCACAGGGCACAGAACAATTATAGTATGATTATAGTATGACTCATATGTCTCTGGGCTATGAAGTCTTCAAAAATACTGTGCATGCTGTAGTCCTGTTAACATTTCAAGATATAACAAATGTGATAACACATCAGATCTTTAAACAACCCACACTTAATTTCATTTAGCACGACGTTTGACTATCCTCATTACAGCCTTTTCTGGCCAAGAACTGCCCACTGAAAGCTCCAGTCCGTAACTTTTTTGGGTTAAAAATGATCCAAAATAAATGTTTGAGCAAGTACATAACCAGCCAGTGTTCAACGCTCTCTGCTTGCCTGAGCTCGATTCAAAACGGTGAGCTTGTAATAATGTTTTTAATTCCAGTGGTACTGGTGGGTTTCCGCGGGAAATTCGAGCATGTCTTTGCGTCATTACGTCACATCTGTCCACATAAAGAAGAGTCTCGGCTAGTAGGCTATGAGTGTGAGGATGTTGGTGGTGGAGATTTATAGCCTTTTCTCACAGCACTTGATATAATTAAACTTATCAATTTGATGGCGGATCCAGAAAGGTTCAAATGACAATCACCAGTGACAACTGGAGATTCACCCGTTGTAAAACGCAAAAGACTTCGGACTTCAGAGTGGCTACAGAAAAAAGAAACTGCAACCGGCCCATGCGAAAACAAGGATAAATATCGGAAAGGCATTAAATGTAGTAACGCAATGCTGACGTTGTGAACATTACCAATTTGAGAACAAAGTATAATTTGCACAGTTTGACGTGATATAAGCGATCGTTAGATTTAATCAGCGCGATTTACTGCAATGCTTTTTTCCCCTTGCTCAGAACAAAAGTGGATGTTACTTGTTTAGACGACATTTTCCGGTGAAAATTCGTATGTTGGTCATACTTCCAAAAAGTAGAATCTGTGAATCCGAATGACAGTATCCACACCGACTGACAGCCGCACATTCTCCTCAAAACATTGGATTCATCCGCGCTGTGCCGAGGCACAACCCACGTAAAGTTGATTATTCCGCGAGTAACTGCAATTGCAGATTTTGAACAGAGATGGCGACAAAGAGGAAAAACTACGGACCGCAGCTTTAAGAGGCAGTCTGACCAACATATAAAGTGAACAAAGCATGTCTTCTTTTTGAATTCAGACAAAATATTCCATGATATATAATTTTAACAACTTAAGGATGAGTTTTTTATTTATTTATTTTTTAATCTTAGCCTTGTAAGAATCTGGTTGAGATGGTGATGAATATGTACTTCTGTCATATTGCTGATTCTACATTTGTGTAGAATGTATAAGTGCGTTTTTAATAAATGAGCGATATATATGTGCGAGAAAGAGATTTTGATGAGATCTCTTTAATATTTCTATACTGTAGTTTCTTGTAAGCTTGCAATAGAAAACAAATGGCTCACTATAAAATTCTTCTCTAAAATTCTCTTATAAAATTGTGGAAGCTTGTTTCCGCCACAGAATAAAAAATAACAAAGGTAATTGCAACTTTTTATCTCACAATTAATACTTTTTTCTCAGAATTGCGTGATATAAAGTTGCAATTGTGTGTTATAAAGTCAGAATTGCAAGGTATTAACTCGCAATTGCGAGAAATAAACTCGCAATACTGACTTTTTTCTCGCAATTGCAAGTTTATACCTCGCAATTCTGACTTTATAACACACAATTTCAACTTTATATCATGCACTTCTGAGAAATAATTTCAGAATTGCGAGATGTAAACTCATAAGCAAGAACTAAGATTCCCAGAAGAGTGTTTTGCTATTGCCACATGACAGTGTGTTTTTTTTTTGCATGATGTTCAATGGTGCCACTAGTAGCAAAAGACTGACTTACCAGAGCAGAAACAATGCAAAGTTATGTAAGTTTAATGTACAATATTGTTATGTTTTCATACTAGTTTTGCAAACACATCAACACATTTTGGTTTAAGAAACAAATAGCCCTGCCACCAAATGCAGGGATTGGTTGAGCCAGTGTTGCTGTGTCAGGCTGCTTGGGATGCTCAGTCAAATCTTTTGATAGCATTACAATGTTTACTTTTTTTTTTCCCAGGTGAATCAACTTATGAATAGCTTACAATTAGTGGAATATTAAGCTGGGATGGAAGAGAGCATGTCATTTAACCTTTCATTTAGTGTGCAATATACTGTAGCTGTTTGTGCATGTAAATGATCTTCAAAGTTACAAAGCATAAATTCCATGCCAAAGAGAGTAAATCTCTCCGATAGAAAACACTTGCCTGAAACACCTCGCTTGTAGTCATTTTACACATTTGCATAATTCCCCCCTACTGGCTGCTTTGGCCCACCCTCAAAGAACAGTTGGATAAGTGATTTTATGTAAAGGAGACGTTTTTTCACTGCAAGGGCAAAAAACCTTTGTATGGACTTTCAGTATTGACGCCATAGATATAATGCTGCTGCTTATGAAGCCTCGGGAGCTGAAACCTGATTATGGTGAGGGCCGTTATTGCTGTTGTTATAGTTGTCTTTTCGTTCCTGTGTCTCTAAACTTGTGTTTCCTTTCAATTTAGGTGCTGTTTTCACGACACCGTTTTCAACTAAAACCGTAAAACTTTGTATGCGTTTTGGCCGTTCGTTTACACGACAACGGCGTTTTGGGTGCCTGAAAACGCAAACTTTTGAAAATGGATTTCAAAGTGCACGTTTTTGAAAACAGTCTCTGTGTCAACGACAATACCGCGAATCTCTGAAGACGATGACGTTTTAAGCACATTGTTGTCGTGTAAACTAGTGATGAGTCGTTCATGAACGATCCGTTCATTGCGTCCGTCACGTGACAAATGAACGAAAGACTCGCAAGGTAAAGTAATTATTCATGTTCCCTGTAAATCATTTTTGACTGCATTATAATGATTTCTTAATTCAGAATATGATCAAGATTGCGTAGGTGGATGTGTTCGGTTAAAAGTATAACATTTAAAGCCCCTTAAATGAACGAAATGACTCATTTTCGTTCATTTTGATGAATGAGATCGAACAAGAGAGTCAGTAAAATGATCCGAACTTCCCATCACTAGTGTAAACGTACCCTTAGTTCTTGATTACCCCTTGTTAGTTGCCTTAGTTACTAATTAGTTTCACCTGTGTCTAGTTTAGTTTACTTTGTTTGTCCCTTGTATATATAGCCTTGTGTTTCAGTTTTTTCCGGCATAACGGCCCACTTCGGTACGCAGCACCGGCACTTAGATATTTAAATCTTTACAGTGCCTTCACATTTTCAAGCGAATCACCACTTCTCACATGTTGCCAGTAGTTTGCCACTCAGAGTCAAAGTGTCAGTGTCTGGGTGATCAGTCATTATAGAAATGACCCCACTTCAAGCACTGGTTGTTTAGTGACGGTTATCACCTTTACTATGTTCCAGCATATCCTCCCGCAGTATGGTTCTTTTTTAAGGACTATTGAAATGGTGACTGTATCGTGCATGTTGTTTAACACACCAGCAAATATTTCTGACATGCGCTCTTAACGGTTAACCAATCACAACAGACTGGGCCAGTTGACCAATCAGAGCAGAGTGAGCTTTTCAGAAAGGCAGGCTTTAAAGAGACAGGAACTAAAACAAAGAGTAACTAAAACAAACAGGAAAAGAGGTGCTGCAGCAATCTACAGTATGAGAAAAATAATGTTTATGAACTTTAAATCCTTCTAGCAGACCCCAAAAATAACATTATGAACTTGTAAATGAGCAGGCACTTTAACTTTGAAAAAAAATTGGCACACTTCACCTTTAAAGGGTGTGATGTCATTATATCGTCCGGATCACATAAGGTTTTTTCATTCAGATTTATTGGATGTGTTGGAGGTGCACTTATTTTGTGATTTGAGCTCATCTAAGCAGTCATTACAAAGGTTTTGTTGTGATTCTGTGTGGATCTTGGGTACGATTTTGCGGTGCCGTTGTCAGTCAGTCCTGGGGAAGGCGTTTGTCACGTCTGATTAGAGTTAACCCCTCAGACAGCGACGTGTGCATGTGTCACGGCTGCTCTGTCCTCCCCTCCTCGTCTCCTCCGTTTTCTTCCCCACCCCTCCTTCTCCTCTGGTTATTTTCAGACAGCGCAGCAGAAGAATATTTCCCCCTTCAAGGTCTCCCGCCCACTCCCGTGGGTGCCGTTTCCCTGGAAACCATGTCAGAGTTGACTCGGGGACCGCAGATGGATTGCCCTTTATCAGGTTACACAATTGGCCCATTAAAGAGAGGCAGCCTGCCGTTCTAATGACAGGACCAGCCAACCTCCACACCCCCCCACCCCACCCCAATACACCCCACCCCTAATGGGTATAGCTGCACATCCACGTCTGGACACAGGGCTGGACCACGTCACAGCTTATAAGGTTGTTTATGTGCGGATTACAGCTCTCCGGGGATAGCATTGTGTGCCAAACCTGACCTGGCTGATAGAATCCCAGTGGAAACTTTGAATTGAAACAATGTTATTGGATCCAATGATTGGTCCACCTGACCTGACTAGCAACGCAATAAATCCTACCATATGAATTTGAGTTTTTGTCCTAACCAACTGACGGCATCACAGGCCTTTTGCAGCGATTCCTTTGTATTTTGCGAATAGTCATTCAGGGTTGTATTTTCCGTACAACAACGCAACTCGCTGCGTCACTAAAGTGCTTCATTGGAGAAATGAACTAGCTAGTCCCAAAACCATAGTAATTATTATATCGTTAATGACATTGTCACGCAGGTAGAGTAATATCTTTTGCTAATTAATTCAAAATGTGGTTGCAATTACGGTTTCAGAAGCATCAGATTGTTGAATTATGTTGATAATGATGAAACTTGCAACCATAGTTGGCTAAAGATACTATTGGAAAACACCCTAGAAAAGCCCTTTATTAGTTGGCAGGTCAAAGTTAGTCCCTTAGGTGAACACAGCTACAGTATGGCATAGTTGGCGCATAACAAATTTGCTGACCGTACTGCGTTAGTAAAACAATATTGAACTGTCTTTAATGACGGTGTTGCGCATGTATGTTGGAACTACGTTTTCGAGTTACGTTTCCACCAAAATGGGTGAATGTTGAAAACGACGGCCCTTGCAACCATAGTTGGCTAACGATACATTTTTGAAACATCCCAGAAAAGTACTTTATTAGTTAGATGAGCTTCAGTGGGATATTCCTTGACTAGCAAACTGAATTTGTCGACTAACAGCAGAACCGACTAGTGCAACCTGCATCGAGCGAAACGATACTGCTCCACTGTAAACTTGTCACTAACACAATGTTAGCTAAAGGCCACAAAATGTGTGTTTTACAGTACATTCAGGCATGTCAGAGGGAATGGTGAACTGCGCAATAGCAGGACCATTAAAGTCATTACCGCGCGCCTCTTCTAGACTCCAGTGTCTGCCGTGTGACACTAATCCTGCTAACATATGGAGATGGCGAGAATTACAATAAAAAGAAAATGAATTACTGCAGTGGACTTCCTCTGTCATAGGGAATCATCCACATTCCCAGTGACATAAGCAAACCTTTCTTCAAGATACCTGTTAGATATTTCAACATGACAACATTTGTGACTGCATTTCAACAACACTCAACATCTACAGACCTGAAATGTTCTGTATAAATGTCATTAGTTGAGAGTATGATTGAGAGCTCAAGTCTAGATGCTCTTTATTTGTGGAAATGGGATGATGGGGCTGGCCTTAACCTAATTCTTGGTGTTCTGTTTGCTGACCTAGTGATCTGGCTTGATATACTGTACTTACTGGGCAAAGCTTTCTCAGATTAATCAAGAACAAAGAGATGTCACGGCAACTCCTTGTGTTTAAAGAGGTTTGGTTTTACAACCAAATTCCTCAACAACAGTGTAAGTTTGAGTCTTGGGCTTATATCTGCGACTGCTCTGGTACTAACTGAGGTAAATAATCATGCATGGAATCATTCATTATATTCAGAGATGAAGATGTCAGCTGTGATACGGTCCCTGTTTAATACCGTTATGCAAGCATGCCACACGACTGAATGTATGTGGATGCCATTTTTCAATTCCAAGAGTTGTGAGCCATTTGCAGCTTGACTTTCCCCAAGAGTGGTGCTTTAAATCATTAACGAGGACAACTTTTGGCATAACTTATTGCGTTAGTTTTAAGCTGAACTACCTGTTTGGAAGGGGTTGTTTGGGAAACATCATTATTTTGCAAGCATTTGGTGCCACTAGTGGCAGAGAAATAACATGATATAAAAATCCAGGATTGGAAAAATCCAATACAGGATATTCAAAGAAAAATTTTGGCCAAGGCTTGTTTTTATTCATCAGGAATATGTCGGATAGTGAAAAGTTTGTTTTATGTCAGAATGCAGCAATTGGCCCCTTTTTTGAAGGGGTTATTTGGGCAGAAAGTTGAGGCTGAAGGTCAAGTTCACGCCTGGGAACCATCTTCATGCATTTCAATCATAATTCTTCTTTTGGTTTTATTATTATTATTATTATTATTGATGTAACCTTTATAATGAATTTTATATAGAAATTACTGTGTTAATTGTTGTCAAGATTTTAGAATGCAACAGTAGACTAAAATAATGGCTAAATAGCTATTTATCTATTGGTTAAAACAAACTAATAGCTAGTAATTAACTAATGCATTATGCAAAATTAGACTATGAATGTGTATTAATAAGGTAAATATGGTCAAGTGTGTCCACAGCCTCACCCTAAAAATGAGTGTAGAAAATATGTACATTTATACAGCTCATTTAATTAAGATCCTCTGTGTCTTTGTTTTGAATTATCAGATGTTCCAAGCAGTTAAAAAACCTCATTAATATATAACAAGCTTAGTTTATGTAATCATTCAGGCTTCCTTTTGGCATTAAGATATCTTTTGCAGCCTGATTTGCATCAATAAACAGCAGTGAGTGTGGCTTTTTAATGCCTAATTGGGATCTAATAAGTGGTCGTATTATTGCGAGTGCTGGGGTTCAACCCTATTAGTTGCTTGGCTGCCCATAACATTTGCTTCCTCCCTCAGTACTTCAGTGTTGCGGGCATGATTGTGAATGAGATTTCTCTCTCTCTCTTTATCGTTTTATTTTTGAAGTGCTAAAAATAGACCCCCCCATTAGCCACATCGCCTGTTACAATGTGTCAGCAATCAGTATGGAAAGCACGCTGCGCAGAAATTACAATGGTCGCTTTTTTCATCTCTCTCTCTCTCTCTCTCTCTCTCTCTCTCTCTCTCTCTCTCTCTCTCTCTCTCTCTCTCTCTCTCTCTCTCTCTCTCTCTCTCTCTCTCTCTCACTCCTTTTCTCTTTAGCACCCCACCCCCTCCTACCCCTACACACACACACGCACTCCCGCCAGAGCTCTCAAAACCTCTTCCCTGGAGAAACAATCGGGCCTAATTTATGGGTGAGGTGGGGAGAAGCTTTTATCTTTGAATTGCATCTGAACTCAATGTTCATCTGTGATGTTTCAGCATGGTGCAAATAGGGTTGAAGTCTGTAAGATGATGCTAATTTCCCATCAGTACCATTGCCCTGGTAATTTCTCCACACTCTGCTGTGTGTGTCTTAGTTAAGAATGTCTATTACAATGAAAATCTCCCAAGCCAATACGCTGTTTTGAGACAGATTTTTAATAAACCTGTCAACAACAAAAGTCAATAATTAACAACTTCACTATGCTGCATTGAAGTTGTATGCTGAAAGCTGTTGGTTGCATTTGGTGTGTGTATTTCTTAAAGCTGAAAGATTGTTTAACCCATTTAGACATGTTTCGTAGTATATCTTGTGTTTCTATCAACCAATTTGTTATTATCAGTGTTAAACTTTGTCAAAAGTTTTAATAGCACACTGTATACAGTACAAGAAGTGGAACTGTCCATGGTGCTGATCCGGGAGCTCATGAACCCCTGAAATCAAATTTGGAGTTATAGTGTGGTTTTGAGGCCATCTACTGTATTTGCTGGTTAGGGATGGGAAACATGAAACATGTAATGATTTTTGTTCCTGTTCTGATTCATCTTAATGCTTCTTCATATGATGCTTCTGTCATATGAACAGTCAGGTTGTAAATACACTGATTAGTTAGCTATGCGTGTTTCAATTGTTTGAATAAAGACAGCCGGCTCAGAGTCATTTGTCCGGGAATCAGACTATACTGCTTGTGTTGTATGTTGTTCTTGTATGCGGCCCCTGAGGGCTCTCAACAGAATGACATTTCCTTGACCAACAATCAACTGTTTTCAAAGAAAGCAGTTGGACTTTCTTACATGGGGCAAGCTGTCAAAGGAGATTTTGCAGAGCTGTAATATAAACCTAAAGTATTGGCTGTTAAAAAAAGGACAAGACCTTTAATATGTCCCACCCCAAAATAGGAAAGAAAACTGTGCTTATCAAGCAATTTCATGAAGTCTTTAAGTGTATTTCCTTGAGTTTATTTGATCTGGGATTTTAAAAAGAGTCCTTGGGAATATTTAAAATGTTGCATTTAACTCAACGAGATAAGCGGTTGTAACCTTTTGGTTTTAACAGCCATGCTAGTCTTCTCAAGATTTCTTGGATTAGAATCAATTTACAGATGTTACATCAGAAAGCAGAGAAGACGGGTGATTACAATGATGGGAGATCTTCGCCAAGCCTTGGGTCTGTTTATCAAGCTCCTACTCAGGGAGACGGCTCTCAGGGGGCAACGGAGGTCCTGTGGGAAGATGTCAATTAACAGCAAAAAGAAGAAGTCCCATTTAGCTGTGTTTTTCATTCTTCAATTGTAATTTAATAAAAAATGGGAGCTGTTACCCTGAGGCAACTGTTGACATTGCGTTCTGAGCTGTAGCACTGCTAAGCTATTGCCGTTTTTTTTTCCTAATGTATTTATACATCATTTCTGAACAGAGGACCCGGTTACTAATTCATCTACATAAAGGAGTACTGTAGCGCCCGGGGGCACGAACAAATGAGAGCAGTTAGCGTCGTGCACCCTCCTCTCGTCGGTTCCCCACCCCTCCTTCTCGTGTGTACCCACAGCCGACTGCTCTGTTAACTTGTCACTTGTCATCGCCAAAATGGAAGGAACCATATGCCACACTGTTTGTTGGAACAACCACCCCCAACCTCCCTGCACGCTGCTGGCGCTTCTCTGCTATCAAACAACAGAGTGTCGCTACAAAGGGAGCGATCCCTTGCGCAAAGTGACTTCAATTGAGGATGAAAGCGGCGCCTGCTTCTCCCTGCCATCTGATTCCCCGATTTGCCATCGATGATCAGAGAGAGTCTCCGCGCTCATTTTATCTCTTGCATAATGCAGGAGTGTATTTTCGCTCCAGCGATGACGAGGGAATATCTGCCCTAGCAGGATAACACAGCTGTTAACTCTTCTACTAGCGTTATATAGCGTGTGACAGTCTCTGTGCTGAGAGGGAAACCCTCTATGTCTGACGTCACCGAGTGCTTCCGCGCCAACATGACCCACTGACTTACAAAAGCGTTCTCGTTCATTTATTTGCAATCAGTTACGACACATTAACTTGTGCGCAGTTAACGTTAGCACCGCAAGATGGGCCTTCCAGTTTCCAGAGTTAGGGCGCCTACTCAGGAAAGTTGACACGGGTGTAACAACCATATTCCCACAAATACCTGCAGCTGACCCATTATAGAAAGTTTCCACATCTCTTTTGGGAGGTAACAGTCATATTTAAAGTCTTTACTTTTGCTTGGCTGCAGTGCAAACTGCAAAGTAAAAAAACAATGACAAAGCTTGCCATCCAGTTGCTGAATGAACACAGAGGTGTAATTTTAAGAGGCCAAAATATGTCCTGGATGAGTGGCTAGTGGCCACTTACATGGCTTTCAGCAATCATTTAATACTACTGGATGAATATTATACGTCACCTGATTAATATTCATGAGCCAGGCTGAAAAGGTTTATAACAGTGGTTCTCAACATTGAGGTCCATTTTTTTCTGCAGAGTTTAGCTTCAGCCCTGATCAAACTCGCCTGCCTGTAACCTTCTAGTTATCCTGCAGAACTTGATTCTGTTCAGGTGTGTTTGATTGAGGTTGGAGCTGATCTCTGCAGGAAAGTGGACCATAAGAGCCAGAGTTGAGAATCCCTTGTTCATAAGTTCATTCCTACGGCGTGATATTGGACGGATTGTTAGTGGAACTGGATTTTCAAAGGCATAACTGGACCCATCAAGCTTCTCAAATGACTCTTTCCAACTTTGTCTGATCCGTCAAATTACTCATTGGTCAATGAATGCCTATACTGTTTTTACGTTGTTGTGTTTTCCTCTACGTTCTTGCAACGCACCCTGTCCATTGAGATCAATGGATTTGCATCATTCTCACACAGCGGAAACTCTTTTGTATAGGTGCTTTTAAGTCGAAAGTATAGTTCAGTTGTCTGTTTTCCACTAGGTTTCGCACACAAGTATGCATGACGTCCATTTCTTTATCAGCAGTCTGTGCTTGCAGCCAAAATGTTCTAGCCTTTTCTAGTAGTCTGAATGCTATGTCTGGATTGACTGCACTAGAGTCTAGCCATTGCTTTTAATAACTACTTGAAAATTGCCTTTAAAAACAACAGAAGATTGATGTGGAAACAACAAAAAAGGATGAGGTCAGAAGGCATCCACTTTCGTGCTCGGGTTTGAAAAATTATACAGATATAACTCTGTCCTCTGTGGGTCAAATGAAGTGTACAAAGCATTGTGCATGTGTGGTAATCAATGGAGTATACTTAGAAAGTCTAGACTACCTGACCATGTGCAATACGTGTCATGTGACGGATCTTATATCTCACGACCAATTTGTATGAATTCGTACTCACTCTTACGAATTTGTACGATTTGTCTAAACCCCAATGATGGGTAGGTTTAGGGACGGGGTCAGGTGTTGGTCATTCGTACAAATTCATCCGAATTGGGCAACTCTTAAAATGCGTACGAATTGCCGTGAGATCGGGTTGCATGTGAATGTGCTCGCGGAATTGGGTGTCGCTCACTGTGCATGTGGCTGATTTATGGGCCATGCTTCAAACAGGGGCCAGGCTCATTTGCCACAGAATAATCAAAGCATAACCCGATGCCTTATGTGTCTTTCCCTCAGCTTTTATGGGGGAAATGGTTAGAGCCTTACGCCCATCAGCCAAGCCTACTAACACTTCCAGTACGTGCAAGGTTAGTGCTGTTAGAGGAGATAGCGTATAAATACTGTCAGAGAGCTCATCCATCGCCACTGACCGCATTTCACCCTTCCATTGGCAGCCTGTAATGTATGTTAATGGCACTCTAGAACATTAACCCTCTGAGGTCGACAAACGCGCCGGCGCGTTTTGCTGGATTTTCTCCACATTGTAGCACTATAAACTTAAATTTCTCCGTCATTTATGGTCATACAGAAAAAAGAAATATAAAAAAAGAATCTGTGATATTTCTACTTTTGTATGTGTCCACTTACAATCAAATCAAAACATTGTGCTTTTGTAAAATAAAGAAAATAAACAGGGTGTGCGTTCTGCCTCTCCGTCGCGGTGAACTTTTTTTTCTTGAGCACGTCTATAAACTGAAACAAAACTCTGCGAATACTTGTCACACATTTATGAGCCATAAACCTTTATAAACATATAAGTGTGTACTTTTAAATTATCCGATTCAAAACGAAAACAAATATTCTCTGTTTAAGTAATTTGTATAAAACCAACAAGATGTCCAGATTCTCAAACGCTTGCTCATTACAGTTAATTTGGCCACGCCTACTCGCGCAAAAGAGATTCACATGCAAATCTCCACATGGAACGCGATCGCCCTCATTACCTCAACAACAAAACACTTCACTTCACTTTTCGTCGAGTTTGAAAGACGTGCCTGAGCTTACATTGGATTTACATCAGGAGAAGAAGAACGCGATTTGAAGACAAGAAAGATAAGGTAAGAAATTCTTACATATTTGTTTGCTATTGTTGCATAAATTTCACATTGCAGTTGAACTGTTGCTAGATGTTGAATATTATAATATTTAGACCCGTGTTTACTGTTACTGTGTTTGTGGATATCCGCTCAAACGTAGATATGTATTTGGTAACCATAATGTTTTATATTTGAGCGTGATCGCGTTTGAATGCATCATATTTTGGATAGTGATCACGTTTGAATGTATCATATTTTGGATCGTGATCGCATTTGAATGTATCATATTTTGGATCGTGATCGCATTTGAATGTATCTTATTTTGGATCGTGATCGCATTTGAATGTATCATATTTTGGATCGTGATCACGTTTGAATGTATCATATTTTGGATCGTGATCACGTTTGAATGTATCATATTTTGGATCGTGATCGCATTTGAATGTATCATATTTTGGATCGTGATCACGTTTGAATGTATCATATTTTGGATCGTGATCGCATTTGAATGTATCTTATTTTGGATCGTGATCACGTTTGAATGTATCATATTTTGGATCGTGATCGCATTTGAATGTATCATATTTTGGATCGTGATCGCATTTGAAAAACAAACAGCTTCATGTTTTTACTATTATCTCATTTCATATGGACCACGAATGGAAACATTTTAAGTAACATGATAATCAATATATTTTTCTCTAGCTTAGTTGTTACTTAAATCTTTTGGAAGATTTATACTGTTATAGGTTATTATTATTTTATCCAGCACTGCGCATAGCTTATGCCTACAAGGCACAACAAACCTGGTGTTCACTGTTCATTATATCTTGTTGGAAACATTTGTGTGTGTGTGTTTGTGTGTATTCTGTGAATTTTAAAAAACAATTTTAACCAGAAAAATCTAAAATTTATTCCCAAAATCGTGCAGGCCTTTCTCTTGATATCAGTATGTTCACTTTTTTTTTTCAGGGCCCAGATGACACTGAGGACTGCTGAATTCAAAATTCACATGAGTCTCTGTACATGGTAAAGTGAAAATCAAACACCTTGGAAATTAAAGGTATGTTTTTAGGAATAGCACAAAGGTCTCTGTCTTTGGATCATTGTTTTCAATAAGTGCTTTTTTGGCATGTGTTGTGTATCTTTGGACGATGCTGTGTTGTAAATAAATCCAAACAATTTAAAAGCCATTATTTTTTAAATATCCTCATTTACAGTATTGTGCAAGGTTGCCCAGAATGACAGGGCCTGATAGCTCCTAATAGGGCCGTTAGGGGAGGTTCTTTGTCTTTCTCAGGTGAGAAAAGCTTACATATTAATGAGCTCTCGCATAAGGCTTTTTCACACAAAACACGTCGTAAAATTTTTAAATCAATATATTGTCTTATCTGAATGAGCAGTCAGGGTGATTTTCACATAGTTTTGCAGCAAATATTCTAGGCTACGTCATACAATTTTCAAAAGTCTTGTGAAGAAATAATCAGTATGGGTTTCATGGCCTTATTTCAGTGAGAATTTTTTTTTGTATTTTCACAAACCACGCATAAATGTCATTATCTCAAAACTACAAACTTTTACATACATGCTGTTGATATATTATTGTAGCAGAGTTTGTGCTGAATACAGTGTAATTAGACTTTAACCATGAAAATGTCACAAGAAACAGAAATAACCAGAAATGTCAGAGCATGTCAGAACACCTCCAGGGCCCAGAAAACAGCTCAGACCTCAGAGGGTTAAGAGAGCGTTGCGCAGACGTTTGTCTGGCGGCTCTGAGCGTGTGTACACATGTAAAGGAAGGCTCATAAAACACAGCAACAAGGGCCGTCTGTGGCAGCTGCTACTTAATCTGATTACATCTCATTCAATCTGGAGAGACCTCTGTCTAATGTCTGACATTTACGTACAGGCACAGCTGTGCGTACGTTACAGGATCCACACCATATGGACTGGTGCCGATCTCGTGTGCCTCGCGTGCTGATAGCGGGGTTGCATGCACAGGTTTTTATCTTCACATTAATCTTGCCCTCTCACCCATTTCTGTCTACCTCTGAGCCCCACTGCCTGCCTCTGCTGACTGTTACCCGCTTTGACAGTAATTAGTCTTGAAAAGGACATTTTTAGTGGAGGCTTTCAATGAAATTTAGACAGTGCTCCCCCCACCGAACCCAAACTCACATTAGAAGCGTTGCTCTAGTGATTTTTTATTTGTTGCACTGCAGCACTTGAAGAACACTAAATACGAAAGTAGTCAGAACAATGTGATCAGAAATGTTTAATTATGGCACTGAATGAATTACACAGCAAAAAAAAAAAAAAAAAAATAATTCTGTGTTTCTGTCTTGTTTTCCAGTACAAATATACAAAAATCCTTAAGATACATTTACCGGAGAAACAAGTGAAAGCTTGTTTTCAGGGACTATGGAAGGTTATTTTTCTTGACCTATTGGAAAATAGTTTTTTCTTCTTAAAACAAGAAATACAATTTGCAATTTAAGTATTAAAAGCGCTAAACTTAATTCAGGATTTTTTTTAAGTAAATGTATATTGTTTTAAAGATATTTAGATAATTTTACTGGAGAAAAAAACAGAAATATGTCATTTGTGCAATTTGAAACCGTATGTAACGTTTTTTTCATAGTGGTTTTTTTTTTTTTTTTTGAGCTTGTTTTAATTATTTGTTATTTTAACTGTACATTTCGCTTAATTTATTCTGTATCTAGAGGTGAAGTTTTACTTTTCAGTGTTTTTTGATATACGTTTTTCAAAGTTTAATGTGCCGAGAAAACAACAAAAAATAACTCAATGGTATCTTAACTATAGAAGCTTAGCTGAATTATGGCAGACAGGGGGTAGAATATTTCCCAGACAATATGAGGGAGAAAGCATCTGCATGCAATTAACAATAGGTTTGATTGCATAGGTTTGATAAACACATGGGGTTATGTTGGAGGTACAGGATGGGAAGCCCAAAATATGGAAGAGATTCTCATGTCCCAGAGAAGAAATGATAAATCAATGAAATAGGCTGACACACCAATATGGATAAACTCACAAATATCACCCAATGGTGTTAGTCCAGTATACCCACATATTCCCCAGAGCAGCGGAATTCAAATAGCGGATTGCAGTCCACCTGAAAGGAAATCTAGAAACCAGACCTCTTGGAACTTTAATTGAATACCCCTGCCCTACAGTTATAAAGTATATGCTATACAAAGGCTTGTGCAGCATGATAGTTAAAGAGAAGAGAGCACGCGTGGGTTCAGGGAGCCCTAATTCTTTCTACAGTGTGAAGGTCATCCACAATGTAGCGGGAGCACCTCTGTTTCAATTCTCCCGTTGAGACGCTCGCTCTGTCCTTCTGTTTTCCCCCAGGCTTTGCCTGACCTTTTTCACCGGGTCATGAAGACATCTCTCTCTGTCATAGCCAAGAGCCATCAACAAACACACACACACACACACATACTGTAGGAATAAAGGTGTCACATGCATTTCTGAAACATATGTCTTCTGAAACATATGCAGCCTCCTGCTTTCTATATCAGTGATAAAAGTGTCACTCGTGCTTAAATCAGATTAAGACTTTTCATCATGCTTAAAAAATATGCAACTAGTGGCAACAAATAATATTGAAATGTTTTTTTGAGTGGCCTGACCAAGCCCAACATAACCACACTGGCTCAACTAATAGCTCAAAACATTTTAAAGTCCCCCTTGTAGTCAATAATTGTATCCCTTAAAACTTATCTTTGATCAGCAAAATTATATTTTAAATGTTTTTTTCTTAAAAATATCTTGAATGTAACTCTACACCCTTGCCTCATTTAGTATACACGGTTCTATGAATATGCAAATGATCCCCGCCTCCACTCACTCACTCAGTTCAGAGATCCACTCGTTGACGATCACACGTTGATCTGATTGGTTACAAGGTAGTTTGTGACATCAGAAACACCAGCGATTTCAAAGCGTGTTTTTGAGACTGTCTTTGGTTCACTGCAGTTTTAAGGAGAAGATACTCAGCAATGGTGTCGACTGATGAATTTACACATGGGTTGTCTTAAATCATATTAAAATTTGAATAAGTCATAAAAAATATGGTCTTGGACTTAAGATGGACTTCTCAAAGGAAAAACTTCTCCATTTTAAGCATATCGTTGTCGTGTAAACTTACCCCAAACACACTTGTAACACACACACGTAGTTTGGATCACTTGTATGGTGTTGAATGTTCTGTTTGACCTTGGCAGCTGTGGTCACTATGAAATGCGGATGTGTGGGAAAAGTGGGAAAACTGCATGAAGATTTAAAAAAATCTTTCAGGACATCAAATGGTTTTAGAACAACTTGAGGGTGAGTAAATAATGACAGAATTTTCATTTTATGGGCAATTCCTTTAAGTGTTCGACTTCTGCAAAAAAAAAAAAAAAAACGCTAGGAGTGATGGCTGAGACGGCATTTGTTCTGGAGCTGACATCTTTGTTGCACCTTTCCTTTGCTTTATTCCTCTGATAAGAACAGGATACAGTTCTTGTCCAAGTCACACAGCTGACACATCACACTCTCAGAGCCTAGCGCAGACACGCTTAGCTTTCTCGCTATCTCTCCGGTTGTCACAGTAACCGTCTCACCTCCTCTCTCCAGGCACACCTAATGAGGTGAGTGCAACACGGCCGTAAGAGAGGAGAAGGGAAGTAACGGAGTGATAGCACAAAAAGAACATGCTTTATTGAAGTCATGCCAAATATGTGTTTTGTGAGCATTCTCCGGGTTTCTGTCACATATTTCCAGTGTGCTGTAAGTGTCGCTGTCAGCCAGTGCTGCCTGCTTTCAAAGACAAAAACAGGAGATGCAAAAAAAAAAAAAAAAAATGCACGTCGAGAAAGGGAGCCAGAAAAATGCAGGAGAAATGCGAGACTGTGTGTGACAAGGCGTCTGACGTCTTGAGGTTGTTATTCATCCAGTAACACAGAGCTCCTCCCTCGCTCAGGCAGTCGTGTGTTCTTGTCCTCTGTACGCTGTGTGGCTGTTTGCTATCTTGCAGTTTTGCTGAGGATAAAGGAAGGCCATTCAATTTGCTCATTTACTGTGGGGTTACCGCGGTACTATGATGCTATCTTATGATAACAATGTGATATTTGATATCTCAACTGATTCAGGAATCAAATTTTGCTTTGGACATCAAGTGAAGACCCGATAGAGTAGCAATTGATTATCCAATGACAATAAACAAAAATCTCCTTGAGATGCAACAAATGCATTAACATAAAATGGATCTGCAAAATTATGAAAATGACATATACTGAAAATAAAAATAGTAAAACTTATCATTTAAATTTCTTAACATTAGGTTAACTCAAAAAATATTTAGGCCAAAAATGAACCATAATTAAATCCATCCATTTGGATTGCACGGTATTATTATCAGTGTTGGGTAAGTTACTTAAAAAAAGTAATTAGTTATAGTTACTAGTTACTTCTCACAAAAAGTAACTGCGTTAGTAACTGAATTACATCATTACAAAAGTAACTAATTACTAGGGAAAGTAACTATTGCGTTACTTAAAAAAAAAAAAAAAAAGTTTAAATATAAGAAATTTCTTGGATACCCCCAATATGAAATGTTAAATGAATGAATTGGACACTAAATAGAACATCTTATTATTATTAAACATTGTACACCAATCTACACTATTTTAATGTTGCTGTGGGACAATGTGAGAGACACCTATTAACTTAAATATTAAAATATTATCATTACTATAGTGGAACAACAAAATAATAGATGGTTTAGAACTTTTAATATTTATTGCACAGACCACAACTGGCCAACAAATAAGTCTAAAAATAAATCATTCTTCTTAAGAAATGTACCAAAAATAAATAAATAGTAGCTTAATAAAAATATTCATACACATACACTAGTGCATATAAAATAAAATGATAAAACTCACACACCTTTACAACTGGTAGACATTCTGTATAGCCTACTTGAAGTTTTTTCTTCCTCACAATATTAAGTTTAACAAAAAGTGCTCTCAATATAATACTGAACAATGTATCAACATAAATAATAATAATACAATATAATCTTTTGTGGGTTTATTTTTATAACCTACAGAGAATGTCATTATCAGAGGTTATTTATTTTAGCAAAATTCTAGTCATGTTTGCCGCACGTGTTCACAACCGTCAAACAAATATGTTTGAACTTTCCCTGCAGGTTATTTTGGAGTTTATGTTATATAAACTAATTAAAACATTGCATATGATACCAATATGCTACATATATTATTCTAATGCTGAAATGTGTAATTTATTTATAAATAAAGTATTCATGCTCGGACACATTCGGTCTCTCTCGCGTACTGTCGAGCGCGTTCTCGGACAAACTCGGTCTCTCTCGCGCAATGTCGAGCGCGTTCTCGGACACATTCGGTCTCTCTCGCACACTGTCAAACGCGTTCTCGGACACACTCGGTCTCTCTCGCGCACTGTTGAGCGCGCTCGCGGCATTCGCCTCGCTTTTGTCCAGTCCGGCGCTCACACACCAGAGAAAAAACTTTGCAGCTCCTATGGCTGAGAGAGAGAGCCTACTCGGATGAAAACCGCTTCAGTGAGCTCAACTATAGTAACGCCGCATTTTTATTGACAGTAACGGTAACGGCGTTGTAATGGAGGAAGCAGTAATTAGTTTGATTACTCGTTACTGAAAAAAATAACGCCGTTAGTAACGCCGTTTATTTATAACGCCGTTATTCCCATCACTGATTATTATATTATTGCTGTCACTTGTAGGTTCAGATGATGAAGAGGAGGATGAAAAAGGTTCCAAAACTAAGTATGTATTTACAAAACAAGCTCAAATAATCCAATACGAGAAGCAGGTGACGTGTCATGTAACAAGACGCAAACAATACCGGACGACGAGGAACTGAAAAAAGAGAGCATTTATTCACAAGATTACAAACTAAATGTCAAGCAGGTGTGAGCATTAAATGAGTTTCCATGGTAACAGAATAATGGCGGGAAACTAGAACCATGAGTTTCAGGAAACAGGTGACTGACGAATGCAAACTAAAAGTCCATGAAAATGAAATGAAACACAAAGACCATGACAATTACATAATAATGTAACATAATTATGTAATAAACATAATGTGACGATTTTTGCACTCTAATTCTTAACTCTTTGCATTCTTAACTATTTGGATCTATTTGATTTGATTTAAATAATTAAATTTTCAAAAAGCATTTATTCAAATTTCTTTCAATCAGCATTAAACCTGTCCATGGTGAAAACAATAAAATGTAATCAGTTAAAAGGTATGAACATGATTAAAATATGGCTAGCTTTGAAGCAATTGATGATAAAATATATCAACTTGGTTATTTTGTATTTAAAACACATTCAGATTATTAGTTCTATTACAGACATTTTTACAGCATTTATTAATCTAGGTCAATGTTCATTTATAATTATGCTATTGTGCATTTACTGGAGAAAAAAAAGGTAAACAAAATGGTAACATCTATATTAATTAGTTTTAAGTCAGAAATATTATTTACCATCTCTGAATAAGCTAAACCAACAAAACTCTTTTTTTTTTTTTTTTTAATGGCCAAATCCTGGATACAGTATGTTTGCTTTTCTTTTCAAATTAATAGTGTTTGTGAACGTCGATGCTTTAATAACAGATCATTTATTGGGAGCATTTATGCTGGGATATGTAGGTTGTGTTATTATTATATTACACACAGGATGTTCGGGTCCACTGGACCCGGGGCTAATAAAAGTGTGGAAATTATAGGTCCTAGGTACCTTTACTCTGTCCTCCTCCTGTCAGGGCCTGCTGTTAGTGTGTGTATGTTCTTGTATATGGTTTATGAGGACACAAATGTGTATAATGACATGGGTATTACAACGTAAACATGGTTTATGACGACATCTGTGTCCTCATACTAAAACATACTAAATGGTGTTTTTTGAAATTCTAAAAATGCCAAATGTTTTCTGGGATTGGTAGGTTTAGGGGTAGGGGATAGATTATACAGTTTGTACATTAGAAAAACCATTATGCCTATGGAGAGAGACCGTACACCACATATCCAAGTGTGTGTGTGTGTGCATGTGTATGTGTGTGTGTGCATGTGTATGTGTGTGTGTGTGTGTGGGTGTGTGTTTTGTGTGTGTCTGTATGTGTGTTGTGGGTGTGTGTATGTGTGTGCATGAGTGTGTGTGTGCGTGCGTGTGAGAGAGAGATTGTGTGTAAGTGTGAAAGAGTGCAAGAGTGAGTTTTGTGTTTCTACTCCTGCCATTCCCACACGAGGTTGCAATTGTTAAATGTGATCTAACAAAGGTAAAGAGAAAATATTAACCATATATGCTGTTTATATTGCTTGTAATTGGGATGAAGTAAACATCTGTTGAGTATTTTAACATAAGTTGTTTGATTATGTTGAATTAAAAACCCAAAAATGCAGCGGGTCCACCAGACCCACACCAGAACACTGGCTGAGTAACAAAAATATGAACACCACACAAGGGTTAAAGGGAATAATTAATATTTAACGCATTATTACATAAAACAGAACTTGAAACATTATAAATGACTATCACTCGGACACCCGCCGCTATTTTTATAGTTATTGTGTTTTTGTGGAATTGAAGACCTTTCGTGAGATTTTGTTAATGTCCTCAAGCCACTTCTTAGTTGTATTTGCAATTTGGGCTGAAGCATTGTCTTTATCAATAACATCTGATCATTCCTCTTCAGATAACAACTTTTCACTTGTGGGAAGCAAGCTATTCTGCAATGTTCTCCTGTACTCTAAAGCATTAATTAAATGACTTTTCTCAGTGAAATAGCTCACCAACACCAGCAGCTAAAAGGGCTTTCCACACAATGACACATGTCTCTTCCTCCACGCTTCACTGTGGTGGAGATGCATTCATTATTATATTTCTCAGCAGATTCTCGAAGACACCGCTCTTGAGCATCACCATGCAACTCGTGTTTCATTGTGATTCATCACTCCGCACACAACTTCCCATATTCTGCCAAAAACTGCCAACAACTGTTTTTCAAAAACAGCAATGGCTTTTTAAGTAGTGCATTTGTTTACAATTGAGCTCATTTCCTAAAGCTTAGTGTTTAGCCATCCTGGACTTTGCCCATTTTTTGCCCAGGAGTAGATGTGGCGAAGGCATCTATCTGAAGTCCTGTCAGTTCCCCTTGATTCTGAGTCAGCAGCTTAGGATGTGTTTTATTGGTTTGCGTTGTCAATTACATTAGCTCTAATTAAAGACGCTTTACATGACTTTTTGCTTGTCTGGGAAGCTATTACTAGAGGTCAGAAAGAATACGCAAGCAGATATTTGTCACGTCTTTGTCTATAATGGAAGAATAACTGGTGCGTGTTTAGCTTTATTGGCTGGTATGTCAAAGATGCAGCATTCAAAGCTAAAAACAATAGTGACGTATGCCATTCAAAGCCAGATGTGGGATATTCCTACCAGAGTCCTGCACGGGTCCGATTTTGTAAATCCGCACCCGCCCGTACCCGCAGTGCTTAAAACTGCACCCGACACGTTTTCCGACAGCAGCACTAATTAAAATCCGCACCCGACCCGACCCGCTCAAAACAGAACCGACCAGCCGACCCGCAACCGAAATAAAATCAGTTTAGACAATCACATTATTGACACACTTACAAAAATGTTTATCGCCAGGTCATACAGAAGTTATTACACGACCATTAACACAAGGAAGGCCGGTACATGAAGAACATGGCTAACGTTACCACAAAACCGAGTAGCCTCATCACATTTTACCAGTCGAACAGACGCGGCTACAACACTATATCTGCCACGCAATTTCGTCTAGCCTACATCTGACAATTTTGGGTTCAAACACGCCCTGCACACCACACATACTGAACAGTGTTAAATTTGAAAAATACCGTTCGATAGAACTGCTTGGTTACCACAGTTATCTGCGTGCTTCCTCAGCGATGAAGTTCCACATTTGCGGCTATCCAACACGAAAATGCAGCAAAGCCGTTCACGATATTTTCTTCAGATAACTCCAAATTTCTCCCACACACTGGACTTGATTTTTGATGACGTATTGTCGACAACTTTACAATCTCCACTAGCTATTCTTTTCTTCAACTCCTCAGCATCCATCTCGACGACTGCAAGCAGAATATGATGAATTTTTAAAAGTGAAAGTAGGTATAGATCCTGGGAGGGCGTGGGCACAAATAAATGTGTATTTTAAATTATTTTATCAACTTGAAATACAGGCATATTTTTGTAGATGTGTTCCTAAAAATATGCATATATTTTTACGCTTGCATGTGATTGTTTTAAACCCGTGTTTAGTCCCGTGTTTCCCCCGTGTCCGCCCCGCCCCGCCCCGTATCGCCCGTTTGAGCACCCGCGGGTACCCGAACCCGTGCAGGACTCTGATTCCTACTTGATATCATTGACTTCCAACCATAGAGAAATTCAATTTCTGATGCTCTGAAGATGATGTATGAAGAAACACGACAATGGTAGGCTTCGCAGGTGTTCACTTGTCAACAAAGAAGTCTGCTGGCACACGGATTTTGCAGGTGTACGATTATAAACACAGAGAATCATTTTTTCACACCTGTTTCTGTAAGCTCGCTAAACAGGTTGTATTGTCATGTAATGCAGCCACTTGCACTCACTGATTCCTTTTATTTGCTTAAACTGGCATGAAACGCAAGTTGTGCTTGTCTTTTCTTCCCTATTGTGATGATACTGCTTCTCAAACAAGAAAAACTGTTGGGCGGGACTTGATTTTGTCCAGTGGGAAATGATTGGATGGTTGTGGTTTGCTATTGGTGGATCTCATGTGAGTGACAGGTTGACCCGCCCTCACGGCAGTTAATGCGTCACCAGAGAAGAGAAGAGATGAGCTGCAAGTTATTTTAATTAAAAAGTTTATTGTGCCACATGAAAATGCTATTGAAAATGCTTCAATATTCCATAAAAAATGTCAATTTTGATTTCATGGTGACTTTAAAAATGAATATTTATCATCAACTGTGCATGTCATTTGGTGCCACCATGTCCGTATAATATCACACACCCACATTTCTGCAAAATAAAATAGGAAGTTTTAGCACAAGCATCAAATTTAAAAAGGAGTTCATTGCACTTTTCCAAGTAGGCAGTTCTGATTTGAATGGAACACATAATGCATTTAATTTATAGATAGCTTTTTGACATTCTGAGATTTGTTGATGCTGAGAGTTTTTCCGTTTCAGACTGGCTGTCATCAGCAGCTCTCATTAGCGTGCTAATAAAGACCCCGAGACAAGCAGTTCTGTGTAATCAGTCAATGGGGACAATATTTACAATCCTAGCCATCTTCAGCGTCGAACACAGACCAAGACTTGGGCTTAAGACTCTCTTCCATTTTTACCCCTCTTTTCTCACCGTCAACTTAATTAGTCACATCAGACGTTAATTACACCAAGTGTAGGAAGTCGCAATCTCAAGTAGATCAAATTAAGCAGCGTGCAAAGCTTGAAGTGTCTCATTTCTGCCTGTGCGCAGACAATCTCAATTCTGCGGGGAACACGTCACGTGAGCAAACCTCCCTTACGGATGCTAAATAGGATCTTAAAGCTGGAAATCACCCCATTTGAATTGTTAAGTGAATACGTGTGACTCGCGGTGAGAAGTAACTCATCTCTGGTGTGAAAAAGAGTTATGGCCTTGGAAATAACTATGCACTGTCTTGAATGGTAGAAACTAGTCGGCCGTTGGAAATCAGTCAAGTTTCATGTTTTGTTACACTGAATTAATTAATCAATTAGACAAAGGTAAAAAACAAAACAAACAAAAAACGGTATTACACTTTTCATTTTTGTCTCCCTCACTTCTAAAATTATGTCTAAAAGTTTAAAAAAAAAATAAAAAAAAGTTTTTATATTAAAGTTTTTAAATTGAAGGTTTATAGTCCTTATATGTAAAATCCCATTCCTGTCATTCCAATTCAACTTCCTGTGAGGTGTGGCCAATTCAATTCAAAAGTCAGCACATAAATTGAAAGTGAACCAGCTCTTCAGCTCTGAATTGTTTGGGAAAAAGAACAATTTTTACAATTCCATCTGGTGTCACTAATGGCACTGAAATTACACACTATATCTACATAATTTGGTCCCCCTGATGATTAATCATATTAAAACAACAATAAAATGTTCATCTGCAGATTTTCAGTTTAAGTCTCCTCTATTGAAGAGCTTCTTTGAAGAGACCTAGCGTATATAAGAGGAGCTTCTGTGGATGGGTGGGTGAGCTATAACTAGCATCCATGACCTCGTCTGTGGGCTGAAGAATATGGTGAAGAGCTTTTAATGAACGCTGCTCAGAACGAGTACGGTAACCTTGTCTCCTGCAGGTCTAAGTGACCTAGCCTTTTCTTTTTCAACAAATGCTACATAGTGTCACAGCACAGCTGTAGTTGGGCAATGCATGAGTCACTTTGATGGTGCATATTCAACTTAGATTACAGCTTAAAGTAGTAAAGTCAAGCCCTCTGGTTAAGATCACACTGCCCATCCTCCAAACATACATCACCTCTCTTAGAAAAATTAGCCTATTACACAAATCAATTCTTTTCTTTTTTTTTTTAATCTGAAAACATGACAAATTTGATCAAAATTGAGGGACACTTGATGTTGAACTGCACTCAGCACTCAGGACAGGAATTCAACCAGGAATTCGAATTCACCTTAAGAGCATCTAGACATATTGCAATGTTATTTTTGATAATGTTACCATACATTTTCCATAATTATGTACCTTCTTTATGGAATTAGGCCTTTTTGCCAACTTTCTAGGGTGAAATAACAGTTTGTCTTTCAAGGCCTGCTGGCATCCCATCCATGAAAAACAACATGATATCAATAAAGAGCATCCGATCTAATGTTAATAATTGAGACACACAGACATTATATATATATATATATATATATATATATATATAAAACGAATCCCACCTTTGATGGTGCTACATCAGTTCCAAGTCTTTTGTGTTTCCTTAATGGACCAAATGGACTAGCAGACACTGTATTTGATTCTCGCCTTAAATGTTTAATGTAGTGCACATTTTCTTTAGCTTTAACATGTAATTACTGTCTTGTTATTACACGTTTCTAAAGGACACCTGAGATAAAAGCCTGGAGAGGTCTTGCAGAAGCAGAGCTTTTCTTCGTTGTTGCTATCGCCATGGGTTTGGCAGGCAAATGTTTGTAAAGAGTCGATGGTCGGTCTCATAAGAATACACGATGCATCGGCAGCTTTGAATATCACTGTTGATTCTCCAGTTTGCTTGTTTGTTTCCACATCCACAGTCATATGAAATGTTTGCTGTACAACCCCGAGCAATAAGTCACCATTACACACAGCAACAGATACCGCCAATATTAAACTGTAAATATTAAATATTAAAGCTGCGATTCACGGCAGTTGTGCGACGCCTCTGGGTAGCTGCTGTAATCCCGCAGTTTAAGTCATATTTGTTTTTAGCAGATTCTCCGTCTCTCATTGCTGCTGAATGAGTCTTTGATGGCCGTGTTTAATTCATGGCAGCCTTGCACAAACAGATATTGTGCAGAGCGGTGCTATGAAAGATTAAACAGTGCTAATTTTGTTTGATAATCACACATAACTGTGCTTCTGTCCCAGTGTGCCATGCTGGGCGGTCAGGAGGACAGGGCTTTCGGGTATAGGAGATCTGTTCCAGACATGTTCATCTCGGCTGTCTGCACGATTCTTTCTGAATGTGCGCTCTGGTGGGATTTGCATAAGTACATGCAGAGAGGACACAGTCACTGTTAAAAGCACAGTTTGATCAAACCAAATAGCTGGAGGCAAGATTGTAATTAGATCAGCCCGAGGCAGTTAAGAACTTCTTTATGAAAACATGGGGCCAAAGTCATTTTTCATTCTTTTTATGGGAATTGAAATAAGCCTTAGTGAGTGTTTGGAAGAAAAAATAGCTTAAAGGTGAAGTGAGTCGTTGCAGTGCCACTAGCAACACCAACAATAATTGTTATGAAATAAATACAGTAATAACTGAGCTGTAGAGCACCTCTCCTAAATAAGCTGCACTCTTTCACAGTCTTAATTATAAGTTAATTACTTACAATTAATGGATGGGAGTCTTGAAATCATTATCATCATCATCATCATCATCATCATCATCATTAGTAGTAGTAGTATTATTAAAGTAATTCAATATTTTGGAATTTGTGAAGGTAAACCAGGCCAGGTATTTCTCTTAAAACTATAATTGAGTTGTTAATGAACATCTTTTTTTATGTACCCTCATAATGTTTAATCAAAATAGCTTTCCCTCCTCTTGCAGCTCATCTCTTCTCTTCTCTGATGATGCGTTTACTGGCATGAGGGCGGGGTCAACCTGTCACTCACATGAGATCCACCAATAGCAAACCACAACCATCCAATCAATTCCAGATGGACAAAATCAAGTCCCGCCTTATATTTTTTCTTGTTTGAGAAGCCATTTCACTTGAGATATATGTCACAATAGGGAAGAATAATTATCGTGACTTCAATATTAGAAAACCACACACTGTAAAACCTGAGGTAACCATATTTTGCTAAATTTATAATAGTATTAATAATAAACTTTATTTAAATAGCATTTTAAAGCCACATGACATAGTAATTTACAAAACTAAAAAGGACATGAAGAAACTTTACAAAATATACAATCAGGTAAACGTAATAAAACAAATAAAACAAAAGATTCAAAACACACAAAAATACTAGTCTATACAAATATGTTTTTTAATGAGATTTAAAAACATGAGATTCCGTGGATCTAATATCCATTGGCAGGCTCTTCCATAAAACATGTCAATAATAATATCTTAAAATCAATACTAAAATGAATTGGTAGTCAGTGTTATGAAGCTAAAACTGGAGTAATATGATTAAAAGACCTAGTTCGTGTCAGCAATCTAGCAGCAGCATTTTCTACTAATTTGAATCGTTGTAAAGTGTGTTGCTTTAAAGTAGAAAACACCTTATTAAGAGCTTACTCAATCTGACTTTTATTAGAGCCCTGACCGATTATCATTATTTAAAAGCAGAAAATTACAATCCATCCAATTATATCTACAGTAATATATCTGCTAAGCATACTTGAAGGACATTTAAGCTAGTCTGATCATTGGATTGCAGTGACAAGTATAAATGTAAATCATCTACATAGCAGTGAACATTTAAATTATGTTTCTGGATAACGGATCCAAGAGGTAACATATAAATTGAAAACAAAATTGGTCCTAACAGGGAGCCCTGTGGAACACCACAAATGATCGTAGAAGGGAAGGATAAGTCATCTCCATCTGACACTAAAAATGTTCTATTTAACAAATAAGAACCAAACCATCTGTTTAATGTATCAATTAGGATTGAATGATTCAACAATATTAAAAGGTGCAGTCAGAACTAGCAATATTAAAACAGAACATCTCTGCCTTCAGTACATCAATTCTGCACTCTGGGTGTTTTTTTTTTTTTTTTTTGTTCTTTTTTTCTTTTAATTGTATGTACGTTGATTCAGAGATCTGAAAAAGAAAAGATTTTTGGCTTGTTTTTTTCCCCTACAGTTCATTTTGATGTTATCATTTTATGTGGGAAAAAAAAAAAAGCCCACAATGGCAAATCCATGATATATTGTCATACATGTGGTGTTGTGTACTTGAAAAGCCTGTCAGTGTATATATATATTTTTTTTTCTTCCTGTTTACAATATTTGCAAAGTTTACAATGCTTGACCTTCTCCACATCACTTTGACATAGAAAATTCAGCACAGTACTATTGTGTCTGCTTGAATTAGGAAAGACATCTCTGAAACTGTTTGTCATAATATAATTAAAATGAGCAATACAATCAAATGCAGTGATTGTTTAGCAGAGATTTTGTTTCTTTAGCTCAAATCACACTATATTTTTCAGGCTGATCCAGCAAATGTGCACTTAAGAGTAAATAAATAGTCATTACTTCCATCAAAAGGCAAAAGGCTATTTTAAATGACAATCTGGACTTCTATTCACACAGCTGCCATGAGAAGCATTTGATTTCTCCATTTCTTTTCTTTTTCTTTTCTGTGAGTGGTCACTCTCCTCTCCCCATATAATGTTGACACTTTTCACCCTAGAAATGGTTTGCTGTCTCCGCACATTAAACCAGGATACAAAAAAGTACTCGCTTCACATTTAACAGGGATGCTGATGAGGTCTAGATCAAGTGAGCTGTAGTTCCATCCAAATGAAGAAATATTAACCTGCACAGCTAACAAGATGGAGTCCAAGTAGATAGAGATTGATAGATTTCCTCTGTGTGCTCTCTCACGTCAGCTTGATTCTGATTTGGTGAGGTAATCGCATAGAAATTAATGCAGATTGCGCATAATTGATCCTGCTGGCTGCAATTAAGCACTAACAAGCTACATTGCAAAGGAAGTGCACACTGCCAATAACACTGTAGCTCAATAAAACATGATAGTGGTTGCAGATATGGTGTGTGTTTGAGTGGTAGAGAGACTGACAGATGAAAGAAGAGAATAAACATATGGCTGGAGTATTGTCTCTGTTTCATGCAGGGAAGAGGGGTTGCGGACAGTTTCAGAGTCTTTCATCTTGAACAACATGCTCTGGGAAAGCGTGGGGCATTGTGAATTTTATGTGAAGTATTTCAAAGGCCTCGTAGCGCTGCGGCTGATACTTGTCAGTTCCAGTGGCTGTGCTGTTCGGAATAGTGAGGAATGGTGACTAATTGTTACTCACTCAGATTTGTTTCTCAGTCTTAGCTCGTTTTTCTTAATCCATCAGTCCAAATAAGATTTCGCAAAATTATCTGATTAACAGTTATCATAGTTAACTTAAACTAAGACCATACTTAAACTAAAACTAAAAACGTGTGTTACTTGAAAGAAAATATATTTAAAAAAAGGCTAGTTGCCAAGAGAACATTTCTCATTTTGGTAACACTTTATTTTGATGGTCCACTTTAGACATTCTAACTATTAGTAACTTTGCAACTACATGTCAACTACGGTTTTAGTAGAGTGTCTGCTTAATATCTGCTAACACTTTATTGTGATGCTCCTCCAACACACACTGACTATAACTTTGCAACTACATGTCAACTTATTCTACTAACCCTAACATAAGTCGGTAACACTTTATTTTGATGGTCCCTTTTGAACATGCTGTTGACTATAAGTAACTTTGCAACTACATGTCAACTTAATCTAACCCTAACCCTACCAGTCTATTAATACTTAAAGGTCCCGTTCTACGTGATCCCATGTTTCAAACTTTAGTTAGTGTGTAATGTTGTTGTTGGAGTATAAATAATATCTGTAAAATTATAAAGCTCAAAGTTCAATGCCAAGCGAGATATTTTATTTAACAGAAGTTGACTACATAAAACGGCTCGATTGGACTACACCCCTCTACTTCCTTCATTAGTGACATCACCAGAACCGTGTTTAGACTAAGCTCCGCCCACAGGAATGCTCCCTCAACTCTACTGGCTACTTGCGCACTTCTTATAACTTAGACTACTGTGTTTACTCAGCTCTTACGGTGATTTTCTGAAGTAAAACTGACGCTTCATCTTTTGTGTGATGTACAATAAACTTTATTAAACTCATCAGTACATGTTTGATCATCATTCGGACCTGGTCCGAAACAGCAGACTTGTAGGCTGTTAATAAATAATGGATACATACAAGCAGATGACAAATACGTTATAATAACCATAATTAAACTACTAAACCATACCTGTTTCATCTCTATACAGCACTCTGACTCTGTAGGCATTATTGTCCGACTCGAAATGAACGCCGTTACTGAGAGTTTCTGATATTATCATCATTCCGTGAGATGAATTTGTCCTGACAGACTGAGCGCGAGCTCATGAAGCTCCGCCCCCTGGGTCGTCCAGCAGCAGCTCATTTGCATTTAAAGGGCACACACTGAAACAGCTCGTTTTTCTGAGCCCCAAAAAATGTCAATTTAAACATGCTGTAAAAAATGATCTGTTGGGTATTTTGAGCTCAAACTTCACATACACACTCTGGGGACATCAGAGACTTATTTTACATCTTGTGAAAAGGGGCATATAACGGGACCTTTAACTAACACTCTAATGAGAGCTAGTAGACATGTAGGTGCAACGTTACTTACAGTCAACAGAATGTGTTAAAGGGACCATCAAAATAAAGTGAAACCCATAAGTCTACTACAGTCTATTAATAACTCTAATGACTGTTAGTTGACATGTAGTTCCAAAGTTACTTATAGTCAGTAGAATGTTTAAAGTAGACCATCAAAATAAAGTGTAACCCTCATTTTTATTTTGTTTAATTTGGTAGGACTACTAAAGTAGATAAAACTAAAAATTACCAAAAACTGCACGGACAAAAAAACTAATAAAAATAACAAAAACACAACAAAATGAGTAAAAACTTAAAAATTAAAGAAGAAACTGAGAAAATGATTCAAAATATTATATATTGTAATATAGTTCAAAAATAAATAATAGCATCTAACACTGCTCATCAGTTATTAAATTGTTACTGTAGTAAAAACAGTAAATTATGCATAATTACATGCAACTAACCCTAAACCAAAGCCTAACCCTAAGTAGATATTAATTCATATTACTCAGTACTTAAATGTTTAATTACACTGTAACAAGAACACCTTAAATTAAAGTGTAACCTATAATTGTTTTACACTAATTATTAATAAATAATGTAATTCAATATATTTGAGAAATTACTATAAAAAATAATTTTAATTTCAATTTAAGAGTAATATTGCACAACCTCGAGTGCTTACTGCAGAATATTAAGAACACAAATTTATTTATTTTATTTTTTTTAATATTGCATATCCATTAAATACAATCCTTTATATATAAATATAGACCCTGACATAACAGAATGTTGCTATGCAACCAAAATGATGATCAGCCATTGTTCAAATTGCAGCTTTAAATGAACATCGCCGCATTTTACTGTATTAAAATGAAACTGACCACATCAAACCTCTACAAAACACTATTGACTTTAAATGTTTGAGTCATGAAGAAGAAAATGTCACTGTATAATGAATCACAGGCCTGAAGTGTTAAATATTCATGGCGAATGCTGTGTGGAAATGAGCGATAAAAAGGTTTGGGATTCTGCCAAACCAAATGGAAGAAGAAAAAAGACCAATGGGAGCTCTGTATAAACAGCAGTGGTTTAATGGTGCGAATCTAACGCAGGCCAATTAAAATGCAGGCAGAGAGCATGGGGGTGGGCCTCCATTCATTTGAGGGGAAATTGAGGTTGAAATTAGGCATTGTGTGACCACGTGGCCTGCACAGTGCCTGGACCAGTGGCAGCTTTCATTAACTCTTGGCCAACTCTTGGTACTGGCAAAGAGAGAAAATGGATAAACCTGTGCAAATCCAGCAACAAATTGCTTCGTTTTGAGTCTTCAAGCTCAGAGAGTGGCCTGTGGTCGGGTTTCACTTGCCGTTGGTAAGTTCTTATTTAAATTGGTACGAAAAGTCCATACTAGAAGCTTAGTAAATACTATCTAGTTTTTAACTAACTCTGTACTTTATTTGGTTGTACGATTTGTTCTTAAAGTCCTCCTGTAGTCAATAATTGTATCCCTTTAAACTCCAAAATTACATATTTAAATGTTTTTTCCTTGGAAATAAAATTCTTCATGCCTTAAATAAGCTGGAATGACACCCTTGCCTCATTTAGTATACGCGGTTCTATGAATATGCAAATGAGCCCCGCCTCCACTCACTCACACCAGCTCAGAGATCCACTCGTTGACGATCACACGTTGATCTGATTGGTTACAAGGTAGTTTGTGGCGTCAGAAACACCAGCGATTTCAAACCGTGTTTTTGAGTTTTTGAGGTTCACTGCAGTTTTAAGGAGAACATACATTGGTGTTGACATGAATTTGCACATAGTTTGTCTTAAAGCATATTAAACCCCACATAGACATAAACAACATTAAAAGCTGGATTTTCACCACTGGGTGGTGCCATACTGTTGCTAGTAGGTCATAAGCTCTCGTAAAAGTAATGCTCAGTCGCAAAATAAAATGTTTACACTCAATGATCCAATAGCAGCCTTCAAATACGTGAACAGAAGTTTACGTGTTTATCCTTTATTGTAATTTTTTTTGCCTCACGTAACTAATGCTGAAAATATTTTTTACATTGAAATACACTATTTTATCATTAATATGACATCAGCTGGTTTTTATATGTAAATAACTGATTGTAAATAACATCCAGAAACTGTATTTAAAATGAATAAGGATAAAAAAAAAAAAAGACTGATGCACACAGAGGTTTGCGCTGTTTAGGTCGGGTTCACATCAATATCGATAACATTAATGATAACTAGCATCCACATCAACATAAAATATCGTTCTGTTTACTATGAGCTTGCTGCAGTTTTGTTGTCTGCCGCTTTAAATGCTCGAGCTCTTGAAAGCAGGATGGATTCTGATTGGCTGTCAGTGTTTAATTATTCATCAGCTGTTCTGAAAGTGATTCCAATGATATGGTTTCTTTGTGGTCGAATGGAGTGCAGAACATTTAGTGTAAATATACTCATATTTTATTTCATACTGTAAAGTAAATGTAAAAACAATGACTATTTCACCAAATATTTGTTTGTGCTCCGTATTGTTTGGGGACCATTGTGATGTTAGCATAGACTGTAATAAAATATAGACGTAGTGTCCGTGGCGTTACCCGTAGGTTTCTGAAGAGCATTTTTGAAGCCCAAAGTGGACGGAGCCGGCCGTCGCCATCATGTCGGGTAACCGTAAATGGGCAAAAAGGCAGGATTAGCTGAGGTGACGTGACGGCTAACAGACAGCAGACAAACAGCTAGTAGTGACATCAGCGGCAAACCACCTGTCACTCAAGTGGCCATGCCCTTAATCATGCAGAACTTTAAGCCTTAATACAATTTAAATGGATAAGTTATAAAAAAAATCACTCCCCTCACAGTTGTCATGAAGGGCAAAATTAGCTAGATCAAAATCACTTTTTGTACCCGGATGTAAAAATATTTTTTTCTGCTGTAAAGTTGGGCATTTTAACATGGGCGGTCTATGGGATTGACTTTCTTTTGGAGCCTGGCTGTCTCTAGCGGCCAGTTGATGAATTGCAGTTTAAGTCACTTCCGTGTTGGTTTCAAGAGAGGAAGGTTGCCCGCTTGGTTGTTAGCTTAGCAGCATGCTAACATCGAACCAAAGTCCTTTTAGGCAAGTCGTGCCACTCGGCCGCCATCTTGGCAACGCCTTCGGGCAGCTATTTCGGACTAACAAGACCAGGCTCCTATCTAAATGAATGGGCAGAGAGTCAGAACTGCACTTTCACAGGTCACTGGGACATAAAAACTGCATGTATAGAAACAGCAGTAAAATATGATAAAAATCGCTGAAAAAGTTTTGATGACTTTGCCCCAAAATAAGGTTATATACTTTTACTACGCATGCGCAAGGGTTCACGCTCACAACACCAACTTCATTGACGTCTCTATCCAGATGCCGGTGTTGTGCCAAGCACTTAAACAATTATATGTCTTTAAATGTCTGAAACCTAAAATAAACATTATGTGGTTAAAAACACTGAACAGTTGTGATATAGCCTATGACAAGCACTGAGCGCGTCCGTCTTTGGCTCAGCGTCAGCCACAGCGCGAAAGCACAGGTTGAATATGGCAGTTATGTCACGTCACTGTACATTCGCTCCTTAGTGGTTAGCTGCTGACTGTTAAAAGCAGATGATTGGCTTTCCAGCGGGAGGGGCGGGACATATGCATACAACCGCCATCTTTGCCGTTACGGGTTTTCCTTATATAGTTGTATTGAGGATTGAGGAAGTGGCATGTCTCTTATATAAATTGTCTCTGATCAAACTCTACTGGAATCAGCAGTAGGTGAATGGTGAGCTTCGAGTGAGGAGCACTATTATGTTCAAGAGTGACCTCAAATCAGTCACTTCCAGATTCCAGGACAGTTTGGATTCTGCCTTCAAAGGTTGCTTCCCACGTAGGCAGTGAAAAGCGAGGTATCTCTCTTGATTTTGGAACAGACCATGTTAAGCCCCAGAGGGGAAGCTGCATTCCTCCAGCTGTTGTATGATTCTGAAAGTGACCTTTGGTTAATGTCACACATCACAGAGTTTAATATCACTCCGTGACTATATGCCATGACATAGGAATCTGTTGTTTTTTGCTTCCTTTCCCTCATTTATGGTTGCTTTAGACCCCATTTGATCTTATGAAAATCTAAGGCTCCATCAAAAGATATTTTTGCTCACGGTAATTATCATATGTTGAGAAGGAGTGGAGGACTAATCGTCTGGAAAGGAAAGAAAAGGAAATGGTTTCTAAAGGAGCTGTAGCTGAAGGCTACAGTAGAGCATGGCTGCAGAAATAAACTCTTCAATTAAAATTGTCAATTTTTACAGGCTTTTTTTCTGGTTTTGTAATGGAGCTGACCCCATGTCTTGTCAAACTAATCTACTGATAAAGTGTGTTCCTTGAGCTCATTAGTAAGACCTGGGGAAGTTTGAGTAACTACAGTACATGAATCTAATTTACAAAGAACAAAGATCTCAAGTGCAGCAAAATTAAGTGTCAATCCACATTGTGCGTCAGTGTACGAGACCAAGGACTAAAGTTACAGAGAGTATGTTTTTCTGAATATACTCTCATTAAGCAGCCAAGAAATACAGTGTCAGAGTTTGATGTTAGAAGATGGCAACCCCAAAAAGAAAGTCTTAAAACTGCTAACAGTCAAAGAAAAGCTTAACGTGGTCCTAAAAGCGCCCACTTCGAAGAAACAGACAGGCAAGTGTGTCAGTACGTAGCCGAAAAAAGAAATGAGGGGCTGCCCATAACCAGAGCCATCATCCAGCTGAAGGCACTGGAAATCACCAAAGAGCTGAACTTACCCACCAGCAAGGCCCATCATTTCTTATTTCGGCTACGTTCTGACACACTTGCCTGTCAATATCCTCTAAACGGCCGCTAAGAATGATGCGGCGTAATGTATTAGCGCTTGCTCTCCAACTTTAGGGAGAAACTGCTGTCTTTTCGGCACTGTGATCGGCCTAAGGAAAAAAACAACATTTATATCCCCTGGATCAGATCATGCGGATCAAACACCTGTTTTTGACATGCCAGCATCTGTCACTGTACATAAAAAAGTGAGATATCAGTCATAGTAAAATCTATTAAATGAGAATTTTAGGTTAGTTTTATGGTAGCTATGCCATAATGTGTTTATTTCTGAATGTGATTGTTGTTGGTACATTTTACCAGTGTTTACCATATTTAAAAATTTGGTTTGGCCTTCAAAAAGCCTTTTTTTAAAAGGTATATCTTGAAAAGGCCGGGTCGCCTTATATTCAGGGTCGTCTTATGTGCGAAACAATACTGTATTAACAGATTGCATCAGTGCGGACCCTCCATTGGCATTTAAAATAAAGTACTGTAAGGATTTACTAAAGACATGAGAAATTAGCAATGAAAAGCCGTGGACACAGTTATTTTTGCACATGACCAGACCTTATTGCATATGCCTTATACCTGTTAGACCACGGACGGTAATTAAAAGAATCATGCAATGTGATTTAATTAGGTTTGCGGTTGTCAGTTGAGTGATATTTGTGTCATTATTTACTGCCTCCCCTTCAAAATCCTAAATATTCTCTTATATTAATATTAATCACGGAATGTTTTAGTGCTGTATTGTAGACATACTGAATAGACACTGAATTGAATAGACACTGATCCTCAGCAATATACATGTGAAATCATGACTAGAGTGTAGGATGACTATTCATTAGGGGTGTAACGGTACACAGAATTCACGGTTCGGTACGTACCTTGGTTTTGGGGTTACGATTCGATACGAGTTCGGTACAACAGGAAAAAGCAATGCTAGGTTTCTTTTCCTTTATTTTGAACAGATTGTAGTGCAAATTACAGTTTGTTCCACCTAGTGGCACCTAGACTGCGGTCTTTAGCGTCCTTGTTAGCGCGCTTACCTCCCATTCTAGAGAACATTGGTTCTAGTCCTGCTCGGAGTGGGGCAAGTAGGACCAGAGGGGTTACAATGGTGCCGTGACCCGGATGGGAGTGAGATTTAGGGGGGTGAGAGGAACGGAGGCCAGCTAGAGAGAGCTGTGCAGGTAAACCTCACTCCCCTGCATTTAAGAGGTGCACTAGCTAATGTTGTCTTTAGAGTCCTTGTTAGCACGCCCACCTCCCATGCTGGGAAGACGTCGGTTCGAGTCCTGTTTGGAGCAGTGCGAGTAGGACCCGGAGGTGTTACACTAACAGGGTAATTAATAGAGGCTATAGAAACTGCATCCCTCTACCCTTTTCCTCCAACACGGTTCCAGTGCGGGTTCCCAGGCTTTGCCCGTTCTCGAACCGTTCCGCACATTTCTACTGCAGAAAAGGGGATTCCAGGCCATAAAAATCAGTTCAACTCTGGCCCTAAAAACGTTCTGGTCTCAAAAAGAGATAGAGACATGCTGGCGCTGTCTCGTTGAGCAATGTAATAACGTTGCAATACATTGCTCCTTACATCTAAATATATAAAACTATGGGGAGTGAGTGAATTAACGGTTGCAGTTTATCTCTGAAAAGGACAGATGAGAGTACCGGCAGTTTATGCCAGCTGCCGATTCACTAGAATCACTCCCGGTACTGTAAACAGCAAAACAAGTGTCGCACTGATAAACAACATTTAGTAGTGTTACGTCCCCGTTCGTTCGCGTCAGGCTGTAGTTCACCTGGCCGAGAACAGGCTCTGGCTCCAGAACGCGAACCATTATGGTTAAAAAGGGGTAGCCACCCTACCCCAAATTCTTGGTGATTTAACGATTGTTCAGAGAGATGTTGGTGAACGTTGAAGGAAGAGGCTGCCGAACAGTAAGGTACAAGAGGGAGATAAAGCTCTTGGGAGAATGATCGCATCAATCAGGTAGCGGGCTCACAGCAGATCTGGAAATAGCCAAGCTCTTGTCAGACAGACAGCAGCTGGCCAGGGAGATGGACATGCCCTCAGGCTGCAGGTAGGGTTTAACAAGCTCCAGCATAATGAAGCCATGTGTGTCATTTAATTTCACCTCCTCTCGACATACACAAACGCATACCCTCAGTTTGGTCCTGCTATGATGCTCTTTCTTTGGTGAAGTGTGTAATTTCTGCACTATTAGAAGCAAACAATGGAATGGCAAAAATACTCCCCCATCTGGCAGAAGAGAACCCTACAAATCATCCCATTGGTTAAGTCAGTGTTGCTGTTCGTTTCCCATACAGCGACATAACTCACTGCTTAACCAGCATAGATCAGCGATTCATCGTTTACTGAAACCATAGTTCCAACGAATATTTGCAAACATCATTGCAAACTTGTGTGGTTGGAACAACAGCTCTCGGCCTGTGGTTAGAAGAATAGCTCGATCATACTCTTGGGCACGATAATCAAGAATAGATGCATTACATCTATACATCTTCAAATTAATTTACAGATTTATCGAAACCCACAATAAATCAAACATAAAAAAAAAAGCAAAATGGCTGTGAAAAACTGTTAAGTCGTCCTCAGGTGGGATGTTCATTACAGCAACATTTAGAAATGACGTTGTGGAAAAGCTGCTGACTGAATGAACCGCATGTATTCAGGAGTAAAACATACTCCATTTACATACTTACCGTATTACATACTTACGTTAACTGTTAATGTGATTTTAAAAAATAACGGCTTTCTGTTGTTCATGTAAATTAACTATAATAATCTGACGATTATTTGCAATCTCTCATCGATTAATTAGTGAGATTAATCAATTAATATGAGATGGGCGAAAATAAACATTTTTCAATGCTTTTGCATTTTTCAATGTTTTTTTCTATATTTCTATGTTTCTATATTTCTATGTTTTTTTCTGTATTTAATTCTCCTGAGAAACTTTGCGCTCTGAAACATTTGCATTATTTCTCAAAACGATTGCGTTCCCCCAAGAAACTTTGTGCTCACCCGCGAAACATTCTCCCATTAAACTTTTACGTTCCCCCAAGAAACTTTGCGTTATCTTGCAAAACATTCTCTCTTCAACTTCAAATAGGGCTGTTAATCGCATCTAAAATAAAAGTTTGTGTTCACATAATATATGTGTGTGTACTGTGCATAATTATTTTGTATATATAAATACACACACATGCATGTATATATTTTAGAAATATTTGCTTAAATATACTGTATATATATATTATATATAATTTGTATTATAAATAAATATAAATATTTTATATATAAATAACAAATTTTTCTTAAATATTTAAGTGTGTGTATTTATATATACAAAATAATTATGCACAGTACACACACATATATTATGTGAACACAAACTTTTATTTTGGATGCGATTAATCGCGATTAATCGCGATTAATCGTTTCACAGCCCTACTCACAAAACATTATCTTGTAAAACTATTGCGTTCCCCCAAGAAACCTTGAGTTTACTCGCAAAAGCACAGAAATAAAGTTTTTCTCCCATCTCCCATTATTTCTATTCCAAAAAAATTGCAACATTTCTTGGGGAATGATAAAGTTTTGCAAGAGAAATCTAATTTTTCGCTTTTGGGAAACGCAGCCCTGGTTAGGAGGCCTGTAATTGGTGCTGCGCCGCCACAGTGTTTACACTTAGTTGTTCCTGCATATGACAAAGAGCCACACGTCTTCTTATAGCAGCTCGTTTTGATGTGTGCATGTGAGCATTATGGGGGTTACAATGACGTTAGCTGTCATTGTGTCTCTCTAATAATGATAAATGGAACTTATTACATCAGTGTTAATTTCCCCTCCACAGATTGGTCTCAGATGCTGATACTTATCTGGCACTGATCGAATTGTACGAGTGTAATCGCTGAGAACAGACCCTATTAAAATCCGGGGCCTGTGCATCTGATATCAGCTCCTATTGGAGGTCTGATTAGTCATCATGCACTCTACCTGCTGACATGTCACTATTCTTCAAAAATGTTTTCCGCTGCCCTCAAATGTGCCAGCTGAAAACACAAGCATCTAGACCGATCATTTTCTAGACAACAAATAAATTACCTACTCTACTATTTTACCCAATGCAACCATACATTAATGTCACCATATCATACCAGTTTTATAATTTCTTCAGTTAATTCATAATATTTCTCTATGACCCACATCTTCACAAACTCACAAATAGCCAATCCTCCAATTAACAATTTGTGCTGTAAAAGATATTGATCTCTTGACCTTGATAGAACTCAAACTAAATGAAATCATGTAAAGCAATGTCTCTTCAGAAGACTCAAATTAAACCGATTGATTAATTTTGATTTATGTATGTCATTGTCTTCATAAACTTTTTGAAGCTTGAAAGTTTTGTTGGAATGAACTTTCAATGGCGGGACCGAAATCTCTCTGGTTTCATTAGAAATATCTTCATTTGTGTTTAAAAAATGAATATAAAAAGACTTATGGATTTGCAACAACATGAGTGAGTGACTGATGACAGAATTTGAATGTTTTGTCCCTGTAAAATAAATTTATGCCGGTGACTGCCGCATAAATTTATATTACAGCATTCACATATATATATATATTACATAATAATATATAATATAATATATATATATTCACATATATATATATATATATATATATATATATATATATATATATATATATATATATATATATATTATATCACAGCACCATTCACAGTACAGTTATTACAGTTAGCGTATTTCTTTTGTTCATATTTGCTCATGTCACAAATGCGATTATTACAACATTAATTTAAAATTTAAGGCAACATTAAAAAACACCACAGTACAAATGAGTTTTGTGTGGAAGCTTGTTTCCGTTAGGTAACTGCAACTTTTTACGTCTCACAATTGCAAGTTATAAAGTCAGAATTGCGTGATATAAAGTCGCAATTCTGAGGAAAAAAGTCAATCTTTTTTCCCATAGAACTGGACTTTATAACGCACAATTGCGTGTTATAAAGTCAGAATTGCGAGTTTATTTCGTGCAATTGTGAGTTTATATCTCGCAATTCTGACTTTATAGCTCGCAATTCTGAATTGCGAGATGTAAAATTTGCAATTATCTTTTAAAATGCTTTTTTTTTTTTCTGTAGCGTAAACAAGCTTACATAGTAGTTATCCTACATGCTTTTTTTTATGTCAGAACAATGACAAATATGAAAATCACCCTGTGATACTCATTTTAAAATAATTCAGCATTGGCCTCAATTGATTTTATAAATAAAAAAAAAAAAAAAAAAAAAAAGGTCTGATATTGTCTCATAAAATGTATAAATGCAATAATCTTGAGTCAGCGCTGGTTATTTGTGGTGTATAGCAGATCCGTTTTCTTTTAGCATATGCTATGTTGCGCTAAATGCCAATGCTTAGCGCAGCAGAATGTCCTCTCGTCTCTTAACGCATTCGAGAGGACCCGGTTCACTAATTGAACTCATTTGATATAAATGTGTTAATTGCTCTCGTTGAGCAAGCGCTGTAATTGGGTCATGATTGCTCTTGCTCTCCTCTTCAGTGTGCACACTTCCGCTAATAATATCAATGAAACTATCATGAGAGCTGTGCTACTGAACACGGCTTTTTTATCGAATCGCTATAAATAAGGTAGTGTACCTGCCTTTGTCTGTTCTGTGAACAGGATTCTGGGATATCTGAGTCCTTTCGAATAAATTACAATTGATTATTGCTTGTGCGTTTAAACCTAGTGGCTCATTAGGCATTTTGATTTGTCTGAAATTCATCCTGTGTGCGCTTTTGAAGTACTAGCCCATAGAAGTGTGTTGTAATCCACTGGATTTGAAATTAATTTCAGCGCTCCCGCTTTCTTCCCACTTTCCCAGCATGCAGCAGAAATCTCCTGTTGTCAGTCCAGAGGCGACGGGCCTCTGAATTCATATTTTCAGTCTTTGAAGGAGACATACACTGCTTTCTAAACTCAGGCACCCTGCTGAGGCATTGTGGGAGCACAAGTTCTTCTGGCGATGTCTTGCACAGGTCCAGAAGCACTCGCTATGATGCCAGTATTCAATTACTAGTCATATATTTTGATTATTCTGATATATTGCAGCAGAAACATCAAGAGGTCACTTTTGGAATAAATTAAGTTCAAGCTGAATTAAAAAAGCACATTTATTTTCGTGTTGACCAACCTAGAATCCACAGTAAATCGTGCAGAGAGAATGCAGTATCAGCCTCACTCCAGATGCATGATTATTTCATACGGCACATCATGCACAATGTATTTATCCTTTTGAAATATAGATGAATCATTTCTGTGGCTGCCGGTCATTTTTTTGCATGGTTTGCAACAAAATTAAATAATTTATGGAGGAAATATGAGAGGCCGTCTGTTTGCTTGAATGACACAAGAGAGTAAATGCAGCCCCAACAGACGAGTCGTGGAACAGATGCGAGGGTTGAAATCGAGGGACCAAGTTTCAGTCTTTCCAACTTCATGAGCTTTTAGTTCATTAATGCACCCTGAACATTTTTCAGTGTCATTTTCGACAAATTTTGGAGATGTTTGTGAAGTGGAAAAGGTTATTGTGTTGTGTCTTGGTGCACTACTGGGGCTTCGCTGCAAATGAATTATTCATGCTAAGAATTGGAGAGGAGCGCTGGAAAAAGAGCAAAGAGCAAAGACAATGAAAGACAAAGGATTGGCGAGACAAATAAATGTGTGAATGCAACCACTTCATTGCTTAAAACAGTATTTGTTCAAAATACCTTGCTGTTGATTTTGCTTTAAAAGATTGACATGTTCTTTATGGGTTTTGTGAGATTTACCCATTTAGTCCTGAAATGTCCTCCTGGCACTTGTATTGAAACTCCACGATCCCAGTATGGCAGGAGTGTGTGGTGAGCGGGTTGAGAAATCCAAGTCCAGGGTTAACCAGGAACTCTGACCTTAATCATCCCTGATTAGTGCTCTCATCCCCTCAGGAACAGGCAGTCTGGATCCTGGATTTAACATTGATTAGCTGGGAACATGTTGTCCAGCCTTCTGTCACCCACGTGGAGCGTCGGCAGACGACATTAAACTTAAATATGTCATTATTTGGTCAATTATCCTGAGTTGATATTTAGATTAGACTGTTTAGAAAACTGTGTGCGTCTTGTAAGTGTATGTATTTTAATGGCCTTTCTTTAGTAAAACACTGGCTGAATGTACTGTAATTAGTACTCTATGAAAGCAAGATATTTTACAACACACATAATAAAACATGATTTGATGGTTTAACTTAAAAAAGTACATTGAAACCCAAAAAGAGATGTTGTTCTCTCTTTGTATTAACTTTTTTTTTTTTTTTTAGTTTCAATTAATTAAAAATATTAAGGCAACAAGGTTACATAGTTTTTAAGTTAAACCAGCAAATCTTGTTTAACAGTGAAGGGGCAGGGAATTCACAAGGATATCTGTGGTAATTTGTATTGAATTTTATGGAAGCAAATTCAATAGGCCTAGTCATGACATGAGTCACAAATAGGAAAAAATATATGATTTCATTATTTTGTAATAATGTAAATGCATAATATTTTGCCTGCAAAATGTAGGTCTTTTCGATGCATGGTGAGGTACAGTATGGGAGCAAGTTCATTTGTAAAGCGCATTTCCCACACACATATTACTTAAAGCGAAGTTTGAAGTACTCCGATACCACAATAGAAACTACTAGCCTAACTAATAAAGTTCAATCAGTGAAAAGTAAAAAAAATACACTAATTACAAGCATAGATAAATGCAATATAACAAAGTAAAAATAATTAAAATAAGGTCTAACAGTGATTTTCAGGTACAGAAATGTAATAATCAAATGTAAATGTTTTGTTGTATGATTAACATGAATGACACAGACAGCAACAGCAGGAATGTATAGACTGCTGTCACTTTAAGAGGAAATGCATGGATCCAATATACTGATACACATCTGATTTCTTTCTCAGCTGTTTACGTTCAGACATAAACTGACTGTATTTACAAGCATACTTGGGTATTTTGACATAATTCTGTGCGTATGTGTACGTTCAAGCGCAAGGAGACGCAAAAGAGGAATCAATTCGGTGTTTGCGCGCAGTCTGAAACGCGTCTCTCTGTGTTTGTGCGGCTGTGCGCATGGATAACAGCTTGTGATTAACAAACTCAGTTGGAATGGTTTAAAATCGCTTGAATGTGTAAATTGCCAAGAAAAAAAAACATGTGCAAATGATAAACTTTCACTCTATGATGGTTAGACTCCATATGATTATCCAGCCCGTTCTCATCCCAAGGCGTCATATACTGACGCTTTTGACATTTCGTCTACATCGAACGCACATGGCACCCTTTAGCGTCAATATGACACGCAGATAGATATGGGCCAGAAGGCGCCTCCTAGCGGTCTAACCCTAACCCTAACCCAGACCTAAACCTAACCATAACCGAACAAAGCTCTGTGCGTGTCATATTGACGCTAAAGGGTGCCATGTGCGTTCGATGAAGAAGAAATGTCAAAAGCGTCAGTATATGACGCCCTAGGATGAGAATGCGTTGGATTACCAGTAAAAAAAAAAAAATGACAGTTTTGGTTTCTTTTCACTCTAGAGAAGGTTTTCAAAGACACTGTGTGTACTCATGCACACGGCTTGATATTTAATACATCCAAACAGTGTGTGTGGTGTCAAAATATGAGTGGTCATGTAAATGTGTTATGGAAATTCAACCAGTCGTGTAGCAATACTGTCTATTCTATTCTATTCTATTCTATTCTATTCTATTCTATTCTATTCTATTCTATTCTATTCTATTCTATTCTATTCTACATGTCAGATCAAAATGTCTTTCTTGAATTTGAAAGTGTGCAAGCTCTCATACAGTACATGTTACTGAAACAGGGCCCACTTACAAAACACACCATGAAATAGCTGTGAAATTGTATGATCCTCAGTCCCACAACACAGCTCAGCTAATCTAAGAATCATGCTTGAATTTCCTTTCTAATTTTAACCTTTTCAAAACAACAGCGCACAGATGCATTTTCCCAGTTTTTCCATTCGCACTGCTGGTAGCAGGTCTCAGACAACTGCATGTAAACTAGGAGCTATAACCCCCTCTAGGGTATCAAATCCTGGACTCTCATTTCTAACTAGGTCAATGCTTGCTATAGCTGCAGACTCTCTATTTCTCCTTTTCTGTCTGTCTCTCTCTCTCTCTCGCTCTCTTTTCAACCCCGGTGCACCACAAGATCCATTTCTCATCTCGTATGCATCAACATCACAGTAATTTGTGTCCATTTACACAGTCATTTGACTGTAAGCAATATAATCCTGAAAATAAATGAACGAGATTTCTAGAACTAACCGTCATAATTGCACCGTTTCTCTGGCCGCGTCTGTGTGAACTGTAAGAATGGCTGCAGTTGTTGAAAGCTTTTCTGTTTCGAGCTCAGGGCGACTGACTGAGCGATCAGCTCGGTTGCAAAACAGTCACGTCCGATAGTTCAATACTGCGCTCCCTCAGGTCTGCCAGCGCTGGCTTCAAAGAGACATCATGTGCTGATTCTCTTATCTTATAAAAGCCATGAATGTTTTACATGCGTTTGTTTTTGATGGAATATATAGGGTCAAATTACATATATGACTTTAATTGGGGTTATAGCAAGTCTAACCACAATATTTTGCTCTTTTTTTTTTTTTTTTTCTTCCAGGATCAAGATATCTTATTACATCCACGGGGGCCTTGTATATTCTGGATGTGCAGTCAGAGGACGCGGTGAATATTTATCGCTGTACCACGCGGCACCGATACACAGGGGAGACCAGACAGAGCAACAGTGCCCGACTGCTTTTATCAGGTGAGGGGCCTTTGTGTTGCTGACACGACTTCTCATAAATCAGAAGATGTACGCCAGGGCTTCATGATCTAGTCAAAAAATCACATGCCAATTATTTACACATTTTGGGTGTAAAATTTAAACGGCAATACGTGTAAGAAGCAAGGCATGAGAGACTGTTCTACAGTATGATTTGAATATAGTCCAAAAGTGCTCATATCTGGAAATATTGTTATATTTACTTCATTTTTTTAGACAGAATAATCATTTATATTAATTTTCCACTGATTTTCCACGATCTGATGAGCCTGTGTTTTCACTTCTGCGATCGCCGTTATGACTCAGAGGAAGATCATTCGCTGTACATATGCTGCACAGCTTCAGTTATATTTCATTATGTTTTTTGTCAAAAATTCATAGGAAAATGTTTTTTTTTTGTTTTTTTAGAAAGTCTATTTATTGTAGTTGGATAAATGTATCAAAGCGATATGAATGGGAATGCCATGTAATGCCAGAATAAAGGCTATTAGTGGCTGAAAACAAATAAAATAATAATGATAAAATAATAATGAAGATTAGGTTTCACACCCGGCAGAGCTGTGAACGGTTTGTCGAGTGAGAACTATAGAAACATGAATGGGGCAGTTCGCCACACCAGACGTAGACAATAGACTACAAGGGAGCAATATATTTTTTACTAGCCTTTTTTTTAGTCTACTAAACACACATGACATGGTCTTAGAAAATGTTTCATCAAATTCATATGTTGGCATATTATGGTGACACTTTACCTACAAATGATTTGTTCTTGCACAGTCATATTGAATGAATTTATACCAAATCACACATTCATATTATACTTAAACAGCAAAAATCATTAATAGTCTTGTTTTCCATTACAAATATATAAATTCTTAAATAAAGATACATTTTCACGACAAGGAATGTTGTTTTCCATTACAAATATATAAATTCTTAAATAAAGAGAAATGACTTTTGATATTAAGTCTTGTTTTGTGAAAAATCTATCAAAATTAAGTGAGTTAATGCTTAAAACAAGAAAAAAATATGTCATGAAATTCTTATCCCACTTGAAGATATTTTGTTTTTGTTCTAAACATACAATAAACTCATTTTTTTCTTTTCTTTTTTTTTCTTTTCAAAAGCAAGTCTTAATGGGTTGGTTGCACCAATAAGGATTAAATTAAGCAACGTTTAGAGCTAATCAAGGATTTGTTGATCTAGGTGTGATGCACCACTTAATTTTAAACAAAGATTAACAAAACATGGATTAGAAATCTAACCTGTGATTAAAAGTTTCATCCACGGTTTATTTTGTCCACCACGATGGATTCGCCATTGCAATTAAACAGCAACAATGTTAATATTCCATTTCCTTTTAGATTGAAGAATCTCTCTCTCTCTCTCTCTCTCTCTCTCTCTCTCTCTCTCTCTAAAGGAAATACATGTGTAAAATGTCAACTGTCTTTATCATTTGCTACTGTTACTAAGAGACTGTTAGAAATCAAGCAGAAAGAGAAAACATTGCAGCAGCGCTTATGGATTTCACAAGCCTGGGAATATATTTATATATATAGTTATATGGCAGCATAACTTATGCTATAACTGCTACCCTGAAACAGACAGCTCATGGCCCCTCAGATCTGCAGCCAGGTTGTTTTGAATAACCTGAGCCATAAATAACGGGACGAATTACTCTGGAACCGCAGGCAAATTATGTCATGAGAAGGCTGATTGGCAGAAGGCTCCATAAGAACGAGCACACTCTTTACTATGTCCTTTTAAGACCCTCTGAAAAGAAAAGAACACATGCTAAAACGTCTCATGTAATATAATAAAACATTACGAACAGATTCACAGATGACACAAACCTTTTCACAGATGACACATTTCTGCAAAGGTTGCAACAGTTTTTTACATTTTCATTTCTAAAAAAATATAATACTTTACTGTGTATGTTACAACTTAATTGCATTACAAAAAAACTAGTCTAACATCAACTAGCATTGCTGCAATTGAGTTTCTAATACAGCTGTTGAGGGAGCAACTGTAAATTTGACATTTTCTCTCTTCTGACTGCCATTAATGATCTCTATTTTGAAAAGTTGTTGTAGTTTCCATGTTCCAGACCCATAAATGTGAGGGTGGGGGAAAGGATCAGATTGTAGTAGTTGCAATAGAACATATGGGATTCATGGGTAGACGTAGGCTGTGTCCCAATTCAAAGGCTGCATCCTTCGAAGGACCCGGACTTCATAGGCCGTGTGAAAACCGTGAAGGTCGGAATGGCGTTGTTAAATGGGACTACAGAGGATTGTTCTTGTCGCCTAGCAGTTGTGACAGCTGCCGTTAACGAGCGGCAGTAACGTTTGTACTGGACTTTTTTAAAAAGTTACTGTATATTAAACTGTCTGAAAACAAAACAGTGTTCACAAACTGTATCATTTGTATCATTAGATATTTGAGTAAGTTGAAACCCAATACTTACGTTTAAAAGAAATTTATCTATCATCACTGGCACGGAATGAATTCTGGGGTAGGCCGGGAAGGATCCATCTGTATTATCCATCATTTCACGGGAAAACGAAGGATGCATTTGGAGGAGCCTTTGAACGCAATCGGCCTTCGAAGGATTCAGCCTCTGAATTGGGACGCAGCAGTAGACTTCATTTCCCACTGCTACAGTATATAAAGAAAATTGATTTTCTCTCACTCTCTTTTAGATCCTGTGGACTCCGCTCCGGTGATTCTGGATGGGTTTGAACGGAGGGAGGTTATGGTGGGACACCGGGTGGAGCTCCCGTGTAAAGCGTCCGGTCACCCCCCGCCCAGGTATCGCTGGCTGAGGGACAACAGCCCCTTAGAATCAGACAGCCGCTACCACCAGAGTGTATCGGGCCTTCTCATCGAGGCCACGCGACCCAGTGACGCAGGCAGTTATGTGTGTGAGGTGTGGAACAGCTTCGGAAACGCCAAAGTGGTCGGACGGCTGGTGGTCAAACGTAAGTTACCTTTTAAAGCAGAGGTTCTCAACTCTTGCCCTTGAGATCCACTTTCCTCCAGAGTTTAGCTCCAACCCTGATCAAACAACTTCCTGTTGCTTTATAGTGATCCTGAAGAGCTTGACTGGCTTGTTCTGGAGTTTTTAATTTGGATTGGTGCTAATAGCCCCTTTCACATAGCAATCCCGGTAAATTACCATAAAATTGCCTGAATGACTTTACCGGCAAATTCAAAAATGTGCTGTTCACACAACCAACAGCGTTAACAGGTAACAGACCATTCACACATCAGTTACAAAATACCTGTAAACTCTGTAATGATGTAATTAACTGGAAGTTTTTGCCTTGTTCCTGAAGAAAGCTAGTTATTTTAATTATATGTGACAGTATCGCTAACTGTTGTTGACAAATCTCTTCATCCGCCCTGACGTGGAGATGCGCTTTAGTTTTCGGTATCACTCCAATTTCAAGACGTTTGTATACAGTGCTGAGTAAAGATGTCATCTGCGTCATAATTTTATGAATGGCCCATAGCTGTTGCTCTTTCAACGGCTTCTGATTGGCCCAAATCACTTCTTACATCAGCGCGTTCTGACTTGCAAAATATGGGTAATCTTCATTCCACGTTCACACAGCGCATATACCGGTAACTTCCTGGTAATGTTACAACTTCGCTTACTGGTTAATTGCCAGAACCGATTTACTGGTATATTTGAAAAGGTCCTGTTCACATATGTTCTGTTACTGGTAATATACCGGTAATTTACCAGTAAAGACTGTATGTGTGAAAGGGGCTTAATAAACTCTGCGGGAATATGGATCTCTGTTTTAAAGTGACATTAATGTGACATTATTCAACATTTATAGCATTCACATTTTTATGATATATGTGCCCTTTGACAGCTTGGTTTTGAAATGTATTGGATGTATATAATTCCTATTTGACTCGATACAATTAAAACCAAAATTGTGTTGACCGTTGGCCGAAAAATTTAAGTTGAGCATGATTAGCAAGTACACAAATTTAGCCAACAAGTCTTTACATGTGCTGTGTTCAAATATGATTTCAAATATGAAATTGTATTGTAAGCTTGGCGAACAGTTTTGGAGAATTTGATGTTTCCCCATTCAAAGAGAGACAGGAGCTGCACTTGCACGCCTGAGAGGCGTTTCAAAGATGGCCGCCAAGTGGAATGACTTGTCTTAGGCCCTGTCCCAAATGGCGCACTTCATGTGGACTTTCGGTCTCGTGGACTTAAATTGCGCGTGCTCGCCAAGTCTACGAGTCCGTAGGCCGTCCCATTCAGCATTTTAACGCTCTGAAGTGTGCTTTAATGCTCCTTTGTACCCTTGAAGCAGTCGTCCGCGAAGCCCGCATTGATGCAGGCTTCACACACTTTAACTACCCAGGAATCCTTGCGAAAGGCCAATCAGACAACGTATGGGAGGAGATTTCGCTCACAGATAATTGTTGACATGGCTGAGAAGAAAATATTACCGTTTTTATGACCTAGATGTACATTTTACCAGTTGTAACCTACAGTTTATACAAACATTATGGTCATTGACCAGTGGTTGATGTCTCAAACATAATAATAGTGCGTTGAATAATACAATCACATTATGATTCACTAAATAAATAGAACCGAATGTCAGGGCTTTACTGAGTCATATGTAAACATAGTATGAATATTGAAACCTGTAATTCATCTGAAACTCATGCACATTTTCATTATGTGTTAAAATTGTAATCTTAGTTTAAATGGAACATTATGTATTATTATGTACAACTGTATACATCATTTAAATAAGCATGATGTATCTATTGTCTAATGCCCAGGTGGCATACACAATATCAAAATATAGAACTGTAAAATTAGGCTGTGTAGTTGACATGGCGATAAGACATCAGTGTGCAAAAATGTGATTTCTCCTGTCCAACAACAACCAGACCGCTATTTCCGGCTTGACGATCGAGTCTGTCCCAAAAATACCTCTCAATGCGCCCTCGTGGACTCGCGCCAAGGGCCCTATAGGTCTGCAGTACATGACGTCCCCAAAGTGTGGACTCTGAGGAAGTCCACAAGTCCGGAGTGTGCCATTTGGGACAGGGCCATTAAAGGGACTTTGGTTTTACTCACATCGTCTCTGCAAACGATTGCTTAACAGGATTTATATTCATGTAATCTCAGAACTGACTTTTTTTTATTTGCTTAAAAGTGAATATTTACTTTTTGGGTGATGCTATGTTCACATGACATCATGTAGCATTCTGTTGTACTTTTCCAAGTTGGATATGATGACCTACTGAGTTTAATTGACTGCAGCATGAAGCATTTAAAAGCTGACAAACAAAGTTTCAGTCCAAATCCTCTTAAAAACATGGCCTGTATAAAGACGAAACAATTTCTTTGAATTTAGACACAATTATTTGATTCAATAGTGTATTAATGTGCGAGTATGTGTGTTTCCATCCACCCCAGAGCCTCTGAAAGCAGTGGTGAGCCCACGGAAGGTGAGAGGCAGCGTGGGTAGCCAAGTGTCTCTGTTCTGCAGTGTGACTGGGTCTGACGAGTATGACATCAGCTGGTACAGGAACGGTGAGAAGATCTATCAGGGTATAAACGTACGTATCACGGGCATCAACAACGAGAACCTGGTGATGGAGGGAATGGCCAAGAGTGATGGAGGAGCGTATCAGTGCTTTGCTCGAAATGGCAAGATGTCCACCCAAGATTTAGTTCAGGTCGTCTTGGAAGGTAAGTCCAACTTCGAAGGAAGTACAAGAAATAGTGTTATACTTGTTAGTGTGAAATTACTAAAAGTATGCAGATAGGGAGCCAGGACTGTCTGAGACATAACTTATGTCAAACGTATGTCATTTAATGGAATAGTTCATCCAAAAACAAATATTTTGACACCTTCATGTCACCTTTCACACTGAGCGCGACGCAATAAAGCGAAGTGAATCGCAGACGAACTGTGCTTTCACACCGAAACCGAAACGATTGATCGCCTTCAGGTAACTCACGCCTGCAAGATAGAGAATGCATTGACCGAGAAAGCATTTTACGCCTGTAACTGCCCACACTCATCCTGATCTTCTCTTTTCTTTTTTTCAGTGTATGTATCTCGTAGGTTATTTCCATTTGGCTTTAACTTGGTCTGCTGCACAACATGCAACAGTAAATTAAGATAAAGAAAGTTTGGTACTACACCAGTAAACACTTATGACTTTAATAAGATATTAAACTCACCATCGATTCCCATTTCCTTGCCACAGAACTTCTTTTTTGTCAAACTTTTATCAAAAAGCTCTTCGTTCCCAGACACCAATGGTAACAAGAACCCAACATCCGTTCACTTCTCTCTTCCAGAATACTTTTCTTTGGTGTTTACACTGGTTTCCAAAGCAGCTTTCTGTACTGTAGCATTACCAATCTCGTCCTTTTATGCAATAGCAGCGGCTACGGGGACGTGATCTAAAGCTTTGGTGGCCCGTTTTATCGCGGGCCGATGTGTAAAATAATCCACACAAATCTCGCTTTGTAGCGCCACGAATGATCGCACCCGGTGTGAATAGCTCCATAGGGATCTACTGTTTCGATTCAACAGCATCATCGCGTCGTACTTTCTCATCGCTTAATCGCTCTCAGTGTAAAAAGCTCTTAACCATATATAATTTTCCTTCTTCAATGAAAGACAAAACATTATATAAGACCGAGCTGCTCTTTTCCGTACAACAAATGTAAATAATAATTTATACTGATAAATTTGGAAAAAAAAATACTGATAAAAAAGCCCCACAAAACCTAGTCAACAAAAGAAAGAAAATAATTGGGTGATAAATTATAACATTATCACTTTGGCTTTGAACACACATACACACAAAAAAGATTTTAGCTAAATGTTTACGCTTAATGTGAATAAGTCCAACAAACACCCTCCCCCAAATCTTTGTTATGCAAATTAATATTTGACGTCTATGAATGAATTTAGTTCTTCAAACCACTAATTCAAATATGTTAATATTTACACTAATATTGAGCAAGCTTGATTTCATCTGCATCCACTTTTGATTGCAACGCTCACATCTCGAAATCCAATCCAAAACTGATGCATAAGAACCAAGTCCCCGCCCTAATTTTTTTTCTTTTTCGATAATTCAGAACACTCGTATATACATCACACTGTTGCTACTTGCGTGTCAACGCGACTTGAATTTTTAATGACCTGTGAAGTTGTGGAGTGCTACTGTGAACATATACTGGACTGTATGTGTAACTGTGCATGTGTTTTAATATAAGCCTCTACTGGACTCTACTGAAGCTACTCAGCCCTGCAGCTGAAAAGATTTGTTGCTTCAGCTCGGTTGCTGGGGCAACTGTCTCCTATTGCCACAAAACTGCATACAGAGGATATTGATAATCTATAATGATGTTAAAAAACCCCAGGATGATCAGAGGGTAAAGATTTCAATGGCACCAAGCTTGAAAACACAGCTGTTTCTTGCTAAGTGTCATGATATAAGAAAACAGGGCTGAGAAGATTTTCAAGAAATGTCTGGCTAGGTCTATTGTATTTTGCATTGTCCGCATTTTACTGAGAATGTGAGGTGTCAGTTTCATCATCCCTTTCTATGTGTTTTTTATCAGGTTGTGGGTCATGTTTTTGGATCTAAATGTATTACAGTTTTCCTGACTTTTAGCACAAGTACTGTCAAATCGATTAATCGCGATTAATCACATATAACAAAAGTGTGTGTGTTTGTGTGTATGTGTGTGTGTGTATATATATATATATATATATATATATATATATATATATATATATATATATATATATATATATAGAATATTTACAAACTTTTCTGTTAGATCCGATTAATCGTGTTTAATCGATTTAACAGCACTACATAAAATATTTGAGAAAATTCAGAATATGCAAAACTTCTCTTGGTTTTTAGGTTTTGTAGAGTATAAATATATTTCTGAACATACTACTGCACATCTGTCATGTTAGCATTGCCTTTTGACCCGTATGATCTACTAACAACAACCAGGAAAATGGTTTACTCACGAGTAAATTATATACAGCACTTGAAAAAAAGCCACCCTGCCCACAATGCTCTGCTATAAAAAAAACAAAACATAAATTAATATTTCATATAATTAAACATGCTTTTTTAAAGGTAAGTCTTTATCCTCAGGTTTTTAAAAAAGATAACAAGATTTTTTATCTTTAAAAATAAAATACAAATAAAATGATAAAATTTAAATAAAATTAAAATTATCTTTAACGAAAGTGTTTCATTGATGATACCAGCGATTTCATTTAATATATAAAAATCTGAAATATTAAACAGATTAAATATCACATTTAGTTTATGAACAATGTGTCACCTCAAGAAAATGCTGCTCAACAATCATAAGTGTATATTAAAGGTACATTTTTTTGGACTGTTATTTCTGAAATAGTGATACGTAGCTAAATATTGCATCATTAAACCATCCGTCTACAAATCTGTCTTCCACTTCTCTAGACGGGACGCCAAAGATCCTCTCGGCCTTCAGCGAGAAGGTGGTGAGCCCTAACGAGCCCATCTCGCTGGTGTGTCACGTGAAAGGAACGCCGCTCCCCACCGTCACCTGGACCCTGGACGAAGACCCCGTCATCAAAGACAGCAACCACCGCATGGATCGCATCATCACCACCGAAGGCCACGTGCTCAGCTATCTGAATGTGTCCCACACACAGGTCAGCGATGGGGGCGTCTACCGCTGCACCTGCAACAACTCGGCCGGATCGGTCTCCTACCAGGCTCGAATAAACGTAAGAGGTGCTTGTCAGATCAGCTCCTCAAAAACACCCACACCACACCACAACCACACACAACAACATTGTCTGTTTTCTATATGGCATTTTTAGTTAGAAGGAAATTTTGTAGTCTTAGATTGTCAATGCAGTGCAGCCTCCTAAAAGTGGTGTTCTCAGTGACAGGGATTTGTAACAACAAAGCAACTAGAAGTGATTTGATTTTTTACTGAAATTTGGCTCTTGAGCAGTGACCAATGACGGTGCAACAAAAATCAAAGTTTAACTTTATGCAAATGAGCAGATACTCAATGTGAAGTCAACCAATGGGAGTAAAGTTTGAGGTTGCAGTTGAGCATTGGTGCGTTCCACTTCGCTTATAGTCTGTTAACAGTCAGAGTCCCAGTAGTGGCACTCTTTTTCCCCTATCACATATTTTAGTAATCGTCATAAATTAGGTATCATTCGAATGTGTAAACACTCAAAATGCATCCTGTGAAAACTGTTTTGAATTTGGGCATTGCGTTACAAAGGGTACTGTAATTTAAAACTTTTAGCGATTTTACCTTTTTAGTAATTACCTTTTAGTAATTTAAACCTTTAATTTTGTGAAGTGACCTTCAAATTTGGAACACAACTTGGTTAGACATATGGCTTTGGATTTATAGCAATTTTAGAGTCCAAATTATATGGTAAAATATATATTTTGTATTATATTTGCATGTTTAGTTCAATAAATTTTTTGAAGTGCATTAATCTGCTGAGTCTTCTTTAAAAGGAGACCAACCTTAAGTCTGTTTTGAGCATTCATGAATTACAACCATTTAAGTTCACATCTAAGCTCAAAAAGGGACAGTCAACGGTTTAAATACACATACTTCCCAAACACTTTCCCTCAAGAGAATCCCCGTTGTCATTTTGAAGTTCGTTCCAATTGGTCAAGTATGTGATGATCGTTTATATGGACAGTCACTCAATTTTGACAATAGGACAGATGTTGACTCATTTAGGCAGCTTCATATACCATAATGCAACACGATTGTGATGTCACAGCACCCCACATGACGCTAGTACATGATATATGAATTATTTTGAGATTTAACCACTCAATACTTAATACACATAATATAATAGTTAATGGTATTGATTTATTATTTGTTTGTGTACTTTTAGATTTTTTCTTTCCAATATCCCAAGCATAGCTATAGGAATATAGAATGCATCAGACAAATTCTTATGGAAAAAATATAAATAATGAATAAGCTCCATAGCAGATTGAGGTGATCAAGGGCTTAGGATGTTCCATCTCGACCCATTGCAAGGGTTCTGCCAGAACTGGGCACTCGTGCAACGTCAGCAGTGACGAGTCCACGAGACGGAGTTAAGTTTGCGAGAGAAGGGCATAAAAATGCAAAGTGAAATTTTTGGTGTGACCAATGCAATGCAGTCACTGTGATTTTGCCAAGTAAGACATGTTCCTGGGTCATCATATTTTGTTCCAGTCTGAAAATTTTGTCCTAACCTTATCCTTACCCCTAAACATAACCCTACCCATTAGTTATCCCTTAAATCAGAGGAAAATGATAGGTGAATAACACTGATGTAGAAGCACATAACTCTGGTTATAAGCTTAAACTAGACATTAACTGTAAACCTCACATTTGATTGGTTGATTTGAATGTTGTTCCATGATCAACAAAGATGTTTATCCAGGAACATGTTGCATTTGGTGAAATCACGTTCACCTCTAATGCACTTAGTACAAATAGCCTCTGCCTAATTTTGAAAGGAATAGGAATGATTGGTGATTAGATTAATGGAAATGCTAACGGATACAGCTCTCCAGGTATGATAGACTTCCTCTACAGTCAAGCTCTACTGCCTTCACTCCCATTGGTTGTTGCCACGTTGTGCTAATTTAAAACTCTGTTTACCCAAAAATCTGTCATCATTTACTCACCTTCATGCCACCCCGATGTATATGACTTTCTTTGTTCAGAAGAACACATACAGGTATAATCCATATAATCCGTAGCCCATGTAATCCAAGTTCATAGGCTCCTTAAAAGATTCAAGCTTCAAAAACCACGCAAAATGAATACGATGATAATCCATACGACTCTAGTCTCTTCAGAAGTATAACATAATATAGGTGTGTCTATGTGAGAAAAATACTAATATTTCAATGTTTACTTATATGATGATTGGATGATTCTCTCTCTCTCTCTCTCTCTCTCTCTCTCTCTCTCTCTCTCTCTCTCTCTCTCTCTCTCTCTCTCTCTCTCTCTCTCTCTCTCTCTCTCTCTTTCTCTCTCTCTCTTCCTCTCTCTCTTCTCTCTCCTCTCTCTCTCTCTCTCTCTCTCTCTCTCTCTCTCTCTCTCTCTCTCTGAAGAAATAAAGTCATATACATCTGTGTCGGCATGAGCGTGACTAAATAATGAGAGAATTCTCATTTTTGGGTGGAGTATCCCTTGAAGTTAACCCTCCATGATGGTTTGAAGTTAGGATTAATTATTTTTTGTTAGTTAGTTACTGTCAGAATATGTATATAATAGCTGAAAACTAAAATATTTACACGTACTACATAAGCCTATCAACTGACATTCAAAGACTCTGTATACTGATAGTTCTTTCTCACAACAGGCCCCTGCCAGTATTCGACCAATGAAAAATGTCACTGCCATTGCTGGGAGGGACACGTACATTCACTGTCGCATCATTGGTTACCCTTATTACTCTATTAAGTGGTATAAGGATTCCAAACTGCTCCCTTTCAACCATCGCCAACGTGCCTTTGAGAACAACGGCACACTGAAGCTGTCCAATGTGCAAAACTCGGATGAGGGAGAGTACAACATGCTACGTGCTTGTGGATCCAGAGAAACAAATTCACAGGAGTGTTCATGTGACAGTGAAAGGTACTGCTTGTGCAGACAGAAGTCAGCCATTACCAATTTCCAATTTCGTTTACAATGTCTTTAAATGCCAATCCCAATGCATCTTTTTCATTATCGATGTGTATATTAAAATCACCAACAATTAGTACTTTATCTGCAGTCAATATTAATTCTGATAGAAAGTCCGCAAATTCTTTGATAAAGTCTGTATGGTGCCCTGGTGGCCGTTATACAGTAGCCAGCACAAATCTCAAACGTCATTTATCGTTTACACTATATATTTTTACATTAAGCACCAACACTTCAAAAGAAGTATAATTATTTAAACTTGATTTCTTAGTGGTTTGAAAATAATCACTATAAATTACAGCAACACCTCCCCCTTCGCGTTTCAGACGAGGCTCATGTTTATAACTGTAATCTTGCGGGGTTGATTCATTTAAAGTAATGTAATCGTTTGGTTTTAGCCAGGTTTCTGTCAAACACAGCACATCTAGGTTATTATCTGAAATCATATCATTAACAATGAGTGCTTTTGGAGTAAGTGATCGAATATTCAGCAACCCAAGCTTTATCATTTGCTCATCTGTATTATAGCTGTTTTTTATTTGTTGAACATCAATTAAATTTTTAACCCTAGATGGGTTTGGACATTTTTTGGATTTCCAAATTCGGGGAACAGACACAGTCTCTATATGATGATATCTAGGTGAAAGAGGCTCTATGTGATGGGATTTATTTGACCTAATGGCTGACAGCCATTGGTCTGTAGGGAATTCCAAACCTGCGCACATATATTCAAACGCACATAACTATAGAACCAATTCTTAATGCGCATGTGAACGCCATCAGCGTTTATCACAGGTTCGCGTTTAAAGTCTGTGTAGAGAGAATGGTGTCGTCTTAGCGGCCCCTAATTTAATAACAAATGATCGTTGCGACGGAAGCGAATCAATCAAAACTAACTTTAGCTGGAAAATAACTTTATTAAAGAACCACTATAAAGCCAAAACAATCTCTGTTACCATAAATTATACGTTTATCTCTGTAAAGCTGCTTTGAAACAATCTACATTGTTAAAAGCGCTATATAAATGAAGATGACTTGCCTTGACTTGACTTGACCTTGACCTTGACCTTGACCTTGACCTTGACCTTGACTTGACTTGACTTGACTTGACCTTGACTTGACTACCCAGACAGCAATATAGTGTCGGCCCACATCTGGCACACGTGGATTCCACACATACCAGATGCAGGCCGGATCTGGACCGACACTTTATTGCTGTCTGGGTACATGAAGGCTAGATTTGAATACCGGGGTATGACCCCGAGAGTGATCAGTGTCATTTTCAATGATGTTTGTTAAGGCTAGCATAACTAGGGCTATTGCTAGGACTTATGACTGGTGATTCATAAACCCCTAACCCTGAATCCCAGTGCATTTGCGAGTGATTTGAGCGCTTGAAAATTAAAAAGTCCACTAGATAGTGCACTCGTCTTTCTGTGCTCACAGCCAAAGGAGTATACCATATTGTTCAGAATATAAGACAATGTTTTTTTCTTAGAAATACATCTGAAAAAGCGGATACGTCTTATATTCAGGGTCTAGAATTTACGTCAATAATACACCCGCAACAATAGGTGGCGCCAAATACACTTAAAACGAGTGTGCCAAGAAATATGGTGTCAGAGTGTAATGATAGAAGATCGCGAGAGCAAAAAGAGAGTAAAAATGCAAACTGTCTAAGAGTCGCGTGACTTTCATGTTTGCGTGCCTCGCTGATGGGACCAATCTTCCCCCGTACGGGATTTTAAAATGTAAGACAGTACCCAGATTTCAAAATTACAATAATATTTCACTTCTACTGTTATTGAAATTTTGGTAGGCGACATGGTTTTCACTATGAGATGGATAGCCTAATTGTTATATAATTCAGATGGGCTACAGGTTAATTTTATGGTATGCCAAAAAGTGTTTATTTTTAAATGTGATCGTTAGTACATTTGACCAGTATTTACCATACTACTTTCAATACAAAAATTTAAATATGATTAATAAAAATCATAAATTAAAAATATGAAGTATGAAACTTTTTTTTTCATCAAAAATCTTTTTTCCGAAAGGTACATCTTGAAAAAAAGGGTTAGGGTCATCTTATAATCAGGGTCATCACTACGGTACTTTAAAAGGAAAATTAAGTACCCAGGCCTTACGTACTACAACTTTGCATACTTGTCTGTGCTACATAAAAAAAGATACCTCAAATCGTGCTTTTTGAGGAGAGGTCAGAACTTGGCAAAGAAGACCAAAGTAGCATAGAAACTTTTGGAAGTGGGCTCTTTTGACTTAAAGGATTAGTTCACTTTTGAAAAAACTTTTGCGGATAATTTACTCACCCCCATGTCATCCAAGATGTCCATGTCTTTCTTTCTTCAGTCGAAAAGAAATGAAGGTTTTAGATGAAAACATTCCAGGATTTTTCTCCATATAATGGACTTCATTGGGCCCCAAACGTTTCAAGGTCCAAATGACAGTTTCAGTGCAGCTTCAAAGGGCTTTAAACGATACCAGCCGATGAATAAGGGTCTTATCTAGCGAAACGATCGGTCATTTCAAAAATAAATAAAAAAGTTTAAGTTTTATAAGCACAAATGCTCGCCTTGCTCTGTTCTGTGATGTGCGTTCGTGACGTCACGTAATACGCAATTACATTGAATAGGTCACGCTTGACGTAGGCGCATTTGCCACATGTGCACCACCACGTCTCGTTAGATGTTCGTCTGCCCGATGCTTGAGAGGTGTGTGTCTCTGCAGCAGTCTCTTCCATCTGCCTAATTTCTTCCTCTGTGTATTCCAGTTCAAAATGGGAGGGCAGGGCGAAAAACTCCATCTCATCTTCTCCTCTAAGTTCAAAATCGTCCGACATCGTTGTTTTACCTTTTAACTTCCTTTTTTTGTAAACGGCGTTTGACTTTGTTTGCACATTCAACTTGTAAACACTGACTCGGTACTTCCGCCTACGTCAAGCGTGACCTTTTCAACGTAATTGCGTATTACATGACGTCACGAACGCGCATCACAGAACAGAGCATTTGGGCTTATAAAACTTAAACTTTTTTATTTATTTTTGAAATGGCCGATCGTTTCGCTAGATAAGACCCTTATTCATCGTCTGGTATCGCTTAAAGCCCTTTGAAGCTGCACTGAAACTGTCATTTGGACCTTGAACCATTTGGGGCCCATTGAAGTCCATTATATGGAGAAATGTTTTCATCAAAAACCTTAATTTCTTTTCAACTGAAGAAAGAAAGACATGGACATCTTGGATGACATGGGGGTGAGTAAATTATCAGCAAAAGTTTTTTTAAAGTGAACTAATCCTTTAAGGTGCTGTCACATTAGCCACATTTTGCAGGCCAAAAAAGGTCCATTGCCATTGGTCCAAATTCACTCGACTAACTTGATCCTGATGTAAAATATGTGTGGGGAAATGTTTCGCCCTCAGGCGAAATTCCCAACCACACAGGTTCCTTTTGAAATGACTAATGCAATATTTTTGTCTGTTATGATAGTCACCGTGTCAGATTATGTGATTTTGACTCCTACATTTTGTTGTGTCGTGGACAAGAAACATGATGAGCCGTTGCTTCCCGACCAATCATCGCTTGCTGTCTTTAACGACGCGTGTGATGTCATTGAGAAGGTGGAACTAGTGATTGACTTCTGGAAAACAAGAGCATAAACAAACAATGGTTGTACTAGCCTAATGCTAATTCCAGTATTCACTGGGTTGCCGAAGCGCCTCCGCTATCGTTTGCCAACATTTATCTTTTTTCACTGTGTCGTGGTAGTCACTCAAGGAAACATCATAAAGGCAGGAGTATTGTCGCCATAGCTTCACAAATCTTTCCCCCATTGCATAATTCCACATAGAAGCACCAATACCATCGTCTCTCTTTCGTTCCGCCATGTTTAAAAGCTGTGTATGGGAGAGTGTACTTTTCTTAAATGATCTATAGTTGCTACTACCAAAGACTTTAGATATACTGTAGAAAGACGGTGCACTCACATTACTATGAATGGGAGAAAGTGCAACGTGCATTATGTTGGAACAAGTCCCGCCTGAAATATAAGCTTTTTTATCATGTGAAAAAACACATTTATGGGAGAGTTCATGTCATGTTTTGTTGATTTCAAATATGTTATTTAAATGTGAGTGTGACAATCAGTTTTTGAGATTTCAGGATTCCCCCATTCAAGTAGACAGGACTTGGTCTTGGATGCCAAAAATAGCTGCCCGGAGCCGTTGTTAATATGGCCGCCGAGTGAACAGGACTTTGCTATTACATAGTTGGGGCAATCTTATTCTAGAAATCATGTGATTGAACAAAAAAATCGCATAGTTCAGAATGAGTCATCAATATATTTTATTAGTTTCCTGGGAACTTACTAGTATCTGCTAAAAGTAAAGGAGAATATTTGAATAAACATGACCTTAAAATGTATAAAGAGACACCAAAAATTGGGATTTAAGGAGGGCTGATTTAGGGCCCTATTTTAACGATCTAAGCACATGGTCCAAAGCGTACAGCTCAAGTGCACTTAGGGCGAGTCCGAATCCACTTTTGCTAGTTTAAAAAATGGTTGGCGCTCCCGGCGCAAGGTCTAAAAGGGTTGTCCCTATTCTCTTAATGAGTAATGGGTGTGTTTTAGGCGTAACGTGCAATAAAACAATCAGAGTCTCATCTCCCATTCCCTTTAAAATCCAGTTGCGCTTGCGCCGTGGTGGATTCGCTATTTACATGACAGAGTTTGCAAGCGGAAAAACTGAACACTGCTGCGCGTGTGTGTAATAAGCAGAGTGTACGTGCGTTGTGGACCCGCCTATAGGCGCACATTACTAAAGCGCTCTTTAAATAACAAAAAAAAATGCGGCATTGACTTTAGATCAGGTTTCAGTTGGTCAATGGCACAGTCTATTTTAGTTCCTCAAAATAGTAACGCTCCAACAATGCACCTGAACACACCTCATTTTCAGACCAGCAGCCCATGGACACAAAGATGGTGCATATGCATTTGCTATTTAAACAACGTGGCGCAGGACGTGAAAATGATAACTGCGTCGGGCTGAAACTAGCAAAACACACTTGCGTCGCGTCTGGCGCCACTTTGCGCCGGGTGTATGATAGGGCCCTTAAAGTTTTTCACAATTTTTAATAATCATTTGTGTTCAATTATTCAATGGACAATTTAAATGGTTTTGCGTTGTGACAGATGTATATTTGAAATTGCAAATATTCCATGTAATCTCTCAATCAATATGAGCTCATGTATCAGCTGCATATGTAATGCTGTTCACAATAGTTTTACCAGTATATGTCAAACCACAGAACATTTTAGCCTTCCAAAAGAATTGCATGTCATTTACCAATTACAAAATGACTATAAGTTCTATAAAGACTCTAATGTTTTTTTTTTTGTTTTTGTTTTTTTGGGGGGGGGGGGTTAGTTACTCTAATTCCAACATGACATAAAAGCTTTACCTCAAAGCACAGATAGAACACCAATTACAATAATCCAGACATTTCTATTGTTAAAGTTCAAATAGACACTAGTTAAACTGCAAATATTTGATCTTGTTGTTATGTAATAACCAAGCAAGCATCTGTTTTTGTAAGTTCAGAGTCATAAAGATAGAACAAATGTGATTGAGTTAGCTAATTTGCTCCATTCATGCTTAAAATTCAGAAGCGTGCGTAGGGATTCCCTGGAGTCCATTATCCCCATTTTGTTGTGAATTAAATAAGCACTGAAGTGCTGCTTTATTTCAATGTTATTTTAACTCATTGATTCTCAAACGCGACAGGCTGACTAGCACCATGCTTGCGAAGTCTCCCGGGGAACGCATTATGCCGAAATTACTTGGAAACGAAAGGGCGCTTTTATCGTCTTCTTTATTTTGTCTTTCTTTGCTCTGTTTCTCCCTCATTAGTTTACATTATGCCTCCTCCTCTGTGAAATCTCTAGATTCTGAGCCGTAATGACTTGTTATGAAGGCCGACTGGAGCCTTATTATTGCAAATCACAGATGATTGTACATGTGTGATCACATATATTCTGTCCAATAGCCCATATCGTGTATGTTCTGAGCCATTTTGTCAAGACACTAAACGCTAGTTTTATATGTAAATAACATTTGGCCAACGATTATATCAAGCCTGCTGTTTGATATTGGGGAGACCAGGAGAATGTAACTGTACACTGTTAAAAAAGGATTTGAAATGCATTGTAAAAAAAAAAATGTGTTTGCAGTGTTTTAGGTTTTACAGACTGAACTTAAAGGTGCAGTAAGTGATTTCTGTGAAACGCTGTTGAAAGTGGATTGGGCCGAGCAGCACAAAACTCTTGTAGCCAATCAGCAGTAGGGGGCGTGTCCACTCATGGTGGGGGAGGGGAGAGAATGAGCCAATCAGCAGTAGGGGGCGTGTCCACTCATGATGGGGGAGGGGAGAGAATGAGCCAATCAGCAGTAGGGGGCGTGCCCATTCATGATGGGGGAGGGGAGAGAATGAGCCAATCAGCAGTAGGGGGCGTGTCCACTCGTGATGGGGGGGGGAGAGAATGAGCCAATCAGCAGGGTGGGCAAAACAGAGTGGGCAAAGCGTAAAGTAGAAAACTAAATTGCCAAATTATCAACAAAAAATATAACGCAGCACAGCTTTAAGTTCAAAGTTTCAAAATGGCAAATCACTATTTTAGAACAAGTATAATGACAGTATAAACATATGAATTAATGTTCTAATAACTATATACATTGAGAAAATGTTTGTACTTACCTTAACATTAGTCAGTACAGTAGTGCAATTAAATATCCAGTTTACTTTTTAAAGTATCGACTGATTGATATTTGCTTTGCCATTTTCAAATTCAACTCACATCCTTACATCGTTAAAGATGACATTGATATTAAATCTTGATATCTTCAATATCGGGTTGTTTTACCCCAGTGTACTGTAACTTTTGCTGTGTTGTATTATAATAGTTTGCATGTGTGTTTCTGATCGTCTCTCTCTCTCTCTCAGTGCCCCCTCTGATCCAACACTCCGACTCTCAGAGCGCTTCCATCGGTCAGCGTGTCTTCATCCCCTGTGTGGTCATATCCGGTGACCTGCCCATGTCTATAACCTGGCACAAAGATGGACGACCAATTAATGCCAGCCTGGGTGTCACCATCGACAACATAGACTTCACCAGCTCATTGCGCATTTCAAACCTGTCGGAGATTCACAACGGCAGTTACACCTGCATTGCCCGTAATGAAGCTGCAGCCGTCGAGCATAGCATACAGCTCATCGTTAAAGGTTTGAAATCACATGGGTTATTCTTTGAGTTTATTCATGTTTTTGTATTCAACTTTTAACAATAATATTTTCACCAATAGTCTTAAATCAGGGATGGGCAACTTTGGTCCTGGAGGGCCACTGTCCTACAGAGTTTAGCTTCAACCCTAATCAAACACACCTGAACAAGCTAATCAAGGTCCTCAGGATTACTAGAAAATTACAGGCAGGTGATTTTTTCAGGGTTGGAGCTAAACTCTGTAGGACAGTGGCCCTCCAGGACCGAAGTTGCCCATCCCTGTCTTAAATGGATGTCTTTTTTGGTTTTTGTTCTTAAAGTCTCTAAACTCTGATTTAAATCAGTGTCATTTTATATCATACATCTTTTTAATATTCACATTCTTTTTATGCTCAGTTCCACCACATTTTGAGGTACAGCCAAGAGACCAGGACGGCATATATGGGAAGTCGGTGATCCTGAATTGTTCAGCAAAGGGAAACCCAATCCCCACTATAGTATGGAACCACTCCAAAGGTATGCTAGTATTTGAAATATATAATTATATATTATTTCCTGTTAAATATGACCGTCTACGGGCGAAGATGCAATGAAATATTCATGAAATATTCTTCACAAACGCATTTCCAGGTCACGGTTTTCTCCAAAAACAAAAGAAAAAAATAAGAAATTTGATTTTGCATGAAACAAAAATGAAGCCTATGACATGTTTTTGCATAGATTTCCTATCATAATTACCATTATGCAGGGTTAGTATTTTTGGCATTGCTTCAAAAATAATATACAGTAAATATTTCATTTTTGAACACCAACTTCCAGCTATTATTATTAATAATAATCACCCTTTTACATCATTAGTCATCAAATCCTCAGTAAACACTGTGGGTGTGTTGATGTTGGCAGGCACTGAGGTGCAGCTTTATTGGAAAAACAACATACATTTACATGTATTTCATTTTATAAAACACTGCCATTTGTGATGATTTAATTAAAATCATTGTATTTTGGGCTGAAGAAATATTACCATAAATAGCTGCTGTTCTAAAGTCATTATACTATTAAAAAAAAAAAAAGGTTTTTGGTTCTCACTAACCCATTGTGTTTGGTTTTTGCTGTGAGATCTCAAAGGGAAGGTAGGATCCTGTAATGAAGGGGCTCCTGAAGCCACACATTTGGTGTGGTGTACATCATTTCAGTCAGGCTTTGGTAGTAATGTGGTTTAGGGGTTATCTGGACAGGTGGGCTGGGCACAGGTGTATGTTTCCATTGAGGCCATGGCCAAAGAAGCTGGATTACTGGATTAGAATGGGAGCAGGTGACTCGCTCGACCTTGATTCCTCCTGAAGGAGAAGGAGCGTTTGAAGCCCTCTCTACACATTATAGATGAAAGCTCACAAATGGAAATCCATATACACAACAAAAAAGAGGGCTGCGCATTGGGCGAGTGGAGTTCAACAGGGCTTGGATGAAAGAATAGAGGGCTAGATGGAGTCTATGAGGTTGAAGGGGATAGAAATGCATTGTGGCATTGTGGGTAAAGGAGTACTTTTCTTCTATTTTCGGCATATTCTCTGAAATCAAATGACTAGATTCCCTGAATTAATAGTTTCCTTTATCATTTTCTTAACCCTCACATGAAATAATAGTCCAAAAAAATATATTTTTCAATGGAACTGTTTTTTAAATCTAAAAAGAAATGTTTGCATATGTATTTTTTTGTATCATACAAAAAATGGCTGATATATGAATATGTATCTCATAGTTCACATATCTCACATTAGCATTACAGGGATAGTGTTAACACTAATTAACTATCTCTATCAATTTATAACAGGTACAGTATCCTATATACAACATTTAGAGATGTTAAAAAGAGTATATAATGAAAGTGTGTTTCCTTTTTTTCTACACACGTTGACAGTCAAGATTATTTTATTTTGTTACGGCTTTGACAGATTAAGTTGCTGTGGTATTATGTTTTATTTCATAATATTGAATCTCACAGTATCCTCTAATCCTAATCCAGACATGACACAAAACAATTCCCCTCAGATCTTTAAATCCAATAAAGAAATCATCAAATGCAAACACACAGCATAGCTAGAATTGATACTGATCATGAAAATGAGTGTAATGCTGATGGATTATCAGATGTCCTAGATTACAGTAATACATATATCAGCAATGAAACAGTCATTCTTGATATGCTAATAGATTCTTTAGACGTGATAAAGATGAACTATTTAGTAAATATTCTAAATATAAAAAATATACCACATTTCCTAATATACAGTGTTACATTGGTCTTTTTCTGTTTTGTGTCACAGGTGCTGGCGTACCTCAGTTCCAGCCCATCGCCTTGAATTCGGGTTCACGTATCCAGCTCCTGGAGAAGGGCTCTCTGCTCATAAAACACGTCCTGGAGGAAGATGCGGGATTTTATCTGTGCAAGGTCAGCAATGACGTGGGAGCCGATATCAGCAAGAGCATGTACCTCACCGTTAAAAGTAAGACCCTGTCAAGTGAAGCGTGTGGAGTGAATGTGTGTGTACTGTATATGAATGAAATAATGTATGGTGATTGTGATGTATCTAAATGTTTTGTTTGTGTAACTGTGCCACTCTATCTAGGAGTGTGTGAGTGTGTGTGTGTACATGTGTGTGTCTGAGCCCGAGGGTCTTCTGCCCTGTTGACCGCTGTGTATACGGTATTGTGCTCCTTGGTGAACTGTTTATTTGTTGAGCAGGCAAAGACTTACATCCCCTCCATTAAACCCACTGCACAGCATTTATGCCCAGTCTGGCATGAGGGAAAGACCAATCCAACAGAGCAGTGCCACTTGTATTCGCATTACTTGACATTCCTTTGGTCTAAACATCACCACCAATTTAGATGAGCAAAATAAATAAAGACATTAGAAAGAATGTTTATGCTGCATATTTCCATGCCATGAAAATGATTTGGGGCAGGAGCTGTTGAGCTCCCTTCAATGACAAAAAGCACCATTAAAGTCCATACAACATTTGCATTTTACGTTTGGCGTCAAAGTGTGAGCAGCCCAGGACAAAGCCTTGGGGAACACCAGAAATGAAACATTTTATTTGTCTGCACCTTTAAAATGTAGCATTATTTTGCTGGTGAAATTGTCAAATTGTGCATGGAAATAGTACTCTGAGTAGTCTTCGATATGGTTTGCTTGCTGACACTGATATTTAAAGAGCGGGATGGCCAGTAAAATTTATAAAACAAATGAATTAACCCTATTGAAAAATCCAGCATAAATAGCATGAATTGGTCCAGGCTGGTTTATGCTGGCAACTGCTGGTATCTAACAAGATGTAGATACAATTCATCAATTTTCATAAAACACTTATTTTACACAATATTTCAGTTTAAATTGCGCAGAATTTCAAGAGCTGTTTAAATGGGCACAGTGGAAATAGTATCCATGTATTCATGCTGTTGATATTTTCTATCTATAGTGATCTGTGACTCAGAGCCTTTGCAAAAGTGGTCAAATATATTTCTCTTTTTCCTTGTTTTTCAGTAAACGTGTAATGTTCCTAAAGATGCATTTACTTAAGCAACACATATTGCAGAAATAATTCCCTCCAAAATATAAATCCGGTCATCATTTCTTCTACTTGATAATTCACTAAGTTGTCTCAGTTCAGTTTCGTGAACTAGATCAGTTGATTCATTAAAAAAACTCAAAAGGACGATTCATTCATAATTCAGAAACTGCTGCTTCTCTCATGAATTCTTATAAATGCATTTTTGCCTGTTCCTCACACAATTAATGTCAATTAATGTCAAAAATATTGTTTTCCCAAAAAAAAAACGAAGCAAAAAATACATGTAATATACTAAAATAATATACAAATATTATAATATTAAAAAGAATAATTAATAAAAAAATCTTTCTTTATCTTTTCTTTTCAGTTTTTCTCTGTAGTGTACTATCCTAGCTTGGCATCCTGTGCTATAATTGTTGCTGCTCTTAAAGGAGTAGTTCACTTTAAAATGAAAATTAGCCCATGATTTACTCACCCTCAAGCCATCCTAGGTGTTTATGACTTTCTTCTTTCAGACGAATACAATCGGAGTTATATTAAAAAACACCCTGGCGCTTCCAAGCTTTATAATGGCAGTGGATTGCAACCATTGCAACCATCAGATTGAAGCTCAAAAAAGTGCATCCATCCATTATATAAGAACTCCACGCGGCTCCGGGGGGTTAATAAAGGCCTTCTGAAGCAAAGCCATGAGTTTGTGCCATGACTTTTATGACGGATGGATGCCCTTTTTTGAGCTTCAATCTGATGGTTGCATTATAAAGCTTATAAAGCACCCTTGCTTGAAGGTGAGCAAATCATGGGCTAATTTTCATTTTAAAGTGAACTACTCCTTTAAGACAAATTGCTTGTGAGACAAATTGCTAAATGTATAGACGTCATATTACCTTACACTTAGCTTCTAAAAGAAGTTATATATATATAAAGCTAAGTCTAAGGTATATATATATATTATAAACATTAGGCTTGATAGAGAGTGGGTTTTGCTTTATATTGTCCTCTTCCTCCTTGTGTGGGTCTGGTGGCGCTCCCTCGTCTTCGGTATCAGAGAGACTCATGCTCAGACTGTGACCAATTGTGCAACAAAAAGGGGGAATTGCTTCAGCATGGCAGCCTGCTGCACTCCACCAACCACACACACACACACACACACACACACACACACACACACACATGCTCACACATACTCGTGCTGCCCCTCCCAGCACAGAATATACCTCATTCCATTGGCCTGCACAGAGAAGGGTGTGTGTGTGTGTGTGTGTGTGTGTGTGTGTGTGTGTGTGTGTGTGTGTGTGTGTGTGTGTGTGTGTGTGTGTGTGTGTGTGTGAGAAGGGGGTAGATGGCCCATTCAGGCGTGGCAACGTGACGAGGTGGCCTAGTTTCCCAGGGTGCCCCTGTACTGGTGATAAAATGAGGGCTGAAATGGATGATATACACCCAGAGTTGCTGCTGCAGCCTCTGTATTCATACGGCATGATATGCCATACACACTAATCATATTCAACATGGCCATCAAAGTGGAAAACACAAATGGAGTTTATCATAGTTAATACACACCCAGTCGTAAATGCTGGTCCAAATTGCCAAGAATATTTTAAGGCTCACTTGCCATGTGTGCACTGACAGAATCTGAATGATCTGTGATTGTCATACAGATTTACGCACTATATAAAAATAAAAATATTTACCCTTTTTTTGGCTCCAAGGTCATTGACTGCTCACCACTATAATGAGTCTCTCCATCAAACGATCATCTTTCATGCTTTTTAACCCGGATGCGTCTCTTAACTCCACTTATATGCTTCATTGAACTGACAATAAAGACTATTAAAAGCTACATGTGCGCCACGGTCTGACTCCTCTTTTGGTTGTGTGTGTGTGTGTGTGTGTGTGTGTGTGTGTGTGTGTGTGTGTGTGTGTGTGTGTGTGTGTGTGTGTGTGTGTGTGTGTGTGTGTGTGTGTGTGTGTGTGCGTGTGTGTGTGGAGAAATATTACTCCCATATTTGCTTTGATTACCTTCTTGTTTAAATGTAAAGCTTTTCTCGGAAGACAGCTGAACAACATTTTCAGCCCAGGTTTTAGTAGACCACACACACACACACACACACACACACACACACACACACACACACACACACACACACACACACACACACACACACACACACACACACACACACACACACACACACACAATAATGTATATATTTTTAAGGATAATGGATTTTTGACTTAAACAGTAGTAAAGTAAGAATAGTACCTCTATTTTGTCGTATGCACTGTTGGATCACTGTACTAAATGTGTCCATTATGAACGTATGTTTGTGTGACTCCAGTCTAATCTTATAATTATTTTAATTTTACTTATGTTTTTATTTCTCCTTCCTTAAAAAGATGCAAGTTCTGTGTTGTCAGCTTCCCTTTGTAGTATTAGCACACTTAGAGGTTAATAGCACATTTTCATTACAAAAAAAAAAAAAACTTTGGCAATCAATTTTAATTTGTTGTGCTTGTTATTAGGAAACAAACTTAAAATTGCAACCTTATTGGCAGATTGTTTAAAGGTTATTGAAAAGCAGATATTTGTAGACAAATCTGCATTATACAGAGCCAATAAAAGGACATGGTGATGGAAAAATTTTTTTATAAAATGTATGCATTAATACAATAGAAGTTGTTTTGGATAAAAGCGTGCAAAAATGGAAATGTAATTATGGTGGTCGAAAAAATATAAGATGGGAGTAAAAATGATATTTCAATTATTTTGCAAGAGTCCAGCCCTCTGTAAAGTCTCCTCCAGAACATCCCAAAAGACTTTCAATGAATTTAAACTCAGAGATGCCAATTCATGTGTGAGAATGATTCTTCATGCTCCCTCACAACCATTCTTTCACAATCTGAGCCTGATGAATCTCGGCATCGTCATCCATGTTGTTTCTTCCTACATGGCTGTTTAAGAAATGAAAAGCTACACACTCCATCAGTTAGAGTTAGAAGAACTGTTGCCACACATATAACATGCTAGAAACATAATAATCACTGTGATAATGATCCAATCATAGACTCTTAAACATTTGCCTATTTAGGACATTTAGAGACTCACATCTGTAAGTAAATGCGGTTTTCAATCCCCAAAACTGACGGTGTGAACATTGCCTAAATGATTTGATAACAGTAAATAATTATTGAAGGGATATTTGTATAGATGTCAGCCTTAAATTCTGTACGCAAGGCCCTTGTGTAACTGTTAATCTGTCACCATGAAGGTGTAGCCTTTTACAATTTTACAAAAAGTTTATAAGTTTGAAGAGCCTGATTTGAAGATATTTACATTTTCAAAACAGAAACTTTCTTACTTCATAGAATGGCTATGAAACACATTCATGTTGTTTGTGAAAAGATAACATTTACACGCATGTTGTGAATATGAAATATCAAGAGAGATATTTTTCCTGGTTTGTTTAATAATAGTTAGGTGCTGTTCTTTGGCTGCTGAAATGAATAAAGGGAGATTTTGTTTGATGTGCAGTTATAGCTGCCATCAGCGCTCCCCTCTCTCTTTATTACAGGAGCCTGTAATATTGCTGGATATTAAAAATATACATCAACTAAGCTGTTATGGGAATACCATTTAGAGCCCCTCTTGCCTGAAGCCCCTCGGCTGCTGACTGCAAGACTTTAAATGAGATTATACGCACTCTTTTGGAGGTGCGCTGAGCAGAATTTCGAAGAACTGAGGACTTGCCATATTGTGACAAGTTTTTTTTTTTCTTTTTTTCATTATCAATGTCTTCTGCCACAGCATATGAAATGGACTGGTGAAACTCCAGCATTTCTAAGTAAAGACTTTAGTATTCCTCGTTCTTGCGTGTTGCTTACCACACCGACACGTCACAGAATAACCGACCACAAAATGAGTAAAAGAAAAAGAAAATGTATTTACCTTTGATTGAATATTTGTGGTTCTCCAGCAAGGACTCCCAGCGCACAGTTTGTGAGCCAGAGACAAGCCGAAGCAGACAGAACTGTTGTACATAGAAAATAGACAGCTTATGAAACAATATTAGCGTATTGGTCGATGTCCAATGTTGCTAGCTGAGCAGAAATACATAATCATGTTTCTCTTGGTCCTCTCAAAGTTCCAGTCTTTCATTGCGTTTATAACTAAAGACTTTAGTATTCCTCGTCTGTGCGTGTTGCTTGCTACACCGAAACGTTGCACATGTTTAATAGTGGAATTCCTGGTGAAGGACGACACTGCCTTTTCCGATTGGTGGATCTCTGTTTAGGATTATGTGTAGTGTTACCATGGAAACAGAACTCACAGTGACAGTCCACTTCCATATACGGAGCCAAAAATAGGAATATTTTGTCCATGAATTAAGAATTCGTTCTCTTATTTTAGTAAATTGTGGCCATGATTTATTAATTCGTTCCCATGGTTTAGTTGTTTTAGTAATTAAGAATTAATTCCCACGGTTTATTAATTATATTGTGCACACTATTTCATAAAACAAGGGAACAAATTATGGCATTTACTTAAAGCGAGGGAACCAATTAGTAAAACTTGCTGACGTATTAGTATTTTGAATCAAAGGTTGTAATTCATCTTGGAGCTGGTTGGTTTGTTTCAAGTCTTACAACTCTTTATTGAAGAATTATTTAAAATTTCTGTAGAGAAATTAATGGGGAAAATACTTCTAAATGGGCCATCTGTATGTAAAATAAAACATCTCTCCACCATATCTTCCGGATCTTGCTCCAGTGCAGATCTTCAGAGAAAAGCATCCTCCGCTAAAGAGCAATAACATTTAGAGAAGGCGGAGAGATATTTTCATTTTTTAATGTGTCGCACTTAACATTCATAGTTGTCATGCAAAATAAATCATCGTTCTCTCGTACGGTGCTGCTGCGCGGAGCTTGTGAGTGAATAAGAGATGAGAGTTAAACATTCACAGGCCTGACTCTGACACTCTCCATCATGTCAACTTCTGCCACTTCACAGCACACTGAACCCTACCAGCTCACACACGCCTCCCAGAGCCCGGCACGACTGCGTGTGTGTTCGTCAGCCTGTCCTTGGGCAGGTAAATGTCCAAGGTGTGACACCCCTTTATAACGAGTTCTTCAACGTCATTGCTTTTTTGGGGCACGTTTTGGGACATTTTCACATTTCTACAAAATTTTTAACTTGATTACTAACATTAAGAGGTTCTGATTCCCCCCACTAAACTGCAAAAATCTCTAGCGATTGATACGAAGCATCATAGGGCGCGACTCTTGCACACGTTGGTTTGGTGGGTTTTAATCACGGTATTGCTGAGCAAAACAAGCAGAAGGATCTATATGAATAATCGAAGTGTGCTCATCTTTTAATCATAGCCATGCCTGCCAGAAAGAGAGACAGATCCCTCACACCGCTCCAGGGTAACAAGGTTTCAGACAGGGGGTGAGACAGGCCTGAGAATGCTCTCGCGGCTCTTTTCATGTCTGTGAACTGAACAGTGAACAAGTTGGCTTTCAGCTCATTTACTTTATATGAGGTGATCCGATCACTGCCCGATTGAAAATAAAACTACTTTTGAAGAAAGACACTTATGGAGCAGTGCCAGAGGTACCAATGATGAATGTAGACCAACATTTATTTTGAGAGTGTGTGATGCAGATGTTTGCGTTGTGTTCTGCTGTGACCCGTATCAGATGTGCACATGTTTTGTTGGTGAGGTGGCCGTGTAATATAACCTGTGTGCAGAGACTTCAGTATCACAACAACCTCACAATGCCAGTCAGTTTTCTGTGCTGAAGCTCTTCTGATTTGCAAATGAGATGTAATATAAGATGCATATAAGCTGAAAGTTTATTCAAAGAAGGCCATTTTTGACTGAGCCTGTTTGACTGAATTAACATGTCCCATGTCCCATTAACATGTCTGAATTAACATGTCCCATAAACAAGTCACATTTCAGCCCACAAACAAAAAACACAGAAACTGAATTCTGTTTTAGGACTATAAAGATGTTTTGTTTTGTGAAATTGTGACATGCTTTCATGGCATTTAAGCATTTTTCCAAAAAAAAACCCAAAAAAACAGTACTGTGCAAACGTCTTAGGCATGTAAATACCCCCCCCCCCCCCCACACCTGACCCCCCCACCCCCCCTTGAAAAACTGAGACAAACTAAATCCAGAAGAACTGCGGGAACGTCTCCAAGATGCTTGAAGAAACCTTCCTGTAAAGCTACAGTACTGTGAAAAGTACTGGCACTTGTGTTAAAATGCTGTAAAGTGAGAATGCTTTCAAAAATAAAATCACAAATTTATTTATGATTTAACTTCTATTAACTAATTCAAATCAATATATGGTGTAACGACGCTTTGCGTTCAGATCATGCCGGCTGTTGTCAGACTCCTTGTGCATACAGAAATCTCACTGGATTATTACAATTAATGGCAAAAAGAATGTTTGGAAATGTAAACTGATATTTCCTACTGACACACTACAGCAAAAGATATAAATAACTGACTTAAAACCTTTTTTTTTTTTTTTGGAGGGGGGGGGGGGGGGGGGTATTAACATGCCTAAGACTTTTGCACAGTACTGTATCTATCTATCTATCTATCTATCTATCTATCTATCTATCTATATATATATATATATATAGATAGATAGATAGATAGATAGATAGATAGATAGATAGATAGATAGATAGATAGATAGATAGATAGATAGATATTATTCATAAATTGTTTATTTTTTAAAGTATTCAAACAGATTTTTGTAATCCTCATTATTTTCAATAATGATTAGATTCAAATGATTTTATCATTACTGTACTACAGTCCTTATTTTAAATAAATAAATATTTTCAAATATGGACGGTATTACAATTTTAGTGTAACGTTGAATTTATACAACGCACATGAATGTAAGAAATTTACATTATTTGTTATGTCCTAACTTTGAACAGGCATGGAGTCCAGAAGTGTGTGTTAAACATGATGATCCATATTATTCCAACAACATTTGTAAATGTCTCAAAGAGCATCTCTTGTGCTTTAATGGAAAAGCCCAGAATGATTTTATACAGAGGATTTTTCATGCTTAATGTCACATGTTTGCTAGAAATAGTGACTTAGAAATAATGTTTTTCATTTTCCATCATAGCCTTTCTTTCTTTTAAATTGTTTAAAATCCTACCTAAATCTGATTTTGTTCATGGATTTATCAGTGTATATAATATTGATATACTTTGTATATAATTTACTATAATTTTCACATGATGATAATTATAATTATGAGAATTGAGAAATCTTAAGCAAAATTTTTAACTGCAATTTACAGTAATTGTGAAAGTACATGTTTTATGATGGATTTGTATATTTCTGTGCTGAGCATGTGAAAGTGCGTGCTTTGGCTGGGTCGTCGCTGATGTTAAATTAGATTTAATGTATAACGTCAATCTGTGTCTGTCTGTTTGTCGTCCTCTTCAGTTCCTGCTATGATCACATCTTACCCCAACACCACACGAGCGGAACAGGGTCACATGACTGAGATGAGCTGCACTGCTCACGGTGAAAAGCCCATCAAGGTTCGCTGGGAGAAGGAATCTCATATCATCAACCCAGACATGAGCCGCTATGTGGTTACAGTGAAGGAAGTGGGCGATGAGGTCATATCCACCCTGCAGGTGAGCGAGCTGAGAACGCAATCATACGCCTCATTTCCAAGAGACATATTCAGGTTTGCCCTGGACTTGCTGTCAGTGAGCGACATCATTTCCTGTCAGAAATCATCCTCCACTTTCATTTGTCCTTATTTTCAACATAAAACTTGCGCTTGCAACTCAGTTATACTTCTAATGTGGCGTATTTCCAAGTTATATTCAATAAGACAAAAATACAGGGTAAGACTTGAAATCGATCGAATGGTAAAAAAAAAATGTCACTACGATTTAAATGGTGTATACTTTGTATGAAGTAGATGAAACAAAGTATGCAGTATGCAACAATAATCAATTCAAATCTAAGGTTTTTTATTTATTTCATTTTTTTATGTCGTTTAATTCAACAAGTAGCATTCAATTATCCCATTTGGCAAACATATGTATTTTTAAATAGGTTTTAAAATATACAAAACTGGCCAAAAATGTATTTGCTATGTAAAATGTGAACGTAAAATATGTTTCAAAATATGTTTATGCAAATATAATTTTTACCAATATATATTTTTGGCCATTTTTTTATATATATATTTGAAATATAAATATATAGATTTTTAAAGCATATACAAATATAATTTACACTCCATGTATATTTAAATCCAAGAAAATACATTCACATGTCACATTTGAAGAAAAACCTTATTTGTTGTCCATAACACAACATTAAGTTTTAATAAAACATTAAGTTAATTAAGTTAAGTGAACAATAAGTTTTAATAAAAAATCTGCAAGGAACATACTTTACAATGTTTCATTAAAAAACAAATACACTATTACAATATATTAAACAAATTAAACATTAAATTATTATAAATCTAGTTTTAATCTCTAGCATCCACATCTGCATTTAGCCTAAGACAAGTGTAAGACTGGAAATGTATTTTCTTGGTATATGATATATTTTGGTAAATATATTTTCAATTTCAAAATATATTTCATTGAGGTCTCTGTTGCAACATATATTTAGCATATGTTTCAAATATGTACTTTGGCCAGAAAAAAAAAAAAAAAAAAAAAAAAAAAAAAAAATATATATATATATATATATATATATATATATATATATATATATATATATATATATATATATATATATATATATATATATATATATATATATATATATATATAAATTGGGGGGTGTTATATATTAAAATTATATCTAAACTTTTTTTCTTTTTTTTGCTGTATGGGATTACCTCAGAAATAAATACACTTATTTTTAATCACAATTATTTGTTAAAAAAAAAAAAGAAAAGAAAAAAATAGTCTCACCTTTTGGCAGTCCAGTCAAATAATAATGGTAACATTATTACCATACCATGTATTACCAAACACCTGGTATTAAGATGTGTTTCGGTTGATCGGAGTGGATGCCGCTAAATACAGGAGTAAACGGGATCTAAAACGTGTTGAGCAAATATAAATAAATACATTTCTCAAATAATTACAAAGAAATGGCAAGTAACACATTGATTTAAATATAAAATTTTAAAGTAGAAAAACATACAGAAGTCACACCATCGTAGTATTCATAACTGTGTGCTTTTCTCCATGATTATGAAACAGTTTGAATGAAATTAAAGCCCTTACTACATAAAAAGGAGGGGGAAAAACACTTATTTTTGGCCTTGATACAAAAACAAATCTCATGATCAGAATCCGTAAAGATGGTAAATTATTTCAAAATGGCAATATATTTTGAAGACCACAAATAATAAATAAATGAATCATCCAATCCGTTAGGAGGACCTTGTATATAAAAAGAAATGACCCTGGAAGACAAATATACCTTGTATTATAAAGAGGCTCTGCAAACATTTAAATGAGCGTATTATTGGATATGTTTGCAGATCTGTGCAATTGTTCAGTTTAACATTGCACAAAAGATTTCTTGGAAATTTTAAATGAAATCAAGCACATGCTATGGTTGGACTGTCACGCTTGTGCCACCTTCACTTTATCCGAATATGATATGAAACACAAGCCTGTCATGAAATCATGAAAATCCATCGCACTGATCTCTACGAAATGATTTTGAAACATGAACGACTGGAATGTAAAATCAAACAGCAAAACTCAGTAGCACTTTATTTTACAGTGTCCTTGTTACATATGTTACATGTACTTACCATAGTAATAACAGTAAATTATGCATAATTACATGCAACTAACCCTCAACCAAACCCTAATCCTACCCTAACCCTATAGTAAGTACATGTAGTTGCTTAATATTACTCAGCACTTAAATATATAATTACACTGTAACAATGACACCTTCAAATAAAGTGTAACCCAAAACTCCTGTATCATTTACTAAAATGCCTTTATGTACTAGTCAAACGATGATATCTCTTTTAAATCATGATTTGTGTCTTCACAGATCTTACACACTGTCCGAGAAGATTCTGGCTTTTTCTCTTGCATCGCTATCAACTCTTACGGTGAAGATAAAGGAATCATTCAGTTGATAGTGCAAGGTAAAGTTTCTGCTTTGTTGTTGTTAAATAATATTCTATTATTCTAAATTATATTATAGTTGTTGTTTTTTAAAGGACAAAGTGTTAATTATTGTCCTTTTGTCTTCCAACATTTCCCTAAAGATCGTCCTGACCCTCCTGAGGTTGAGATCAGAGAAGTAAAGGACCGAACCATCGCACTTCGCTGGACAATGGGCTTTGATGGAAACAGCCCTATAACAGGATATGACATCAACTATAAAAACAAATCCGGTAGGAGATTTATTCATATGTACAGTCAGACCAACATTTATTCAGACGCCTTCAACATTTCTCACATTATCACAGTTTATTCGCTATAGTTTAGAAAATGGTAATAAAATATGACAAGAACTCAGTTGATATTTGACTGGTTTTGTCCGTCCTTCTGTTAGTCTGTCTCACAGATGAATTATGTTGAATATCTGTCAGATGTTAAATTTAACTACACAATTCGATAATACCAGTTTAGCTCAACCGATTACCAAGCAATGCTTCATTTTCTTCAGTCTGTGTATAAAAGGTCGCATTAGCAATTAAAGAAAAACACTTCAGCAAAACATGGTCAGGTCAAAGTGTCTGAATACTTTTTTGTCCCAAATTTGTATAAATATTACTGGTAACCCACTGTATGAAGAATTGTTGGGTATAATATGTCACAGTTTACTTTATTTTGCTATCCTCGCTTACATAAATGAACTATAGTATGGAAGCTTGTATCCGCCACAGAATAAAACATTTTAAAAGATAATTGCGACTTTTTATCTCACAATTGCGTGTTTACATCTCGCAATTCTGACTTTATTTCTCAGAATTATGTGATATAAAGTCAGAATTGTGAGATATAAAGTCAGAATTGTGAGATATAAAGTCAGAATTGTGTGATATAAAGTCAGAATTGCATCTCATAAAGTCAGAATTCTGACTTTTTTTCTCGCAGTTCTGACTTTATAACACATAATTGCGAATTTATATCTCGCAATTCTGACATCTTTTCTCAGACTTGTGAGCTATAAACTCACAATTGTGAGATATAAAGTCCAATTCTAAGGGGAAAAAGACAAGACATTTTTTTTTTTTTTACCTCAGAATAGTTTATATCTCACAATTCTGACTTTATAACACGCTATTGCGACTTTATATCATGCAATTCTGACTTTATATCTCCCAGTTGCGTATTATAAAGTCAGAATTGCGAGATATAAACATGCAATTCTGAGAAAAAAAGTCAGAATTTCAAGTATATTTCTTGCAATTGCGAGTTTATATCTCATAATTATGACTTTATAACATGCAATTGCGACTTTATACCACACAATTTTGACTTAATAACACAAAATTGCAACTTTATATCACGCAGTTCTGACTTTATAACCTGCAATTGCAACTTAATATCACGCAATTCTGAGATAAAAATTCAGAATTGTGAGATTTAAAAGTCGCAATTACCTTTTTTATTTTTCACTCTGTGGCGGAAATAAGCTTCCATAATATAGTGTCCTGCACACACTAGTAAAAAAAATCACAAATTATATCTGGTGTAAATTTTTGGTTTGATTGTGTGTGTGTGTGTATATATATATATATATATATATATATATATATATATATATATATATATATATATATATATATATATATATACCATCTGTATATATGTGTATATAGAGTGTGTGTGTGTGTGTGTGTGTGTGTGTGTGTGTGCTGCTAGAATGTGTTATTGACCAATAAGCATCTTAGACTGGATTGAGTTATTAGTCTGGATAGATTGAGTTATTAAATCTGACTGGATGAGTAACATTCACATTGGCTGAATTCTATGTGCCAATCATTCATAGAGCAATCTTTGATCATTATGTTGCTTGGCAACTATAAACAGCCCACAGTTAGACTAATGAACTAATTACTTAAGAAGTATACACATGGACGTATTGCTAATTGTGATTGTCATTATTAATAAAGCCTCTTGTGGTTTATTGCATTATCACACACACTGTTTTTCTCTGTATTCCTTGAAGCTTCATGGGCCGCATCTCAAATGACCAAAGACGTCTCCCCTCAGCTGAATCAGGCCACCATCATTGAACTCCACCCCGCCTCCACCTACAACATACGCATGTTTGCCAAAAACCAGATCGGAGAAAGCCGACCAAGCAATGAGCTGACCATCACCACAGATGAAGCACGTGAGTATTCCTACACCCTAAAAGGCTGTCAGGTTTTCTACAGTCATTGTGTTATCTGTGGCGCCACCTAGTGGCTCAGTGCATTATTTCCTCTGTCTGACCTGCATGTGATCGATCCAGCACCTGATGGCGCTCCTCAAGAAGTGCAGCTGGAAGCAATCTCATCCCAAGGCATCAAAGTCACGTGGAAGGTACTACTGAGGAACTACTCACCCATGGCAGAGAACAAATTTGCATGCCATCCCGCATGAATACTGTGCAGAATTAGAATTTGTGCTGGCTAGTGGCTACATCATACATTGTACAGGAATATTTTGGGTTTAAAGGGATAGTTCACCCAAAAATGAAAATTCTGTCATCATTTGCTGACCCTCATGTTGTTCTAAACCTGTATGAATTTCTTTCCTCTGCTGAAGATATTTTGAACAATGTGGGTATAACTAAAGAGTTGACGGGCCCCACTGACTTGGATGGGGCCCATGATGGAAAAAGATACTATGGAAGTCAATGGGGTCCATCAACTGTTTGATTACCCACCTTCTTCAAAATATCTTCTTTTGAGTTCAGCAGAAGAAAGAAATTCATACAAGTTTAGAACAACTTGAGGGTGAATAAATAATGACCTTACATCCAGCCTAGTCTTACATAGTTCCCCCCCCCACACACACACACACACACACATCACGTGTTTAATGCTTTTATTAGCACTAAGTTCCCATTCAAACCGAACAGACCAATTACAGTATCTGGGTATTATGACTGAAGTCCGGTCGCGCAAATCACCGTATACCCTGCACGCGTTCACCAGCACGCTAGAAAAGTGTGATAAGATTTGCGCAAACCGTTCCTAACGTGATGATAAAACGTGCAACCTATTTGACATCTATTGAGAATTTACCGCTTTAAAACACAATGGAGAATGTCAAACGTGATCTAAAACAGACACATAAACTGAAAGGAAAACATCATCCTGCACCAACATAAATTAGAAAGCTTTTTAAAATACTCATGACCACCTTTACTAGAATTTATCAAATTCTATTGTATTTATTGTGGTAAATTTTGACTAACTTGTAGAATTTATAATAGATTATATGTTAATGGAATAGATTTTTCACTAATGATTTATATTACAACTGTGGCACAGTTTATGAATGTGTAGGATGCTATTTTTCATTACAAATGCTATAGATAAAAAAGTAAGAAAAATGTAACATTGGCCTTAGCATGGTAATGAGGAGCCATCAATGATCTTACCTGTAATTATGTCCTTATTGTAACAAATGCTATAGTTAAACAATTACAAGAACTATTGTACTTTTTAGGCTGAGTACAAGTTAAAAACGAGGACCTTTTTGAATTATTGACAAAACAATTGGTTTTCCCCAAAATGTGTTCTGTATTAGGAAAAAGCTAGCTTTCAGATATTCCAAGAGATGACAGGAAATTAACATTTTCAATATAAGAAAATGTTAAGTAAAGTCACTTTGATTTAAAAATGCTGTCAAACTGATAAGTTTTTAGGTGCTTAAATAAAATAAAATACATTATTATCCTATGTAAACAAGTAAATGCTAAAAAACTATTTGGCAAAGTTAAATAAATAAACAAATAAATAAATCTCATGAGGGAGCATGCTAAACAGTTCACAGCCATCAAAAATTTAGATGGATGATATACCATATTATTTCCATCACAAAAGTTTTGTGATCAAACGCAGTTTCTCGGGGGAACAAAAACGTTTTAACAGTTTAACTATTAACATTAACATTATTCCATCTGAACCCAGAAAAGTCCCTTTACATAGTTCTAGAGTAAAAAAAAACAAAAAAACAGAAGACTGGCTCTTTTCTATGGAAGCTTGTTTCCGCCACAGAATAAAACATTTTAAAATATAATTGCGACTTTTTATCTCACAATTGCGAGTTTACATCTCGCAATTCTGACTTTATTTCTCAGAATTGCGAGATATAAAGTCAGAATTGTGAGATATAAACTATTCTGAGGTAAAAAAAAAAAGAGAATTGGACTTTATATCTCACAATTGTGAGTTTATATCTCACAATTCTGAGAAAAGATGTCAGAATTGCGAGATATAAACTCGCAATTATGTGTTATAAAGTCAGAATTGCGTGATATAAAGTCGCAATTGCAAGAAAAAAAGTCAGAATTCTGACTTTATAAGACGCAATTGCGACTTTATATCACGCAATTCTGACTTTTTTTCTCAGAATTCTGACATAATATCTCGCAATTGCGACTTTATTTCTCAGAATTGCGACTTTATATCTCACAATTCTGACTTCATATCTCGCAAAGTCAGAATTGTGAGATAAAAAGTCGCAATTTTTTTTTTGTTTGTTTTGTTTTGTTTTTTGTGGCGGAAACAAGCTTCCATACTTTTCACTATTTAAGACTTACAACAGTTAATTTTTCTCCTATTTATTTTTCTATGATTGGTCCATCTCCTCCTTTATACTGCATCTGCATCACAACCCCTTACGTTGCAATTGAGTATAAAAGTTGATGTTTTAGGTAGGGAATTTTGCTAATATCGAGACACAATTTCATGCTTATACTGCCATACAGTTTTTACATTCTCAAAATTATGCCCTTTTTCCGTCACCAGAGAAGTACTTCGTTTAGAGAATTGGAATGCAGTCATATTTTGCTGTGAAACTGTCTTTCTGATATTACAATATCTATTCTGTTGTATCTTTCAGCCCCCCCTCAAACACTTGCAGAATGGATTGATCCGAAGTTACCAAGTGTGTTATCGGGAGTTTGGGACAGGGGGCAGTCCCCAGTACAACACCATCAATGTAGACACCACTGGGGACATCGAAACCCTCACTCTGGATAACCTGAAGAAGTACACCCAGTATGAGGTGCGGGTGCAAGCGGCCAATCGGGCAGGAATGGGTCCCACCTCAGAGGAAATCACCATCACCACGCTAGAGGATGGTTAGTCATTTTGTGATCATAACCTTTGTTGAATTTACATACTTTGCGTTGCGGTGGGAAAAAAATCCCATTGACTAATATTGAAGATTAATTACTTTACGCTACTATTTATAATAGTTATCTCACTTATCATCTTCCAGTTTTATCTGTAGGATACAGTAATTCACATACATAGTTTGTGATTACATGATATACTTGCCTGATATACTCATATCAAAGTTCTTTTTTGTTCTTCGCTCAATTTACTTAAGTAAAATCGAAGAACCAACAGATGTGAAGTAATTTCGAACAAAATCAGGCCAAAACAAAATTAATTTTGGAGTTTGTTTCGGGAGTTCGAAATAGCTTGCCAGTGCTAACATTCTGAAAAAGTTTGCACTGGCTGGTAAACACCTTTAAAGTACCATTGGTCTGTGGTGAACCAAGAAGATTTCCACATCAAAGAAGGCGGAGCCTCAGAGCCACACCTTATTATGTCACGCCACGGACCAATGACAGTATAACGCTGCCTTCACGTGCTGATCGGAATTATTATGAATAATGAGTTTCCTTGTTAAAAATTGGAAATGAATGCCCTCTCAAGTCGTATTTACCACTGGGCAATGGTAAATGCATGGATGGTCGGACCATAAACCTCAAACATGGCAGAGAACGATTGCTGCTGTGACTGATATTCTTTGTTAGTTTTTTTTACGACAGCTACATCGCCTTGTCATTAAAGTAGTGCATATTTACATGTACTGTATGAATAATCATTTGAATTATATATCGGATTGTATATTTTGTACACAGCGAAAATAGCCTGTATTTGACCGAAATTCCAGAATCTAGATAGTGCTGTGAATGTCAATGAATGGGACGCTAAATATAATTTTGGCTTTAAAAATGTTCGGTTTCACTTTATTTTGATGGTTCCTTTAACACATTCTGTTAACAATAAGTGACGTTGCACCTACAGTAGATGTCAACTAACTCTCATTAGAGTGTTAGTAGAGTATTAGTAGACTGATAGGGTTAGGGTTTGTAGAATAATTTAGCATGTAGTTGCAGTTACTTTTGGTCAGTAGAATGTCTGTTGGAGGACCGACCATCACAATTAAGAGATCCCTGCATAGCTGGTCACCAGCATACGGTATGTTTTGCATGCTGGGACCAGCTTGGGATGCTGGTGTGCGGTGGACCAGCATATGTTGTCTTTTGGGTGCTGGTATGATCCCAGCAAGACCACAACAAAATTTGTGTATGTGTTAAAAGTTGTTGAAGTCAGTCTGCAGTCGCCATTATGGTGATTAGTGTTTCATTATGTGACTTTTAGTTGGACACTTGGCCCTTGACTTTGGTTGAATGAATTATCTTTCAGAAATTGTTGAAAGTGCATGCTATCACTATTGACTACAATATTTCAATCTCCTGACTGTAATGACACACCTTTTACTATGTGCACGTTTTGGGATCAGTGACTAACAGCTGGATTTTGACATGGGAGTTTCCAAATGAAGTCTTTAAAAACAGCAACTTTTAATTTTGATTTTTCATTATAAATAGCTCTTTCTTAGCAAGAGCTTTTCTCACAACCCTTGTTATTGGGTTATACTCTTAACCCAATAACTGTTGTTATTACTGTTATATCTGAGAGTTAGATAACATGTAGTTGCAAAGTTACTTATAGTAGTAGAATGCTCAAAAGGGACTATCAAAATAAAATGTTACCAGATTTTCTGAATAAATAGGCCAGAATAAACCTGGTGTCCTTCATGATCCCTGTTCTTTCCAACAACAAAGCACTTGAATGCAAAGAGTTCGTAATCATGACTTCAGAAATGGGAAGTTGTTAATTACGGTGTTTACCAGTGAGAGCGAACCTTTCCAAAGTTTGTTTTCTTTTCGCAGAAAAAGCTTGCGTTTGTTCGAAATGACGTCACACCAGTTCGTTCTTCGCACTTTCGATTGAAGTACATCAGGGCCTTAACACTATCTGATCTTTTTACCCACCACAGTACCCAGTCGCCCACCTGAGAACGTTGTGACGACAGCCACCACTCCCGAGACCATCTCCCTGTCCTGGTCTGCTCTGCCCAAAGAAGCGCTCAACGGCATGCTGCTGGGATATCGTGTCATCTACTGGGCCAATCTACCTGATGGAGGTCAGCCAGACTTTCATACATTTATGCATAATTATGTAGCTCACAGATGTCAACCCCCAGTTCTTAAGGTGTGTTCTTGGATGAAGGGCATTTTTAGTTTTGATTGTTTTAGATTGCAGAGGCCTTGGTGTTTTGGGCAACTGGAGGATGATCCTTTAGATATCATTCTAATATCATGATTTGGTGCATCGAAAATTTTTTTTGCTACCATTTAAAAGTTTGGGGTGAGTTAGTTTAAAAAAAATGCAAATAACTATTTTATTCAGCAATGATTCCTTAAATTTATCAAAAGTGACAGTAAAGGCATTCATAATCTTACAAAAGATTTATATTTCTAATAAAAGCTGTTGATTTAGACTTTCTATTCATCAAAGAATCCTGGGGAAAAAATGTTTCCACAAAAATATATATGATAATAATTATAACAACCATTAATAATTTAGCACCAATAATAACTGAGCACTAAATCAGCATATTAGAATGATTTCTGAAGGATCATGTGACACTGAAGACTGGAGTAATGATGCTGAAAATTCAGTTTTGATCACAGGAATAAATTATATTCAAACTGAAAACATTTCTTTTAAATTTAAATACTATTTCACGATATTACTCAATATATTTTACTTTATTTTTGATCATATTATAAGTTATTACCATAATCATAAACACTGTTTTGGTAGTTTTATCTTTTACGGCACTTTGTTATTCTTCTAGGTATTTAAATATAGCGGATAATGAATTGGAAATCTCACACATTTACAGAAAATAGCTTACTTTCCCAGAGCACAGTAAGGTGGATACTCTGTTTAATGACTTTATGAAAATACATAATGAACACAATTTCAATTCAATTGCATTTATACCTCAGACCACCAGAGGGCATGGTGGCTTTGTTGTATTTGGGACAGAAAGTGAAGGAACAGAGGGCAGAAGAAGGACATATACTTAATGGACAGATTGGCTACATTTAGATTTACAGTCACTCATTTAGCAGATGATTTTATCTAAAGTGATACTGGATGGAGGTTTAGTACCATTCCCAACCCAGCAAGCAATTTTGCGTTTAAAAGACGTCTAATAGCCTTCCAAACACAGCCTAGACATCTAGGCTAAAAAGAGGCAAAATTTGGGCTGTCAGTGAAAAATTTAATTGACGTCTAAACCATAGCCCGAGAATAGACTAGTCATCAATTAGATAACATGTCAAAGAAATGAAACCAAACACCCTGTAATCACTAACTTTGCTTACATGATGGAATATCATACATCTCGCAAGTTATTTGGCAAAAACAACCACATTTAAATGTTATTTTGGCTAGAAGTGGCTCACTCATAATGACTATATCGGGTCTATAGTTAACCTAGACTGTGAAATGACGGCTATTGCTTGCTGGGAAGAATGTGGCTATATGCATAAAACATACCTCTCATATTGTTTGTGCAGTATGTACTGAATACTGTGGACAGTATGCAAGTTCACTGTGTACATGGAATACCTGGATGACCTAGGAGCCGGGACTCACTATTGGGAGCTCTGCAAAATACAATTATTTAAAATATAATGAAACAAGCATTAAAATGAGCTTAAACAACTAAAAATCAAGATATTTCTTATTTGAATTCATCCCCACAATACTGTTTTCTTTGACTAACCAGTTTTCCCACTGTCTTGGAAAACCTGTATATATGAGTTGGTAAAATTTAAAAAAGTTTATAGACCTGGAAAATTCTTGTCAATTAATAAAATCTTACAGAAAATCAAAATCAAACACAATTTTTATAATGAATATACATTTTTCTAGTTATTTCGGGCCATGATTTTAAAGGGAAGAGTAAAAAATATTCCTGGCCAGTAAATCAAGATCGACTGGAAAAAGTCACATAAATTCAGTGGTAAGAAAAAGTGGAAATCCTGAAATTTTATTTACAATCAAACAGTATCAAGCCTTCGAATATTGTTGTGGACATTGGGGGACTCAAAGGTTGAGAATCTCTTGCCAAAATCTATAATAATATAATAATAATAATGCAAAGTGATAACAATGTGATTTTAATAATGTGATTTTAAACATCTATTTTTGATTCATTATTTGATCAGACTTAAGCCTGATCACAACCGGTTGCTTAGACAAAGGGAGCTTTTTTAAGATAAACTCTAGATCAAATGTTAGGTTTTGGCTTCAGAAAATGTGACCTTCTTAACACTTATGTGATCTTTTGAAAGCATGATGAATGTCAGTATCAGAGAGCACGCAGCAGAAAGAGCAGTGGCCGTTTTCCAGGCTGCACTGCAGAGCCATTAATAATTGAACTACAATAAGATATTGATGCAAGGGTAAAAATCAAAAGGGATGTTGGCACATGCTGCAGTCTCTAAATGTGTTGTCTATTGTAGTATTGTAGAGGACACAGTGACCTATGACTATACAAAATGCAATTAATTGTCCAGTGCAAATGATGATGATGAGGGTAAACTCAATAAATGTATAAAATTTTAAGATAACCCTGTCATGATATATGGCACATGCCAAAATAGAGATATTTTATTAGGAGATTTAATTTGTGTTGGTTTTGAATGCATACAATTTTTCTGAATGAATTTAGCATAGTGGGGTTCTTTCTTTCTTTCTTTCTTTCTTTCTTTCTTTCTTTCTTTCTTTCTTTCTTTCTTTCTTTCTTTCTTTCTTTCTTTCTTTCTTTCTTTCTTTCTTTCTTTCTTTCTTTCTTTCTTTCTTTTTAATCTGACATCCCAGTAAAAGTTTTATTGCTCAAAAAATGCTTGGCTATACTTAATTCCTCAGATAATGTGGTCTTGGAAGAATCTGATGAGAAACGTTTCATTTTGAAATCATTAAAGTTTAATTGCAGACTATCTTCGTAAGTCTGAGCACAGTTTGAGACACTATTGAGGTCCTTGAAACTCACTTGTGTCCTTGAAAAATTGAGAAGCAGGCCATTTACTGTAAGCATACACCTGTAAGTCTTCATTTGATCTCCATTTAATTGCCGTTCGATGTAGAAAAACAATTGATTTATTAAATAGACCCCCCCCCTCCCCCTCCCCCTCCCCCCTCCCCCCCTCAGATCAGTTAACAGTTTGTGTGTGTGTGTGTGTGTGTGTGTTGCAGAGCTGGGAGAGATCAGGAACATCACAACCACCAAGCCTTCGCTAGAGTTGGAACGGCTGGAGAAATACACCAACTACAGTATCCAGGTCCTGGCCTTCACTCGAGCCGGAGACGGCGTTCGTAGCGAGCAGATCTACACACGTACCAAAGAGGACGGTGAGACTCCCTCCAATTGCACACACTTGCATTCTTTTACATAGGCAATTTTTTACTAAGTTAAAAATACTTCCCGTTTTCAGTTTAATCTAGAGAAACAATAAAAAAAGGGTGATGTTCTTAAAGCCAAATAAACTTAATTTAACATCTTCAAGTCCCTTTCGACAACATCTGCCAGGTTTGAAAGGATTGTTCAGTCATTGATCCAAATGCAAAGCACATGTTGCAAATGGCAGTTGTTATCCGTGGTGACTATACAGGGTTTTCTGCACTTAACACTTTTTTTCTCACTTAAGTTGGACATAAGCTTTTTACAACATATCATAACATAACGTTTAACATATGGTAAAACGAATACACATCCAACATCAAATTCACTGAACAAATTTCATATATATAGTTATCTATATGGTGCTCTAGCTGTTATTTTGCCAATCAGTGACTGGGAATTGTCAAAGGCAGTAGTTTAGTTTGTCACCACTCTTCCATTCTTGATTGAAAAGTGAAACAGAACTCAGACCTTCATTAGGAGCAACAGCTCTGACCAAAATTAAGCTATTTCGAGTCAATTAGTGCGATATCTCTGTCATGATCCCAGCCTGTGTTCCCCTGGTCTTGTGTGGACTTTTATGTTATTTCCTGTTCTGCACCATGTTTTGTTGTCATTTGTAGTTTTTCTTGTTGATTAGTTCTTTGTAAGGGGTTGTTGAGTCCATAACAGAAGACTTCGCCAATATGGATCCAGAAGTCACCCTAGTCCGCATTCACCAAGGAACTCTCTCACTCCAGGACCACATCCAAGACTTTCTGGACATTTTCTGGACACTGTCCTCCCAGATTTTGCTCATTGATTTCTTCTGCTATGGACTCAGCAACCCCTTACAATCAAAGAACTAATCAACTAGAAAACCTAGAAAGGACAACAAAACATGGCGCAGAACAGGAAATAGTCCACTCAAGACCAGGGGAACACAGGATCATGACAGCCGCCTTAAGTAAGCCATTTGTACAGTAGGTTGACTTCATTGCACAGACATCTCAACCCAAAGGCAAAACCAATCCAAACTGATAGGGGTGATTGGAGAAACCATGTGACATTACACACCTCACCTTTACATGCAGTTAGAAGCTGTAGGTCTCTTGCTTTGTAGCATACAAGGTATATTTTCTAGTGCTTCTTCTCCGTGAATGATGTTATTTCTCTTGCTAAAACCAGTTCCTGGCCCTCCGGCTGGAGTTAAGGCAGCTGCTTCCACAAGCTCGGTGGTGTTTGTTTCCTGGCTGCCTCCATTCAAGCTCAACGGGATCATCCGGAAATACACCGTCTTCTGTTCCAACCCTTACCCCACGGTGAGCGTAAGCTGTGGCTCTGTGTGACTCTGCACACCCAAACAGCCCTTCAAATATCATGATTTACACAACAGTATTTTATTCTCAGAATTCCAATCCTGTTCCTGGAGGCACTCCCAAAAGTAAACATTAAGTTTCCCTTATCTGACCCATCTATTTCTGGTCTTGGGAGTCTACTAATGAGCTGATGAATTTATTCTGGTGTCTTATTAGGTAGAGATCAAAAATGTGAAGTGCTGAGGTGCCTCTAGGAACAGGTTTGGGAAACATTGAAGTAAGAGAACACTCTTACTTTGGATAGACTATATCCGTTAAGTTGTGACGTAAGGAATACTGTTTCCAGGTCCAAGCCTCCACTCGTTTCAAATAAGAATACTATCTCAACAGCCATTTATGAGCACTATTTATTTATAATACATATTTAAGGTAAGCTTTTATAAACTCACGGTGTATATACCATCTACCGGAAATGGTGACTCGTGATATCAGACTTAACGAGTGGATTGCCCCTACGAAAAGTATATACAGGACACCTGAATGACCTACTACATTTCCAAATTCAGCTTGAATGTTTATTGCTGAATACATACTGTTTCCTTTTTTTAAAATAGTAGGCAGTGTATATCACTGTAATCCGAGGCTGGGCAAATCTGGCCTCCAAGGTCCAATGTCCTGCAGAGTTTAGCTCCAACCCAGTCTGTAGCTTTCTTTTAATCCTGAGATCTTGATTGGCTTGTTCAGGTGTGTTTGATTATGGTTGGTGCTAAACTGTGGAGGAATGTGGATCTCATCGACAGATTTAGTGAAATTGCCGACAAATGCCCGAAATCTGAGGCAATCGGTGCTCGTTCATGCGAGTGACAATCACGCAGTGTGAATTATCAAAGACGCGATCTGAGAGAATCGCCGATGTGTCAACAATGCCCGTGATATATTTGGCATGCTAAATATCCGGGTCACTTCTCGCGTGTGTTTGGTTGTGTAACGTAGTTTTCAGACCAGACAGAGTTGTCTGCAATTCTTCCTATTGTAAAGTCGTGCAATGTGAAACCTCCTGTCGCCGATCCATCGTGCAGTGTGCAAACAGCAGCAACTGAATGCTACCCCAGATAGTCGTGCAGTGTGAAAAGAACAGTTATCTGACAACTCTGAAAATCATGCAGTGTGGCATAAGCAACTCGGCATGAGTGGTACATTTGTATAAAATTTTGCAGCCAGGTAAGCAAGGTCATTAGGACCACTAGAAACTTGCAGGCAGGTTTGTTGGAGCAGAACTCGGCAGGAAAGCTGCTCTGCAAGAGTGGGATTGGACACCAATATCCTAAATGTAAAAACAATGAAAGAGTGTATTTTTGTTTGTTGTTATTCTTATGAAAGCTTTTCTTCGGGGTGCCATTACAGGTGATCAGTGAGTTTGAGGCTGCTCCTGATGTTTACTTCCGTCGTTTGACCAACCTGAACCAGAACTGGCAGTACAGCATCTGGGTTGTGGCGGTCACTGCGGCGGGTCGTGGGAATACCAGTGAGATTATCACCGTAGAGCCCCAAGCTAAAGGTACGGATGACTGGCACATGGCAATCAATCACCCTCTTCACAACTTTAAACAAATGCAGCCAAATAGAGTTCTACAGGGATGATGTATTGTTGTAAGCCAACCCGTAAGTTTGCATCACCCTGATTCCCTTAACAAAAACCCAATAGGATTTTTCCATTGGCTTTTGGATTATTGCAAAAAATAAGCTCTTTGACCAACAAAAGCTTATGAATCTTACATGTTTTGTTCATCATTATCATCACAAATGAACACAACTTCTGTGAATTTTGAAGCCTAAATACAATTGCCAGAAGTAAAAAGCTAAACTTAGGCTATAAATGAGCTGCACCACGATCACGTGACTTTAATGTCACCACCATTAAGCTACTTGACACGGTTTCCAGTCTGTGTTTTCCCTGAAAGTTTTAGTTAGAATATTTTGCAGTTCAGTGTGATGATGTTTTATTTCCCCAACAAACTCTATAATCCAATTTAGCCACTTGTTCAAGACAAATAAAAGCTTAAAAAAAATCACAAGAGGGTATTACTGATGTATTCTATGTCATAGAATTAAAAGAAAATCTTGAGTCTGTTAACCTTATTACCTTATTTCAGGCAATTAGCCAAAAACCCATTAAAAAAAAAAAAAAAAACATTCAAACAAGTGCTAAAACTCGTTTCTGGGTTTTGACCACCTTTGGCCACTAAAATACATCATCCCTGCAGCACTCTATTGTACCAATAGCAGGAGCAAAATGACACAGAAGAGTGAGAGGGTTTGAGTCTGCCATTGAAACGGCATTGTTTGTTTCTCAAGCCCCTGCTCGAATCCTGACGTTCAGTGGCACAGTGACCACCCCTTGGATGAGGGACATTGTCCTTCCATGCAAAGCAGTCGGAGACCCTCCTCCAACCATCAAGTGGCTGAAGGGAAAGTATGTTTGATTTATATGTTCTTTACATTTAAACATGGGAAATTCTTCAACTCCAGCCTTTGTTTTAGCCAGACAAAACACTCTTGCACTTGCTTAAGAAGAAGTCATTTTGTAAATCTTGTCAAAATGTGTCTTTTTTATTATAAAGTATTCTAAAGATTTTGGGGGAAATATAACTTTATTTTGTAAGTTCATTTTTACAAATCATGCATGAAACACCTGAATGAATTCATTCTTGCTTATTTGCTTTTTATTTGCTATGAAACCGATATGAAACTGATGTTTTCCTGCAGTAATGGTACACCTGCTCCAGTTTCAATCGATGGTCGTCGCAGCGCTCACAGCAATGGCAGCTTTGTTATTCGTACCATCAAAGCAGAGGATTCTGGGTACTACAGATGTGTTGCCAGCAATAACTGGGGTTCAGATGAGATCATGCTAAATCTTCAGGTCCAAGGTGTGTTTGTGATCAAATAATCAGAATATACTCTGCAGAGAGAGCTTTTTTTGTGTATTGAATTATTTACACAGTTTGTGCCCTGCGATTTTAGTGGGGTTTTAACAGATTTAACTAGGAACACCACATGATTCACACTCAGTATTGTTGTACAATGTGAAAACAAATCTGTGAAAAAAGGGAAAAAAATAATGTAGCCAATAAATAGTGAGGGTCACAGCGAAATTTTGTGCGCAAAAAGGTACATTGTCAATAGTGTCGTGATGTATGAGCACAGCTCTTACAGAAGTCACTCTCAAACCAAGCAGCTTTCTGTTGGGCAACGCTTGCATGAAATCTGCATGTGAAAATCCTTTAAAATTCCTGATTTCTATTGAAATGAATAGTTTTCTCCCACAGACATTTGGCGAACAGTGGTAAATTTGACTGCACTTTTAGTGGCTGACAAATGACAATATTTTGTTGTGTTTACTCTCAAAATATTTCAGTACCTCCGGACCAACCACGCCTCACAGTGACCAAAACCACGACCACCTCCATCACGCTGTTCTGGATCCCTGGAGACAATGGAGGGAGCTCCATCAGAGGTTGGGCTGCACTGATATTTGCATTCCATATTTTCATCCACATTAATATGTAATATTTTGATGACCATAAAGGTTAACATTGCATAGTACAGTAGGTGCTAAGTATCAATTTACAGTGCACGTAAAAGTCAATAAAGTTTGGCATTTGGGGTTTATTTGTCAAAATGAACACAAGTACTGAACATAAAGTGGTGTGGTGTTTCTCTGTTCAGGCTACATTCTGCAGTACTCTGAGGATAACAGTGAAGAGTGGGGCAGTTTCTCCATCAGCCCCAGTGAGCGGTCTTACCGTCTTGAGAATCTGAAGTGTGGCACTTGGTACAAATTTACTCTAACTGCACAAAATGCAGTTGGTCCTGGACGCATCAGTGAAATCATTGAGGCTAAAACCCACGGGAAAGGTACAAATCTGTGTAATTTACTTTCTAGTTAATTATGGCAAACTGCGTGGTGGCTAAAGTGCGTGACTGATAACTGAACGTAACCAAACTGAATTGTAACTGAATGCTGATTCAAAGCAATTGTTAAAACCAACAGTTTAGAATGTTTCTCATTAGTGTTCACATATATACTATTTAAACAAGTTGGGAGTGTCACGACACACACACGAGAAAGACAGATCCAAGTGCAGTAATATTTATTGGGTAATCCACAATCGTATCCAGTCCAGGCAAGGGTCAAAACCATAAAAGCAATCCAAGAAACAAAACAAGAACAGGGAACAAACAGACCTCTGGAAGTGCATAGACATAAAACAAGGACTCCGTGACAAACACTGAAACAAACAGGAATATATACACACACAGATACTGACAAGGTGACGGGAGACAGCTGTGTGCAATGAATCAATGAGTGACAGAACAGGATGATGGGAAATGTAGTTATGAGTGGATGACACCGTGGGGGAAGAGGACCTCTAGTGGTTACCCAGGAATACACAAACCAGACACTGTGACATAACCCCCCCCCTCTACGGAGCGGTTACCAGATGCTCCAAGACACTACTACAAAACAAGAGTCCAGGAGGGAGGTGGAATGGTGGAAGATTAGGGGGAGGGATGGGGGGCCAGGTCCATGAAGGGGAACAGGAACAGGGGGTGACGGCTTAGCCGGCGGCCAGGGCGAAACAGACAGTCCATCGGGCGGCCAGGGCAAAGCAGACAGTCCATCGGGCGGCCAGGGCGAAGCAGACGACCCATCGGGCGGCCAGGGCGAAGCAGACGACCCATCGGGCGGCCAGGGCAAAGCAGACGACCCATCGGGCGGCCAGGGTGAAGCAGACGACCCATAGGGCGGCCAGGGCGACGACGACAGTCGATTGGGCGGTCAGGGCGGAGACGACAGTCCATCGGGCGGCCAGGGCGGAGACTTTCCCTCGGGCGGCCAGGGCGGAGACTTTCCCTCGGTCGGCCACGGCGGAGGAACAGACACCGGCTCAGGCACAGGAACAGACACCAGCTCAGGCACAGGAACAGACACCGGCTCAGGCACAGGAACAGACACCGGCTCAGGCACAGGAACAGACACCGGCTCAGGCACAAGAACAGACTCGACGACAGCCATCTTGTCCGGAGACACTGGCTCGGCGGCGGCGGCCATCTTGTCCGGAGACACTGGCGCGGCGGCCATCTTGTCCGGAGACACTGGCGCGGTGGCCATCTTGTCCGGAGACACTGGATCGGCAGACGTGACGTGAACAGTCTCTGGGTCAGCACTACTCATGTGTCTCCTCCATGCATGTAGTACAGCCAATGCATAAAAAATGAAGACAGCCCTCTTGGCCGTGGCAGGACTGATGGTGGGCAGCTCCAGGACGATCTCCGGGATGACAGCGGGCTGCACGGGGACGACCTCCGGGACGACTGTGGGCTGCACGGGGACGACCTCTGGGACGACAGCGGGCTGCACGGGCACGGCGTCCGGGACGATAGCGGGCTGCACAGGCACGGCCTCCGGGACGATAGCGGGCTGCACGGCCTCCAGGACGACAGCGGGCTGTTCGGGAACGGCCTCCAGGATGACAGCAGGCTGCACGGGTACGGCCTCCGGGACAACAGCGGGCTGCTCGGAGACGACTACCGGGACGGCCTCTGGTTCATTGGGGAGGCAGGAAGTCTTCCTCCTCCTCCGCCGTCTTTGATGGCGAGCTGCAGGCTCCGGGTTGGACAGGACCAGCGGCGAAGGGAGCTCTGGGCTGGGCATCACCGGCCCAGGGTCGAAGAGGGGCCAGAGTGGAGAATGGTGTCGGGATTCATCTCGACCACCTCGTCCCCTCCGGCCTCCACGGGTCCCACGAAACCTGGAATATATACACACACAGATACTGACAAGGTGACGGGAGACAGCTGTGTGCAATGAATCAATGAGTGACAGAACAGATGGGAAATGTAGTTATGAGTGGATGACACCGTGGGGGAAGAGGACCTCTAGTGGTTACCCAGGAATACACAAACCAGACACTGTGACAGGGAGACCATGCTGAAGGTTAATCCTATTTTATGAATAGCAAATAGCAAAATTTGAGAACACTATTTAAAAACAATAATAATGAATAAAAATAATAAAAATGTGAAATAATACGTTTAGTATTAATATGCTATTCCGAACAAAGCCATGGTTTGCTACTTCCTAATTAACTTCCTTCCTTCATTTATTCATTATCATTCTGGATTGCATTTTATAAGACAATGTATACACACCCCTGAGCAGGAGATGATTGTATCAATTCTTTTGATCTGTTTTCCTGCAATGTGTTGACTTAATCTGTGTTTAATTTCCATCGCAAATCGTTGGCATTCCCTTGCAAAGATATTTGTGTTCTTTCACAAAACCTGTTGTGAGCTCAGACAAACCCTTCTTGTTTAATGTCCCGCTGGCAGTGTTTCAAACTGCTCTGTACGTTAACAATGGAGCATTTCATAGTGTTTGAACTTGGACTCAAATATAAAGAAATGCATTCAGTGCTGGCAATATATTCACAGATTCGAACTTCCCAGATCAATAACTCGTGAGCTAAATGTTGTTAAAACACAAATGACATCTATTTACAATCATAGTAACATAGACAAAGAGCTACAACCAAATATTTTCCTCAATACGAGCTTTATAATATAAATCGATCTCTATGAGCAGGCGGCCGAGAGACAAAGTCCGAAGGGACAATTAATTTTGGTTTCAAGGGATTGTTAATCAGTAGAAGTAACTTCAGATGAAACTCCCTGCTAAATGAAAAGGCCATAGATTTAATTCTATTTGAATTCCTTGAAGTTTGTCAGTTTTCTCTAACTTCAGGATTACATAATCTCTTTCTTCTCCACATTATCAGAACCACAGTTCGCCAAAGACCATGAGCTTTTCTCAAGTATCAACTGTACCCGTGTGGAGCTCAACCTCATTGGCTGGAACAACGGTGGCTGTCCGATCGACTCCTTCACACTGGAATATCGGCCCGTGGACACTATGAAATGGACCATGGTAAAGCGAGATTTCCCCAAGAGCCACATTCTGTACGACCTTCAGGAGGCCACCTGGTACGAGCTCCAGATGAGAGTGGGCAACAGCGCAGGAACAGCAGAGAAGAGGGTGCTTTTCGCAACTTTAAACGTGGATGGCAGTGAGTACTAGATCAGCGACTACTCAATTCAGTGTTCGGAAGCAGTTGCTTAAAGTATTTTCTGCTGGTTTCTGCTGTTTAGTGTTGATTTCCTGCTGGTCCAAATGGTAAACCAGCATCGCCATGCTGTCCAAAGGCAAAAATGCTGCTTCCTTGTCTGAACAAGGAAGCCTTATTAGTTATGCCATTTAAATGATTAGTTCACTTCAGAATTAACATTTCCAAGATATTAATGTCTTTCTTTCGTCAGTCAAAAAGAAATTAAGGTTTTTGAGGAAAACATTCCAGGATTTTTCTCCATATAGTGGACTTCAGTGGGGTACAACGGTTTGAAGGTCCAAATTGCAGTTTCAGTGCAACTTCAAAGGCTCTACACGATCCCAGCCGAGGAATAAGAGTCTTATCTAGAGAAATCATTGGTCATTTTTTTTAAATCATAAAAAAAAACATTTATATACATTTTAACCACAAATGCTCATCTTGTACTAGCACTGTGATGCACCAAGCATTATGTAATCATGTTGAAAGGTCACGCTGAAAGGTAGGCGAAAGTACCGACCTAGTGTTTACAAAGCGAACGTGCAAAGAATAAGTCAAACGCCCTTTACAAAATAAATAATTAAATAAAAGGTACAGTAGAACAACGATGTCGGACGATTTTGAAGTTGGAGGAGAAAAAGAGTTTTTCACCCTATCCTACATTTTCCGCCTACGTCAGGTTACCGCCTGACTTTTCCAACGTGATTTCGTAATGCGTGAAGTCGTGGACGTGCAAGATGAGCATTTGTGGTTAAAAAGTATATAAATGTTAATTTTTTTTTAATGATTTTTTTAGAAAATGACCGATGGTTTCTCTAGATAAGACTCTTATTCCTCGGCTGGGATCGTGTAGAGCCTTTGAAGCTGCATTGAAACTGCAATTTGGACCTTCAAACTGTTGTACCCCATTGAAGTCCACTATATGGAGAAAAATCCTGGAATGTTTTCCTCAAAAACCTTGTTTACCATTTGGACAAGCAGCAAATCAACACTAAACAGCAGAAACCAGCAGAAAATGGACTAAAAAATTGGTAGATATCAAAACTTGTTTATGACCAGACCTTGACCAGAACTACTCAATCTTCTTTCTCCAGGCACGATTGCTCCATTGCCAAAGACTGTGGACCCCAGCCAGGAGAACAGGCAGGGCAATGAAGGACTAAAGATGATGGTCACAATCATATGCATTCTGGTGGCAATCTCTATGGTCTTCATTGTTCTTCTGGTATTGAGGAGGAGGAGAAGAGAGCAGAGACTCAAGAGATTACGAGGTCTGTGGACACATACCGTATCTTGCAAACAGAACATCATAGATCCTTGAGGATACTCCAAAAATTTATTCTGGTCATCAATGTTTTGCAATTCATATCTTCCTCATTTCTCTTAATTCAACAGATGCAAAGAGCCTAGCAGAGATGCTAATGAGGTAAAGAACTATAGCATTGGCTTATAAACCAGTGCAAAGTTTGTCATAAAGTAGTGTGTGTAATTGTTTGCTGTTGTTTGGATGTGTTTCTCCAGTAAAAATGCACGTACACCAGACACCGTGAATAAACAGCAGCAGACTCTGAGGATGCACATCGATATCCCACGTGCTCAGCTACTCATTGAGGAGAGAGACACTATGGAGACAATCGGTAAGAGACCATTATGTTATGTTAGGGGTTTACCTTTTTCTAACAAACACCTAACAACCCAAGTATTTAAACATTTTCACATAACTCATTCTGCACCGTTTGTGCAAACATAAATGATATGTTAGAGAAACGGGTAAATTTAGCTCAAATGAGTCATGAGTTTTTAAACTCTGATGGTTTACCAACTCATAAAGGGGTTGTCTTTAGCTCAGGGCGTAACTATGTTTTCCTATTTTCATATTAATCAACATGTCTTCTCATTCACATGGTTCCTAATTTTTGCACTCTTGCAATGTATAATTTAGTCATGATTTCTAAAATGGGAATACAGTGAGTGATTAATGGAGCGAGGAGATAACCAATAACATCCACCACTCATGTTAATAAGAAAATGTTTATTGCATGATGGTCTTCTCTGCTTTCATTTACCTGTTTTCCTCTTTCTTTCAGATGACCGCTCCACAGTGCTATTGACGGATAATGACTTTGGAGAAACGTCTAAACAGAAGTCCTCAACCGTCACCCATACAGTGCATTACCAGTCTCTATCTCAGGCCACTGGACCGCTAGTAGACGTGTCTGACGCTAGACCTGGTACAAGTAAGAATTGAACTTGTGGGCTTGGTTCTGTTGATGTCAAAAAGTCTCATTAATGCACCCATTTGTGTAGATGATTTCATAGTCACAATCAGTAATAAGAAATGGCATCAACAAACTGACCAAAAGTAGTCTAGCAGATGTAATGCAAGATCAGAATTTGTGAATTGCAAATCATAAAATACTTCATTTTATAGAATTCATATAGAATTCATAGATTCATTTTCAAAGGATTCATGGACACACATCTTTAAGTGCATATACCACAATAAACTGCACTGAAAGTATAGATACTTCTTTTATATTTTACTCTTGCAAAAGTACAAAAGGACTTACTTTTTAATGACGTAAATATATATACACTCTTTTGAAAGACATACAAGATTGCATCACTGCACTGTGCATATGTGTGCAACGTATTTTTGAATCTGATTGAGAAAGTATTTGGATTCAGTGGTTTACATGGATAAAGTTTCAGGAGTGCCATGGTATAGACTTGAATTGAAGTTTAACAGTTTCACACCTCAAATTAATATTAGATTAATGCTTTGTCCTCCTCACCTTGTGCCTGTCCGATATCCTGAATAATCATCCTGAATATGGACTCATATTGTGAATCCCATTGAGTGTGACCTGAAAGAATATTGAGGTTGCCTCTATCCAGTCCTATGATTTAAATAACATGTACAACACATGAGCAGTTTAATTGAGTTCACAGGAAGTGAATGAAGTGAATAGAGTGAATGTTAGAGTAGGTTCCTAGGTTCCTCTGCTCACTGACGGCTTCAGTGGCGCTGAACTGAAGAGAAGCATTTCTCTGACACTGGTCATGATTACAGTCATTGATTATTCAGGTGGACTCATCAGCGTTGCCTTAAATTAATTATAAATTCACCTTCATGTCATTCAAACCCATATGACTTTTTTTTGTGAAATACAAAGATGACTTAATGTCCCCCTGTAGTCAATAATTGTATCTCTTAAAACTCATATTTGGTCAGCGAAATGACATATTTAAACGTTTCTTCTTTGAAAAGGAGCCTTAAAATAGCTTGAATGTAACTCTACACCCTTGCCTAATTTAGTATACACGGTTCTATGAATATGCAAATGCAAAGATACTGCATCTCACTTGAGCCTTCCAATAGGCAAATATTTTCATTACGACAAGGCTGTCTTGATTGACGAAAGTGATCAACATTGATTAATTTTGCTATGGTAAAGTACCATGGTACTGCCATCTGATACCATCACTGCATCATAGTATAACCACATGGGCAGAGGATGGAAGGTCAGAGATTTGGTTCACTTCACATCGGTCACTTTGAACAGTTTTAACAGGTGTATGTCTCTGTTCCCTCAGACCCCACTGCCCGCCGCACAGCTAAAGCAGGTCCCGCCACACGCAGTCGCTACGCCAGCCAGTGGACCCTGAACCGACCACATCCCCCCGTCTCGTCACACACTCTCACTACCGACTGGAGGCTGCCCACACCCCGCGCCACGGGCTCAGTGGACAAAGAGAGCGACAGCTACAGTGTCAGTCCCTCTCAGGACACAGGTAACAGATATCAGCTTCTGTTTACTCGTGTAACTTTTAAATCTCAAAACTTCCTCCCCAGTCCAAAAACAGTATGGTTTTGTCCCAAAATCTGTGATTTTCTGATGTCATAGAGATTACTATTATTATCCATATTTATTCTATCCTATCTATTTTGCCACTTGGCCTGCCCAGTCATAGTGAAGTAATAATGATAAAGTAGGACAGATACTATTTATTTTGAATACCAGAACATCATGTTATTTTTAAAGAGTTAGTTCAACCAAAATGGAAATTTACTCAACCTCACATTGTTCCAAACTTTTAAGATTACATTCATCTTTGGAAGACAAATGAAGATATTTGTAATATCATCTCATCACTTTTGTCCATCAATTAGAATTTTTCAGACTTTCAAAATTTTCAAGCTTCAAAAAGTTCATAAAGACTTCGTAAAGGTAATGTGTCCGTCATATAAAGCGACTGTGTCTCTACAGAAGACAAAAATGGTGAGAGAATACTAAAAATATCCTAATTTGTGTTCTGAAGATGAACAAAAGTTGGAACGACATGAGGGTGAAAAAGTTTAGCAGTTTCTGTCTCTCAATGTTAGAGACTGTTTTTTTTTGTTTTTGTTTTTTTCAATAAAATTCCTGCACCTTCTATACTGGACTTGACCGCAAACTCACAACCTTTATTTAAATTGTGTTGCTAAATTCACAGGCAAAGCATTAGCCAATCATGTAGTTTCCATAGAATAAAAGCAAAAAGCTGGCAGGAAAATGTTCGAACAGTCAGAAAGGTGGTTATGAAAAACATTTTTGGTGCAAGAAATCTTGACTGACATTATCAGTGGAATATATTACCAGACCTCAAGGTAAAAAAAAAAGAAAAAGTTATGATAAGATATGACCCCTTTAACTACTTTGTTTCAGTAGAAATCGCTTCAACATCCCAGACCCTATTTTAACGATTTAAGTCATTTAAGCTCAAGTGCACTTAGGATGAGTCTGAATCCACTTTTGCTAGTTTAACGAAGGGAAAAATGGTCGGCGCTCCCGGCGCACGGTCTAAAAGGGTTGTCCCTATTCTCTTTATGAGTAATGGGTGTGTTTTGGGCATAACTTATAATAAACCAATCAGAGTCTCTTCTCCCATTCGCTCATGCACAAGGTTAAAGCATGCAAGCAGACCATCTACAGGACAAGCCGGATTTCACCATATCTTTATGTACACAATATTAATCTCTTACATTGTAATCCTTTTATTTTTAATATTAGGCAATAAGTGTGATAAGCAGAGTGTACGTGCGTTGTGGACCCGCTTATAGGTGCATATTACTAATGCACCCTTTAAATAACAAAAAAATATTGCACCATTGACCAACTGAATCCTGGTCTAAAGTCAATGGCGCAATATTTTTTTGTTATTTAAAGGGCGCACTCAGTCTATTTCAGTTCCTCAAAATAGTAACGCTCCAACAATGCGCCTGAATACACCTCGTTTTCAGACCAGCAGCCATGGGCAAACAAATGGGTGCGAATGCATTTGCTATTTAAACAACGTGGCGCAGGACGTTAAAATGATAACTGCGTCGGACTAAAACTAGCAAAAAACACTTGTGTCGTGCCTGGCTCTGCATTGCACCGGGTGTCTGATAGGACCCCCCCATGTTACCCATGTGGTAAAAAGCTTTGTGATATATAACGACATGTGTATTCTCTCTCACAGACCGAGCTCGCAGCAGTATGGTGTCTACAGAAAGCGCCTCATCCACGTACGAGGAACTAGCCCGTGCCTACGAACACGCCAAGATGGAGGAACAGCTGCGACACGCTAAGTTCACGATCACAGAATGCTTCATCTCAGACACATCCTCCGAACAGATGACGGCCGGAACCAATGACTACACAGACAGCCTGACGTCCAGCACGCCGTCAGAGTCAGGCATCTGCAGATTCACAGCCTCCCCGCCCAAACCACAGGACGCCAGCCGGGTCATGAATATGGCCGTGCCCAAAGCACACAGACCCGGTAAGGCTGCAAACATGTTGAAGCGTCAACTGCCTACGCTCGATTTGTGCTTTCAGAAAACCAATTTGCTGTATTCTCGTTTGATTTTAAAACTGGGAACGCAAGTCATTTCCACTCTTTTTAGGGTGGAGTTTAATTATCATTGAGTCTCTACTTTTATTAAATATCCCATATCCCAAGCAAAACACTGTTTAAGTCCTTTTACTTTCATAACTGGACATATTTCTGAGTAAAACAGGATATTCAGCATGAGAAAAAGTAGGGTGGGACTCAAATTTATCCATCAGGATTTGATTGGATTGTAAAAATTGAGTGTTACATACCAGAATGGAGCAAAGTAGTTGAAGAAGAGGGTTACTGAAATGTTAATGACACTGATCAAAATTGAGAGTAAAGACATTTAGGGCCAGTTTTAATAACAGCTTGCACAAGCGCAAATTCTTTTTTGGCGTCAAAAAACTACAGACAGGATTTATTATAGACACGCAGTGAAAAATTTGCGATGTAAAGCCGTGGACAGTTATTTTTCCGGCTGACCTTATTGCATATGCATTTGTTGGAGTTACCCTTTCAGACGCAAAATTTCTGTTTTAAAAACCATCTGTGTTTTTTAATTTGTGTAAGTAGTTCACACAAAGTGTAATAATATTACACAATATTACTGTTATTTATTTTTGATCAAATAAATGCAGGCTTGGTGAGCATAAGAGACTTCTTCCAAAAATATATAAAAAGTATCTATTTACACCAAGTGCAACTAGCCTGCCTTGTGGACAGAGGCTATTTACACTAACTCTGGCCAAAATCGTTTGATTTAGCCAGATGAAATTATGAAAGAAATCCTGCTGATAACAGGATCAGTGGCATGGAGAGTAAGGCGGGTGGCATTTACTTTGGACACGACTGACCCGAGTTCGAATCCGCCTTTTTTCCCATCACATATCCGCTCAGGGAGGCATTTATTTTGAAATAAAAATTCAGAAAATATTCGGAATAAGTGGAAATAAACTGCCTAACAGTTATTCGATAGTGGGAATAAAGTGTTTAGTGGGTAGGGTTAGGGGAGGGCTTTAAGGACAGCATCCATTAATGATTTTAATAAATATAAACATTTACACTGAATATGTTATTATTGTATACTATTTTATACACTGAGTTGCAAATAGTATCTGGCACTATTTGCATACATAGCATCAAACAACTATTTACACTTAGTGCAAAGAAAATACTATTTCCGCTTAGTGTAAATATTGCTAAATGCTATTAACACTAAGTGTACTAAAAAAAGTACTTTTAGTTGCTATTTACATGGTGCAAATAGCCGCTGCTTTTAAAATATCGAAATTATTCCTTATATTATTCTAATTATAACTTTTGAGCAGTAGTACAGTATATGTGTGTGAATGTGTTTTTCCACGTGTTCCTCAGTTTACCTGTTCACCAGTCAGCTGTCACTCTTGCAGTGTGCTATCAATTCCTGTTGATGGGTACAGGCTTGAAGGCTGTTGTCCAAACACACTGCCATGTTCTTTTCGCATCAATGGGCTTAGCGTGGCCTGCGTCTGGGCCACCCAGGGCTGATTTCAGGTCCCAGACGGTTCTTGGGTTACTGATTAGCGTTTAGTGTTACCGTCTCATTGTGAATGTATCTGCACTATTCCCCCAGACAGGAAGACTTTGGTTAGTGAGAGCACCTGGCATTGTTCCTTAAGGCCAAGTAGGGGCGATCTGCATCCTGTGCTGTAGAGGTATCGTCTGTCTTTACAAAACAGCAGTTTACTATCACAATGGAGATATTGGATGTGATATAAACTTCAATCACTGGCCTTATTGGAACAAGTTTTATATAATACTGCACTCCGTCATTTTTAGAATGCTCTTTTGTGTGAGATGTGTCTGATCCGTACAGGATTCACAGTTGGATTTCTACTAGTTGTTTAGACAACTAGATGAGGAGGACATCAATAAAGTATATCCTATCCTATCCTATCCTATCAGTCACCTCTGATAACAGATCACTCTAAATTGTAATGTAGACATGCATTTTTTATGTAAAGCTGCTTTGAAACAGTATGTATTGTGAAAAAGCGCTGTACAAATCAATGTGAATTGAAACATTTTATTGAACTGAATCCTATCCTATCCTATCCTATCCTATCCTATCCTATCCTACCCTACCCTACCCTACCCTACCCTAAACCTATTTTATCCAATACAAAGACTATTTTATCCAATCCAAAAACTATCCTGTCTTGTCCTGTACTTTCCTGTTTTATGGTTTCAACAGACCTTGAATGCGGAATTTTATTTCGAACTTAGAACATAATTTAAAAACTAGTTCCTTCATCCATTTTTGTTTTTTATCACATTGTTGAAAGCAAACCTGACCTTATTATATCACAAACCTGTCCTATCCTGTCCTGTCCTAACCTATCCTATCCTAAACCTAATCTATTATACTCGACTCCATTCTGCTCATCTCGAATCTACTCTACTCAACTCGACATGACTCTACCCAATCCTGCCCTGCCCTGTCCTATCCTATCCTATCCTGCCCTATCCTATCCTATCCTATCCTATCCTATCCTATCCTATCCTATCCTATCCTATCCTATCCTATCCTATCCTATCCTATCCTATCATACTCGACTCCACTCTGCTCAACTCGAATCTACTCTACTCGACACGACTCTACCCAATCCTGCCCTGTCCTATCCTATCCTATCCTATCCTATCCTATCCTATCCTATCCTATCCTATCCTATCCTATCCTATCCTAACCTATCATACTCGACTCTACTCTGCTCTACTCTACTTTACTCTACTCGAGTCAAGTTGACTCGACACAACTCTACCCTACCCTATCCTATCCTATCCTATCCTATCCTATCTTATCCTATCCTATCCTATCCTATCCTATCCTATACCTAACCTATCATTCTCGACTCTACTCTGCTCTGCTCTACTTTACTCTACTTGAGTCGACTCGACTTGACTCGACACGACACGACTCTACCCTATCTTAAACCTAACCTATCATTCTCGACTCTACTCTGCTCTGCTCTGCTCGATTCGATTCGACTCTGCTCTGCTCTGCTCTGCTCTGCTCTGCTCTGCTCTGCTCTGCTCGACTCGACTCTGCTCTGCTCTCTGCTCGACTCGACTCTGCTCTGCTCTCTGCTCGACTCGACTCTGCTCGACTCGGCTCTGCTCGACTCGACTCTGCTCTGCTCTGCTCTGCTCTGCTCGATTCGACTCTGCTCTGCTCTGCTCTGCTCGACTCTGCTCTGCTCTGCTCTGCTCTCTGCTCAACTCGACTCGACTCGACTCTGCTCGACTCTGCTCTGCTCTGCTCTGCTCTGCTCTGCTCTGCTCTGCTCTGCTCTGCTCTGCTCGACTCGACTCGACTCGACTCTGCTCTGTTCTCTGCTCAACTCGACTCGACTCTGCTCTACTCTACTCGAGTCGACTCGACTCGACTCTACTCGACTCGACACGACTCTACCCTATCCTAAACCTAACCTATCATTCTCGACTCGACTCTGCTCTGCTCGATTCGACTCTGCTCTGCTCAACTCGACTCGACTCTGCTCTACTCTACTCGAGTCGACTCGACTTGACTCGACACGACTCTACCCTATCATAAACCTAACCTATCATACTCGACTCTACTCTGCTCTGCTTGACTCGACTCGACACGGCTCTATCCTATCCAATACCATCCAAAACTAAACCAATCGTACTCGACTCTACTCTATCCTATCCTATCCTATCCTATCCTATCCTATCCTATCCTATACCCTAAACCTAACCTATCCTAGTTTATGCAATCCTACCCTAAAGCAACTCTATCCTGTCCTGTCCAGTTCTGTTCTGTCCTAACCTTTCCTACTCTAAACATAACCTATTTTACCCCAACATATCTACCTAAAACAAACCTTCCCTATCCTATTGTAAATCTATCCTATCCTGTCCTGTCAAGTCCAACCCTAAACTTAATCTATAGGTGCACTATAAATAATGTTTAATGACGGTTTGTACACACGTCAACAGAAAACAACATTGACTAAAGGGTAACCTTACCTATCCTGTTATGCCCTGTCCTATGCTGTTGATATAGCTTGAACCTGGCAGATTGATTTGAACCCAGAACATTCCTTTAAAGACTATTCTCTCCATCCACCCCCCCCCCTCCCCCCTTATTTATCACATTGTGCAAAGCAAATCTGATCTTTGAGCAGTGCTCACACTTACATGACCCTGTCTGTCTTGTAGGAGGTGAGCTGGTCCATCTTCCCCCTTACCTACGTATGGACTTCCTTTTGAACCGGGGAGCGGCCCCTTCAGGTCGGGAGGCCACAGGACAGACTTGTATGGACCCACAGAAGAGCCGATTGGCGAAGCGGCCAGCATTGCTGGCCCCCACACCCTCCGAGACCCCCTCGTCAGCCCTCTCTTCCTCCGGGCCCCCCAGCAGAGAGGCGGTACAGCAGTGGCAGCCGGGAACTGCCTCTACACTGCCACAGCGCGAGCCGGGCGACCTGGCCCAGGCTGCCAAACTCAGCAGCTCCCAGGAGTCGCTGCTAGACTCCAGAGGACACCTGAAACAAAGCAACAACCCCTACGCAAAGTCCTACACACTTGTATAACACAGGACTACAGCTACGGACCACGTTGCACTGTCACGCACACACACAAAACGTGAGGACCCGCTGCAAAGACGAGCGCTTTTCTGATTCAGAGATGAGTCCTGTACATACATTCTGAATTCCTAAAGAAGTGGATAGTTTTCTTTGCATCTGACTTTCTTTCTGTCTATCTCTCTCTCTCTCTCTCTCTCTCTCTCTCTCTCTCTCTCTCTCTCTCTCTCTCTCTCTCTCTCTCTCTCTCTCTCTCTCTCTCTTTCTCTCTCTCTCTCTATCTCTCTCGTTTTTTTTTACACTTTCTTTTTCTCTCCTTCTTATCTTGCCCTCTTTTCTGACTAAGTTGGATTTTTTACGTAATCATTCATTTATTTTAAATACCACCGTTATGAAGATTGCCAAATTATTTATTTAAATTGACAGAGGAACTACTTTTGAATTTATATCAAGGATAATTCTATAGTCATTATTATTATTATATAAAAATAGAGAAAAATTATCAAAAAATGGTTTAAAAAGGCGGGGTGTGGTCAGCTCTGCGGGAAGACGTTGCTTTCTTTATCCATGACTCTACTGTTTTGATGAAACGACGAGGTGTGATCGGCAATTTCGTAGCTGTTTATCGCGCCTGTGACGATCGCAGAAGACATGGAGGAAGGACAACGAGTCCAACTTGGAGGTTGGACACACGTCCACAGTTTCCAGTCGTCTCAGAATGTTGTGCTTTCTAAGGACTGCATGGGGACCTGAAAATAAAAAAAAAATAATTCCAAGAGATTTTTTTGTCACACTAAGGGAATATATAATGTTGTAATATATGTTATGACATTATATGTTATAATATATGTTATAATATACATATAAATATAAATATATATAAATATATACATACACATGAAGAAATCACTTTTATTTGTGGATAATACAGGGAGAAAAAAAAAGATTTGGTAAATAAAGTCCTTAGTCATGTTTGCACACATCTGGTTTGATTAGAAAATTGAAACTGTTGGGTTCTCTTGTCTTTTTTTCCTCTTTTGGAGCTTTTTGTGACTGCGTAATGGTAGTTTCATCTGATGAGCTGCAGAGCATGTGTGACACAAAGAGAGAACCGTGGAAGAAACCTAAACGTCTATATGCAGTTTTCTCCAGCAGCTCCTTGAATGAATGGTATCTGATTCACCTGTTTGTAGATGGTGTGGCCTGTTTTGTGTAAGACACGCAACAAAGAGAAGATATTTTAATTGAGCAATATGACACTGGATTTACTAATAATTTCGTAATTCTTGGACATCTTGGAGTACTAACAGATATGAATGTATTCAGTAATGCATAATGAAAAATAAACCCGAAGATGATTGACAATAAAGAGACAAACTAATGACACAATCTCTAAACTATAATTGAAAAACCTGTCTAATGGTGAGAATAGTAAACAGACATAATAATGAAAAAACGGGACTCTGATATCTAATGCTCTATTTTATGATTCGTTTTTGCCATTCATGTCTTCAGTTGTCAAGCCTGCCTTTCGAATGTCAGAGTAGACATCAGTTTAAATACGCTTGCCTTAAACGCAAAGACCAAAATGGTAAATCATATGACACTTGTCAAGATGACGATGTAAAAATGACTGCAATGAGAATCAAAATTATATATATATATATATATATATATATATAAATATATATATATATATATATATATATATATATATATATATATATATATATATTCAGAATTAGCTATCAGAATCAGGAAAATTCATAAATATTCACAAAAAATCAGGTGAAAATTTTGTGCCAGGGTTACAGACTCCCATCCATGATCATAACCAACAGATGGCACTGTGATGTATTTTAAGATGTTTATGAACGAAGCTCTGACTGCTGCCTGTAGGAGGAGCTCTTCTGTTTGTGTGGATTTCTCTTCAGTCAGCTGAAAACCAGCACATGCAGCCAACCAACATATTCATTTACTCACATTAAACCAAATCAGATTGTTTTTCTTCCTTTTTTTAAATTCCAAAACATGTGACATTTCTTTCTTTTTTTCTTCCAATAAATAAAGGCAAATGCCTCCTGAAAAAAGCAATAGATCATGGTTGCTCAGACAAACAACATGAGTCAAACTTACAACTAAAATGTACAAACATTTTTAATAATACATAGTATCTGCCATATAACTCAAGGCATCAGCGCTCAAGGGTTTTACTAGTTCCTTTTTATCTGGAAGCTTCCAACTCAACTCCAAGAACTACAATGAATTCAATAAAACATTTTTTTTTTCTTTTTTTTTCAAGTTATTTATTTCAGTTAAGGTTGACAAAAATTATCACATACAAAAAAATAGTGTATCCTAACAGTGTGGTAATGTGTAACAATAGTGTGACTTGAGAAATCTATCTTTCAAAATGACCATATTTTGGATATTACACATTAATTAAATGCAGTAACATTTTGAATTCCCAGAGTTGCTATCCCATAGTTGCTATCCCCTCTTAAAATTATCACAAAAATAAAAAAAAAATAATTTCATACAACTTCTGTGGCGGAGTTTCCATATTATGGTTAAAAGAAACTAAAGCATGAGTATCTAGAGTATCTGATATATAAAAAAATATAAACTATAACCAAAGGCTGTGTTATCTTGAACTCATAGCTGATGAAATATGGATGAAGACATTCACGATGAAGGCTGATGTTGTTATAACCTGATTTTTAAATGTTTTCATGGATATCTGACAATGATGACAATAGGGACATAAAAAAATTATAAAAGAGGTATTTAAAAAAAATGAACATAGTGGAAATCTCTCTAAAAAAAAAACACTATCATAAAAAGTTTGGAATTATTATGAAATGTTTATGTTTTTGTAAGATATTGATACCTTTATTCAGCAAGGATGCGTTACATTGTTGACAAATCACAGTAAAGACATGTATAATGTTACAAATGACTATTTCTATTTCAAATAAATGTTATTCTTCAAACGTTCTGTTCATCAAAGAATCATCTACGTGCAGTAATGACAGCTGTAGACCTCATGCATTCTCGAGTCTTCACTCAGAGGCGTCTGCTTATCTGATGGACTTATTCTCTTGCTGTTGTGCACCTGGGCCGTCCACTTCTCTCTCTGCTGGTTAGATCCAGTTTGCTTTCTTCCTTCAAGACAAAAGCGCATGAAATATCCTTCATCTCTCTCAAAAGAACAATATACAGATGGGTTTCTTAGATAAGAAATTTCATTCAATTATAATTTTAACCTGTAATAATAATTATTAACATTATTATTAATCATATACAAGTTGTAGAACGTTTTGTCTTAGGAATCTGTGGGACGTTTAGAGGGAGTTATTACAGTTTTGAAGATTTTCTCCCTTTTTCAGATACTCAGAACAGTTTATTATTATTTCATGTCATGATTATCTTTAGAACAAATTCAATTTTGTGATTTGCCAATGTATCATATGTAAGACCAAATGTACTTGACCTAGACAGCAACATAGTGTCGGCCCAGATCAGGCCCACATCTGGTATGCATTGAATCCACATGTACCAGATCGACACTATGTTGCTGTCTGGGGATTGTTTTGCTAAGCAGAAAGCTCAAAGAAAGTCACTTTACTAGCTTCTGATAGCATCATATCCAGTACTGGATCACATGACTTGTGTGAGCATTTGACTTGTCATTACCTGTTAAAATAACCAAATTGAAGGTAATGTGTTTAGTTTCAGCCAGCAGATAGGACGCTAAGAGTCCAATATACTGTTTTTTTTTTTGTAAAAAATACAGTATTTATGTAAAAAAGTTTTTTATTTAGTTCTTTTCATTTAAGGTTGTTCAAACCACTTAAATAGTTCTTTGAACAATATGCGTTCCAGACAGCAGCCCAGATCCGGGCCACATCTGGTACATGTGGATTCAACGCGTAGCAGATGTGGGCCGACACTACGTTGCTGTCTGGGGTACGTACCATGAGAAACATTTTCCCTGTAAATATTTCAGAAGTTATTACTTGTGTCCCATATTTCCGTTTACTGAAACCAATAATTTGTGAATTAATCATTCATTCTATTGTTTTTTTTTATTGTTTTATTTCAATGAATGTGAGTTGGTCGAGTGGGTTTGCAAAATGGTCTGAATCGATACGTATTCGTTCGGACCACTCTCTCACTGAATCATCTGAATTATCTCAGTCAGTCAAACAGACAGTATAGTTTACTGACACTATACTTTACAACACAGAGAACAAACATTTCTGGATGAAGTGGATATTCCCCTGCAAACAACTGAAACAAAAGGCTACTTTCTAAGAGGTAACTTTGTGATAATTCAGCTGCTGTGCCAAGTGAATAAGCAGCTGCTCACACAGTGCTTTATACTACATATTTGATATACCCCTTTCTTCAATCAGTGGTATATTCCCTAGGTTCTGTAGTCTTCAGGCTACAGGAAGCACTCTGAGGAGAGATTGTTTAATATTGACAATTGTTGTAACACTTCCATTTTATGCTTGCAGAAGGCACAAAAAAGGCACTGTCAGTGTTCTTATTGGGGGTTTATCCTATGGTGTTACGAGTAGTCTGCTACATATTGGTGCCGTGACCCGGATTCAGAGATCAGCAACTACAGATCACTGGGGACCCATTTGTGAGGCCACATCCTGTTATCCTAAAAGAGATGACGGTGATGAAGTTGTGAATCAGAAAAAAAATACATTATCAGACCTTGTAATGAAAATGTCAGTGCATTGTGACTTTCAGAAAGTGATCTGTCACTTCAGGGTTGTGTTACTTCTGAATGTAAAGTCAACAATGAGGAAAATATGGACAGTCATAGTACTGTTACAGGTATAGTGAGTACCCCACAAACATCTGGGAATATTGCAGGGATAGGACACTAACCTAGTATGGAAAGCATAGCGCCAGGGTTTAGGGTTTAGGGCATAGGGCATAGGGCCATAGAGCATAGGGCTACCCAGATAGCAACATTTTTTCGGCCCGGATCCGGCCCACATCCGGCACTTGTGGAATACGGATCTGGCCCACATGCAGCGTGGAATGACGGCACTTGTGTGGCCCACTACTGTTTGCCAGATCTGGGCCAGAAGCAGGCCATAGCAATGCCACATGTCAGCCAAGAGCAAAGAAATAAACCAGAGCTGGACCTTATCTGAGCCACAAAGTCTGTGTATATTAAATATGGAGTCATCTCAGCCTTAATAAGCCTGTTAACAAGCAGAATCACTGAAGGAAAGAAGAGAACAGAAAAAGAGACGAGCAGAAACACAAGAACTACAACTGACTTCAGCCACAGCCTATGAGATGAAATCAACTGAAGAGAAAAAAAGACATTCAATCTGTGAAGATCTCAGCAGAGGAGGATTAAACAACTCCACAAACAGCATTACCAGCTTCACTTATTACTAACCAGGGGTGCGTTTCCCGAAAGCATCGTTGGCCAACTATGGTCGCAAGTTCCGTCGTTACCAATAGAGTTCAATGGACATTGCGATGAACTTGCGACCATAGTTGGCCAACGATGCTTTCGGGAAACGCACCCCAGACTGACTTTATTTCTGTCAGATGTCTACAGAAGTTCTTATTGAGAATTAACAGAGGTTTAACTCAAATGTGTTTCATTTAAAGTCACCATAAGAGTGATTGGTGTTTCCATTAGTTGGGCTCTTAACTCTTAGCATATCTTAACTTTTAGTCTTTTTTATGGCTGCTGTGACAGTGTGTTTGTCAAACACATTTGCAGCAGCAAAGAAAGCTAAAGTGAAATGTGATCAGGTGGTGATGGTTACCTGTTGATGGTTTTATAATCATCATTAAATAACCTCGTTCACTGATGTCTTTGGAATCTAACAATTGTGTTGATCCGTTAATACTTTCACATCACAAACCCTGTGTTACTGCAGCATGAGATCCAGCAATATTATAACAATCAGTTTAAAGCTTTTAACAAACATGAGATCAAAATATTAACTTATGCTGACACACACAGATATCAACAAACAGCGTATGAATCTCAACAATGGTGACAATCACAAATATTTTGATAGATTAATTCAGAACATCACTGAAAAGCTACTAATTCACAACAAAAACAACAGCAAAAAATAAAAACAAATATTTAGAATCAAACAAAATTATAGGACAATTCAGCGGCATCATTTATTAATGTTGCAATGCATGCTGGGCATTTTGTACTATGCTGGTACCCAGCATGCATTGCAGCAAGGTACTTTTGATTGTCACCATTGTTGAGATTCATACGCTGATTGTTGATATCTGTGTGTGTCGGCATAAGCTAATATTTTGATCTAATGTTTGTTAAAAGCTTTAAACTGATTGTTATAATATTGCTGGTTCTCATGCTGCAGTAACACAGGGTTTGTGATGTGAAAATATTAATGGATCAACACAATTGTTAGATTCCAAAGACATCAGTGAATGAGGTTATTTCATGATGATTAGAAAACCATCAACAGGTAACCATCATCACCTGATCTCATTTCACTTTAGCTTTCTTTGTTGCTGCAAATGTGTTTGACAAACACACTGTCACAGCAGCTAAAAAAGACTAAGTGTTAAGATATATTAAGAGTTAAGAGCCTAACTAATGGAAACACCAATCACTCTTATGGTGACTTTAAATGAAACGCATTAGAGTTAAACCTCTGTTAATTCTCAATAAGAACTTCTGTAGACGTCTGACAGAAATAAAGTCAGTCTGGTTAGTAATAAGTGAAGCTGGTAATGCTGTTTGTGGAGTTGTTTAATCCTCCTCTGCTGAGATCTTCAGAGATTTAATGTCTTCTTTTCTCTTCAGTTGATTTCATCTAAGACTGTGTCTGAAGTCAGTTGTAGTTCTTGTGTTTCTGCTTGTCTCTTTTTCTGTTCTCTTCTTTCCTTCAGTGATTCTGCTTGTTAACAGACTTATTAAGGCTGAGATGACTCCATATTTCATATACACAGGTTTTGTGGCTCAGATAAGGTCCAGTTCTGGTTTATTTCTTTGCTCTTGGCTGACATGTGGCATTGCTATGGCCTGCTTCTGGCCCAGATCTGGCAAACAGTAGTGGGCCACACAAGTGCCGTCATTCCACGCTGCATGTGGGCCAGATCCGCATTCCACAAGTGCCGGATGTGGGCCGGATCCGGGCCGAAATAATGTTGCTATCTGGGTAGGGTTTCTACACTGTCCCTATTAGCAATATCCAGACCAGCTGACGGTGAAGGTCGGTGAGACGGAGCTGCCCTAGTCAGCCTAAGGATTTAAACTCTAGTAGATCTGGTCAAACAATCAGGTTTTGAAATAGGGGTACAAGACTTGACAGAGCAGTCATCAGTGTTAGACATTATTCTGGGTTATTACGTGCAAAGGTTTTTTGGTCCAATAATTAAAACCTCTGTTTTTTCAGAATTAAGTAGTGGGCAATTACTAGTCATCCAATTGTTTAAATCAACTATGCATTCTGTTAATTTTGTGAATTGGTATGTTTTGTCAGGTCGTGAAGAAAAATAATATCAGCAGCATAACAGTAAAACTAACGCCATGCTTCCTAATGATATCTCGGTAACACTTAGAAGGTTTCATTAGTTAACATTAGTTAACTACATTAATGAACATGAAGTATGAATCAACTGCATTTATACAGCATTTATTAATCTCTGTTAATGTTAATTTCAACATTTACTAATACATTTTTAAAATCAAATTTTGTATTTAACATTAATGTACTGTGATGTAACATGAACAAACATTAAACAGCTGTATTATTATTAACTAACATTAACACAGATTAACAAATACAGTAACAAATGTACTGTTCATGGTTAGTTTGTTAGTTAATACATGAACTAATGCTAACAAAAGAAACCTTATTGTAAAGTGTTACCGATATCTCCCAAGTGTAGCATGTACAAGGTGAAAAGAAATGGTCCTAGTACTGAGCCTTGCGGTACTCCATACTGAACTTGTGATCTTGTGTGAGTTTAACGCTATGGACTCGACAGAGTCCCTCACGGACCCTAACAAAGTTTCTTTTATCTGCAGTTTTTATCAATGAATCTCTTATTTACATTGTATTTGCACTGTTAGTTATGATAAAATAATCCGTTAGTGTGCCGAAATCAAGTTGCAATGACGAGATCGCTGCATTCATGTGCTCAACATGTCTGTGATCGGCACATACTCACCAACTGCAACCTTTAATGCCATGATCTAAATATAATGCTATAATCAACACTTTTCACAATTAGTTAACCTTGAGAGCTGTAATAGTAAAAACGTGCTAAAGGTTTTCGAGAGAATTCCTCATGTAATAGTAGCTATTTCATATGCAAAGATGTTGGCCAATCACAGCAGTGGGCGTTTACACTGAAGTCTCACACAGACACGCCCCTTCAAACAGTGTTCAAATCAGAGGGCTAAAATCAGGGAAGGAAAAATGCCTTTTATTTCTAAATTATGACCATTTTTGATGTATAAATCATACTAACATTATAAGTGCACCCCAGGAAACATTTTAAAACAATAAAATAATGCAGTTCATGACCCCTTTAAGATGAGGATCTATGACTTCTGGAAGCATCTCTTTCAGTAGCTTAGTCTTTATAGGGTCTAACATACTGTACATGATGTTGATTTTGATGATTTAACAAGTCTAGACAATTTCTCCTCTCCTACAGCAAAGAATGAATGGAATTTGTCCTCAGGGGGTCTATAGCATGCCGTCTCACGTGATACTGTAGAAGACGGTTGCATAGTTTTCATTTTCTCTCATTTCATCTTTCTAAGTAGAGAAATTCATAAAGTCATGACTACTGTGCTGTTTGGAAACGTCTGAAGTTTAAGCTTTATTTCTTGTTAATTTAGCCACTGTATCAAATAATTACCTAGGGTTGTGTTTGTTCTCTTCTAAGAGAGTCGAAAAGTAAGCAGATCAAGCAGTTTTTAAGGCCTTTTTTGTATGCAGTAACCAGGGTTTGAAATGAACTTTTTCACTCACCTGCCAATTTGGCTACTAATTTTTTTAGTTGCTGTCCATTCAGAACTTCTACTAGCCAAAAAAAAAAAAAAAAAAGAATGAAAGAAAATGAACCGGATTAACTACGTCACAGCTTATTTATATATATATATATATGCACACACACATATAATAAAGTTTTGGATTTAATACATTCATTTCTAATTTCTCTTTCAGCCTCATCACCAAAAATGTGTTTTAGGTGGACAGATCAATACAGTACAGAGAACATAAAAAAAATTAGGATGTTGGAAAATGGCAATGTCTTTTCTGTCAACCAAATGCTTTTTAATCTCTGCTATTGTGTCAATGCAAATAATCAAGCGCACCATTATTTGTTGCGTAGTGACGTGTGTGTTCAATTAAGCCAAATATGCGCAGATACTCCACAATACGCTATATTTAATATATAATGATGACTCACATGTTGAGAATTTGCGCTAAATCTGCACAGATTTGGCTTACACGAACTTCCCCAGCAAAGTGAGTAAACATAATAAGTAACACGCCAAATTGGCTAGTGATTTGACAGCGTTACCGTTGATTTTTACCCGCATTTGGCGGGTTGGCGGGTATTAATTTCAAACCCTGGCAGTAACACTGACCTTCCACAAAATGCAAAGAAACCTCTAGTTTTGTGGCTGTTTTTCTGGCTGCTCTCTTGAGGGCGCGAGTGTGCTCTTAAACCATAACATCGGACTATTTTCCTTAATTTTTAAGTGCAAAGAAGCAACCATGTCTAAAGTGCTGGAAAAGAGAGTCAATAGTTTCTGTTGTAACATCGAGTTCTTCAAAGCTATCTATGCTGAGGAATTGAAACTGATCAGGAAGATTATTTATAAAGAATTAGTGGTAGAAGTGATAGTTCTACCATATTTGTAACAAGGAGTTGGTTTTGCAGCCTTGGCTAAATGAAGTATACACAAGACTAGATAATGATCTGAGATATCATCGCTCTGCTGCAGAATTTCAACGCCATCAACATTGATTCTGTGTGATAATATTAGATCTAAAGTATGTTAACGACAATGAGTGGGTCCTGACACGTGTTGTCTAACTCCAATAGAGTTAAGAATGTCTCTACCCTTACGAAAAAAGAAGTAGCCTATACTTCAAGTTCATTTTATGAAGTATTCTTAAGTAATGTTCAAGTATATTTTTAAGTATACTTTATGTAGTAAGTATACTAATATCAATGTGTACTTGTAGTAAACTTGTAAGTGTACTACAATACTGCTTGGGACTAAATTGGCCCACTTTTAGTATATAAAAATATACGTTTAAGTGTACTATAAGTGTAACAATAGTAAACTTGAAGTACACAACAAGGTTTCTTATTTGTAATGCATCTGTAATACAAGTGAACTTATAAGTATACTAGTAGTTTACTATTTTAATACAAGTGGTAAATGATTTAGTTTATGAAAGTACACATTGAAGTGTACTCTCAGTAAACTAGTTTAGTAGTTTACACTCCAAATTTGTAAGTTTTCTTTAAGTGAACATAACATTATAATTATAGTTTACTATTTATATATTATTTTTGCACTTACAGTATACTACTATGTTCAAATGTAGATATTATTTTTGTATATACTTGAAAAATAACTTTAAATGTATTTTAACTAATTTTAAAAACATTGTATTAGCTTCATGCATTCTTTTTTATCAACACTTGAATGTCGGTAAGTTTCATAAAGAAAGGCAACAAAAGGCATGTTTTGATTTGCATGCTGTTTAATGTTTGATGATCAAGTTATTTTACATCTTCTAGCTTATTGCTTATTTTCAGCAATCTTCTATCACTTGTTTCAGCTTCTTTTTCTCCTGTGTTTTGATCCAGAGATTCTGTACTAGAAGATGTGTCATAGAGCCTCCTACCGTATAACAGTGAAAACACGGATAACTGGAAAATTCAGTCAATGGTGTGGAAAGAGTAAAGTAGAATTAGAGGAAATTCCTATACACTACCAGTGGACTAGCCTACACAAAAATTCAGATATGCAGAATTAGAAACATATCTGTTTTATATCAATATTCAAATCAATATTTTCAAACAATGTAAGTTTCATAAGACTGTATATGAAAAACTATGTAAAAAAAAAGTATATTTAATAAGCTACTCGATCAAAAGAGTTAACACAACTACATGCCAAGTATACTCTGAATACTTAAATATACTTTAAGTATATCTCGATCAAAAGATTGAGTACAAGTACAGGCCAAATATACTTGGACTTTTCTCTCAGTATAAGTCAAGTACACTTAAGTGTAATTTGAAGTATATTTCTGAGAAGTACATTCTGTGGAATATATAAAATGTAGACTGAAAGTATACTTTCATATTTTTAGTTTAAAAGAAGTATACTAATAAAACACTTGAATAAACGTATATTTCGTAAGGGTAAATGCCAATCCCAATGCATATTTTTCGTTCTCTGCATGTATATTAAAATCACCAACAATTAGGACTTTATCCGCAACCAGTACTAACTCTGCCAGGAAATCAGAAAATAGTCCTGAGGGTGTTGAGGAGAGTAACAGAAGGGAGAAAGATAACAGAATAAACGAAAGAATGGTGAAGCCAGTTCGTATGATTAAATTCATGAATATGTTGATGACTGAACCTGGGAAAAAAAGAGATGCTCTCCACCTTTGTTGAAATCTGAAGCGTTATACAACATGACTTTACAAGAAGGGATGTGAGAATGGAGTTAAAAGAGATAAAATACAGTTTGTAAGAAAAGTGTATACAGTGGTGTGAAAAAGTGTTTGAAAAAATATGATCAAATATGGCTGTAAAAAATAAATCTGCATTTTTAATCCTTTTGATATTTTATTTAAAAAATCAAACCTTTCATTGAAGTAAAATAATTGAAAGTGGGGGGAAAATCACATTATGAAATAAATGTTTTTCTCCAAAACACGTTGGGAACAAGTGTTTGCCCCCCTTTTATTAAATACTTTTTGCAACCTCTTTTTTTCCAAGATAACAGCTCTGAGTTTTCTCCTATAATGCCTGATAAGTTTGGAGAACACCTGACAAGAGATCAGAGACCATTCCTCCGTACAGAATCTCTCCATCCTGTTCTCTGTTATAAGATTTCTAGCAGAGGTTGTCGGGTTTAGATTTTTTATCTGTTGGTATTTGATCGAATCTGTGATGCCATGTATCTGAACAAGATGTCCAGGACCTCTGGCAGAAAATTAGGCCCACAGCATTAAAGATACAACAGAGTATTTCATTTTACACATGGGCTACTTTTTTTTATCCCTGTGTGCACCAAACCCATCTTAAGTGTTTGCTGCCAAAAAAGCGAATGTTTTTGTTTCATCTGACCATAGAACCCGTCCCGTTTGAAGTTCCAGTAGTGTCAGTTACTTTTCAAATGTTCTATGGTCAGATGAAACAAAAACATTAGCTTTTTTGGCAGCAAACACTCATAATAGGACTTTATATATATGGACATTTATCTACCTGGCAAATTAATCTGCAGGCTTCACAGATGACTTCAAGGTCATGTAAAGAAAAATCTGTGCCCTTCATTACTTTTTGATGTTTGATCATTTGAAAGTTTGATGAAATTGGGAAGGGTTAACGTAATGGAGTGAAAGTGTTATAATTCACCAAACTTTATTAAACAGATAAGCAGTTTTTTGTTTGTTTTTACCTAGTGCAGAGTGTAACAGCAGCTCAGTGAGTAGTTGTGTGTTTGTCCCCGAGTTACAGGTGATTGCTGGAGGCCATGGCTTTACACCTGAATGAAATCATGGCACTTTAAAAGACACTAGGTTAAACAAGAGTAAGAGAGAACTATTGGTGTTGTTGCTGCTCATGAGGCTACCGGAAAACTGACGGGATGTGTGGGTTACAGGAGACCACAGCCGATCGGAGTTCTCATTTGATCCATCTTCCCCTATTATGATGTATTGATTTGGACCTTTCGTTGTTTATGTTTGGTTGGACTGATGTCACTTAAACTTGCTAATTACACTCAGATTAAGCATTAGTTAAGCTTTAGTTAAATAAATAGTATTGTTTATGCAGCGGTTGTGTGGCGTCTCCCTTTGTTGCGATCTAAAAATAGAATCGTAACGAGAGATCGAGGAAGGGATGATCTATTTCACTAGAAGAGGGTTGGAGTATGTATGAAATTTACGCAGTATGGAAAATGTGAGTGTTTTACACAGTATCCCAATCTTGGTGCTTACAGAATATTATAAATTGCACTGCTGCTTTAAACTGAATATATTTGGTTAGAAATATGTGTTATTTTGTATTGGCGATTTGATATACCCCTTTCTCCGATCTGTGGTATATTCCCCATGTACTCTTTAGCCAGAGGCAAACACTCTGAAGAGAGTTTGTGAAACAGAGAACAGAGATGATTGTTGTAACACTGTCCTATTTTATTCTTGTAAAAAAAAAAAAAGAAAAGACAACAAAAAGAACATCTGTATGTACCTTAATATGAAATATTACAGGCACTCCTGATTCATTCCATTTTTTTAAGCAATGTTTTTTTTAATGTTTTGCATGGTATTGAGAGACCTGTGACCTACCTGTTGGGTAATATTGGCTATCTGCTTTTGGGAGTTGGAGTGCGATGTTATTTTTGGCTTTGTAATGTCTGGAACATACAGTAGTACACAACCTCCAGCCAGGGGCGTAGCACCAAATGTTGGGCCACGGTCACAGAACCAAGGGGTGGGCCCCTCACAACACCAATATATATATATATAAATATATCTTCGTGGGGCCCCCCCTTCGCCAAGGGCCCCTGTTACTCAGTTCCACTATTACCCCCTGTCTGACACCCCTGCCTCCAGCAACAATCTTTTTCCAATTCTGCATCATGGGCCTCATTTATAAAACATGCAGACACACAGATTTGATCTTTGAGTATGTGTACGCTAAAATCCACGCAATGGTTCATGTTTATAAGAACAGTCTTTGACGTGGAAAAGTGCTTAGCGCCACATCAGGGTCTAAGCAGACGTTCACAATTTTCCTTGTGGCAGAGAGCCGGAGTACTGCAGCTATTTGGAAACATAAGCAATTCTTGCCGCTCACCATTCTCTCAAGTAAAGGATTTGGACGTTGACTGGTGCTGATTTATATGTTAATGACATTAGTAAGGTGCTGTTTACAAAGCGGAGGTCTGAAACCATTTAGCTGCGCACAAGTTCAAGATCATTTGAGATTTATAAATTTCACTTCTGGAAGAGAGGCCTATTCACAGTTTTTGTGCATACGGGCATTAAAGTCACAGGAAAAGGTAAAACAACGATGTTGGATGCTTTTAAAGTTGGAGGAGTAAGTCTGGGGATTCTGCTCTGTATTTTCTACTGCACAAGAGGCGTGATCAACGGGCATAGTTCAAATGACTCTGTACGCAATTGGATAGTCCTTCAACCAATCAGACCAATGATCCGGGTCACGTATTTTGCATCGAAAACTCCAGGCAGGAAACGTGTAACCAAACGTGTTGGTTTGGAGCATTGATCAGCGGTTTGCAGAAGCAGCAATGACATTGAGCAATTTTTGCAGGTTGTGCAAAAAAAACATGAAAGTGTGTGGTATTTACACCCACTCGAGCGATTTGTTTGTTAAACTAAAGAAGCCAATGAGCATCGTCGAGAGGTTAAAAGGAATTGGATTGGATTAAACCCGCCAATAGCGCACCAGGTTGATAAGCCAGTTTGTGATTGGTCCCCGCAAATTTGTAACAGGGTAAATAAATAAATAGAAGAATGTACAGGTTTCCAGCCTGAGCTGCAGGGCGAAATCAAATCGCTGGCAGATCAGGCTGGGTTTACCCAGTCTAGGTTACCCAATCAAACCTTTCCAACGTGATTACGTAATGCATGAAGTCGTGGATGTGCAAGACGAGCATTTGTAGTAAAAAGTATATAAATGTTTTGGGGTTTTTTTTGTTTTTGAAAATGACCAATGTTTTGGCTAGATAAGACCCTTATTTCTTGTCTGGGATCGTGTAGTGATCTTTAAAGCTGCACTGAAACTGCAATTTGGACCTTCAACCCGTTAATAACCAGTGAAGTCCACTATATGGAGAAAAATCCTGGAATGTTTTCCTCAAAAACCTTCATTTCTTTTCGGCTGAAGAAAGAAATACATTAATATCTTGGATGACGTGGGGGTTAGTAAATTATCAGGATTTTTTTATTCTGAAGTGAACTAATCCTTTAACTATTGCAAGACACACTTTTCAGGAAAAACATACAAGCATATGGACATTTTTCTGAGCACATTAATCCTATTTCCCACTTTTTTATGGTGTTATTTTCCCATGCTGGGAAGAGTGTCTCTTCATGGATCTCACCTCAGTAAAGAGGCTCAGTAGGGGTGTGTGCGAGTGTGTGTGCGTGTGAGGATTACACTAGAGTATTCAGTGTAAATAATATATTACTTGGTGCAATGTGTGACCTTCACATGGTATGAAGGGTAGGTATTCTTTCAAACAGTTCTTTCATATATAGAATTTGCTGAGAGAAGTAATTCATAGCTTGCACTGTCAGCCATTTTGACTCTGATATCAGAATAACATATGCAAATGAAAGACTGATTTGTAAAAAAAAAAAAAAAAAAAAAAGGTTTTATGGACCTTTGGATTAAATTGAATTTGTCTTTGTGTAGATGAATTGAGATGAAATTGAGAAAGTGTTTTATGCAGCGAGAAAACCTCAATGATTTATTTTCTAAAAAGTGCAGTTCTCCAGATGTCCAGAAGTTGATGAATAGTAGAGTACATGCCAGTTGGTCAATCTGTGTAACATTATGCTGTATATTATGTCAAAAAATTCCATCTTATTATTTTGTTTTGTCATCAATTGAACATGAGGGCAGTTTTTTTTTCTAAATATGCATCCTGCTTTAAGGTTGAGTTTAATTAAAAGACAATACAGTATTTAGTTCCAGAGACTCAAGGATGTTTATTAATAGTTTCTTGTTTCATTCAGACTGAGTTGAGATAAGAGTTGAGTTGAGATAGAAATGAGTGAGTGTTTGGTTTGGCTAATGTCTGTGCCATGATTCTTTGCAAAGGAAGAAAATGAACAGAAATGTTATGATATGCCACAGCAAAATAGACAATCAAACACTCGCTCTCAAGTCATTTTTATCCAGCATGGAATTCAACACAGAAATGAATCAATAAAGAAAACTGAGCACACAGTGAGGATTCAGTAAGATAAGCTGGGAATTATTCAACAATATGGCTTTCAAAAGACAAGCTATTTTTAAAACTCCGCTGGGATGTGAATGTATGCTAAAGCATTCGTCAGATGAAGACTAATGGTGTGAAACAAAAATAAAGTTCTGCTCTATATTTATGTACACATAATGCAATAAATAGTTTCTGACTAATTTTGTAAGCAGCTCACAATGAAAACATATTGTGCTTTCACAAATAATGGACAGGTTCTATGAGTTACAATAGAAAATCATGCATCAGTACACTTGTAAGACATATATTCTTGGCCAGAGTGGAGAATAAAGCTGGAACCAAAATGAATATAAACTATGGAATTCACAGTTACAGCAGTAAAATAACAGGTTAGATCAGTGATTGACAGATTACGACCTTGATTTCTCCTCCCCCTCCCTTGAGTCCATATAGAATGGATTCTATTACATGCAACATCAAACCATGCTGTCCTGATGAGGCCATACGGAGAGAGATGTCCGCTGGTAACTATGACTTGTCATCAGTTTTTTTCTTCTGGAACTTCCTGAACTGCGATTGAATAGCGACAGCTGCCTTCTCGGTTTCAGGGGCTTCCATGTCGATGTCAAAATCCTCAGGGACGTCTTTCTTAGATTCATCTGGGCATAGAAAAATAAGAGCACTTTAATAATGACATAATGTTAACTTCTAAATATAACCAAACACGATGATGCAGGTGATGAAAAACAAGCTGTCAAACAATAGGGTTAGAATAAAAAAAAATTGTAAATGCTATCAAACTGATTCAGTGTGCATGTACTGTATTGGTGAAAATGATCTGAATAAGAGCTAAGGATATAAGACAAATTACACACACAATGTCAACTGGCAAAAATAACACTTTCTAGGCAATACAGCTCCTATTTACCTGAATGGAGAAAGACAAACACATCCAAGACTGTTGGCTGTTAGATTAAGCTTTGATAACATATTTAAAACAAAAAAAAAGTATTACAACTGTGTAGTACTTTATTCATGGAATAATGGTTCATCTTATAAATATGCTAAACAAATATTTTGCATTCGTCCATCCATCCATCCACCCATCCATCCATCCATCCATCCATCCATCCATCCGTCCATCCATCCATCCATCCATCCATCCATCCATCCATCCATCCATCCATCCATCCATCCATCCATCCACTCATCCATCCACGGATGCATACATCCACCCACCCATCCATCCATCCATCCATCCATCCATCCATCCATCCACACAACCATGCAAATGTCACACAGTGTCACACTGATTGCAGTGTGATTACACCTTCTTACGTGCGACATTACCAGTGTGCTGTCCGTGGCGATGGTGATGAATTTGTTGATTTCGATGGCTCAAGAATCAATTATTCACTCGTTCAGCGGCTGCTTTACTGCGTTATGTGAGAAAGCGGTGTTCTTTATGAAAGAAGCACTTCAGAAATAGTGGAAATTGCATTTATTAGGACTCATGGGATATTATAAAAAATAATCCAAACTATAATAGCCTATAGGCTAGCCTACATATTTTAAAATTGTATCATATATTGCTGCCACAATAACGGCCCATTTCAAATGTTTACATGCTTTCTTCTCTTTCCCATTTTTGTTCGCTGAGGTGGAGCTGTGATGAAATATTGTTCTTGTAAATACTTTCCAGCATTTCAGTAATACAAGTGTACATCGTACGTACGGTGCTCGACAGTGATTGAAAAGGATTTTCAACTTTATGAACGTATTACTTACGTTAGGTATGCTTAACTAAGAACGTTTCGGGAAACACGTATTAACGATAAGGTACAGCTTAAGGTGTAACGACGTAGAGTTAAGAAGGTTTCAGGAAACGCAGCCCAGTTCTTGTTTCCAGCTGCGCTCATGATTCACACCAAAGTTCCTCCTTCTGCCAAAAGCACAATAATAAATATTCAGGATAGTTGCTATAGTAGTATTTTATGTTCATTTTCATTTTATATTCACTGAAAATTCACTGATCAGATAATGTTTTATTGTCATCACCTATAGGCAATTGGTTTCCTCATTATCATCATTATCAGACAAAAGCGAATAAGAAACTAAAGTGTAAGCAGATTATAAAAATGTCATCTTCACTCATTTGTTAGATAGCACTGTCACGTTTTGAGTTTTGTTTCTTGTTCTTGTCATTGTCATGTTTCTGTGTCTTGTCATGTGATTCCCTGTTTGTCATGTGATCCTGCCATGTGTCTTGTCATCTTGTAAAACAGCTCATATTGATTTAAAGGGATAACTACGGTATGCAAAAAAATGTTTACCAATATTTGGTGCCAAACTACTAGTTCTGACTGGTTGCCTAATTTAGTATGGTAGTATGGTATATTGGTATGGTTTTCATTGCAACCATTATTTTATTACTCTAGGATTTTGATAATATATTAATTTAATTCGATTTTCTTTTTTAATTTATTGAATGTGTATTTATTGTTATCTAGAACATAAATTAGTTGTTTAAAGTGTAGGCACCTAAAGATAAGGATTAAACTCTGGATGTTGTTTTTTTAAAACGGTGAACCTCGTATAAAGTAAATGCATTAAAAATGCTTTAAAAATAATAATAATAATAAAACATTTTTTTGTATAGCATGATTTTAAAAGACTTTCAAGCCCTATTCATGAAAGTACCAGATGTGAAGGTTATTTGTTGTATTGTTAAGAAATTACAGCTCAGTGAATACCTTTGAGATGAAACAGCGCATTAGACTGTTGGCAAATTCAATAGCAATTTAAGCAAGGGAGGAGGAAAACCTTGACATACACGTTAAGCACAGCAAGATCCTTTAAATATACCTCTAGAGAGAGCAGGCCTCATGTTACAGTCAATACACGAGTGGTTTTCTCACCATGTTCCTTTCTCTGTTTACACAAATCAATGTTTATATCAAAAATTATATCTCACAATTCGGACTTTATAATTGCAAAAAAAAAAAAATCATGGTACTGCTTGCTGCTGAACTCAAACGATCGATCTTTAATTCTCAGGCATTGTTTCCACCTGGTATTAAGATGCGATTTAGTTGATCTGATTACAAGTAGATGAAGGAGACGCATTTCCGTTTACACCTGGTCTATTTTGTTCACTTTCAACCACTTATGTCCTGATTTCTTTGAGGGGAGGAATTTTCAGCAATGAAAACCTCAAGAAGCTTTATGACAAGTTTTACGACAGTGATATTAAATGCTCATTGATGCTGTGTTTCAGGTAAGGTGCGTTTGAATGAGAAATGCCTTCAAAGAATGGATCTCACAAAACTACTGTACGCCACCAGAGAGGAAATCTAAAAGATAACAATTCTGTTTTGGGACTGGGCTAGATAAGGCTCAGGTGTGGCTCTGTTTTGGTTTACTTAAGGCTGATAATTGGTACCAAGAATAAAACCTATTCTGTCTCAGTGTAGGGCTAGTTGTGGTTTATTAAATGGATGAGGGTCTGGTTAAAAGCTGGTGTTGATATGTTTTATTAATGGCTGAGAATCGGTGCCACTATTAAAACCAGTTTTGGCCCAGTTCAGGCCCTGTTATGGTTATTAAATGGCTTGGGCTAGTGTTGGCCCATATGTGGTCCATGTCTTTAATCCGGATCTGAACCACTACAGGGCCGTCATTCTTTGCGGTATGTGGGTCGAGGGAAAAGGGGTTCTGTGGAACGGAGCTGGGCCAGATAAAATTTGCTATGTGGGAGAGTGTTCTGTGTGTATTGGCAGTAGCAAGTCCTGTACTTGTAAATTTATTTAATAATATAACAAAGTTTAGTTGTTGAGTAATGAATTCTAGCATCATTTGTTTGCTTGATTTTATATTTTGTGTCTGATGCATTGAAATTCAGATATTTCTATGTGGCTTAAGTATCCAAATACATTTTGTGGTCACTGAATGGTATTTGGATTTAGCAGAAGCTTTACTATAGTGAAATTTACTATAATGTGTACTGTATGTAGTATAACATCATTCCTGATACTAGAGTAAGAGAGTTGGTGCTAGCATTACACTATTATGTTCTCATGTCTAAAGCATCATCTGCAAATAAGACCGTGCAATTCCGTGAAGATTCAAGCTTCAGTGAAACCAGCTTCCTTTGAGATGCAGTTCTTATGCCTTGCCCAATAAGCTCTGTACCCAGCTCTCCCCAGGGCTTCAGCGTCCGCAAGAGCATTACTTCATCAGGTAGAAAACCAACAACAGAAAAAACCCTCAAGTCTTTTAAGTCTGATTTAAGATGTATGGGCCAATTTGTTGGTTCAGATTCATTTAGTTGCATTTTTCATAAGAGCGTGCAGCTAAAACGCTGGGGACCGTGTTCATTGCTTCAATGCTTTTCTTTTTTTGCCGCCTCCTTCAGCCTTTTTTTTTTTTTTTTCAGACACAGGCACAAATTTTGAAATGCTTACCAGACTCTTTCTTCCTTCACTGAGCAGAGCACAGAACATTATTGTTTGGCGGGACGTGTCAGGGAATACTTTAGAATGCTTATGCCTGAAGATTTCAGATGGGATGCTGGGCTTTTCTGTATGCTTAAAGGTTGTTTGGGGGCAAACTCAACAACATGATGAATCTCTTCTCTTCCAAGACAAAGAATTCCTGGGACATACTGTTTGTATTCACTGTAGAAGCTGCCAAAAAACTATTAAAGATCTATGATGTGTTTGGTTTCATGTGGAATGTTTTCACAGTACCTTGTGCCCCAGAGGTTTTGCTGTTGCCACCAGCTGCTCCGGATCCTTGCCTCTGTTGAAATAAAAAGAAAAGGAACTGAATAAAAAAAGCCAGAATCACGTGATTTCAGTAAACAGGGCTTCATTACGTCATAACTGTTTCGAAACACTTCGAAATTTCAATGGTTCACCGCTGGGGGCGATGATCTCTGTCAACCCATGAATCATGAGGAGTCACTGGAACCAATGAACAAGTGTCTGTGGGTTTTACCTGATCTCTGATCAGTTTTATACATTTGTAGACGTTTTAATTAGACATTAGTATAATTAAAGGGCAACTCTCGGCAAAATGCAACCTAGGGTCTTTTTGTTAATCTACCAGAGGAAAACTTTCGTTTAAAAGCATAATTAGAATGGAAACGCCACTTTTAAAGCACTAAGAAGGCTCGACACAACATGAAACTTTGCTCAACGTATCACCAGGGGCTCTACACATGAACTCCAGCATTGAGAACATTGTTTGTGTACACAGAGTTTACTAAAAAGAAAGATTTTGAACAACTCACTGTAGCTGTGTCAGTCAAAAATAGTTGATCTCCGAATGCAACGTAACAGGTAAAGATGGAAAACTCTTAAAGCTTAGTTCCATATAAATTCACGGATAATTTGTTAATTTGTCGTTAGTGAAAATCAATATTGACCTTGTATTTGAAAAAGGATCCTCATAAGAAACAATACTAAAATTCAGAGTCAGTTCATTCGCATTCGGAGATCCACTATTTTTTTTTGGCGAGGGTTACCCTTTAAAATTAATAATTGTAGTTAATCTTATTGGCCTGTTTAGCTGAGCCATTAATAAAACAAACAAAACAAACCCTGACAATTGATAAAATAACATATATACACTTGATAATCTTATTAGATGATTAGATAAATGCATTTGAAAGATTTTACTATCAATAAAAAATGTGCAATAGATTTGTAAAAGGTGTTTTTATGCATGTTTGTCCCGGGTTTTTGTTGCATTTACACTGTTCTGACCACTAGAGGTCACCGTGGAGACGGGTGTCAGATTGTTTCGAAGCCTCTACACAATATGGCAAATTTGCTTCAACTGTTTTAGTGTTCCACAAAGCCTCGATCTGCCCACCACTAACGGTTACAAGCCAGCTGAAATAAATGAAGAGAAGGTTTGTTAACTACAAAACTAAAACTACAATGTGGCCTGGGTGAATCTCAAAAGTCACCAGTCATATTTCATTATGTTATCATAATCCACACTAGAATTACACAAAACAAGGCAAGAAAACTAACACAACCTCTACATCAGTGATCTCAAACTCAATTCCTGGAGGGCCACAGCTCTGCACAGTTTAGCTCCAACCAGCTCACACCTGCAAGGAAGTTTCTAGTAATCCTGAAGACCTTGATTAGCTGGATCAGGTGTGTTTGATTAGGGTTGGAGCAAAACTGTGCAGAGCTGTGGCCCTCCAGGAATTGAGTTTGAGATCACTGCTCTACATGTTAATGTGATTGGACAAATGAACACTGAAAAGACTGCAACTTGAATACAAAGCAAACGAGGTAAATAATTGACAAACACCTGTGCTGAATAAATTAATCTCCATGACTACAAATAAGTGGTGGGAAAACAGACAAAGGAGATGAGGAAACTATTGACTAGGATACTAGGATAAAAAGCAACTGAATATCTGTGACAGTATGGACCCTCTCGGAAGGCGAGGCCTCGCTCTGTGTTGTGAATAAGGAGGTGTTGTGAATAAGGAGGAGAATACCTCCTCCTTATTGTGAATAAGGAGGAGGACGAAGGGATGGTGAGAGGAGGCAGATGAGACCAAGGAGGATTGGAAGGAAGAAAGAAGCAGCCAGGGTAGAGATGATGGACCAGGTGGTGTGGACCCAGAGCTCAGCCAAGTCAATGGAGGGAGGAACCATGATGGTGAAGTAGCTGACAACATCCGGAGGATGACCAGCGGAGACAGAACCATTGTTAGGGGAGCCTAAGGCGCAGACGGGAGAGCCGATGGGACCAAGCGACACCGCTGGCACTGGTGACCAAGGGGGAGGCACTGCGACGAGCATCCGAGGACTGAGGCGGAACCAGTGTGACCGAGGACCAAGGTGGAGCCGAAGGGAGGGCGGAGCCTGCTGGAGCCAAAGGGGTGGAGAGATGGAGCGCAGTGGACGGCTCGCAAGTCCTCGGCGCAGGCAGGGTGACTGCTGACTGAGGTGGAGCGGGAGGAACGAGGGAGCCTGATGGAGCCACAAGGCCAAGGGTCTCTGGTGGAGCTGAGGGTGGGAGTAGCCAAGGTGAAGCCGACAGGTCGACAGGCCGAGGTGGAGCGATGGGATCAGCGACCTGAGGCAGAGCTGGGGGATCCACTAGCCCAGACGAAGCTTGTGATGGTAAGACCTGAGGCTTTTCTATGCAGCAAGACGAAGGGCTTATGGGAACTAGCTGAGGAGGGACTGAAGGTTGTAGTGGAGGCGGGAGAGGGAGGCAGGATCAGTGATGATAATTCTGAGTGAATACAGGGTGATAAAACAGTCTCAATACAGGGCACTGAAATAGTCTCAGTGCTGGGCAGGGCCAGCAATGTAGGTGCCGATGGTTCAGGGTGGGGTGGGGTGGGGTGGGGTGGGGTGGGGTGGGAAGTAGTACCTCTGAATTCAAATCTATCAGCCAGTCCTCTGTATCTAAGACCACCAGTACTGTCACTGGCTCACACCCCTGGTCAGACTCACTCTGGGGCTTCAGCTCTGGGGCGATGGTAGGCGCTGTCCTCTCTTCCTTGGGTTCTGGCTCAAGCAGAAGCCTCCTGTCTGCCGGGGACTCTGTCTAAATAGAGGGGTAGACACTCTCCAGACATTGAAGTATCACCTTCATCCAGTCAAGTCCTTGGGTGTCTGAGAGATCTACTTGATGGTAGTAGTTAAACCCGATTCAATACAAAGATTTGATTGTCTCGTCATTGTATTGAGATCTAACAGCGAGACGGCAAACCTGCAGTGCAAAATCCATAATGTTCTGGCCACTCCGGGCGAGAGTGGCAAACTGCACTGCTATATCCATTGTAGGTCCGGTCATCTGTCACAGGGGGGTGCAGGAAGAACAGGCAGATGAAGGTCAGGTTCACAAAGGCTTTAATAATCCACACTATAATACACAAAACAAGGCAGGCAAACTAAAATAACCTCTACACGTTAATGTGACCGGGCAAATGAACACTGAAAAGACTGCAACTTAAATACAAAGCAAATAATGATGAACACATGTGCTGAATAAATTCATCTCTATGACAATAAATAAGTGGCAGGAAACTAGACAAAGGAGACCAGGAAACTAATAAATACAAACTAAAAGTCCATGAAAACGAAACCAGGATAAAAAACAACTGAATATCTGTGATAGATGAGCATGAAGCAGGGCAACAACTCACTGCATGATGGAGCCTATAGAATGCAGTTAAAATGCCCCTAAAATTCAATATATCAGGGCAAAAATGCCCCTGCATGAGTCTTTGTCTCATATTAATAGCATATGATATAGTTAAGCAATATCACACGAGTAATGAGTGCAATATCACACGAGTGCTGTTTTCAACCAGAATAGCATGTGCAAATGTGATATTGATTTTATACAACAGTTCAATAAATAAGAAGTTAATATTGTGTTATACTTTAAACATGATATTGTCTATTTTTGGTCAATACAAAGATTACCTGTAAAGCCAGAGCAGAACTGTTGTGCGTCTAAATGAATCCGTGTTTTGAGGTGAACCAATGATTAAATTTCTGATTCATAAAGAGAACCATTTACTTCATTCATGAATGAATTATCCGTTTGATCGAATCGAATGAACAAATTACTTAACGATTTACTCATTTAGACATTTACCACCACCTATTGGCAGTTTTAGTTTCTTATTTAGAGTATCACATTACATTAAAAAAATTATTTTATACTTTGGGAATAGTTTGCCGAAAATGAAAATTCAGTTTATTTACATTTATTCACCCTTGTGTAGTTTCAAACTTGTATGACTTTCTTTCTTTTGCAGAACATAAAAGAAGATATTTTGAAGAATGTTGGTAACCACACCGTTTTGGTCTGTAAATATATCTAAATACCAATTCAGATGCAGCTTCTGAAAGAAAATCATGGCCGTTGTAGCCTAAAAGTTTATGTGAAATAAATTGTGTGTTGAATCAAATATTTATTTCTAAAGCCATACTTATTGTAATGTCTATTTGATGCTTTTCTCATTAAACACAATAATGACTTTAAATGATCTTTTGTGAGTAATTTATCAGCCAAATCTGATGTGCAATTAAATTTGTGATTAATTAGATTAATTAATTGGCACATCATTAAAAAAAATGTATCTCTTGACAGCCCTAATGTAATTCCAATCAACATATTTACTAGTGTCTGATATCTTCTGAAAGGAATTTGTTATTTCCCTGTCTTTGACATAACACATTCTTGTTGTTAAATATTTTATGTTGTTGTTATTGTTGTTGTTGTTGTTGTTGTTTTGAAAGACAATCAGGAAAAAATCCCACATATTATGTCTTCGAAAACAAAAGTTGAGAGGGGCATGTAACCAAGTAAGAGAAGTTATATAACACTGAGATAAAGAGTATTAGAGGTTTGTGGCTTAAAAAGTAATTGAAAATGCTGTTTATGATAGTTATAGCTGCAAATGAACTGATAAGAATAGAAATACTAAACCCAAAAGTAAAATTAAAAACAAAGGAGGAGAAAAAAAACATTAGCTAGCGATATAGATTTCAACCGAAACAAACATTCTATTGTTGAATTTTCAGGAACTTTTCAGCCTATTTAAAATCTTAAGCCTGCTCGGTTAGACTTGCTTGGATAAGATCAAAAACATCAGTGCGGTAATGCATGCATTTTTGGCAGTATCATGTGAAAAAGGTATCAGTTTGCTTTATGATCTTTGATGATTTTTTTTGATAATCCATCAAACCCAAACTGGCCCTGAAATCAAATTCTGAAACATCGGGAAAATAGGGTTCAGTTAAACAGCCGAGCGAGCGAGCGAGAAGGCATCGCCAAACATGTTTTCCCTGGGCACATCCTCTCCTGCATTATTAACTGCACTTTCACTGAATTTCAAACAGTGTTTGTAGTGCTTTGATGTGAGGAGCTCAGGCAACCTGCACGTCCTCTCAGGCAGTGCAGAATGTTCAGCTACACGAGCACAGAAATAACCCGCCGGACAATCACACTGCCGTCCTGTTTAATGCTTCCTTACATTCTTTTTAATGAAAGCTTTCGTGCATTTAAATCATGTGACAAAAAAAACCTTTTTACTACACTTGATTGAGTGTATAAATATTTATAGAGGGTGGGGTGCTTTTTGTGAACCCTCTTTCTTCATTATGCCCATCCAGCGAAAATTTTATAATTGACTGATGTGTTTATTATGTTTTATTATTAAAAAAAGCGCTTATCTCTTTTCCGACCTTGAGACTGTTAGCATTGCTTTTATCGGCACTCAGCTGTGTGATTTTATCTATATTCCTTAGTATTTATAGTCTAGATGCATCTTTGTTTCCTAAATTTTAGATGATTATTTATTTTATTTTACAGTAAGGGAGAAAAGTATAAATAGTTATAGTTTTGAACTTTTTTCTTTCTGTTTCATTTTCATATTGTCATTTCATTTTAACTTTTAGTTTTTATTGTTTTTCATTGTATAATGGTTTGGATTTATGTATATACTATACTATATATTAATTATAATATATAGTATCATTATTAGTCATTATTACAGTTACTAATATTTAGCAGTAATGAATCAATATAGATATTAGAAACAGACCAAAACAGTAAAAATACAGTAACATGCGGTTTAGTAGTTATCCAGTACTGTATACTATAAATACAACTTGCTGTCAACCGTGCTGCCAGTAACTTACTGTAATTATATCCAAGGAAATAATTTACAATGTTAGTTTCTCAATATATATTTATTCATTTTATTGTTGTGTGATTTTTAGACTACTGGACAAAAAGTTTGGAATAATAAAGATTGTTTTATGTTTTTGAAAGAAGTCTCTTCTGCTCACCAAGGCTGTAGTTATTTGATCAAAAATACAGTAAAAACAGTAATATTGTGAAATATTTTTACAATTTAAAATATTTGAATATACTGTAAAATATGATTTATTCCTGTTATGCAAAGCTGAAATTTTAGCATCGTTACTCCAGTCTTTAGTGTCACATGATCCTTCAGAAATCATTCTAATATGCTGAAATTCTACATACTGCACATTCAATGGACACTTTACTATCCCATGAGGCCACGTGAGAGGATTTATGAATGAGGCACAATTGACGATGTAGGTCACGTGACTAACAAAATGGCAGTGACAAAATTTAATTCATACCTCCTATATTCATACTATGTAGAACATACTTTTTTGAATGGTTCAAATTTAAAATCAAATGTAGTACCTACTCAGACAGAACGCAATTTTAACGCAGCGCATGCAAAGGTGAATTTTGCATAATAGGTCCCCTAATGGTTGAAATACAGGACTTACAACTGTATTCTGCTAGCCTGGAAATCTAGACTTAAATCTAAAAGATTAATGGTCTGGCATCGACTAATGAAAATCGGCCAGCTCGAGGGGCGGCACCAGGCATGCATTTGAAAATCTCACTGCACGCAATTGGATAACACTACGACCAATCACAACAAGTTATCGCTTAGCTACCAGCGGAGCTAACTGGTAGATTAGACTCTTACCGTATCCGGTCGGAAAAACAGCAAAAACGCCCTTCTTGCAAAGGAACGATTCGAGCGCCGTCTTCTGTTCCTCTTTTAGAGAAAAAGTCTAACTCGTTCATTGTAGCGGCCAAAGCCGTTTCAAACAACTGGTATTCATCCATAGCCATCTTGCAATGTTTACTAATGACTTCGACATTGCAGCGCTGTCGTCATCCGTTTAGCTCGCCTCTGGCCCCTATATCAGATAACCCGATGTGATTGGTGCAGCTCAGATCGAGGGGCATATTTAATGAGCATCATTACTTGACACCAGAGTAACTCGCTGAGCAAATTCAACTTGTGCTCTCGCGAGAACTCTGGATCACCAGGGTAGTATTCTGCTGCCCCAGACAGCAATATAGTGCCGGCACAGATCCGGCACAGATCCGGCCCACATCTGGTACGCATGGAATCCATATGTACCAGATGTGGCCCGGATCTGGACCTATGTTGCTGTCTGGGGCTGCGTGAACATGGCCTTTGTCGTTTCTTTGGTGGTGACAACACCCAACCACTCATTTTAGCAATGCTGCCTTTGTTTAGGGTAAAGTGAAGAAAGTGTCTCTGAAATCCAAAAAGAAATCCTTACGTAATTCATCCAGGCAGCAACACTGTGATGACCAATGGGAGTGCAGACAATGAAGCTGAATGAAGTGACCCACCACCCGAATCAGTGTAATGCAGTAACAACAGTAGTAACCAACAGAGCAGCCATTCAATTACTGTCAGTGTGAATGAAACCTCCAAAATCCCAATTACTATTCACACCCACAATCATACAACGCAGAGGTGTTTGTACTAAAGGAACAAACTGTGAAAAAAAAAAAAAACATTACAGTAACTGCAAAGAAATTCTAATTATGTTTCAAGAAGGTGAAATGCACACATACACACACAGACACACACACTCCCCATGGGCTGCAACCATAATCAAACCGCAGTGCTGGCAATTACAGAGGACTTCTTTAGAGAATGTCAGACGCTCATGCAATCTTGTTTCCACTCAGCAAAGAGTCAGAAAAGACAATGTTCAAGGTAAACATGTTTCTTTTGTTGGCTTCTCCTTGCACAACCATAGGAATCAAGAGCTGAGAGAGGCTCCTTCAGCAAAAACACAGTGTCACCGCTCAGAAAACCAATTATGTTGCTATGGTCTCTGCGTTTGGAGGAAAGTGCTTTCTTTAGCATTTAAAACTCCAAATCAAGGTTGCTGCAATGTCTGGTTTTGCATAGAAATTGAAAAAAGCTATTATAATTACCTCTTTCTGAAGAGCAGAGATATCAAAAGATTTTATTCAAAAGCTCTTCATGTAGTAAAAAAAAAAAAAAAAAATCCTGCACAGCAGCAATGTCACCCAAACATTGTGTATGTACACACCAGTTATCTCAACTACTGTCTTAAAAATACTTTCAATGCATATCATTTTTAACTTAAACCATTTCATGTATATGTGGAGGTACTGCACATATTTTAGGCACTGTAATTGGTCACCATTTTAATTACTTTTGCCATTCATTTTATTTGTCTTGCAACGTGACAAATTCATTTTTAAAGTACAAATATTCAGTGTAGTCTGTCAAAGAATACAATTGTTCAATGTCCTCTGGAATCTTTAGGCAGCACCCACAAAAGCTTTACGAGAAAGTGAAGTGTGTGTTTGCCTTTAAGGTGTGTGAGATCCTGAGTCCTGTTACAGTTCACCAAGCTGTTTTGCTCTCTTGTCCACAAATTTAGTGGCACTATAAAAAAATGACAGTGAAACAGTATACAATTGTTGTTTTAATACTTACAAAGTCAAACTTAAATACTATTAGAAATAGCACAAGTTGACCAAAGTGTTTTACAACAATGAATGCAAACCTACAAAAAATAAGACTATACACTGGAATAAATACATTAAAATATACACAAATGGGTGGACAGCCACAACTATGCACACAGCAAAAACTGTTAAATTAACTCTCCTGGGAGGTTATTTGGCTCCACACTCAAGAGTGTTAAAGTGTTAAAATACGAGTGTTAAATGACCTCTAGTGCAAAGAATGTTACATAAACCCAACAATATTTTTGGGAATAGTTCTACTAATAATGACTCAAAAAAATGGCACCATCATTTTATTTTTTAGTACTAAATAATATGATTGAAAGACAGTTTGCAGTTTGAAATCGCTACCTCAAACTACCTTGTAACCAATCAGGATCTCTGAGCTGGTGTGAGTGGAGGCGGGGCTGATTTGCATATTCATAGAACCACGTATACTAAATAAGGCAAGGGTGTAGAGTTACATTCAAGCTATTTTAAATCATGAAGAATTTTTTTTTTTAAATATGTGATTTTGTTGATTAATATGGAAGCTTGTTTCCGCCACAAAATAAAATAAATAAAAGATAATTGCGACTTTTTATCTCACAATTGCGAGTTTACATCTCGCAATTCTGACTTTATTTCTCAGAATTGCGAGATATAAAGTCAGAATTCTGAGATATAAAGTCAGAATTCTGAGATATAAAGTCAGAATTCTGACTTTTTTTCTCGCAATTGCGATTTTATATCTCAGAATTCTGACTTTATATCACGCAATTCTGACTTTATAACACATAATTGCGAATTCTGACATATTTTCTCAGAATTGTGATATAAAGTCCAATTCTAAGGGAAAAAAAAAAGACGGACTTTTTTTTTTTTTACCTTAGAATAGTTTATATCTCACAATTCTGACTTTATAACACGCAATTGCGACTTTATATCATGCAATTCTGACTTTATATCTCCCAATTCTGAGAAATAAAGTCAGATTTGCGAGATGTAAACTCGCAATTGTGAGATAAAAAGTCGCAATTATCTTTTTTTTTTATTATTATTTTGTGGCGGAAACAAGCTTCCATAGATTAAAGATGAGTTTTAAGGGATACAATTATTGACTACAGGGGTACTTTAGAAGTACATGTTTGTGGGTTTTTTTTAGCATTGAATTGTGAATCACATTTTCATTTTATGGAAAAGGGCAGCTCGGACATTCTGCAAAACATCTACTTTTGTGTTCCACACGGGCAACAATGCAAAGGTTTTAAATGAATTCTTTTGAAGCTTCCCCCCAAGACACTTAGCATCTCTAATCTCAAATGTATTCGCTAAACACACTTCCTTGGTTCTCTGTCGCAGCTGTTTTGTGCCCATCATGTGAGAATCAGTGTTGAAGCGTCTGTGGGAACAGCAGGGCCCCAGAGACAGTTTCCTCGGGCTGCTGCTCGCTCAGAACCACGGAAGACTGGGAGATTTTCCTGCCATAAATATTAAATGCGTGACATTGATGCTTGATGGCCTCTCCTAGATAGCTGACATGGCACGACAAGGTTGTGCAATTCACACGCATGAGAGGTTTGTTTTGAAGTTAGCACTTTCAGTCTTAACCTCTCGTCTTCTCAGAGGCACGGCATACATAAACCAGCCTCATACATAAAAGGAAAAAATGTTTGTGTGGATCCCAAACTAGAACATGTAAATATAATATCTGTTTCTCTTAAGGCAACTTGCTTTCCCTAATGTATCCAGTTTGTCTTCAGGATTCTGCTCATATGTCTCAAATGCAGTAAAGATGCTATTTTTTTCATCCATTAAAGGAATTTAAGGCAAGAACATGCAGAGTGATTCTGAAGGTCACAAAAAAAAACATGTTCGCTAAGCTTTATTCACCAGTAAATTAAAGTTGTTGGGGTTTTTTAAGTCTTTTAAGTCTCTTAGTTTTCAGATATTGATTAGATGAGATATTTGCAGTGTATTTTGAGTGGGTTTGGGTGAATAAAGGCATGTACAGTATATTTACTGTATGTCATATTGGGTGCTGGTAAATTATGTTTCCCTTTTCCCTTTATGTTGTATGAAGTCAACTTTCACATTGCCAGTTTGAATCCTGCTAAATCTTATTATCATATTCTAAAATCTAAAGTCAGTAAATTTGTGATTATGCATTGTGAAGATGAACGGTCTGTGTCTTCAGTTGTAAAATTTGAGCTGAATAAATAAATGATTCCCCACAGCCATTTGTAGAGCTATTTTGGAAGCTTGTAGATGTCACAGTCTACAGAACTTCTGCATGGCTTTCACTGTGAATTAAGAATTGAAGAAAGACGTGGAATTAGGCCACAAACTTGAACAGCATTTGGATTATTCATGCAAGTTCCCTTTTGTGTGAGAAGAAATTTTTTGAACTAATGCTTCTTAAAAACAGCAAGGCGAGAGACAGCAGACATGAAAGTATGTTACATATCTAGTCATCTTTATTTATATAGCGCTTTATACAATACAGATTCTTTAAAAGCAGTGATAAACAGGAATAATGATTCAGTGATGCAAACACAGTTCAATTCAGCTCTAAAAAGACAAAAGTGTCATTATTCAGCTGGTCAATTCAGTGTTGATTCAGTTCAATAACTGCGTAAAGTTCATCAAATAAGAAATGAGTTATGTCCCACATGGTGAGAAGACAAATAATAATTTCCTTTTTCTCCCATTCCATTTTTACACAAATTGTAGTGTTGACCATAGTCAGCCGAACACTGACTATTTCATCCAAGTTATTTAATCCTCTAAACTTAAAGCCTCTGAACATATATATATATATATATTTATGGAACAGTTTGTTGTTTAACTTTTGGCGTGATATTTTAAAATGTGTTTATTGTTGAGTATTGCATTTGATAAAACAGGCTTTCATGGCTCATATAGTATGATATAGCAAGAATATTGAGGCCCAGAGGCCCAAACTGAGCAAAAATTTGCATTTTGGTGCAGTTGCTGATATGGCCAAAAAGTAATGGCCATGGTGACAGAAAGTAAATGGGGGAGGGGGGGGGGGCTGTTGTAACATATTTGATATTTACATTTTTCTAGAAAAAAAAATCATGTATGGATAATCAAGTAAGTTGCTTCAGTAAGTGCTCAATTTTGACTAACAATTTAAAATTTTACAGTAAAAAGACACACATGAATGCGGACGGTTGTAGATTTATACTAAAAGCCCATTTATATGCTAAAATGTCTATCAATCAGACAGAAGGCAAGTAGTAGATTGTGTTCAGCAAAGTTTTGATCATGCTGATAATTTAGGCCTTAGAAATGTGTGTATCAAATATGATACTGTAGGCTTTATTTTTGTACATTTTATTTATGATTTAATTCATATGTTTGTTCACTTTTTGTTTTCTAGAAAAGTAATATCAAAAGAATCGTGGTTTTAAACAGTCCCTATGTTTTGGTAAAAGGGTTGCATGTATATATACATGCATGCAAAGATATGCAAAAAAAAAAGAACATTTAACATTTAGTTTGACCTACTAAGGTAGATAAACAACATTTTTGAAGATCTAGCGCCTCCTTTGACACTTTGTTCTCAGTCCAGCCTAGAATTGTAGTATATTCTTAAAAAAATGGCCTCATATAATTCAAGATCAATCGAAGAATGAATGGGTCTAACAACATTTACAACTAAGTCTGGCCAAAGGTTTGAAACAGCTCACCGGAAAAAGTTCACGGAAAACTTCTCAACGACTGTTAAACACCTTCAAATTGCCACTGGTCCACGACGGTTACATGATAGGAAGGTGTGCTCTGTAGACAGCGGGCCAACTCAATAGGTTTTGCAATATACCTAGACTGTTCTGTGAGTTTTTTAGAGATAAAAACAACAGATTGAGAGGGAAATCATCCACTGAGCTCTTGAGTTCTCAGGGCATTGAAGCAATGTTTAAGTTTAAAATGAACGAGATCTCTTGACAGATGAAGTGACAGATATCAGCTGTCACAGGTGGGGTGATTTATGAGCCGTCTGTCAGGTGAGCCGTAGCTGAAACCGCAAGGGAACGTTTCACTTCCTCAATGCCTCGCTCCTGCTGTCACCAGATCCCCCGTCTTACATTCCAGAAACGTCTCCTTTGACACAGTCAACTAACTTGAAACAGCATCGCCTTTCTTTAATGTAGTCAGTTTTGAAATTTAACAATAGGTACCTAATTATCAACATTAACACATAATAGGGTGACCAGGTGTCCATGTGTTCAGGGAAAAGTCCCAGTATGTGGTGTCCTAGTCTCAGCCTCAGACGTTGCTAAACACGCATTTTAATAAAGTATTTCAAATGAGCAATACAATCTTATATTAATGGTATTGTTTGGCATTGTTTCTTACCATGGGCGAGCACCCCTAAAAAGGAGCTCAGCACCCCTAAAACTTGGAGTAAGAAATGTTATTCTAAAAAAAAAATTCGTCTTTGACAAGGTTAAATAATGTCCAAAACATACTCCGTAGTTTGTGGTTTAAAATGTATGTGTACGGATGAAAATGAAAACATCCCCGCTTAGCAAATGGTGTCATCCTCTTCTCTTCTACTTCTCCTCTGTACCGGCACCGCTCAACACGGCCGTCATCCAGCGTGAAACACACGCAGAGTGAGAACCATAGGCGTCACTAGGCCCTTTTTAAACTTCTGCGTAGCCCCCCTAAACATTTGTGATTAAGTGTAGGCTACACAAATGCGTGTTCGCAGGAGCTGCTGTGCGCGAATTTTAGCAGCACGACTGATGCTTCAGTTTACGGTCAAGTGCGAGTTAAGAAGTATAAGTAGCTAAACTAAACATTTTATATTTGACAGTTTTTAGGTCATAAATGTTAAACGAATGACAAAAATAATTAGAAAACTAATAAACTTTTGTCTAATTTCGCCATTTTGAGCTGAAAATAGGCCTATATAACGTGTAATTATGTCATTGTGAGGGGACAAGAAACATTAACAAAGCCGTTTTCATAGGCACAAGATTAATAATGCATGTGTACATGTTGAGAATTAATATAATACAATTTGTAGCCTTCAGTAAATTAAAAAAGTTCAGCTTTAGGAGGGGAAGAGACAGGGCAAGATCAGGAGACTGAGAGAAAAAGACAGAGTGATGGAGATGAGGAGAGAGCAGGTTTTAAATCTATTTTTGGCCTTCAAACTCAAATGTATGACCTCTTTGATTATAAAGCCCTGTCTACGGCCATATATTAGGCCTAGATCAATAATGAATGTGTACATATTGTGAATGAATTTAATAAACTTAGTTACCTAGCTTTCCTGGTAGCTTTGTCTGAAAAAATGATTCATAAATCAACCTATTAGTTGACCCTATGTTTACTTTCTTCACTGACAGACAAAAATGAAAAGCCTATATCAGTCAAAGCTCAGCTTTAGGAGGGGAAGAGACAGAGCAAGATAAAAACAAAGAGAAAAAGAGTGTGATTCTGATGAGGTGAGAGAAATAAACAGCTGCCCGCACATGGTTTTAAAGCTATTGTTATCCAATTTCTTTGGCCTTCAAAACATCTTAAAATGCACATATGTAGATCAGAGAAATCAAAATTTTCTCGGGGGAGCATGCCCCCCAACCCCCATAAATACCCAACATTCGGTTCCTCAGTGATTATAAAACTGTGCCATATGCATGTTACTGGATGCATGTTACTGGATGAATTAATGAAACTTGTTAATAATAAGCATTAGACCATAAACTAATTTTTTTTTTTTTTTTTTTTTTTAAATCATACCCTCATTGGGGGCTGAGCCCCCCCTAAAATGAAAATCCTAGAATTGCCCCTGTTTCTTACCCTCAAATAATGCTAAAAAGCTGGACATTTCAGGTTGGCCCAGCCAATGTGCGAGTAAAGACCAGGTGGGTGACTTGGCTCTTTTCCTTCTCTTACTTTACTAGAGCCGCCATTTTGGGGGTTACAGTTTCTCCCAATGATTGTAATACCAGTGGTCTGATTTGTTTATTTTTTTGTGCAAAAACCTGACCAACATTGTGGAGTGGAGCAAAGTGGAAAAGCATGTAAAGTAATTACAATAAGAAATCATATTTTATAATGTGGATAATACAGAGCATACCAGCAAGAGCATTTCTTATAAACAACGGTCTAAATCAATCAAGCTGGCATGCCGTCCATAGCAAAGTGAGATTTATTTATAGTGTTTCTCCCTAGTTTATTGTTCAATTCACTAAATGTTCTGCTATCGCCTTTCAATTCACTTCTCACCATAAAGGGGCTTAATAAAGTTGTCAGTTTGTTTTATCGATTTAATTTACAGATTTACATTGCATGTGAAAGACAGAGACAGGGAATCTTATAAACCCAATGCTGAGAGCTGATGCTATTGATGAAAAATGCTTCAGTAATCAAACCAAAACTAACATATTACAGGGGCAATTTATTCTTATAACAACACTTAGCCTGTCGGTCTGCAATGCACCCTGTAAATTGTGAATGCGAGTGTGTGTGTGATTTATGACCCTTTTCCTGAAGTAAATGACCATTCAAATATTCATAGCTTTTTTTATTTACTTCCTGTCACCATGCTATAATATGGAAAGCAGCATCTAATAAGCAGAGCAAATGACAATATTATAGAACCAGGTCTGTGAATACGTATTTGGTTCTTGTTCTTTAGACATCTTTAATTTGGTTATGGCAGCTGGGAAAGTGGAATCATGGGAAAGTTTGCACTTTGACATAAAATGAAGTCATGCTGAAGATGTACAGCAAGGTCAAGAACATTATTTATTTGATTTTTTTACATTTTCTTGTTGTAGGTGGTATCCAGGATGCTGCCGATATTCGGTTGCAAAGGTTTTCAGAGTTTACTGTATGTTACTATGTGGTTACAATACTTACAAGAGTAATAGCAAGTCTTTTCTCAATAAGCCACATGCTTTTAAGCATCATCCCAGACAGCAATATATCTGGTGCGCGTTGAAATCACATGTACCAGATTTGGCCCGGATCTGGGCCAAAACTATGTTGCTGTCTGGGAATTGTAATACTTAGGGTTAAGGGTTTGTACAAATCACTAAGCCTCTGTATGAGCAATAGTTATAGTAATACATTCAGAGCTATAAGAATGATACTGCAAAGTTCACATAATCCAGCTTGGATAACAAAACTTGTTTGCTTAAGCTTCTTAATATTCTGATGTGTTGATGCCTTCGGCCAAACGAAAAATTTACTGCGGCTTTGCCCTGCAGTAAGGCTACTTCATTTGCAAATGTTCAAAGAAACAGCTTATGCTTTGGAGATTTAAGAAAAGAGAGAATATCCAGAATAACACAACAGTGATTTCGTAGCTTGTAACTGGCATAAAGTGAATCCTTCACTACAGTGGCATGAGATGGACTTCTGAAATGAGGAAGCAAAGTCCCCTGTTTGTGTCTTTTTATAGTCTTATGTTCCAGTTCCATTTGTTGTTTACACATTTTCAACAACAAATATATTTTTGTGTTTATTATCATACTTATATTTCATACTATTATTATCTCATGCTTTTATTAAAAACTCACGTCAGTCCAGATTTTTGTGCGCGTTTCATTTTTCACGTTTTCAGCTCATGTTTTTCACAAGTCATGACTTTTATTTTGAAATTCCTCATAATCATGGTCTTGTTCATGTGGTTTCTTTCCTGCTTGTTTCTCATCATGTCATGTTTTCATCAGATGCGTTCGAATGTACTGCTTAATAAAGCGACTGTTTGTACAAGAACATAAGCCTATCCTATTTAAATACCATTGAAGAATGGGTCTATATTTATTTTAGCAGTTTTATGTTGATAAACATGACACAATATAACATCATAATTACATTAAAAAACATTACATTACATTCCACATTAGTGGAACTGAAGGTGAAGGTGTCAGAATAAACACGAAAAACATCTGATCGTTGTCATGCGATGAATCCGGCCAATCTTAAAACAGCTGTGTCATCATGACTGCCATTGCAGCCGCTCTGGAGAAGTTGCTCAAGCTGATAAAAATCATAATGGCTGCATCCGAAATCGCATACTTCCTTACTATATAGTAGGCAAAAAACTATGTGACAAAAGTATGTCTGAATTCACAGTACTCATAAAAGAGTGGGTAAAAAGTACCTGGATGACCAACTACTTCCGATGAGATTCTGAAGTGTACATACGATGGGACATTTTACTATCCCATGATGCCACGGGAGAGGATTTGTGAATGGCAGTGACATGACGCAACTGATGCTGGTAGGTCACGTGATAAAGACAACATCCAGATTACATTCACACTACACACAATCATACTATGTAGAACATACTTTTTAGCACTCGCAAAGTAATTATTTATTCAAAATTTATTCAAAACAAGAGAGTATGCGATTTCAGACGCAGCCATGGATACTGGTTCATGGGTTCACAGAGATCATAGAAATGTAGAAACATTTAGAAAGTTATGACATAACAAAGCCTTGTTTACTGAAATAACGTGACTTTGGCAGTTTGATACACGCTCCGAATCACTGGTTCGAAACAAATGATTCGCAAGGGTTTTGAAGCTTCACAAAGAAGCGTGTTGTGAAAGCACCCATCACTGGTGTTTAATTAGGGTTGAAGCAAAACTCTGCAGGGCTGTTTCCCCTTCAGGAACTGAGTTTTGAACCCCTTTTAAGCCCTCATGTTTGCCATGTTTTATGGTCTTTAAGTATTAAAGTACTGTATGTTACGTTGTTGTGTTCTACGTGCCAGGTCATTGTTTATTGTCTAGTCAAGCTCATAGTTCATGGTTATTTTTTGTGTCGACTTGGATTAAGTTCATAGACTATGTTTTTGGATCATTACCTTTGAAAATACTTGTAATAAGTATTGAAGGTGTATACTTATTACAAGAAGGTGTAATAAGCCAATAAGCATGTCCAGACGTTTCCAGCCAATTAGCATGACCAGAACCCTTGGAAACCTTTGACAGCTGGAACCAGCTTATTCATTTCTTTTTGCGTCAGTTTTATTTTATTTGTTCATTTTGAACCAGTCGGGTCATACTCTGTGCTGCGCAAAATGCTATACGGATGTATGTCTTGCATCATCAACCTGAAAACAAAGTTCAATTCAGTGTGATTCTGTGAAGCTGCTTGACCGGTTAAAAAAATTATTCGTTCAAGAATCAAACATCACTAGTCTCTAAGCCATTGTTTTTGTTTGCTTCATGCCAGTGACATTACAAAAAAACAAGTCATGTCAAAATCAAATAATTCTTTATGTAAATGTTTTGATGTCACTTCAGATACTGTAATATCTAATATCTAGAATAATATACACTGAGCCAAAACATTATGAGCAATCACAGATGACAAGAATATCGTTGATCATCTCCTTACAAGGCCACATATTAAGGTCTGGGTAGATTAGATGGTGAGCAAACAATCAGTTCTCACAATCAACATTGTTGGATGCAGGAGAAATGGGCAGGAATAAAGATCTGACTAAGTGTGACTTTGACAAGGGCCAAATTGTTATGGCAAGGCGACTGGGTCAGAGTATATCTGAAACAGCAAAGCCAACAAATTTACCAAAAGTGGTCTGAGGAGAGACAAACACAAACCGGCGACAGGGGTCTAAGGCTCATCGATGCACGAGGGCAACGAATGCTATCCAGTCTGGTCCGAGGCAACAGAAGTTCTTCTGTGACAAAAGTCACACAAAATTTGAATGATGGTTATGGGAGGAATGTGCCACAAAACACAGTCCACGAGCATCGGATCTGGACCCTGGAGCAGTGGAAGAAAGTTGCCTGGTCCAATGAGTCCCGTTTTCTTCTACATCACGTGGACAGACGTGTACATGTGCGCCGTTTACCCTGGGAAGTGAGGGAACTGTCAGACGGTGGAGGGAGTGTGGACAAAGTTCTGCTGGGAAACACTGGGTCCGACCATTCATGTGGACGTCAAATTGACACGTGCCACCTACTGTACCTAAACATTGTTGCAGACCAGGTACACCCCTGCATGACAGTGGTGTTCCCTGGTGGAAGTGGCCTCGCACTGCACACATTGTTCAGGAATGGTTTGAGGAACATGATGAAGAGTTCAAGGTATTGCCTGGACCAACAAGTTCGATCCATGGCGGCTCCACCTCGCAACCTTCAGGACTTGAAGGATCTGCTGCTGACGTCTGTCAGGGGTCTTGTAGAGTCATGCCTCAGAGCGGGTTCTCAAACTAAAGCCCCCCCCCCCAAGCCCCAAACCCCAACTATCTATCAACTAAGATAGATTTCAAAAAAAATTTGCATTTAAATTATGTAAATTGGGACAAAGGGCGCGTATCATTATCCATGACATTGTTAAATCAATCTGTGGGACACCGGCGCTTTCTTCATTTTACAAAGATATGCAATTCGCAGTTAATTGTTTGACAGCGCAAACCTTATGTCATTCTCCCCCCGGAGCCGATTTTGGTACTTGGTTTACAAGGCAGTCAATTTTGAAAACCCGGCCTTGCACAGATGAGATGAGGCAATTTTTAGGTAATTTTATGGCGGCATCAGGCAACTGCAGATATTCAGTCATCACACTCAACCACAACGAAGGCAGAGAGCAAGAGCTTTAGAGGTGTCGCAATCAGGTGTCGCTCTTTAATTCGACTAACTACTCCTCCATGTCACCTGAAAGGTCTTTTCCTGGGCAACTGAAGGGATCTCTGACCCAAGCAAATGAAGTGAAATCCTCACTGAAATAACAGTCAAATTGTTTCAGTCCTTCAACATGTTGAGCGACTGTGTTAATAAAAGGAGAGATATTTATCCCTGTCTCTTGCACACAGTCAGCAAAGTTGGAAAACATGTCAACATTTTTATTAATCAGCCGATTTGCCAACGAATGCACTGACTTTTTGTCTGAAAGAAGCAAGATGTTGGCATCCCTCCCTTGCATCGAAGTGTTCAACAAATTCAGCCTGTTGAAAATGTCTACAAGGTATGACAACTGCGCTAGCCACAGAGGGGGGCCAAGTACTGCGCAAGGTCGGACTTCGCATCAACAAGAAACGTCTTTTTGTCTTGAAAACAGTTTGCGGCCCTCTTCCGATCTCTCGGGCGCCCCCCGTGTTGAGAACCACTGCCTTAGAGGGTTGCTGCTGTTTTGGCAGCACGCAAAGGACCAACATATGAGGGAGGTGTTCATAATGTTTTTGCTCATCTGTTTATTTTATGACTACTAACTTTTTCAGGTATTATTTCTCCTCCTTTTAGTCCCATTACTCACATCTTAGGTTAACGTCCCAAGTGTCATTAAGTGCACAGATGCTTGTCAAACTGAATATGAAAACTGACTTCCTACTCACTATAAACAGGCAGAATGAAAACAGCTTCTGTTTATGGAAAATTACATCCGACAGTTGCAGGGGGCAAAAAAGTTGGTGGCAAACGCGGAGAGCTGGGATGCTGCAGCTCGTTCTTGCTCATGGCAACACGTCCAATCAGATTCCCGACAGTCCAGACAATCGTGTTGCTTGGAGAAATGTAGTAGGCCTTTTGAGTGTCATGAAGCAATCCAGTGTGAGGGAAGTGTTGTGTGGGAGGTCAGAGATAAATTAGACGAGAGACAAGGAGACCATTTTGAATTGAGTAATGTGGGCAGTTTTTCAAGAGTTGTCAGAATCAGATTAAATGTGTCATGTGGCTCTTGATCTATCCCCAATCTGAGCTCTGCAGCTCTGTTCAAGTGATGAGTACATTCATACAGCCTATTGCCACAACTCAAACAACATGGACAGAAAAACAGAATTAAAAAAAGAATTAACTGTGAAGCAGAATTTCATTGATTTTTTTTTTATTAAATGACTTAAAAACGGAAAAGAGTTTTGCATATTTTAATACAATTCTATTACTATTTATTACTATTTAATTTATTATTTATTTATTTACTATTTTTTTACTATTTATTTATTTATTTATTTACTATTTAATTCTATTATTATTTATTAATTAACTACCATTTATCGATGCTTACTTTTTGTATGTGTGCTGTACATAATATAAAAATATTATAAATACAAAAATATATTAAATTTACAATAAAAAAAAAGTAAACATTTGCCAAAATGTTACTCTAAAAAATAATGTGGCAACATTGGCAACATCATGGTAACATGCATGACACTAAAATAATGCAATTAGCAATCATTTATCAACATGAAACCCTAATGTTCATAACTGATAACAAAAGACTAAGACGAAACATAATTATTTCAATTAAAAACATCAAATGTGAGCTGTCACACAGGGAATTCTGGGAATGTCAATTTATGGTTTTTACACTGTAAACAAGATGACCCATTCTTCCAAAAACTGAACATTTAGCAGTATTTTACTGTAAAATTGTCCCGTTAGATATATTACAGTTTTTCACAGAATATTGTAAGGGAACTTACTGTTTAGGTTTTTACCATAGCATTTTACAGTCTTCTACCATTAAATTCAGATCATTTTTTACAGTCATAATTTATTTGTAGCATTTCTGCTATTTCATTAATAAAGCAAATTATTATAAATTAATGAGTCTTTTGTTATGAAAGTTCTAATTTGCTATTTGCTATCATTGTTGTAATCTTACTGACATTAACCTTTGTCTAATTACATCACCTGGCTTTAAATTCATCTGTAAACCATTCCAACTTTTAGTTTTGTTAATTATAGTCAGTTTATAAAGGCCACATTATCTAAAATAGTAAATTAAAACAATGCCTTAATAGCTGTTTACTTATCGGTTAATATTATTTTTCCCACTCACACAACAGCCTGAAAAGGAAGTAGTTAAAGTTTGTTAAATTAAATAATGTTCTATGTATTGATAAAGTAATAAGATTATGATTTCACATTTAAAGTCAGAGGCGTTCTGCATAGGGCCAGAGAGAAACGTTATTACAACAAATATCTGGATAGAAAAATCTTTTCACTACCAAATTTCCTACAAGAAAATGCAGAATAAAAGAGAAGAAGCCGCAGAGATGTGGCATATGGTGTTTGATCACAGCTCTCGCAGTAATTGGTCTTTTTCTTTAGATATTAAACGCTCTAATACTTTGAAGCAAACTGAACGCATGTTAATGACCTGACTGCTTAAATCAGGGCTGAGATTATGCTAATTTCCTCTCATAATTAGCATCCCTCTCTGTTACATCTGGCACATCATGTTCAAAAGCACTGCAGGCCACAGAAAATAACGACAAAACACACACACACACCTATAGCTCATATCGCTAGAGAGAGACGCCACAACAGCACCGCTTCTAGACAACTTTGAAGTTAATTAGCACTTCCTCTCTGGAAATTTAGTAACTATTTACTGAGAGAAAATCTCTAAGATTATCCTGACCTGTACCCAACACAACAAGCACAGACACAGCTGCTTTCAGCCCTTAATAACCAAAGCAAAAGTCCAGAAGAAGGTAATCCAGCAGATATTCTAAGATGGAAAAATGATTTCCTAGTGAAACAGCCCAGGGTTTGCCAACAGAATAACGTTATTTGTAGAAACTAGGTTTGCTTCAGGACTTAGATTTTACATTGGACACAAGTGGTGTTTTGTTTATCGTACAAAGTTACCAAAATATTACCAGGAACTACATATAAACCCAAAAATACAAAATGACATAGTAAAAGTGACAGTTTTGTATCCAGATAAACACTAGCCTATGCCTATGCATTTTATTATTCGCATTTAGCATTATTTTTCCATACTGTCCGCAACACAGAACAGACCTGCGATCCATTAGTATGCGGCAAGAGAATGCATTTCATCGTCAAATTAAAGTAAAACAGATCATTAAAAAATTAACACAGGTTAGTTAATCTAGTTCTTGTTCTGCTATATAAATATTCTATAATTGGGAGACAAGAGCTCTATATTGGTATTTATAAGTTGTTGTGTCAAAAGTCAAATTATGCAAATTTTGGGTTCAAATATCTAGAGAAAAAAATGCTTCAAGAGATGCAACTAAAATTCCAGGACTGTCATATTTTTGTGACAATATTATAAACTCTTACATCATAAAACCACAGTGGCATACATTACTAAGGCAAGGCTCAACTGTATTTTAATACAATTTTAATACATTTTATAAATGTCACATTGGGGCACGTTTTTTCATGGCATGTTTTTAACATTTTATAAATTAATTAATTACGTATAATCTGTCAGTCAAAAACAATGTTTGATGTTCTGCATGTTCCCTTTTCGCTCTTGATGATTTGGTTAGTGCTTCATTATTCGGTAACTGTTCAGATTTTGCTGAACTGGCATTAACTAGCCTATCCTGTAATGTGCTTTTTAATGGCAGGCTCCCACAGCGATAACATGCACTGCTATTGAGTGATGGTGTTGCAAAAGGTCACTGTGTGTTTAATGAACTGTGCCACTTCTCCAGGGCAATGACAGTGGAAATAGGCTACTCAATGCATTTGTGTAGATAAAACGTAGGCTATCTACACTGTAAAAAGTAGCCTATATTCATTTAGATGCAGTTTAGATACAGAAAACGGACATTTATTTAATCAGCCTATAATGTGATGATGTGTAATGGTAAGTGCGCCCTCTTCAGAAGTCTTCGTCAAATGAAACAGCCAAGTTCATTCAATTAGCCTAAACACACAGATCTATCGGCAAAGCTAAAGTGAATTAAAGTGCGCTGAGCGAATATTCACAACACACTGCTGCACTCAAAAGAAATCAATATGAGTAAATCCATTATGCATATTGTTTGATCAAAATCTGCTCTTATGGCAGGTTAAAATCGCGCCTGTATGCGGTGAAGCGGGAGGTGCACTTACCTCACTCATGGTTCAGTGTTATGTCACGGGTTTTCCTCAGCGCCACTTCAGCTGTAAGGAGTTCAGTGTTTCCTCACTCTGAGGGAGCTTTATAAAGTACGAAGCCGTCACCTCAATGCCATCACGGTTGCACTAAACCAATAGGAGAGCCGTCGGCAAATCTCCTCCCTTCCTTCTGAAATATTACTATCCCTCTTTTATTCCTCCAGTAATGAAGAGCTGCGTCTCTGTCCTCTCATCATGAGCGCAGCTTCAAAGCAGCCTGACAGTCCAGGGTAAACAAGCACCAGGATTGTATTCGTGGGACTCTCTATATGCTAGGATTTGAAAATGGTTTATTCTGCGTATCCGTGAAACAGATAAACAAGTAATTATTTATTGTAGCTATGTTGTAGTTGCCATTTTATTGCTGGTTTCAAATTAGCCTGTTTCCAATGGCTTGTTTGGCTATTATCTCTCTTTATTTACAGTAGGCTGTGTTGTTATATATTCCTTTAAATGTTGTTTTTTGTTTTTGTTTTGTTTTTTTGCTGTAGATCCTGTAGATCCGCAGTAAATGACAATACACTTCTGGTGTGTCAGTAGATTAGTACAGTAGGTGTCAGGTAATTCAACCCAGTTTGTTTAATATATATATATATATATATATATATATATATATATATATATATATATATATATATATATATATATATATATCATTTAACTCTGAAAAGCACAAAACCAGTATTTTGCTTCAAATCCACAGATATAATTATGAACGGTTTACCCTCTATCTACCATTCCACTCATGTGTGCCATTCAAAATTCTCTCCTCAATTCCTGTAGTCTGTTCAAAAGCCTTCAGACTTCCACTATGGGCATTTCTGCAGATGTTTACTCTGAGAATAAACACTGCATCAGGAGAAGCATATATTGCATTGGTGTCTGCAACACATTTTAATCACACTCTGCTGCAGAAGATCCAGTCGGGGGTGTTCGCAGAGGAAATGCTGCAGAGAAGCTCCCAAATCAGGAGAAATCCCTCCTCAACCCCAGCAGCCTTCCATGATCAGGCTAGCTTCTGTCAGACATTACTTCATATTTGACAGCGCAATGTTTTGATTCCTTATAGTGTTAGTGTATCTTAGAGCGCAATGGGGATTCTTTAAGCTGTTATTGCTTTTTGGTCCAGAATGAGTGAAGGATCTTGTCCAGTTACATCAAATCTCCACAGTGAGGGCAGAGAGACCCTTCCTAATGTAATATTGATGAGAGGAAAGCATAAGCATGTATGTATATGTATCATTTGTATATGCATAATCCCAAAAGCCTTAGCTGAAAAAAAAGAAGAAAAAAAAGACAAATTTTCCTGAACAATAAAGTACTAACTAACTAACTATAACTATAAAATATATACTTACCATGTCAAAAAACTGTGTATTGATACCACAACTTCTTGGTTGCACACTGTTTGTGTTTCCATAAGTGTTGTAAAATAAAAATACAAATTATTAGCATTCATCATTGGGTTAACCCATCAAAATAATCTCATTAACCAACAGATAATTCTACAACGCCTCAGGCACCAACCCAGTGATCAAAGTCTCTATCTATATCCCTTATGAGGAAGAGAGTATATCTCACCCAGATTCAGCCATTGATAGCCAATATCTTTCCTCTGTAGGGAGAGCCCAGGGTTACCCATTATTAATTCTGTAGGAGAGAGTGCAGAATGAGATAAGCCAAACATGCCTGGCAACCCCATGTAATTCATGCAAATTGGATCATTAATATGGAGCCCATAATTGAAAGTAGTTTTATCTTCTTTAAACTGCAGCAAATCTGGAACCAGAGCAATACAGCCACACTGTGATGATCACTTACAGTAACACAAGAGTCTCAGGTTCACTCCACGATATATCAAACCTTTCCCATGAGCACTTGAATAACAAGGTGTAGGGCTAAGTGCAGAAACATGTTTCTGTCTCATGTTTCTGAAACATGTATAAGTAATTTGATCCTGCATCTTTTAATGTTTTAATCAGTAGGCTATACTTATATAATTTAATATAAAAATATATATATATTTTGTATTATACAAGGCATGGTCTTACATTTATGTACACTATGATTGTTTCTGTCTCTGTTGGAGATATTTTCATCTAAGCTTACAAGCTGGCATTAGACTTAAAGAATTACTTTATCAAAATGACAATTCTGTCATGATTACTCATCTTCAGGTTGTTCTGTGGAACACAAAAGGATACATTTTGACAAACTATACTTGTTGCAAATGCAATGAAAGGAGGCTGAGGCTTTTAACTCTTTCACCGCCAGCATTTTTTGAAAAAAGTTGCCAGCCACCCAAACAATTTTTTTATATTTTTCACAAAAGTTTCATGGCCCCCAGAGTATTTTGTTGTATGAATATCTGAACATGCAATATATCAAAAGAAAGAACAGACCCTCTGCTTTAAAAAAAAAAAAAAAAGTATTCTAGTTTCATGCATTCTTTTTTTTTTATCAACACTTGAATATAGGAACGTATTATTAAAAAAAGCAAAATTTTGAGCAAAAGGCTGAGAAAAATTATTATTATTTTTTTTTTTTCAAAGACTACATATAGATCTGATTCAGATTCAGATCTATGCAACCTTAGGCTGTGACAATGCATCAAGTCAGTGAGCTGAATGATTCCCTCACAACCACTTTTCTCATGAACTTGCCACGGTGAGCTAGAATGTCAAGATTTTCAGTAAATGGCAACTTAAATTCATATAGCATTAGAAGAATATAAAGCATCGTATGGATCTCTTATATGACACTTATGGTACTTATAATAGAAAATAGCGTCACAGTCCAGCTTAGGTAAGTTCTGTGATGTTTCATTTTTGTTTTAAAAAAGTTATTAATTTATTTCATTTATATATATAGCCGCTCTGGAGAAAACCGTGATGTCATCATCCAGCTCAGTTCAGTTCTTGTATAATAGTGTCAATGCAGGCAGATCAATGTTATTGTTGAATATAAAATTAAATGTTAAATTTAATGTGCCCAACTACGCAAGCCAGGCCAATGGCAACAAAGGTGGAAAAAGGCAACAGTGGCAAGGAAACACAACTGCCACTGGATGGGGGCAGGATGGAGAAAAAAAACCTTGGGAGAAACCAGGCTCAGTCGGGGGGGCAGTTCTCCTCTGGCCAACGAACGAACAGTGTATGATTATTCAGGCAGCATTACAGGTCAGAAGTCAGATTGGATCAGAATATTATCCAGTTCCATCTGGTTGAAGATCAGAGTCACGCCGGGATGGTTACAGGTTTGTTGAGGATCAAGTGCCGATGGCTGTCGTGTCGATGAGGCCTTACAGGGGGGAGTCTAGTTGACACAATCTCTGCTGACACTTCAGGGATGAGTTGTGGTTGTGTCTAGGCGCAGGTCCACCATCTGATCTGGATGTGGCCTGGGTCCAGCAGAAAGACTAACATTAGCATATAGATGCCATTCTTCTTATGAAGTAACGAGTACATCGGGTGTTATAGGAAGTGTTCCCGGTTCCGCCTGACCTAATTTATGCAGCCTAATAATCATTTAACATTTGAATAATAGGAATGTATAATTTTCTATGCGTATGCCAGGTTAAAGAGATGTGTTTCTAGTCTAGATTTAAACTGACAGAGTGTGTCTGCTTCCCGGACAATGTTAGGAAGACTGTTCCAAAGTTTTGGTGCTAAATAGGAAAAGGATCTACCGCCAGCAGTCGATTTTGATATTCTAGGTATTATCAACTGGCCGAAATTTTGAGATCGCAATAGACGTGACAGATGCGTTAAGAGCTTGCTCAAGCACTGCGGAGCTAAACCATTTAGTACTTTGTAAGTAATCAGCAATATTTTAAAATTGATACAATGTTTAATAGGGAGCCAGTGCAGTGTTGACAGAACCGGGCTAATATGGTCATACTTCCTGGTTCTGGTAAGAACTCGAGCTGCTGCGTTTTGAACTAGCTGTAGTTTGTTTATTAAGCATGCAGGGCAATCACCCAGTAGAGCATTACAATAATCTATCCTTGAGGTCATGAATGCATGAACTAATTGTTCCGCATTTTTCATTGAAAGCATATGTCGTAATTTAGATATATTTTTAAGATGGAAGAATGCAGTTTTACAGATACTAGAAACGTGACTTTCAAATGAAAGATTGGTATCAAAGAGCACACCCAGGTTCCTAACCAACGACGAAGACTTGACAGAGCAGCCATCAAGTGTTAGACAGTATTCTAGGTTAGTACGTGCAGAGGTTTTTGGTCCAATCATTAGATACTCTGTTTTTTCAGAATTAAGTAATAGGAAATTACTAGTCATTTATTTTTTTATATTAGCTATGCATTCCATTAATTTCTTGAATTGGCAGGTTTAGTCAGGGAAGAGATATAGAGCTGACTATCATCGGCATAACAGTGAAAACTAATCCCATGCTTCCTAAAGATATCTGAGGTATCATATACAGGGTAGCATGTACAGAATGAACAGCAACAGTCCTAGTACTGAGCCTTCAAGTCTATTTAAAAGAATGTTGTGGTCAATGGTATCAAATGCAGCACTAAGATCGAGTAACTCAAATAGAGAGATACAACCACGATCGGATGATAAGATCAAATCATTTGTAACTCTAATGAGAGCAGTCTCAGTACTATGGTACGGTCTAAATCCTGACAGGAAATCCTCGCAGATACAATTTCTTTCTAAAATTGAACATAGTTGTGAGGATACTGCTTTTTCTAGTATCTTTGACAAAAAGGGTAGATTTGAGATCGGCCTGTAATTCTCTAGGATCAAATTACGTTTTTTTAATAAGAGGTTTAATAATAGCCAGCTTAAAATTTTTTGGTACATATCCTAGTGACAAAGATGAATTAATGATATTAAGAAGAGGATCTATGACAGGGATGGGCAACTTCGGTCCTGCACTGTCCTACAGAGTTTAGCTCCAACCCTGAAAAAATCACCTGCCTGTAATTTTCTAGTAATCCTGAAGACCTTGATTAGCTTGTTCAGGTGTGTTTGATTAGGGTTGAAGCTAAACTCTGTAGGACAGTGGCCCTCCAGGACCGAAGTTGCCCATCCCTGATCTATGACCTCTGGAAGCATCTCTTTCAGTAGCTTAGTCGGTATAGGGTCTAACATACATGTTGTTGATTTAAATGATTTAACGAGTTTAGACAATTATTCCTCTCCTATTGAATGTATGAATAAAATTTTTCCTTAGGGAGACTACAATGCACTGCCTGATGCAATACTATAGTAGTTGCATAGTTATAATTTTCTCTCTAATATTATCAGTCTTGTAAGTGAAGAAGTTCATAAAGTCATTGCTTTGCTCTTTGGAAACTTCAGAAGTAGTAGCTTTATTTCTTGTTAATTTAGCCACTGTGTCAAATAAATGCTTATGGTTGTGTTTGTTTTCTTCAACACAATAAGCAGATCTAGCAGTTTTTAAGGCCTTTCTGTACGCAATCGAGCTCTCTTTCCATGAAATTCGAAAAACGTTTAGTTTTGTTTTCTTCCAGTTGCGCTCCATTTTTCTGGCTGCTCTCTTAAGGGCCCGAGTGTGCTCGTTGTACCTCAGCGTTGGACTATTTTCTTTAATCTTCTTTAAGCGCAAAGGAGCAACTGTGTCTAAAATGCTGGAAAAGAGAGAGTTAAAAGTTTCTGTCGCAATATCGAGTTCTTCTAAGTTACCTGGGATGCTGAGGAGATGAAACTGATCAGGAAGATTATTAATAAAGCAATCTTTAGTGGCAGAAGTGATAGGTCTAACATATTTGTAACATGGAGTCGGCTTTGCAGCCTTGGCTAAATGGAGTATACACAAGACTAGATAATGATCTGAGATGTCATCGCTCTGCTGCAGAATTTCAATGGCATCAACATCTATTCCGTGTGATAATATTAGATCTAGAGTATGATTACGACGATGAGTAGGTCCTGACACGTGTTGTCTAACTCCAGTAGAGTTCAGAATGTCTTGAAATACCAATCCTAATGCGTCTTTTTCGTTGTCCACATGTATATTAAAATCACCAACAATTAGTACTTTATCTGCAGTACTAACTCTGATAGAAAGTCAGCAAATTCTTTGATAAAGTCTTTATGGTGCCCTGGTGGCCTGTATACAGTAGCCAGCAAAATCTCAAACGTGATTTATCATTTACACTATATAGTGTTACATTAAGCACCAAAACTTCAAAAGAATTATATTTGAAACTAGACTTCTCAATAATTCTGAAGATATTACTATAGATTACAGCAACACCTCCCCCTTTGCCTTTCAGACGAGGTTCATGTTTATAACAATAATATTGCGGGGTGGACTCATTTAAAGTAATATAATTGTCTGGTTTTAGCCAGGTTTCTGACAGACACAACACATAGAGGCTATAATCTGTAATCATATCATTAACAATAAGTGCTTTTGAAGTAAGGGATTGAATATTCAGCAACCCGAGCTTTATCATTTGTTCATCCGTATTATAGCTGTTTTTTATTTGTTGAACATCAATTAAATTTTTACCCTTGAATTGGTTTGGGAGTTTTTTGTATTTCCTAATTCGGGGAACAGACACAGTCTCTATATGATGACATCTGTGAAAGAGTCTCTATGTGATGGGATTTATCTGACCTAAGTGACGTGAGACAGCTAGCAGACGGTCGGTTAAGCCAGTCTGTCTGCTTCCTGACCTGAGCCCCAATTCACGTTTGAGCTCTAAGACAATGTGCCATATTACTAGAGAGAAGAGCAGCACCATCCCAGGAGGGATGAATACCATCTCTTTTCAACAGGTCAGGTCTGCCCCAAAATCTTTTCCAATTGTCTATGAACCCTATATTATTTTGCGGACACCACTTAGACAGCCAGCCATTGAGTGAGGACAGTCTACTAACTATCTCATCACTCCTGCGAACAGGAAGGGGGCCAGAGCAAATTACAGTGCCTGACATCGTACTTGCGAGTTCACACACCTCTTTAACGTTAATTTTAGTGATCTCCGACTGTTGAACATCATTAGTGCCAATGTGAAAAATAATCGTAGAAAAAAAAGAATTTACGATTAGCATTAGCCAGCACTTCTAAATTTGTGACCCGTCACGGAAACCAAGGACACAAGTCGGCAGCACAACTTTCGAGCAAAATGAGAAAGAAGCGTTTTTTTTTTCAAAATTTGTGATTTTCGTTTTTTTGCAGAATCTGTAAGTTGAGATCACGAAGAAGCCTCTCCATGTTTGAGATAGCAGTATTGGTATATTTAAAAGCGTACATTTTGATGTTGAAATCGCCTTGTTTTTCGGAGATTCTAGCACGCAGTAGGGGGCGTGTCATTGTCGGTGTGTATTTCCATACTGAATTGCCGGCGTGGCTACTTATTATGCAGCGCTCGGGCCGGCTCTATCTGATTTCAAAATTCAATGAAGATGGACGCCAATAACATTACGATGTCCAGCAATCGATTTAAATAGTAGCTTACATGGGGTTAAAATGGGGTTAAATTGGGGTTTAATTTGTCGTTTAATAAGAAGTAGCCTAATACATGAATGGTACAGTGGTAGAGTGTTCGCCAGCCGTGTCAGAGATTGAGAGTTCGAATCCGCCCTTAAATAAGTTTTTTTTTTCTCGTATAGTTTTTTTTCTCTCTTCAAAACGATTATGTTCATCAGTGGTTGTATATCAAGCAGGGACATGCAAACGTTTGAATTATTTTGTTATTTCAACAGAACAAATAGAGAGTATCCGCAACGGATTGAAGCGCACGTCGAGTGAATACAATGCAGTGTGCGCGCGAGTCACACGAGTAAACACTGTATCTGCGCCACTGATCGCAGCAGCAACGAGCACTTTGATCACTTGATTAAAAAAAAAAACACATTTCAGCGCTAGTATCTTATTTAAAAAACGAACTAAATGAATGCTCTGCCAGTTAACTGGAGATGTTTTATTTAGAGAATTTGTAGAATTGGTACATTCAGGGGGGAGGGGGAGACGGGGGAGCTTTACAGGGGGTATGACTTATCTAAATGAGATGTAAATGAGCCCTATTGTCATTCCCAGAGGCGTGAGAACTTGCCAATCTTTAGAAGAAGATTTCTACCATTTCAGTTTTTTTGAGTGCCTACCTTCAAATGGCCACAACTTCTCCAAATATTATCAGATTTCCATGTGTTATACATCGTTGGAAAGCTTGAATACTACACTTTCAGAATATGTGAATAACTCAAAATGCCCCAGAACCGACTTGTGTCCCTACTTTCCGTGACTGGTCACATTTGCTTTGATGTCAGGCACTCTGGCTCCCGGGAAACATGTGACTGGTGGCTGGTGTCTCTATTTTCACGTTCGCCAACAACTAGGGCACATTCAACAGGATTTTCAGTGGGTGTTTCACTGAGTGGGGAGAATCTATTTGTTATGGTAATCGGAACGGAAGAGCGCTGTTTTGTCCCGCGACTACAGCGCTTCCCGGTCACCCAGTTGCCCTGCTGCACGGGCTCTACAGCCGGAACCGAACAATGCACAGAGTTCACTAAGCCAAAGCAGTATCTAAAGCCCTTCCATTCTTACTATCTAGGATTAAAGTTTGGATGCGTGTGAAATCTCCGTCAGCCTGACTATCTCCGTGCATTTATCACATGTGTAGTCCTCTATTGTGTTTAGTAGAAGAAAGAAATTTGAAGGTGAGTAAATGATAACAGATTTTTTTATTTTTGGGTGAACCATCCCTTTAAGAAACATCATGCAAATGAACTCTCTTCGTAAGTACACTTAAGAGCCTATTATTTCTAATATTATATTATATCTGCACATACAATTTAACAAAAATGTATACTTTTAAAATTTGAAGTAAACCACAAGAGCACATTCAATACAATTAGGCGCACTTCTCTTTGCTAGGTTGTACTTGATTTTTTTTTTTTTTTTTTTTAATTCTGAAACATTTGAATCCAAAGGACTTAATAATTGTTTCATCAAAGTAAACTATGTTTGAATTATTGAAAATAAATTTCCTATGGGGTGCATAATAAAATAGTTTTGCTTTCAGTCACACAAGGAACATTTAATTGCTGACAAGGGCAATAAATAGTGACATTATAGCTACAACATTAAACTGACATAAAAATGTATCAGAAGTGCAATCTGCTCAAAATTCTATTAGATCGCAGAAGCTGTCGCAGCTAAATTTTATGTAACTGCAACTTCAACCTCTCTTCCTGCCAAAAACGAACACAGTCCCATTTATCAGGACAGGGAATTTCAGGGGACGTCTAAAGGAGTTGAGAGACTTATTTGCTGAAGTGACAGGCTGCGTTTGGCCTGCCGTCTGCCTCTGTGTTTGCCATCTGAGCCCGGCTCTGACAGATGGGGTGCAGCGGCACATATGGAAATGCCCCTGTTAAACTGCCCTCAGAACAAGCAGGGGTCTGGCAAGGCTTTTTAGCTAAATGATCCGTTATTAGAATTGGGTTTTGAATTAGATTAAGTGGTGATCGATCAACAGTGTCACTTTTTTGATGACCTCACTTATATCGGAGGTTGTGGGAGGGTGTGGGATTGTTGTTAAAAAGTAGTGACCCGGATGGTGTTAGATGGTAATACAGTGGTACACTAATGGTATATGGTGCTGAATGATAACCATATTCACATACCGTACTCTAAGGTACCATGGAATATGATAGTAATATGTCTAAAAACAATGGTATTACTTTGACCAAAAAAGGAGCCAAAAAGGTTTTTTTTCCCTGGAAGGTTGTTTCTCTCTTGTTTTCATGTTTATGTTTTAGTTTAGCTTGTGTGTGTATGCTTGTCAGTTTTACTTTTATACTATAGCCTACCTTTTTATAACTGCCCAAACCCATATTATTAATATGAAACGGAATGAAATCCTTGCTTGGCAATTAAATTGTTTGTTTTTTTCATGGCTGCTTATGGCCCAAAGCAATTGTATATGAGTTTGTTGTTCCATTTTAACTCTCTACCCCTGCTTTTTTGGGTGGACACAATAGACTTCTCACCATTTTAATTGTGTTTCAAAGCATTTTGCCCAAGGTGAGACTCAGACATTTTCCTTTAGTGAATTCCACCTTCTGCTCGCTCAAGGATTTTTGTTGTACTATGTTCTGGCTGACTTCTGCATAATTGCTTGTTATTGTACTGTTGTGAATGTATAATCTAGTAACTTCCCATTGGCACCCAGGAAATGAGATGTGACGCTGTCAACAGAGTTTTGTGATGAGACATATTTGTGCAACATAAAATAACGATTTTCAATTAAAAGCCATTTGCAGCAACATTGTCTTGAACTCTGCAGGGGAAAAAGACATTCACTTTTACACATACACAAATTAATAAAACTCAATGTCGTAATTGTGGCTTTGTATTTGTGTTTCATTGAACTCTGCTTATTTGTTTTACTACAATATAAACTCTTTTTGCCAAAAGCAGGTTTAATGAGAAAATGCACCAACCATAAATATTGCAGGAAGCCGTATTTTGTAACATACACTACTATTCAAATGTTTGAGGTCAGTAAGATTTTTGAAAGAAGAAGAAAAGAAAAAATTAAATTCATCCTGAATCCTGAAAAAAGTGTATCACGTTTCCACAAAAAACATTAAGCAGCATTTATTTTTTGCCCTAAGACTCTTATTTTGATGTTTATTTAATTTCATTGTCTCTGGTTTCTCATTTCCTAGATCTGTTTCTCATGCTAGACCTGCTCCCTCGATTGTCCATGCTAGTATGCTTAGATGTTTTGTTGTGGTTTTGTTTTCAATTATTAAAGACTGCTTTTTCAATTACTCTACCTCTGCCTGCACGTGACAAAATAACCAACCAAAATGGTCCTAACAGCAGTGAAAATCCTTCTCCTCACCCAAGGGGATCACAAGATCTGGCGCATGTCGCTCACAATGATTTCCTCTCTGTGTTTTTTCATGCTGGACTCAATGCACCGACAAAGGCATGCCGGTCTGGTCCTCTAGGGAACTCCTGGAGTTGAGTACTCCTTCAGCATGGATACCCTTTCACAGTGGGTGAGGATGTTATTTGTGGTATTTACCACTAACCAGGAGTTAGTTCCCACCCTTAAACCCATCCACCCAGTTCTTCCTCTTCCGCCGGTCCCGTCTGGCTTATTAGTCTCTCAAACTCCATCCAGTTCCTTGGCACTTCCTCCTCCCCTGGTTCAGTCCAGTGCCCTAGCCCTTCCTCCTCCATTTCCCTGGCTCCTTCTCATCCTCCTGCTCTGCCGGCTCTCATCAGTCCTCCGGCTCCATCTGTGTGAGGCATCAGAATAGTTGCAACCCTTGGCTCTTCCTTGGCCCTCTGATCCTGCCTGAGGATGGCTCATCGATGCCTCAGCTCCACCATGGTCCGTCTTCCCTCTGGCTCCACCAAGCTCTCTCGTGCCTCTGACTCCGCTTGGTCTGTCATCTCCCTGGCTCCACTATGGTCTTTTGGGCTTTAGCAGAGCTGAGTGAATCAGTCTATTTCATTATGATTATAAAACCATCAACAGGTAACCATCATCACCTGATCTCATTTCACTTTAGCTTTCTTTGTTGCTGCAAATATGTTTAACAAACACACTGTCACAGCGGCAAAAAAAGACAAAAGATATAATAAGAGTTAAGAGCCCAACTAATGGAAACACTAATCACTGTTATGGTGACTTCAAATGAAACATATTAGAGTTAAACCCCTGTTAATTCACAATAAAAACTTTTGTAGACGTCTGTCAGAAATAAGTCAGTCTGGTTAGTAATAAGTAAAGCTGGTATTGCTGTTTGTGGAGTTGTTTAATCCTCCTCTGCTGAGATCTTCACAGATTTAATGTCTTCTTTTATCTTCAGTTGATTTCATCTTAGACTGTGTCTGAAGTCAGTTGTAGTTCTTGTGTTTCTGACATGTGGCATTGCTATGGCCTGCTTGTGGCCCAGATCTGGCAAACAGGATCATCTTTCCACATGTGCCAGATGTGGGCCGGATCTGGGACATCAAAATGTTGCTATGTGGGGTGTTGAGGCAGGTTGGAGCTGAACTCTGCTGGACACTGGCCGGCCCCCCCAGGAACATTGTATTATTTAGTTGGCAAAGCCTATTTTTATTTGCCACATGCTGAGTGTACACTTTGTAGCCTGCATGAGAAATTGGAGCAAATGTGTTGAGTTTGATACCTCAAGCTTCAAGGAAGAACTTTGTCCTCCAGCAAAGTTACTGTTGGTCTGGATTTGTCGGTACGCATTCACTGTGATGAAACTCTGGGTTACTTGAAGTGTATTTAGTAAGACAGGACTGTTCGCTTTGGGAAGCAAAACAAGGCTTCAAGTGTTCTGCTGTTAGCTTGAATTCACATGGTGGACATTCTCTGAGCTTCTTCCACTGAGTTTGCACATAAAAGAGAACACTATAGATCTCAAATGTAAAGCTTTTCTGCAATTCCTACTCAACTCATCGGTTTTTAAGAGGCATAAATCTGCTAATTAGGTTGGCCTTAATTATGCTAACAGCACCATGTCAAGGGCTCCTGTCTCCAATTCCCATTGATAGCCAGTCACTTAATACAGTGGCACCTAACAGACTTTGGAAGCACTTAAATGCCCTGTTGTAAGGATGCACTAGAGTAGATTGCATTTCAATCACAGAGAAGACATGTTAAGTTATTCATCAGCATTGCAGCGAATCGCTCCGCACAAAGTAGGCTGCAATTGTTTCAAAGTACTGTGACTGATTCCAAAAGGGTTCATTCAGCTGAGGTCAATTACATAAAGACTGAATCATTGTTTGGAGGCGAAAACCTTTATGTGGTGGCTGGGCTCTAATGTGCATGAATAAATATTTATGCTCATGATTAGATGCTTTCATTTACATGATTGCAGCCAGTGCCTGCATCTAATACTGTATGTGCCAGATATAACACAAATGTGTTTCTGAGACACACTGTAACATTCCCTGTACGTTAGTGTACGGAATAATTGTATGCGATTGTGATATCATGAATGTATTTTATTTTAATTCTTTGTTTAGGATTAAAAAAGTTTGTTAACTTTTTTTTTTTTTTTTAGAAATAGCTATGGAAGCTTGTTTCCGCCACATAATAAAAAATAAAAAAGGCAATTGCGAGTTATAAAGTCATAATTGCGTGATATAAAGTCTCATTTGTGTTATAAAGTCAGAACTACATGATATAAAGACACAATTGCATGTTATAAAGTCAGAATTGTGAGATGTAAACTTGAAGTTGCGAGAAATAAACACGCAATTCTGACTTTTTTTCTCAGAATTGCATGTTTATATTTTGCAATTCTGACACGCAATTAGGAGATATAAAGTCAGAATTGCATGATATAAAGTTGCAGTTGCGTGTTATAAAGTCAGAATTGTGAGATAAAGTCAGAATTGCGAGTTTATTTCTCGCAATTGCGAGTTTATATCTCACAATTCTGAGAAAAGATGTCAGAATTGCAAGATATAAACTCGCAATTGCGAGAAATAAAGTCAGAATTGCGAGATATATGCTTGCAATTGTGAGATAAAATGTCGCAGTTATCTTTTATTGTTATTGTTTTATTCTGTGGCGGAAACAAGCTTCCATAAATGACTGTATATTAAAATGGAATAGGAAAAAAATGTCACTTCATAATTTATTGCAAAAAAACAATTACAAATACAATGAAGGTTTGTAGAAGAATACCACATTTATTATCTAACATGTCTCAAATACTGCATTGCAAAACCATTTTCTCAGAACAGAGAGAGGCAATCAAGACATCCTCTGTGGTAAACGCCAAAACAATAGGGGAGCGGCAGAGAGAAGAGAAACAGACTTCAGAAGTCTTTGAAAGACAAACAGTGGCCTCTGTAAATCACCCCAGAGAAACAGTCTGCTTGACCCTGACATCAATCCACCACTTGTGAATGGCAAATGAAAACCTCAGTAACACAAGCAGGTCTAGGAAAGATAACACTGGTCTGGAGACCCAAACAAAAACAAAAGGGTTATGTTATCGCCCTCTCATATCGCGACAGCTTTGTGTGACTTACTGAGGGTGTCCCTAATTTATTCAGCAGTTGCCATCCATGAGTGACGAGCAGCCAGGAAACATGAAGAGAGACAGAAATTTGCACATTTCCCTTATTTGAACCCTCAACCATCTGAGGAAAATCATTGTTGTTGTTTAGTTGGAATACTTGACAGTGTAACACTCATTTTATTAAAAAAAAATAAAAAATACCGATACTGGTGTACTTTATTGTGTAAAATATTGATCTGTATAAATAATTTATAAAATATTCCAATTGAATAAGGTGGAACACCAGTAAAAAAAAAAAAAATGCAAAATAATTACTATTTTTACAGTAAAAAAAAACAAACATGCATTGTTGATATGGCTGTATGACTGAGTGATTGCACGCAGTTGACATCAGTAAATCTTTATCTTCAGCAATATGACTTCTATGACAGAATTTCTGGCTTCTCTCTGAACAGAAAGCTGTTTCAGACAAGGTTCAAAACAGCAGCATGTAAACAGCCTTTCTTTTGATCTGTGGTTGACCCTGAGGTCAAACAGTAGTGACGCGACGGACTGTCTTCTTTGCTCCATTGCAGTCCAAGTTAGAAACATCTTCCTCGTTCTGATTTTGAGAGCTGAAAATGACAATATCAGGAACCTGTTGAGGAACGATATTTGGAGAATGAACCTTTTTTTACTGACTAATGCAAAATAAATTTTAAATAAAACTTGAAATTTACTTGTTTTACCCTGGAATATCAGGTCATTCATAAGTTCCCATTCATAAGAAGTTTTTATGTTAACAGTTTATTGTGCTGATCCCTTTTGAACATTCTGTTGACTATGAGTAACTTTGCGACTACCTGTCCATGTCAACTAACTCTCATTAGAGTATCAGGAGACTCACTGTCTGCTTAATATCTGCAAACTCTTTATTGTGATGATCCTCCAACAGACATTCTGACTATAAGTAACTTTACAACTACATGTCAACTTATTTTACCAACCCAAACCCTACCAGTCTACTTATACTCTAATGAGAGTTAGTTGACATGTAGATGCAACATTACTTATAGTCAACAAAATTAAAACCGATTTTAAAAATCTAATTAATTTATTGAATTGTATCATTCCGAGATTGTGGCCCCCCAATGTCTATCATTGTCATGGCTTTGGTAGTTTCAGCCTGAGGTGAGAAAATATGATTTCTTTAAAGTTCAAAAGTAACCATTTAAAAAAAAAAAAATGCTTAAAAATGAAAAGGTTGTTTCTTGAAAATGACCCTGCATCCAAATAGCATTAATCAGAAATATTTGCATTGTGAATTATTTAAAGTCCCCCTGTTGTCAATAATTTTATCTCTCATCTTTAATCACCAAAATGCGACATTTAGATGTTTTTCCTTGAAAAAGAAAATACTTCATAGCTTAAAACATCTTAAATGTAACTCTACACCCTTGCCTCATTTAGTATACACGGTTCAATGAATATGCAAATGAGCCCTGCCTCCACTCACTCACTCAGCTCAGAGATCCACTGGTTGACGATCACTCGTTGATCTGATTGGTTACAAGGTAGTTTGTGACGTCAGAAACACCAGCGATTTCAAAGTGTGTTTTTGAGACTGTCTTTGGTTCACTGCAGTTTTAAGGAGAAAATACTCAGCAATGGTGTTGACTGATGAATTTACACATGGTTTGTCTTAAAGCAAATTAAAAACACCACATAGACATATAAACAACATTAAAAGCTGGATTTTCACCACAGGGGGACTTTAAACATAATAGGTTATATAGAGCTCATTGCTGCTCCACAGTACGATAACAGAAAATAAAAGGTATTTTCACAAATAAAAAAGGATTATATAAAGCATTTACACAGTATTTAAATGTTTGGCTGAATATTCCTTCACGCTGTAATAGAGAGACCAGCGTTTCCCCAGGTGTGAGGCAGAAGACTTTACACCGAGGTGTCAGAAAACCCACTCGTTTTGAATAATGCAGAGGCTGTAATTCTCTCTCCTCTTACCCGTGAAGAGCTGATGATGTTTATCGGGCTGTCAGCTCTATTCCTGAGGTCACTGTGTCCTGAACCTGCGGGGTGAAGAGCAGTTGTGTGTGGGACTTCACACTGCCTAAAATCTTACAGACAGAACTTACACTGCTCAATGTGCTCTCACTGCTGGACTGAAATACATATTAAACCTGCTTGTTTTGTTATCCAGTAAAATAACTAAAGCAATATATACTTACATTTTAAGATTTGTTTGATGGTCTTTATAAGAAATCTTTGAACAAAAAATATCTCTTTAAGAAATGTTAAAAATGAAGTGTATTTTTTTCCCTGGCAGGGGAATTTTTTTGTTTTGTTTGTTTTAAAGGCAGGGTAGGTAGGATTTTTCTAAAAAAAAAAAAACATTCCAAATTTGTTTAAACTGTCTTTATATACCAATACATAATTAAAATGTAAGTACTCTGAAAAAGAGAGTATAAAAATCGAGTGTCTGTAGACCTCTCACGACTGTTGTAAACACAGCTCATTATTTCCATTCACTCCACCCCCTCCCTTCTGGGCTCCTTCCAAAGCCACGCCCCCAAAACACATGAACGCGCGACGCCAAACGCTCAGGCTCAGCTGGAAGACGCATTTATTTACCTGAGACGAGTGGAGAGGAAGGAGCGCAGTGCATGCAGTGACATCATGTCAGAATCACATGTAATACATAAAATGGGAGAGAGGGCGCACTATGCTTAAATATATTTTTATTTTTATTTGCACTGACGCGTTTCGGCGCGTGCCTTCCTAAAGCCCAATTTATACTTCTGCGTCGAACTTACGCCGTAGCTACGTCGTGGGCTGTGTGTAGCGCGCGTACCCTTCGGCGTACCCTGACGTGCACCTCTCCAAAAATGTAACAACGCATCAACTCTACGCGGACGCAAGCGCTGTGATTGGTCTGCTAGGACCGCTCCCTCGGGTTTCACATGCTCCCTCTGCGCGCGTCAACGCGGACAACGACGCAGAAGTATAAATGAAAACAAACGCGTTGCCTACAGCGTAGAGGCTCCGGCGTAGGTCCGACGCAGAAGTATAAATCAGCCTTCAGTGTGCAACAGCTTTGTTGCACACTGAGGAAGGCACGCGCCGAAACGCGTCTGTGTTCATTTCCTCTGGCTTTATCCAGTGCCTGTTTCGTTGCAGCCTTTTCTGCCTCCGATTTTCTTTTTTTAGCCTTTTTATCAGGGCGAGCAGTTACCAGCAAAGCTGGCATTGGTAGTTTTTGCTGCATTTTATCTTCCATTGTGCTTCAAACTCCTGCTTACTCGATGTAGTGAGCTGAATATTTCTGGGAACGGTGACATGTGATGAGTGCACGCAGGGCAGCGCACGCAGTGGGGCTCGGGCACGAGACATGAAGGCATCTGATTGGTTCTTTACATTCGCACCGAATGGCAGTGATTGGTCAGAGTTTTTACTGTCCTGCAGCTGCTACAGAGGTCTGATTGTTTTCATTCCTTTTTCTGAACACATAATGTATTGACTACTCTCAGGATGGAAGGACCATTCCACCCAGTATAAAAAAAAGTGTTTCTGAACAGGATTACCTACCATAGCTTTAAGTATATAAACCTGACTAAATATATTATTTTATTATTTTATTTTATTTCAGTTAAAATTCATTTAATTTCAAGCAACAAACGTTTTTTTACGGGTTTAGTTTTAGTTAAAGTGACCCATTATACTATTTTAAAGGTTCCTAATTTTGTCTCCTACAATATGTTTACATGCATCCAAGGTCACTTTCATTTTCCCATAATATATTGCAGCATCACCTCTTTTCTCACAGTGTCTGAAATGGTTTGAACAAGGATTCGGTCCCTCTAAAAACCCTCCTTTCTGAGAGCGTGCTCTGATATGATTGGTCAGATGGCCCAGTCTGTTGTGATTGGTCTGCTCTGCTCTGATTGGTCAGATGGCCCAGTCTGTTGTGATTGGTCTACTCTGCTCTGATTGGTCAGATGGCCCAGTCTGTTGTGATTGGTCTACTCTGCTCTGATTGGTCAGATGGCCCAGTCTGTTGTGATTGGTCTACTCTGCTCTGATTGGTCAGATGGCTCAGTCTGTTGTGATTGGTCTGCTCTGCTCTGATTGGTCAGATGGCTCAGTCTGTTGTGATTGGTCTGCTCTGCTCTGATTGGTCAGATGGCCCAGTCTGTTGTGATTGGTCTACTCTGCTCTGATTGGTCAGATGGCCCAGTCTGTTGTGATTGGTCTGCTCTGCTCTGATTGGTCAGATGGCCCAGTCTGTTGTGATTGGTCTGCTCTGCTCTAATTGGTCAGATGGCCCAGTCTGTTGTGATTGGTCTGCTCTGCTCTGATTGGTCAGATGGCCCAGTCTGTTGTGATTGGTCTACTCTGCTCTGATTGGTCAGATGGCCCAGTCTGTTGTGATTGGTCTACTCTGCTCTGATTGGTCAGATGGCCCAGTCTGTTGTGATTGGTCTACTCTGCTCTGATTGGTCAGATGGCTCAGTCTGTTGTGATTGGTCTGCTCTGCTCTGATTGGTCAGATGGCCCAATCTGTTGTGATTGGTCTGCTCTGCTCTGATTGGTCAGATGGCCCAGTCTGTTGTGATTGGTCTGCTCTGCTCTGCTCTGATTGGTCAGATGGCCCAGTCTGTTGTGATTGGTCTACTCTGCTCTGATTGGTCAGATGGCTCAGTCTGTTGTGATTGGTCTACTCTGCTCTGATTGGTCAGATGGCCCAGTCTGTTGTGATTGGTCTACTCTGCTCTGATTGGTCAGATGGCCCAGTCTGTTGTGATTGGTCTGCTCTGCTCTGATTGGTCAGATGGCCCAGTCTTTTGTGATTGGTCTACTCTGATATGATTGGTCAGATAGCCCAGTCTGTTGTGATTGGTCTGCTCTGCTCTGATTGGTCAGATGGCCCAGTCTGTTGTGATTGGTCTGCTCTGCTCTGATTGGTCAGATGGCCCAGTCTGTTGTGATTGGTCTACTCTGCTCTGATTGGTCAGATGGCCCAGTCTGTTGTGATTGGTCTACTCTGCTCTGATTGGTCAGATGACCCAGTCTGTTGTGATTGGTCTACTCTGCTCTGATTGGTCAGATGGCCCAGTCTGTTGTGATTGGTCAGAATCCAGACAAAGGTCAGAATTATAATATCTTAATTTCAGCTCTGGATCTTCCTCAGCACTTGATACACAGTGATGCGAAGAGTAATGATGGCATCAGTTTTACCGTATCAATTCGAGCCCGATTACTCATACTTTGGAAGTGCATGCAAAGTGGAAACCTGTGTCTTCTAATAACTCCATTTATCACGCACTTTGATCTTTGAAACTTTGAAGAAACTTTTACTCTCACAAACAGTTATTTAACACACTACATGAAAGGTAATATCCAAAAAAGCGTAAGGGGGCACTTTAACTATAATAAGCCTGAATCACTAGAACCATTTTACCTATTTCCACAAAACAGATATATTTACACAGTACCAAATATTGGTAATGTTTTAACACTAAGTGCAAAAAGCCATTATTGAAACAAAGGCTTTTTTTCACTTTTTTGTTAGTGTATATTTGATATCCTATAAAATGTGTTTCTTTTTAGTTGAATTCTGTGAAAATATATTAAATAAAGCAGGAATTACGCCCCATATAATTTTGTTTATTACATCAGGGTATTCTGTTGATTCTGTATTTTGGTGCTATTACTTGTTACGTCTTCAGCGTTGTATCCTGGGTTCACTTTTCCTCTGGTTTCATCAGCAACGGACCTCCTCTCTCTGCTTAAATTGACAGTCCATGAAGAGGAGCTGGAAAGACATATGCAATACAATAAACAGTTTTTCTTGCATACAACATAAGAGTCAGTGGCTATGTTCAGAATCAAACGCCAGAGGTCTTCAGGGAACTAGAACCACTGACACTATTGAAACTAGAAGAACTGATGAGAAGTGAACTGAGCAAGACAATGACATCACTGTTTTCTCCAGAGCTGCTTTATATTTGATGATCTTTAAATTGAACTGAATTGAATCAACACTGAACTGACCTCAGCTGAACAATGACTCTACTTCGCGGTTATTCGTGTTTATCGCCGGAAAGCTGCTTGTAGCTGTATTGTATAAAGTGCTGCATAAATGAAGGTGATGACTTGATATGACAAGAAATATGTATGCAATAGTATGCAATACTGAGCAAAATCAGTTTCTCTCTGCATAGCAGTGTTTGGAATTTATTGAAAACGCTGTATTTCTCTTCAATATTTCCTTGATTTGTTTCAAGGCTGTTGTTTTAATAGCTTTAAAATGTGTAGTGCTGCTGTGATAAGTCAATCACATGTTTTTTTCATGTATGTGTGTGCAATGACTGTCAAAAACGAGCATCAAGATATCTCTTCATATAGTGATATGATAGCCTTTGTACATTATGAAACATGACTGTGTTAGTGTTAGCATTTTATAACTGGGAAAAGTAGATGATGTTCAGTGTTCAGAAAGATTAAAACTTCTGTCACTTATTGATAATTTTCCTTCTTATGTGTGTTATGTGTACAGCATTGGTGCAGAAGAGAAAATACTCAAAATGGATGTAATGTACAAAAACAACTCTTACCTCTCTTACAAGTCTTACCTGAATTTATTTTCAGAGCTCAATTCTGTAAAAGAAAAAAAGAAAACTGGTCACACTTTAGATTAGAGTCCAATTCTCACTATTAACTACGACAATAAACTCCTAATTAGTCTTATTAATAGTTAGTAAGGTAGTTGTTAAGTTTAGGTATTGGGTAGGATTAAGTGATATAGAATATGGTCATTGAGAAAAAGGCATTAATATGTGCTTTTTAAGTACTAATAAAAAGCCAAAATCCTAATATGCATGCTAATACTGTAAGCAACTAGCTAATAGTGAGAGTTGGACCCTGAACTAAAGTGTTAGCAGCGATGTAACTTGATATTTCTGGTTCTAGCCTCAGGCAGTCCTGGTAGCAAGCCTGAATAGCATGACATCTTAATAGCTGCATGGTGCAACAAGAGGATAAGAGACTGTAACCAATTTGAGATCCACTGTCCACTGTATACTACAATAACAAATAAATAAAACAACAATGTATGGCAACAAGTAAAAATAAATGGGATTTTACAGGTCAAAATATGGTTTAGACTTGAACTCATCTGGATTATCATGCTATATAGTCTTAGGGGCCGTTTACACGACATCAAGTTTTTAATGTGTTTTTGCTGTTTATTTACACGACAACAGCGTTTAGATGGCCTGAAAGCACAAACTTTGAAAACGGGTTTTTGAAAACTGTATAGTTATTGGCTCCGTGTAAATTACAAAAACATGAATTTGTGAAAATGGTGACGTCATGACATGCACATGTGTGTTACGTGTTCAGTCTACAGCAGCGTAGTGTTTCTTTACAAAGCAACATCGCCAACTACTGGCCTGGCAGCAGAATACAGCGTTTTTAATCATTTTCGCGGATCCTTGTGAACGGGGATTGTTTTGACAACGTTGACGTCTGTACGCGAAAAATGCAAAGGAAAAACGTTTCTGTTTTTAGTACATTGTTGTCGTGTAAATGTGCCCTTAGAAATGTTATAACACCCTACGAAATATATTCTCAAAACATTGTTTTTATTATTGTATTAAATATTTGCATATTGAATGTTTTAGTAGTGAAACATGTTTACCCATTGCCATTTAGAAATCTGTCATATTCTTAATGAATATGTAAAATATGTACAAAAAATTTAACTATAAAAAGTTTGAAAGGCATTTTAAAGTACAAAGAGTGTGCTGTAATATATTTTCAATAGCCTATTTTTTTCACAGGTCTTAGTAGAATATCTCTCTAAATTAGCCACTGATAATGTGTACTTTGACAAATAATGAGCAAAGAACGATAAAAACAAAGAACATTTCGAAAAATGACATTGTTAATAGGTTTTCCATCTTAAACGGTTTATCCATTTTGCTAAATGATGTGTAAGCACTTTGTATGGCAGGTGAGTGGTGCAGTAAAACCTTTAAACTGCCCTTTACTGCTGACAGCTCAATCTACAACAATGTGTCCTTGCCTTTGCTCCAATTTATGGCAAGCACTGCTAACTTCTCTCTTCATTGGTTTAATAACTTGCAGGAGAGATTTAAAGGGAACTTTTAGGAGAAATGTAAAGTGGATTTGCTTACCTGTCCGTTTTTTTCTATAGCACAAGATGAGGATGAGCGCTGCCAGCAGAATGATCGTACACACCGACACTATCACGGCGATCACAACTGTGTGGTCCTGTGTAGTTTGCGGTGCCACTGCAAAACACATTTGTACGTTTATGGCCACTTCATTTATATGCACAAACTGACCCAATGCATGTATTCAGTATTTTATAGCTATAAGGAGAAGACATTATATGCAGCCTACTTACCCACTGCCACTTATATCATATAAACTGTCATATATATCATATAACGGTCAATGTGATTTTGTCAAGTAAGACATGTTCCTGGGTCAACATATTTTATTGATCCCAGTACAACAATCCAATCCAAAAACATATATAGCCCTAACCTTATCCCTAGCCCTAAACCTAACCCTACCCATAAGTTATCCCTAAAATCAGAGGGAAATGATAGTGAATAACTCTGATGTAGAAGCACCTAACCCTGGTTGTAAACCTAAACTTGACATAAACTGTAAACTTGACCCTCAAATCTGATTGGTTGATTGGGATGCTGATCCAGAAACATGTTCACCATCATATAACACATGCAGTATTTCTACAATAAGATTCAATTAAATCAAGTGGAAAAAAAATCTAAACGAAATAAATGTTTTTCAAAACTTTTTATGATTTTCATATTGATATATCATCCATCTGTCCTACTTTATATTGTCTGTAACTACTATGTACTAACATTTAATAATTTGATACAATGCATTTATTGTGTACATACCTTCTTATATTTGGAAATACCTGCTTATAGTTACAGCTGTAATTCATTTCTGTAGTTACTTCAATAATTACGCTGTTGACCCTTCCCTTACACCATAACCCACCCTCTTAAAAAATTATCGTGATTTTAACAGTAAAAGACTGTAAAAATGCTACAGTGAAAAACTGTTAATTGGTTAACAGAAAGTTTCCTTACTATATACGGTAAATAACTGTGATAGATCTAATGGTACATTTAATGTAATTTTACTGTAAAATACCGTTAAATTGACAGTTTTTGGAAGTGAAAACAAACAAATCATTGCATAATTTACAAAGAAAAAACGTAAATTTACATTCCCACAATTCCCTGCGTGACACTTCACATTTGATGTATTTTTGTTGAAATAACTATGTTTCGTCATAGTTTTCTTAGTTTTTTTCTAATCAGTTATGTACATTAGGGTTTAATGTTACATTTAATGTTGTTAAATTAATGTTTATTGCATTTTTATTGTTACATGATGGTGTTTAATGTTTGATGATGATGGTGTTTATGAATGACACTGTGCAGCTTCTACATATATTAGTATTAACTTTCTTGTGGAAGAACTGCTTGTGATGAGCTTTGATTGATCATGTGACTCTCATTACTGCTGTAATTGTTGGTTGTCAGTGTATAACAATGGTACAAAACAGAAAGTAATACTTCAATAGGTCGGTAAATTAACATTATATCAGATAATGAAATACGGTTTATTACTGTAAATTTTAAGTTAAGTCTGTAATACCTAAAATGTTGCTACCGTATTTTTTACTGGAAATTTCTGGTAACCACAGCTGCCAGTTCTTTTCCGTAAATTTAACAGATTTTTTTTTTTTTTTACATGTACCCATACCACCAAACCTGTGCCGAACCTCACCCGTATCCCACCTCAAAAGCAGCACGAGTGTTTTGCAATACAACATGGAAGATACAATAAGACAAAGTGATGAAACTGTTAATGTGCATTAGTTTATTTGCAGGAGGAGCTCATTAACGTCCGATCACTCGTACCTACAGTCAGCTTGACGCTGCTGGTTTGCTGGGCTAAAGCTGCAGACACAGACGCCACACACTCCACTGCGCTGCTCGCCTCTGCTTTCATCTCGAGCACACTGGTGGAGTTGAAGAGGCCGCTGGGGTCCTGAAGACTGCTGGTGTTGTAGTCGCCTCCGTCCACAGCGGTGGCGTTGACCAGCCAGGACACTGAAGGCTTCGGATACCAGCCAAGCGCTTGGCAATGGAAGGTGACGAGCATTCCTTCTTGAACTGACAGGTCACCCTCCAAAATCCTGACATTTCCTTTTTCTAGATTTAAAACAAGACATTTTGAGTTATGTGTCCTCAAAAAGTTGAGATATCTGAAATATTATTATCTCATCATAATTGTTAATAACATATGTTAATTTCATTGCATTAATTGACAAAAACATACGCACTCACATCAGCAAAGGTCTGTAAAAATAGGGTCCAATGTACTGTTTATATGAAGGTATTTTGCATATCAGTTTTACACGTATTTTGAATTAAGCTGTGCTTTGTGTTTTAAGGTTAAAGGAAGATGGGAAAATGTATTTTAATGTGTACATGTTACATGTAGCTATAGTAATAACTATAAATTATGCATAATTACATGCAACTAACCCTCAACCAAACCCTAATCCTAACCCTAACCCTAATAAGTAAATGTCATGTAGTTGCTTAATATTACTCAGTAATTACCTTTCCACTTTTCTACAGATTATTTTCTTACAGTGAAACTAAAACCTATTTAACCCTGTAAAGCCTGACATATGAAAAAATAGTCCGAAAAAACCTTTTATGGCTGATATGAGATCTTTAGAGCTTATGTAAAATGCATATAAACATCAGTTGTCACTCTATATCGTAGTAAGATGAGTAATTTTGGGGGACAACACATATAATACAATACAAAATTACTGTACAAATACACATTTCTCAAAAGCCTGATGTATCAAATTTGATACTCACATTGAGTAAGTGTTCATCTTGAAATATTACTTACAATATAACAGTTATTCTTATGTTAACTTTCTAGAAATCATTAAAGATTTCACACCAAAAAGAACCAATACCTGAAGGTGGATGTTTTTACAATTAAAAGGCCGTTTATTAGCTCAAACTATCAATCGGACGACAGAAGGCATGTAGTAGATTGTGTCTAACAGGTTTTTCAGCAAAGTTTTGATCATGTTGATAATTTAGAGGCCTTAGAAGTTTGCATGTTCAATGTGATATAGTCTAAAACGGTTAAAACCTAACAAATTACTTTTTGTGAAATGTTTTACCTGAAAGGCATGTATGTCCCTTTTCTTTTAAATTAATGTCACTCTGTTTTCTATTTTATAAAATATTGCAAAGACATTTATAAATTGTAAGTGTGGCTTAGGTGTTTAAACACCTTTTGTGGCCACTTTATATGTGTTTCTTTTCCACTTTCCACAATTTTTAAATGATTGATGGTTCATAATTGACTAGTTGATGTGACTGGTAAATGTGTGACAGCTAAATTGTCTCTTTTAAAAGAACAAATGATGGGCTTTTTATTCCCCCTGGAAAGAGAAACAAAAGGTAAAGCAGTGAATTGTTATAGACAGCTGGGTAATTAGTTGAAACTTTCGCTTTCTCTTAGTGAACTGCATGGCCACAGCAATTCATTTGTAGGTTTTATTGAGTAAGGCTAATGATTGTCTTATACTGTACCTCATAAGTCATGTTGTGGACCTTAGAGTCTTTGTTAATATACATTTTAATATATATATGGCCCTTTAACTAACACACAATGTGATTATGGTTAAAAAACAACAAGTGAGTGCTATTATAATTATATTTAAACAACATTTTTACAAGTTTTAATGATACAAATGCAAACTCACTACTAGGATGTTTTGGCTAGTTTAAGGTTCTTGTGGGGTATTTGCCACATTGCTAGGGCGTTGCTAGGGTGTTCTAGGCAATTGCTAGGTGGTCATATAACCAAGAGAGCTCACCATCAACCAGGCAACAAAGTCTGATCATAACAGCATCAATAAGCTATATGATTTGAGGCAGGCCTTGAGAAAAGGTCCAGTGAATGGGCCCTCCCCAAATCTGCTATAGGCTACTCATATCATGCGTGTGCTCTCTCTCTCTCTCTCTCTCTCTCTCTCTCTCTCTCTCTCTCTCTCTCTCTCTCTCTCTCTCTCTCTCTCTCTCTCTCTCTCTCTCTCTCTCTCTCTCTCTCTCTCTCTCCTCTCCTACATTAACACATACATTTAACTGAGAGAGACTCAGGGGCGCAACAAATAAATAAATAAATAAGTGTGCCATGTAATGAGTGAGTAGGAACGAGTGAGAGTTAATAGATGAAATAAGTAAAAAAAAATCATTTATTAATACAATTGAATTATACTCCACAGTGATGAATCAAATAAATAAATAAATATATATATATATATAAACTGCATTGCCATAGCAATACCAGTGTTTCTTACAGCATTTTTGGTAAAGCTGTGGTGAGTGGACCTCTGTACCTCAAGGGGGGTAGGGGGGTAGGGGGGTTGAGGGGCACCCCCCGTAATAAAATTGTGTGCTTTTTAATGTTTAATTCATCAATCTGGTGCATTTTGAGAGTTCAAAATTAAAAACTCCAACCCATTTTCAGTGTGCAAATTAAAAATTAAAACCTCTTTTAGTTACAGTGTCTGTCTACATTACACTACTACATGATAACAGTTATAATATTAATCCCATGATATAATAGCCATATATTGTAAAACAAATGCACTGAAAAATAAAGGAAACTTTCATAATTAGTTTTGTACTAATTTCTATACTTGAAAGATTTCTAGCCTATACTTCACATTAAAGATGTGATTGGGCCAGCCCAGTGACCATCAAGAAAAGAACCGGTACTATACGGTTATCTGGACCATACGATGGCCTACCCCTTACCCCGCCCCTAAACCCACCCGTCACTGGTCCGGATAACAATATAGTTCCAAAGAACCAATGGGCCGCTGATCTACTTGTTTCATGGGCCGGTGTTTCAGAAAAAAAACTAACGCTGACTTTTTTTGACCAATGCATTACACCGGCACTAACCCAGCGCCGCCGATTAAGCAAAACAAAACAAAACAAAACAAAACGAATGTACAGTTTTATGGGCCGTTAAGACAAAAAAAGAAAAAAGTATGGTATGCATCTGCCCAAAAAGCACGTCGGTCCACTGGGAATCTCCCGGTAGTCCCGATGGCCAGATGGATCTACATGCCTGGATGTCACACTTTAAATCCTACCTGTTGCCTTTCATCCACTTATTTAGCTGCTGTCTCATCAATTGACATGCCATCTCCTTTTCCCTCTTTCTTTTTCTATTTTTAGCCCCCGCCAGCTTTTTTGCTTTATCCATCTTTTTCGACGACAACTTACTACTCGTACCTGCTGCTCGCTCAGCGCTCACGGCGCCCGCGCCCGCTCACGATATTAAGTACAACAAAAAATAGCTTACTCAGACCATTTTCAGGAAAGGGGTGTTTCATTATGACACAGGTTACATTTTACTCAAGCAACATTAAATAAAATGCTTTTTTTTTTCTCATTTTCAACAATTAATGGTGCTATTTTGGTTCAAAATAAAATATGGTAACTTTTGCTTATATTTAGGATGACCATAATTATAGCTGGACTGCATGGGCCCCCTCTAGCGGCTGGGCCCCAGAAAACGTTCCCCTTTATCCCCCCTTATGGACGGCCCTGATTTGAGGTATTAGTACTTTAAAACTACACTTTAAAATCTTTAAAAGAATCAAATGTCTGTAATCGTTTACCAATTATGTAATATTTATTTTGTTTGCCATGAGACACAGCAGTTTTCTGAATGTAAGAATATAAAACGCACCATAAAATGATCATAAACACAATCAATTTTAATATTGCGCTGTACTCCAAATCTTCAGAATCCATGTGAGGAACAGAGCCATTCAGAACTGAAAAGCCAACATCAGTAACCGGTGGCCGGTAACATTTTTATGAATTCTAACAATACAAAGTGTGAGAACATGAACGTGAACAAACGTGAATGACGTTTGGAACAGATGACATGCCAGCGCTGCATCATCACGAAAGTTTAAGCCTTGCCAACTTAAATATTCAAGTTCAAGAAGACATGAACGGGAACTAAATTCATTACTCACACGCTGTGAGGGAAGTTTAAACAGAGAGCGCGCACATACTAAATTGAGTTCTCTTTCACATCTTCTTGCGCTTGAGTGGACAAATGCACAAAAAAAATGTTAAAAATATGCCCGTGTCTGTGAGTATCCTAGTAAACATAGTCAGTTACGCCTTAAATGAATGTAAACAGTTAAGAAAGAAAACACATGTGTACAGAATGCATCAGTATATTGGATCCGTACATTCAGTCTTAAAGTGACAGCAGCATAATACACCTGCTGCTGCCTGCATTTTTAATGTCAAAAAATACTCACTGCTCTTGACTGAACTTTTGAAACTTTAATAAGGATTAATCTTTGTTAAATTATACAGGAAGACTATGCAGTGTTATTTTACATTTGACTAGCCTATTTTTTTCAATTGAGGGTAACTAATGATCTTCGCAACGGAAGTGAATCAATCAATCAAAACTAACTTTAGCTGGACAATAACTTTATCCTAGAGCTGCTATTATCACTGTGAAGCTGCTTTGAAACAATTCATATTGTTAAAAGCGCTACATCAGTGATCTCAAACTCAATTCCTGGAGGGCCACAGCTCTGCACAGTTTAGCTCCAACCAGCTCCAACTCACACCTGCAAGGAAGTTTCTAGTAATCCTGAAGACCTTGATTAGCTGGATCAGGTGTGTTTGATTAAGGTTGGAGCAAAACTGTGCAGAGCTGTGGCCCTCCAGGAATTGAGTTTGAGATCACTGCGCTATATAAATGAAGGTGACTTGACTTGAATTGACTTCACATCATCTTCAGAGGTTATTTAAGCCAAATTCTTGGCGTGTTTGTTCACAACTGGTCAAACGAAAATGTTTTTAAATCAAGCGCAGCATCTCGTTCCCGCTTTTTCAGGGAACAGGGCTACAGCCAAGTAACCCAAGTCGTCTTTTTAGTGGTTTTATGGCCAGTAAAAAAATATTTATGACCGATAAATTTTCTTAAGTCACCGGCCATTGACATGTGTGGCAAAAAGTTTTAGGCCCAAACAGTGACACCAGGCTGATCAGACAGTCACATCCATAGCACAAAAAACAGTGTGTGAGTTATGTGTCAGTAAGTTATACTGAAATGAAATCATTATCAAGATCAAGTTACAGACTGAATATTTTAATAATGTTTTTTTTTTTTTTTTTTTGGTGATAACAATAAGAGTTACATAAATATCTTCCGCTGAGTCTGTGTCTGGTCTTGACTGTGTAATTTGAAAGCAGAGCCATTCATCCCATGTCAACTGGGTGATTTTTTTTTCCAGCAGGAGGGCCAGGCAGGGAAAATTACTGTCTATGAGACAGCGTTTAATCTGGAAGAAGTATTGCTGGCCATGCCTCTAATGAAAAGCTTTGTGAGCAATCCTGAGTCCGAAAGGCTGACACACGTTTGCCCTTCCTGATTTACGTCCTAAGCCTGATTCTCTTGCCAAGCTAATCTATTGAGGAAAGTCATAACGAAAGTGAATATGAATAAGAGATGGGTTACGTCCCAGTTCTCATACAATCCATCCTAAATAGTATTCAAGATTAGAATGAATGTGTCCCAGTATTATGTCCTAGGACTCATAGGACTTGTGTGGATGATAAAAACCGCAAAAAATATCCCATACTTACACTGAAGGAGAACCCAAACTAGGGACGAGAATAAGAGACTTGTGGGTGGGCTCTTTTGATTTGGACAACCTGCCAACTCCCTGAGCACCCTAGCAACATGATACAAACCCCACAGAACACCTTAGCAACACTCTGGCAACCACCCGCAATGCCTGCAACATACGCAAAAATGGCTTATATTTTCTAAATAATTAAAATATTTAAAGAAAACATGCCTGTGGAGTAATTTCCTTAAATTGAAGATATGCTGCTTCTCGCACTTATCGCAGCACTTTCAAAGTGAATTGATTGGCACTAAACGCACATTCAGTTTTATCTGAAACAGATGAACATGAATCTGAAAACATTGCACCCAGACAGCAATATAGTGTCGGCCCAGATCCGGGCCACATCTGGTACATGTGGATTCAACAGGTACCGGGTCTGGGCCGACACTATGTTGCTGTCTGGGTATTAGGTTGTTGTATCATGGCGGTAAAAGGTTAATGCTTTATCGTGTTATGAATAACGTACACCTGAACATTAGTGTTAATGTTTCTTTTATCATGACTCATACGATTTCTATGTCAGAAAAGCCATACAAATGGAGCTGGTTATGTGATGCAAACACCAAAATATATTAACACACTATGGTAAAATTGTTTTGAGATCATAACAGGTTACAAAAGCAGGGAAGGAATACTTCTAAAGTTACCACATAAAAACATAGTATACTATGTTCACAAATGGTACTTTTTGGCCTTTTTTCACTTGGCGTCCCCATCAGTAAAAGTCAATACAGTAATTGAAGGCAAAAACAATGACGATTGTGAATCTCTGCACACATGCCCTATCACACGTGGGCCGGTCTGTTTGTCTTGATGAGAAACCGCTATTGCGTTTAGTCCAGCACATGCAAATGAATGGGAGCCTTTTGTAATGAAAGGAGTGAAGAGGATTTGTGGTTCCCTGGAGATTTGTGGGCGCCCTTCAACTGTACGTCTGACCCAGTGTATCACAAATCACTGCGAGAGATGCTGACTGCTAACTGAAAATGAATGTCAAGACGCCCAATTAATTCCAAAGCACTGTTAGTCACAGACTTGCCCCACATCCACATGGAACGGCTCTATTAAACACACACGACTGTTAATAGGGACATATACCAAGTCAAATTTGTGATCTTAGTGATGAATGGGATTACTCCATAATATAGACAGAGTCTCAGGTCATTTCTTTAGCTTTTAGCTGAGCTGTGGTTTAGTTGCAGTCATAGAATAGATTAATTATTGAGGAATAAATCCGGTTAGGTCTTAAAAAGTGATTGATTTGGTAATGTATCTGTAGATAGACATGATTTATCTATGGAATACTGAGGAACATAGGACTTTTAGCTGTCTAAAAGAGATCTGATAGATCTGATCTGCTAGCTAAACTGCAAAAAGTTTAGATCTTACGCACTTTCAGAGCAGGACAACAAATACACCTGCACCTTCTGAATAAGAACTGACACAAAAATAATTAGGGAAGGGACAAGTAATGTCCCAATAATGCTGCATCCATTTATGATTTTAAAGTCCGCCTGTAGTCAATAATTGTATCCCTTAAAACTCATCTTTCATCACCAAAATGACATATTTAAACGTTTTTTCCTTGAAAAAAAATCTTGATTGTAGAAAATTCTTAAAATAACTTGAATGTAACTCGACACCCTTGCATATTTAGTATACGCAGGACTATGAATGTGCAAATGAGCCCCGCCTCCACTCACTCACTCAGCTCAGAGATCCACTGGTTGACGATCACAAGTTGATCTGATTGGTTACAAGGTAGTTTGTGACGCCAAAAACACCAGCGATTTCAAACCGCATTTTTGAGACTGTCTTTGGTTCACTGCAGTTTAAGGAGAAAATACTCAGCAATGGTGTCGACTGATGAATTTACACATGGTTTGTCTTAAAGCATATTTAAAAGCTGGATTTTCACCACAGGTGGACTTTAATAAAGATCATATACACCGAATATTTTGTTTTATAACGTACTACAATACACTTGTCACAGATGGCTCTATGAAGTGCACGAAGACAAAAGAGATCAGCAAAAACAATCTTTAATACAACAATCCACATGATACAGGACAGAAATACAGGTAACACACCACTTCACAAAGACGAGACCAAACAAAGAGCTGAACAAAACAAGGAGTTATATACACAGACTAAATTAGGTAATTAACGAACGACAGGTGAACGGAATCATTAATCAAACACACTAGGAAACTGGGTCAAATTACAGGAACAACAGGCTGTTTACCCGACACCGTTTTCAACTAAAAACGTAAAACTTTTTATGCGTTTTGGCCGTTCATTTACACGACAACAGCGTTTTGGGTGCCTGAAACTGAAAACTTTTGAAAAGTTTTTGAAACCGGTCTCTGTGTAAACAACAAAAGCGTGAATCTCTGAAGACGATGACGTCATGCACATCCATATTACTTGTTCAGTCTATCGTGTTTCATCGCTATCTAATGGCCTGGCAGCAGAATACAGGGTTTTAAGTAGTTTTCACGGATCACTAATTATTAGCTAGACACAGGTGTGACACAGGAGGGCAAATAAAAAACGTACTCGGTTACTAACCTAACCTCGGTTCTCTCTAGAAGAGGGAACGAGTACTGCGTTTTTGTAAAAACGCTACGGGAAAAGTCTCTTTTCACGAAATACTGAAGCAAAAAATTATCCTTAATTTTCACACATGTAAAGCGCGTTGCAGCAGTACTCAGCTATGGCGAAACGCTTCGCGCCCTCCTTGCCATTTCCTGCCGAGAAGGGTGTGGCTAACCTCTATAAAAGGAGCTCGAAAAGGCTGATTCACTTGATTTTCATCGCCGAAGCGAACCAGAGTGAACCGTACGCACGGCAGAGAACGCAGTACTCGTTCCCTCTTCTAGAGAGAACCGAGGTTACGTTAGTAACCGAGTACGTTCTCTTACGAGAGTCCTCTCGTACTGCGTTTTTGTAAAAACGCTACGGGAACCCCTTGTAAAACGCCGTGCATGCTGGAATAAAAACACCGATCACTGGAAGCTAAGCCAGGTGTACAGTGCATAACCACCAGATAGACTCACAAAGAATCTGGGAATAAGGGAGGGGGACCTTAATTCCCTATACTGTAGCGTCCGCAGACGTAAACATGACCTCACAGAGAGAGTCTAGAGACAAGAGGGGATTCCCTCCGTCCTTATATGGTCGCGTCAGCAGACGCGAATATGACATCACATAGACAGGGTGGAGAACCTGAACTAAATGTGGGAAATGTGGGTCTTACACAATTCTGCCCATAAGACAGTCGGTAGCGCGTTGCGCATTCGATTTCAGTGTTCTAGTTAGACAGCTGAATCGACTACACCGATAGTAGCTTAGCCTGCAAGGCGGGAACCTCTAGGTTGTAAAACCTAATAAATGTAGACGGCGAGGCCCAGCCTGCCGCCGTACATATATCCTGTAAGGAAATCCCGCTCTAACTCCCAACGGGCACTGGAGGCCCTTGACAGTATAAGCCAGCGCTATGGCGTCAACTATCCATCTGGATAAGCTCTGTTTCGAAACAGCCATTCCCTTGGAACGTCCACTGAACGAGACAAAGAGCTGCTCAGTCTGTCTGAAGACAGCAGAGCGGGACACGTAAGCTCTTAAAGCCCTAATAGGGCAAAGAAAACTTGAGTCCCCTTCCTCACTTGATCCCGGCAGGGCAGACAGGGAGATAACCTGAGCCCGAAACGGCGTGTTGAGGGACTTTGGCACATAGCCATGCTTAGGTTTGAGTATGAATTTAGAGTCATTAGGTCCAAACTCTAAGCACGCTGGGCTCACGGAGAGCGCGTGCAGGTCACCTATGCGCTTCACCGAAGCGAGAGCCATCAAAAACACTGTTTTGAAAGACAAATGTTTGAGGCTAATAGATTGGATAGGCTCGAAAGGGGCACCTTTCATGGCCGCCAAAACCGTAGAAAGGTCCCACATAGGGACTGAAGGAGGTCTGGGTGGATTCAGCCTCCTAGCTCCCCTGAGGAAGCGGATGACTAAATCGTTCCTTCCTAGTGACTGACCCAGCGTTGTTCCAGAGAACGCTGTAATAGCCGCCACATAAACTTTGAGCGTGGAAGGGGATCTGCCCTTATCCAACAGCTCTTGTAGGAAGGAGAGAACCTCCGTCACCTCACAATCGAGAGGTTATAGGCTCCGAGCTGTACACCAGCCGGAGAAAACCGACCACTTTGAGGCATAAAGCCGCCGAGTCGACGGCGCTCTGGCCTGAGTGATGGTATTTATCACTCCCTCTGCGAGGTCAACGGATATCCGTTGAGCGCCCACACATGAAGGGACCACAGCTCCGGGTGTGGGTGCCAAATCGAGCCCCCGGCCTGCGAGAGGAGATCTCTCCTCAATGGCACTGGCCATGGAGCGATGTCTGCTAGCTGCATCAGGACTGGAAACCATGCCTGGTTCTTCCAGAACGGTGCTACAAGCAGCACTGGGCATTCTGTTTCCCTGACCCGCTCTAAAACCTGTGGCAGGAGGGAGACGGGGGGAAAAGCGTATAGCGGGCAGCGCGGCCACATCTGGGACATCGCGCTGTCGTTCTTGGAAAAGAACACGGGGCAATGAGTGTTTTCGCGGGATGCGAATAGGTCCACCTCCGCTCTGCCGAATCTCTCCCACAACAGCCGGACTGTTTGTGGGTGTAGAGACCATTCGCCCAGGGGAATGTTGTTCCTGGACAGTCTGTCTGGGCCCACATTCTAGAGCCCAGGCACATGCACTGCTCTCAGCGAGCGCAAATTGTGCTGAGCCCATATTAGGAGGCGACACCATCCTCACTCCCGAGGAAGTCCCCAGGCTTACACCTGATTGGTACCAGTCGTCCGCCAACCAAGGTATCAGGGCTGTCACACAGCTCTGATTGACCTTGAGACATAACCGGCCGGACACCCACGCTCCGCGCGGTACTCGCGCTTTAAACCTGAACTGCAGAGGGCGCATGCGGAGCAAGCCCAGCTGAAGAACTGGTGATGCTGAGGCCATGAGACCTAGCATCCTTTGAAACGTCCTGAGCGGGGTAGTCGCGCCGCAGCGGAAGGATCTCGCCGCGCGCTGAATGTGCAGCACGCGCTGTGGCGACAGCCACGCTGTCATAGACTGAGAGTCCAGAATGGTACCCAGAAACGAAATCGTTTGACTGGGGTTCAGTGAACTCTTCGTCCAATTGACCGTGATACCAAGATTCTCGAGGTGATCGAGTAAAATGGTTCTGTGCTCCACGAGCTGTGATCGTGATTGAGCTAGGATCAGCCAGTCGTCCAAATAGTTCAGCACTCGCATGCCTCTGAGTCTGAGAGGGGCGAGCGCTGCGTCCATGCATTTCGTAAATGTACGAGGTGCCAGGGACAAGCCGAACGGCAGGACTGTATACTGGTATGTCTGACCCTCGAAGGCGAATCTCAAGTATCGCCTGTGATGTGACGCTATCTGTATTTGAAAATACGTGTCCTTCAGATCTATTGACATAAACCAGTCTCCTCGGCGAACATGCGCGAGGATTTTCCTGGTCGTGAGCATTTTGAAACTGCGTTTCACTAATGCTTTGTTCAACCATCTTAGATCCAGTATGGGTCTGATACCACCGTCCTTTTTGGGGACTAGAAAGTATCTGCTGTATAGCCCCCCTTCGCTTTGAGCTTGGGGTACACGCTGTATCGCCCCTTTGCTTATCAGTTTTGATATTTCGGTTTGTGTGCTACTTCTAAAACCACCGTAGTTTCGACGCGCGCTGTGAAGCGGGGAGGGCGTCGGCAAAACTGTAGTGAGAAGCCTCTCTTTATAATGCCTAGCACCCAGTCCGAAACCCCTGGAAGCGCTGCCCATGCTTCTGCATGGCTGGCTAAGGGCTGGATGCGAAGCGCGCTCTGTTCGCCGTGCGACAGAGGTGCTTCGGGGCGCAATAACATAGGCGTTATGCCTGTGGCATTCGAGGCGGGGGGGCGCGCTTATTACAGCGGGCAGAGCGCTCGTCCTCGACCTTACTACAGTGCTTAACTGAGTGAGGGAGGGCTGAGAGAGTCCCGCGGGACTCATGTCTGCGAGTAAATGTGGGCGGGAAGCGGGCACATTCACTGCTTTGGGCGCGCTGTCTGTCTGAGCAGAGCGAGCGCTCACAGGTCCCGTTTTTACAGAGAGCCTGTGGTCTGTGAGACATAGTGTTTGTGGGCACTGGGAAGTGGGCACTTTCACTATGTTGGAAGCGCAATCGACCTGAGTCGATTTTATGTGCGCGAGCCCTAAGTGTAGGGCTGTGCTTGTGTGTAGAGATGGGCACTGAGGAGTGGGCATCGACACTACATTTATAGCACCATCGGCCGTGGCCGGGACACCAGAAAATACACTCTTTTCGGGATATATCTGGGTAGCCGTGAAAACGGCTTTTGTGTGCAGACAAGCGGGCAACTGCGCGGGCTTGCGTCTTGCAGAAAACGCTGGAACAGTCGCAAGTCTTGGGACTGAAACAGCGGCGCGCTTGGGTGAGAGACCGGCCGCAACGGGACTCACACACCTGCGCTTTCCTAGGCGTGCTAGGACTTCTTCGAGGCTTCCGGCTTCACCACAATCCTCGGCCGCGGCCCGCGCTGAGCGGGGCGTCGGTTGGTAGAGCGAGAGCGGGGCCTGGAGCTGCGCTGCTGTCGCTGCTGTGAAGATGCGGCCGAAGGCGGGGGCTGAGGCTGAGAGCTCCGCGGAGTCTGTTTTTCACGACTCGCTGCAGAACCGGAGTGCTTCGGGAGGAAGTGCTTGAAGGCTTGAGACGCTTTCTGGGCTTCGGAAAATCTCTCCACGAACTCGGAGAGAGAACATCCGAAAAGGCCAGCGGAAGACAGCTGGGCGTCGAGAAACGCGGTGCGCTCGGAATCAGCCATCTCCGTGAGCGTCAGCCATAGATGCCTCTCAGCAACAGTGGCGGAAGCCATACACCTTCCCATGGCTTGTGCAGCAGACTTGGTAGCGCGGAGTGTTAGATCTGAAGCGCTCCTCAAATCCGCGATGCAGATAGCGTCAGGTCCCATCTCGTCCAACTTACGGAGGAGATCACCCTGGAATATCTGCAGCGTAGCCATGGTGTGTAGTGCTGACGCGGCCTGCCCAGCGGCGGAGAAAATTCGCGCGAGCAGCGTCGACGTCATGCGGCAGGCTTTTGAAGGCAACACCGGTTTAGTCCGCCGTCCAGCAGAGGGCGGGCAAAGGTGGGTCGCTATCGCCTGTTCCACCGGCGGAAGTGAAAGGTAGCCTCGGTCTTTCGCATTATCCAGGGAGGAAAATGCTGGCGACACAGACGAGCGCATTCGCGCAGAGTAGGGCGCATTCAAGGCCTTCGCAACTTCTTCATGAAGCTCAGGAATAAAAGGAGCGGGCTTTGAATCTGGAGAAGTGCGCTCACCAGGGAGGAAGCTACCATCCAGCCGGGTGCGAGAGGGGAGTTCCGGTGCGGACCTCTCGAGGCCGAGGCTCACCGCGGCCAGCGCGAGTACTCGCATGAGCTCCTTCTCGATGTTGGCTCTCGTAGTGGGCTTGCAGGCAGAAGGCGCGAGATCCTCGGAGCTCGCCCAGTCCTCGCTGCCTGAAGCTAGCAGAGAGCAGGAATCCTTCTCCCCCGACGGTGAGTGGGGCTCGGCACGAGCCGCATGAAGGCATCTTTAAAAAGACGCAGCTCTTTTAGGGGGTGAGTGTCGCAAGGCGAACACACACACACACACAAGAACAGTAGATAATAATGGAAAAGATATGGCGTCGGAAAGCGCAGCAGGTACGGCTGTAGAAGGCGGCGTAGGCCAGCGGCTTCGAGTGGCTTGTCCCGCTGAAGTGCTTGCCTCAGATGACGCTTGCTTCCTCGTGATCCAGCGATGCGTGCGCTTCGCTGAAGAGATGAAAATCAAGTGAATCACCATTTCGAGCTCCTTTTATAGAGGTTAGCCACACCCGTCTCGGCGGGAAATGGCAAGGAGGGCGCGAAGCGCCCTCATTGGCCTGACGTCACCTCAGGCCTCGCTCGATAGGCTTATGCAGTTGCCGCAGAGCA